>OX467327.1:10000000-10643750 GCA_950108535.1 Agriphila straminella | reverse complement strand
TTTTCACCTGTACCAGGGAAAAAAGTTTGGGTAATAATCATCTTGTAAGAATAGTTACCTATTTAAGCTTATTTTTTATTTAGAAGTTGCGTTCAGAAACTCACGCTTGACAATTTTATAAGAACTAAATTCGAGAAACTCAAACTTTTCCTCACGCTCGCAGCAAAAAGCTACTTTGCTGCGAGTTTTACGTACCAACCATTCTGGAAAGATGGTAAATAAAATCTGGCGCAGTGGTTTAGCGCCTGGCCCAGCGATTGCGGAAGTTAAGCAACGTTCGCAAGGGTCGGTCATGGGATGGGTGACCAAAAGTTTATTATCACGAGCTCCTCCGTGCTTCGGAAGGCACGTTAAGCCGTTGGTCCCAAGAGCATTTGCAGTCGTTAACACCCACCAATCCGCATTGGGCCCGCGTGGTGGGTTATAGCCCGTCCTCCTTACCACCCTTAAGGAAGGTCTATGCCCCAGCAGTGGGGACATCAAAAAATGACTGATGGACAATTGAAACAGCTTATCCAATTTAAAGGAAGATAGAAAAGAAAAACATTATTATGGATAAAACATTATTTGTATGACATAAAGTCTTCCTTCATTCAGGAATCAGGGTTCAGATTTATTCAAAACTCTTAATTGATTTGAGATACCTACTACCTACGCAAACATAAATAGGTTTGGTCGTTGTCGTTATCTATATTTTGTTGCGATAATAATTGCATAATAATATGCCCATTAAACCGGTCTAGTTTTTGTGTTTTCTGATATCTCCATAATAGTACCTATATTCTAAATTTTATAAAGAAAGCTTAGTATTATTCATTATTAGTTACTTTTATGTGGATATTATTATCGCGGCTACCACTACAACTGAATTTTCTTATTATTTGCCTTTTGTTTGAGTACGTCTTCCTAAAGCTTAGAAAGTAAAGTAAACTTTTAACAGGAATTTGCCTTCTTGGACACATTCAATTTTTTCAACCGTGTTTTTGTGTTGCTCAGCTGATCGGGTGTATAAAAAATTAGCCCAAATACTAATAGCTACCCAAATGTCCGGAACGTACCTGCTGCGCTTTAAAAAAAATCCATCTTATTCCCAGAAACACGGTACTTACAAAAGAATGCGAACCTGTTTGGGGGAAAGAGATAGAGCTACTAAAAGCGCGGGAGTTTGTCCATGGTTGTGCTTATTGTGTGAGTGGCTTGTTTTTATTCAAGTGACAAGTGCCAATAGTTTTAATAATTCTAATGGATATTGGATAATTTGTACCTATTCCAAAGATTTCTTATCCTATCGTTTGTACCTATAGGAAATAAATTGCACTTCTGTTTGGAATTTTTTGGGACACTTCCAAAAGCTGAATATAAAGTAAGGTTTTAAACAAATACCTTAAACCAATTATTTATCACCCACCAACCAATAAGATTTAAAGCAATGTGCTAAACATAAAAACTATAGAGCCAAGTCCAATCAAATCACCTATAATATAACGTGGAGTACCTATAGATAAAAATGAAAAAGAATGATTTACCTATTGGCTTGCTTGAAATATCTTCGTAAACGATCTAAACCACTAACTTTTAAATTTTATTAGTTACAATATCGATAAAAATCCCAAGAATTTTAACAATTTAATGCAAAAGCAACATTTATGATAATAATATACTTAATTCTAATGTAACATTTGAGGAACCTATTTTTTTACTTGTCTAGTCTTTGCTAAACTTATTAATCGATGTATTTCGCTGAGTAACTGGCCATATCATCCATCTAGGTACCTATACCGATCAAATTTCAAATATCACCGTCCTTATTCCACACAGGTTTGCAGAAGGAACCTCTCTTTCTTCACTCACACAAACGCTGGCTGGAGATAACATATCAACAAGCTTTACTTGTCCTGCAACGTAATGAGGCAAAAAAGGCGCGCGCCTCTCAGCTCAGCTGATTTCATTCCACCATTTTGAGGCGCCCTCTCACCAATGTATTTGAAGGCGGGGTCATGTCGCTCAGTTATCGCTTTTCTGTCGTTATTCTTCTTTTGGATGGTTAAAAAGTGGTTAACAACAGATTTTTCAAGGATTTTTTCTCCGTCATTCCTAAATTTGCGTTATGAAATCTGGATTATTGGATCTTTTGGGTCTTCAAATTGATTTACTTACGTAATCTGTTCGGCCGTTACTCTATAGACGATTCAAATGATATTAGCATCCTTTAATCCTGGTAATAGATAGAACAGATTTATTCTGGTTTTGAATTTTATATTCAGTTGCTCGTTACTGATGGCGACGATGGTGTATCATTCAAAGTTGATTTTATATTTGTATTTAGCCAATTTGATTGAATACATGACTGGTTGTAAAGTTATTGTTTGTCAGATCTCTGTGTCTCCTTTTTGCATCAATAGTATAATTACACCTTTTTTCTATTTAATTACCTATGTTTACAAATAAATGCTTTGTACTTAGTAAAAAATACAAGCGGTCCCACTGAACTATATTACTACTATTACTAGATAGTACATTATAGGGAGTGGAAGAGAATCTAGATTCTAGGTCCGTATTTATAAACCGCGAGAGCTATCTTGAGATCATACTGATACCGGAGATGCTGTTCCTATAAGAAGAGCATCTCAACTATGATCTGAAGATAGTTCTCAACGTTGAGAGCGGTTTATAAATACGGGCCTAAGATCGATATTCCAAAATTGTGAAGCCATTGTGAATTCATCATCTGATGCATCTGCATCACATAGTAATATCAGTAGGAACTGAAATAAATTTTAAGGCACCATCTTTTTATCTCTCGTGTAATAATAGCAACATTTTGTCCGTTAAACTTCTAACTCGGACATCACTCAACTGATAAGTTACATGGCTCAATTTTTTTATTCAATGTTCTTCTTAATCAGGTTTATTTTTTTAATACGTTCTTTGCCTTTTATTTGGTTATTTTTAACTCCCAACCGTCTCATGAGTGTTATTGCTTGTTATTTATTTACATTTTTAAATCCCGGTCTGGTGTATTTACTTATTTGTACAATTAAAGTCTAGATAAAAAAAAACGATATAGCAGACTTCTCTTAGAATTTTTTAGATTCAACTTTTTTGTCTATCTATGGTTTAGCGGCCTCCGTGGTCGGTCGTCTATCTCTGAGGTTCTAGGTTCGTTCCCTGGCTGGGTCAATTTAGAAAACTAACTTTTCTATATTGGCTCAGGTCTAAGTGTTTGTAGTTCCACAATAATGATAAGCAATGTGATTTGAACTCAAGCAATTTGTACTTATTAAATTGGATTGGAGATAACTACACATTTACCTATTTTTTGGAATGGAAATATAAGTGAATCAACCGCTTTAGCTACTTCGATGACATTGTGATCGTTCAAAGCTATGACATACAAATAGCTATCAGCATTCAGCACATTTTTGGCACTACCTAGCTCGTAAAATGAAACCGTCACAGTAATAAATAGTCCTCGAATATTTTAAAACCTACCTACCAGGTTCTCAGTAAAAATGAAAAAGCACTATCCATGTGACATCTCAAAGACAAAAGCCCATACCTATATCTTTAAAACATAACTGGTTTGTCCAAGAAAAAAAACACCAAAGTTATTCGTTTCATAATAAAAGACTCGCCGGACAACCTCTCAGCTGATTCCCGCCATTCCACCGGCGGCGTCAACTCCAATACTCTTTTATAATTGCTTTTGTCCAAAATATCTCGCTAAATATTGTATTTTGAGGCGAACAATAATCTTTTTGTGCCTGTAGAGGCGCGTTTTCTCACGTAAAATAACCTACAAACTTATAATGCCGCCGTTTTAGTTGTAATGGCGAGGGAATACAGAGCCGAACGGTTTACCCGGGTACAAACGTAAAGTTGTCGCGTGGTATCCAACAGCTGATTTTGGCGCGCTTTTAAGCCGCCATTGCTGGTTGGCAGTCCAAACAGGTTGGTTGCTAAGTGTATCGGATTGCCGATTCGCATTATTATGGGCGCATGTACCGTTCGATATTTTGTAAGATCGAGTAATATCATTATTTTTCTTAAACGGCTCTCTCCACGGTACAGCCTGCTTATGAAAATACTATTCTGTTTAACACTCTTCGTAAATCCTAGGAGATCTTACAATAAAAAGAACCAACCAAAAGGCTTTAGGACCTTTACCTTAAACTTTTGCGGACTAAAATATGACCAAACGTGGAAATTATAGAAACATCCTCTCGAAGGTCGCGACAGAGGATGCCCTGCCTTCAAGGGACTAGAATGAGCTGATAAGATGAATACAGTTTAGGACAGTTCTTTAAGTTACACGCAAGCAAAGTGATGCAAACAACAAGCAAGCTTTCGTTAGTTACAAAGTATGTACGCTTTAGTTTTCCTAAAATTGGATAGGTAGGTAGGTACCTAAGGAATACTAACAATAAATACCTACAATCAACGATTTCAGTTTCCAATCGTATACCTACCTAATTCACTCAATGAACTTTACTCAGAATATTGGCCCAATTTGGTGCTTTTAGAATGTCGGCCTCATGGGATTCGGTATTGATTTCAAGATTTTCAAGAGTTGTTTCTAAGGACGATGTTATTTCTATTATTACTAACTGATATATATTACCACAAATGTACCTAAGTCGTTTTGTCAAACGTATTTGTCTTAGTGACTATATTTTGAACGGTAATTTCATCCATATTGTTCCATTCATTCGCTGTGACAATGTCTTTGCTTTCGTTTGTCGGTGATTTTTTCAAGGCAGACCATAGACAAAAAGATTTTTTTAGAAAAACTTAAAACTTTTTGTCTCTTTCATTCAATGCTAATTTGACAATGTGAGTAGCTATTAAATTTTGTTAGTTAACGTTTATGTTAGATAATTATGTATTATGATATGATTCATTCAATGATATAATGTGTAATAATATTAATGATGAGGGGTTTTCAAATTGACATTTAAAAAAAAGTAACTATTTGCCTCACTGGATGGCGTTGATGGTAAGAGGTGGGTCAAAATTGGCTTTTAAAAATAAACGGCCTACCAAAGAGTAGGTACCAAAGAGGAAAGTAAGCATGTACTGCACTGACCTCTATTATACAAGGACGTCAGTTACATCTGCCTGTCTACCTGAGTACTCTTCGAAGCGTAGTCAAAAATACTTTGAATCCCCTATTTTTTTCCACGCCATCTATCGGGACTACAGCCTTTTGTCATTTTGAAAAGCCCTCATTGAGGTAGAATCTTTATTACAATTACTGAATAAAAAACAAATAATAACTTATATCTATTCTGTGTCTGGAGTCTGGACCTGGACCCTCAAAAACATTGACCTTATTTTTGGGATTACCAGCCACATGCACACGACTACGGAGGTCGTCATTCGTCAATCAATACCTTTGCCCTTCTCGGAAAAAAGTTTTTTGTGTCGCATAGACAAGTGTTTTTTTAAAGCACAGCTACAAAATATAAAGTGGCTGCAAAATATACAGGGGGCTGATTGTCTAATTTCAAAATCTATCGCAATCGCTTTCAGGTTGTGATACATTGATGCTTGTTTTGGCACATTTCTGTGATCTGTGGTATTTGATGAAAAGGATAAGAAGTAAAGGTACATACAATTCGACCACAGACAATACCGCCAAAATTTTGGCGCCATCGAGTCCTCAAACGTTCAAATAACGAATCGTATTACAAACTTTTTAATTGTGAAGAGGCGAAGGCGTTTTTATGTTTATTTGCTGCTTTCATTGTGCCCAAACTACTTGTCGGGTCTCTTTGCTCGTGTACTTTCGCAGAATCTTTTAAAGGTCTTTATAATCTGTGAATGAACATCCGTATACTGAAAGTGCGCGAGATTGCCTCGTTTTTTCTATTGCCACCTACTATTTTATTGATGTTTTGGTATTTATTCGGTGTATTTGGTAGAAAAAGTTTGAGTACCTACACGCATTGCTTGCATTTTTCACTTTGTCGGTTTTCTGAAGGCGAGAACTTGATGTGTGTTTTGATAGGAATCCGTTTATACGAATCCCATGGGAAAGCTTTGTAGCCACTTCATTGAGAATTGGTTTTTTTTAAGTAGGAGCTTGGTTTCAGTTTCCGGTTGACGGATTATCGATATTATCTGGGTGGTCTTAGATTAATCTATGACCGTCCTGTAAAAACTTTAATCTATTCTAGCTAGCTAGAGCTGCAAATTGACCCTACTTGAACTTTTTATTCGACTGAACAACACTATATATGATCAAGAATCTTAAGGAATAACGTGTCGTAAACTTGTCATTCACACATCAATTTGGTTGTCTATTGATTATTTTTTTAACCGCCTCTGCGGTCTAGTGGTTTGCCTTACCCGTGTAAGACGCAAGTGTCCCGGGTTCGATTCCCAGGGGGGTTACAATTTGTCCTCGGTATGGTTGGTGGTAGGGCTTATTTCAAGTCCGCCCGGTTACCTACCATCATCTTACCTAAGTCTGACGCCATGACAACAATTTAAAAATTGTTGTGTTCCGGCAGTTAGAGGTAAGATCTAGTACTATTATGTATTCTTTGGTAAGATAGCCAGTTCCTCAGTGATGAGGATTCCGGGTGTAGTGTGCTTCAACCTTCGGCCTTATCGTCAATTAATATCAGGTGAGGTGAAGGCCAAGCACTATGCTGTTGTGCATAAAAAAAAATAAGTTGCCATTCAGCATAGAAGTAGGCCATTTGAATCAGGGCTCGGATAAATTAAGTTGCCATGCTGCCAAGTCTTGCTACACCCTGTATGTCGTAGGATAATCGTATAAACCGGATCTTTGCAAAATTCCTAGGTTGATTTTAAAGGACAGGATAATACTCAATAATATACTAGAAAAATACGACTCGCACCAGATCAATACTCAGACGGGAATAGAACTTTGGATATCCGGTCCAATGCTCTGACCGCTGAGCTATCGAGTCACTAGTGACATCGTCGAATTTCTTCTAGTATATCCTACTCTTACGCTGCAAGCCAGCGTTATTTCACCAATGTGAGGAATTACCTCGACATTCATTGAAATATCTTGTAGTATATTATTAGTATTGTATAAAAATAGCATTGCGAATGCAAAAATCTCAAATTTAAAAAAAAAGGACAGGATAATTGGAAACTGAGACGGGTTTTCGCAATCGTCCGTGCAATTTTTTATATCTTTGTACAGTCAGCAGCATATCAAGCTATACAAAACTGTCAAAAATTTACAATGAATTTTGAACCTTAAACAGCTTTACTTATTTGTTTTTTTTAAATAGTGGCGTTTTTTCAGATAATATATTTTAAGGGTTGTATCCAAGGTACCCTATCTAATCTAGGTACCATATTTGGCTTTATAAGCGTATATTATACAAGGTGTTTGATAAAAGCAATGTATGAAACAGATGATTTATTTTTCGCGATTTCAGAGTTGGTTCCATAGTAAAAGTTGTTCAATTTGATGGTCCCTATCTACCATATTCGGCTTTATAAGGCTTTTACCAAACACAAATTTATGTTTTGAAGTTTGTGCAGATAATAGAAGTTAAAGTAGAATGCATAAACAGTTAAACCGTACGTACTGTATACAGATACAGCCTCATGAGGCTTTTGTATAAAGAGTGTTACTGCCTTTGTGGGCGATTGGTGTCAATTCTCAAAACGAGCCATTCTAAATAGTCCTTAGGGAAATAATGGTGCCTTAGATCAACAGAATATTGTGAAAAGGGTCGAATGACAGTGATAGCGACGCTATCAATGATATTAAATGTAAAGATATGTTACCCGCGCTTCACAATGGCAAGACGAAAGTCAGGTAATTGCCCGACTTTCAATTAGTCTAGTCAGGCACAGTCTCGCGACACGGTAACAAACGCGGCTCTCGTCAATCAGACGCAATAAAATTGTGAAATACCATAAAAAAATGTCTACTTGCGTCTTTAGACGATGTACAAATTATACAGCAACGGTCAGAGATCGGAAAAATGCTTTTTTTCACACGTAAGTACTGTATTTAATAAAAATATGTATTTTCTATTACTTTATTCGGCCATATTGTACAAAGAGCGAGCTGTCTGCTTTGCGTGTGGGAGTGAAGGAGACAGCTGACGCGCTGTTAATTGGCAGCCAATGCGCATGCAGCGGCCAATGTGTACGTATCTATAGTACCTTTACGCTGTTTTAAATAGCAATAATGTTGGCGCATAACCTATCTTTACATTTAATATCATTGGACGCTATGCTGTGATATTTAAGAGATTGCTTAAGAGGAGGCGTTGGACATTTTGGGGGCAGGGATCTCGATTTTTCTCATCAGTTACAAAATAATAATGAAAGTGATTTTCATTTGAGACTATGTTAGTCTGATTCTGTATATAATTTCGATGTTTTTTAGGTATATTTTATTCTTTTCAAGCTGTAGCACCATTTTTTTAAATTTGAGATTTTTGCATTCACAATGCTATTTTTATACAATACTAAATAATATACTAGAAAAAATACGACTCGCACCAGATCAATACTCAGACGGGAATCAAACCCGCGACCTTTGGATATCCGGTCCGAGTCACTCAGCGGTTAGAGCATTGAACCGGATATCCAAAGGTCGCGGGTTCGATTCCCGTCTGAGTATTGATCTGGTGCGAGTCGTATTTTTTCTAGTATATTATTACCCGACTGCAAAGAAAGGGTTATGTGTTTCGCGCGTATCTTGTAAGTATGTTTGTATGTTTGTAAGTATGTATGTATGTATGTATGTTTGTATGTAATATTCTTTATTACCTCATATCTCTCAAACGGCTGAACGGATTTCTATGATTAAGATATCGTTAGATTGGTCTTTTCAGCCCAAGTGTTCTTAAGAAGGTGGCGTTATAAAAAAACCAACATGGCGGCTGTACGGTGCTATTATACATAGTGAAAAAAAATATTTTTTTTTAGAATACTGCAATATGGGTGTCAAATTAAAGGGCTTATTATAAGGATTTTAAAAAGGTATATCATGACCGTAATATATAATAACTAAAAAGAGATAAATAAAAAAATAAATTTAAAACATTAAAAAACCCGCCTGCATAAAAAGACAAGTCGACTGAAAAGATGGAAACAAGATTAAATAAATATTAAAGGCAACATGTCATAATAACATGCAGTCGGAGGCATATAATTCAATCATTCATAATGTCACTTTCTTTATGCATGCCTCCGACTGCATGTTATTATGACATGTTGCCTTTAATATTTATTTAATCTTGTTTCCATCTTTTCAGTCGACTTGTCTTTTTATGCAGGCGGGTTTTTTAATGTTTTAAATTTATTTTTTTAGTACTGTAGTACCATATCAGTAATAAGAATTTCGCGGCCTTCGATTTATTGTTACGTCTATTTTATCATCAAATAAAGAAACAAAACAAGCCCCTGAACGAAGCCGAAGTCCACGTATTCCGCCCATCATTAGGATCATTTTTGTCTTTTAGACTATACCTGGGAAACCAATAGCTACGAAGTTATTGAAGGTTGAAGTAAAAAAAAAAAGTTTTTATGATATCTTATTTTATTCGTTATTTCCTTATTTTTATCCAAAGAAACATTATCAAAATTTTTTGTATTTCGTAACAAACAATGGCTTCAAAACGTCATCACTGGTATAGCCAAGGTATAGCTATGCTTCGTTTGTTGTCATAAAGACCTAGACAAAAAACTACTTCCTTTGCCCTGTGATGGCGTATTCAGAGAAGTTTATTATGTATACAGTCTTCTTTGTAACCGGACAATGCTCAATAAGCAACATTGTGGCCACCGCTTCTCAAACTGTGGGTCTCAAAGCGACCATTAGGGGGCGTCTTCTGTGGGCGGTTTTAACGTTGTTAAATAAAAGAGAAGATGACAAATATATTGTATACTAGCTTCTGCCCGCGACTTCGTCCGCGTGGATATTAGAGAAAATCCTTAGGGAACCTTCAACCAGGATCTGACCAGCCATTTTTACGCATTTAGGCGGGTTCCTACCGAGGGCGCTAACTGGCGAGGCAAGACATTTGCGGCGTGTGGCGGGCCTCGCACGTGGCTTCCCGTTCCAGTTCCCGTTCCTGATCCCGTTCCCGTTCCCGTTCCCGTTCCCGTTCCCGTTCCCGTTCCCGTTCCCGTTCCCGTTCCCGTTCCCGTTCCCGTTCCCGTTCCCGTTCCCGTTCCCGTTCCCGTTCCCGTTCCCGTTCCCGTTCCCGTCCCCGTCCCCGTCCCCGTCCCCGTCCCCGTCCCCGTCCCCGTCCCCGTCCCCGTCCCCGTCCCCGTCCCCGTCCCCGTCCCCGTCCCCGTCCCCGTCCCCGTCCCCGTCCCCGTCCCCGTCCCCGTCCCCGTCCCCGTCCCCGTCCCCGTCCCCGTCCCCGTCCCCGTCCCCGTCCCCGTCCCTGTCCCTGTCCCCGTCCCCGTCCCCTGGAAGGTGGTGAATCATGTTTACGTTTACGTGCGGCTGTGCTGTGTCAGACAGAGTCTTATAACGATATTTTTTTGTTATTCAAAATGTCGAGCTCGAGACACTAAACAGTTTGAGAAGCGGTGGGCTAATCTCTAGAGGACCAATGCACAATAGGGCACTTTGTGATGTTGATAAATTCGTTATTTATTTTGATCACATTCATAGATTGAATCATTCAAGTAGAGCCTCTTCGGAAAGAGAACCGTCGTGGGCTATGCTTGATTACCGTTTTTGTCATGCTGACTTTTAGTGCGACTGTATGTCATGTTGACGGCACTGTAACTTTTAGTGCGACAGTAATATCTTGATATCTGTCAAGTCAAGATAGTCGCACTATAATTATATTAACAGTGCCGTCAACATGACAAAAACGGTGATCAAGCACATAGCCCACGACGACGGTTCTCTTTCCGAACAGACTCTAGTAAAATAAAATATTTATAATATGTCGTAGGATAATCGTATAAACCGGATCTTTACAAAAGTACTAGGTCGGTTGTAAATGACCGCATAATTGGAATCTTCGTCCACAATTATAGAGTAATAGAGCTAGCCAATTTTGATATTAGTCTAAATCTATTCTTTCATTCTACGTACACGTAGAGAAGAGACCATGAGAGCGCCCTATGGTAGCTTTTTGCTCTAGTAAATTTTGTAATCGTCAGAGTATTTTTTTAGGATCTTTGTTAAATCCACTGGGATTTTACAAAGATCCTAAAAAATTACTCGGAGCATTCAAGTTTCCAATTATTGTCCGAAACATACTGATGTTTCGGACAATTGGAAACTTGAATGCTGATTGGAAAGTCTAAAAGTCGATTTTGTTTGATCGGTCAGATCATGACTCTTGAATGAATGAAATGAATCGAAGGACTTTAGGTAGCCGTTAGCCAATCAGAGTATCCGTCAGTCCATAACGTTGACGTCAGCCAATCAACCCGCGCGTAATGATGGTCATTCGCGATTTACCTAAGATACGCTGGATTCTTGTTGAAATCCTAAACATTGCTCGGACGATTGCAAACATCTGTCTCAGATTCTAAGGCAGCCATTACATGCTCATGCAAGCCTCATTCAATTCCATCAGTCATTAATTACGTTTGACTGATGGAAGAACAAATCAACTTCATGCAACCATCAGTACACGGTAGTCACAGCCGAGATTGTGGTTAAACTGACAGCAAAACCTACCGTGTAATGAATGCCTAACTATTCGCTTTTTTGCAATCTAGGATTTTTGTAAAGATCCGATTTGTACAAATACCCTACGACATAATATACATTTTAGTATGCAGGAAAACATTAGAAAAACAACTCAAGAATATTTATACAAAGCTACACTTTATTTACAAAACAGTTCGTTTGTTTTAATATTAGCCTTAAAATATTTGAACACTTTCTAATTTTTTACCTAAGTTGCGTTCCAAACCTACGCTCCGAGTGCAACCTAACCACAACCGAACGCTCTAACGGCGTTCCAAACATATAGATAGAGCGTGACTTCGGCCACAAGTAAAGGTTAAAATTACTTAATTATTTGAAATTAAGTTCATAGTATTTTGTTGCACTCTGGACCACTACTTAAATCAATTATTATAATAAAACAATTTTTAAAACGCTTTAATTATTAAGTCGACGTATTATCGATTTTGATTTCAAATTGCCGTCAAGCCATAGCTCGTCCTTAGCTCGTCTTTGAAATAACGTCAAATTGATCCAATCTACAGTTCTATGGCGAGCTTCGTGAATACTGTTTTGTTTATGACTGACTGCACGGTCGATCTTAAGCACGTCTACGTCTACGAGTCCGTCTTTGAGCAGAACGACGTATTTGTATATTAGTGAATTGCAGCCCTGAACGCAACCCTATATAGTTATTATTTTGTTACTGTATAAAAGTTCCATAGCTAGAAAGAGAAATGGGGAATGTCTAAAAAAATTAAATTGGCTGAATTTTTTTTATAGGAAGGACGTAGGAATAGTTTAAGAATTTTTGATTGCGTAAAAAAAACTGAAAATATAAAATGACTTCGGCTTCGCAAGAGTACGGGAGTAACAACATTATTTTTATACTTAGATCACAAATTGATTGACATTAATTGTCAGCCAACATATGGTTACGATAGGCAATGCTTCTTAGTCAATTGACCTTGTGCGGATTGTGCCAGCGATGGCATGTTGCATTTTAGGTATTGTGCTCAAAATTGGAGATTATTCCTTAGCCACCACCTTCCACAACCATGTGTATTTCAAAAGTTTTGACACAATTTTGACATTTGTGCATAACCATAGACTAATTGTGTCGAAACCATAAAGTTAATATACCTAGCGGAATAGAGCTGAGTAAGCAAGATGTCACTAATCAGCAACAACGTGTGATAAAAAGAAATGCGTGATTTGACGTAGCAGAACTCTTTTTCGCAACTGTTTGACTGTGTGACAAGTGACAAGATGTAGGCACTAACACGTATAAATAAACATTTTTACACACACTAATATAATTAAATTTCGGTTTCGTTTGACAGCTCATGTTTGTTCCTCTATTCCGTCAGGTATATTTACTTTATGGTCGAAACATGGTCGAAACTTTAAAAAATCTAATCACCAAATCCATTGTCTTTTGACAGTTAAAAGTGATACAACATCATATCACGTTTCGGTGTTCATGCTAGTATTGCAAAATGTTTTTTCTATATGTTCAATCTCTGTCTTATTATTTCTTCATCGTCACTGTAACTTGAAGCCCTGTTCACAGGCTTTACATTACTCCTTCTCATTAATAGTTTTCTAACAGTATTCTTAAGTTCATTCTTATCATCATCATCTAGTTCTTCAGTACTATAACTTTCAGAGAACTCGTTAAAAACTTTATAAATTTTAGATTTCAAAAGCGTTTCTTCGCTACTGTAACTGGAATATCTATTTATTTTATTTAGCATTAATTCATCAGTGTTGTGTCGCCTAACATTTGCTTTATTAGGATTCATTGCTTCATCTATGTTAAGCCTTATTATACCCTCTTCATCACTATATGATGAAAAAGGATTTACTATGTTTAAAACTTTGTTAATTTGTTCTGGTTTAACTAGTTTGTTAAAAGTCTTGAACTTTTTGGATAGCACGTCTGGATATTCAGTTGTTTTATAATAATTGATTGGATTTATTGAATACGCCATGAATTCATCCAAGCTTTTGATTGGAAGCCATTTTTGGATCGTCGTTTTAGTGTTTAGCTTTCTCGAATCTTTTTGTCGTTTTGAAAATACTCTAAACTGAGTTACTGGTGGTGTTTCGGTTTCCGTTCCAATTTCTTTTACTTCTTCCGTTGTTTTCTTAATATTGGTACTGATTGGCGGGAAGGTTTGTGCGCCTTTTATTGATTTTCTTTTATTACCTTGGTCTTTATTATTGGCATTTAATTTTTTTAACAGTTTCTGATATTTAAGTTCCATAATTCTGTATTTGAGAAGGAGCTTATCCTCTTTTGACAGTTTATGCCTTGCCCTTGAGTGCCTCTTGCGTGCTCTATTAGTATGTTTATTTTGTCTGTTGTCTTTGGTGTGGTGAGAATTTTTCTTCCTTTTGAAATACTTTTTGTACAATTTCGGATGTTCTATTTTCAGTCGCAGTAGTTTAGCTAGAGATATCTTTTTGCTAGGATGGAATTTAGATTTATATTTTTTTGAAAATACATCTTCATCTCTAGTAGTTTGTTTTGCTTCAGTTGTAGTTTTAACTGCAGTTGTAGTTGTAACATCTTTGGCCTCAGTGTTATCGTCAGTTTTATTATTATTACTTTTGATTTTGTAACGTTGTTGATCCCCCGGCTTAGACATTTTTTTTATAGGCGTAGTCGTGAATTTTACTGTCCCTTTATTTTTTGTATCATTTTCAGTTGAATTACCTATCATATGTTTATTTTTAAATTCCAATATTTTATTTTGTTCATCAATCAGTTTACGATTTTTGCTGTTATGTCTTCTGCGTGCACCCTGTTCATGATTTATTAATAATAGATTTAAAGAATCTAATAGAACTCTCAACTTTTTTGTATTGCGGTATCTGTTAATAGGGTGTAAGACAGCATTGTTAAAATCCCTAACGATTTCTGATGCGCTACTTGTTGTGTGGTTAGGGTACTTTTTAATATTTTCCACGACCTTTAGTAATTTTATACCCTCCTCTTCGTTGAACATCGTGTCGATATAATCTATAACTGAGTTTATGTCCATCGTAACAGTTTGTTTTCTTGTAAACATTGCGTGGTGTAGCAACTTTGCTTTATCTAGAAAAATTGAAGAGGGTATTTATTTAATAATAATGACAAAAATAAAAATATAACAGAAAGAACAAATACAAGGGGAAACTATACAAGAGGCCTTATTGCTAAACGGCAATCTCTTCTAGGGAAAAATACATAGAAAAAAGGAGAAATTGTATATAAAGACGAAAAATATAATATCTAAAGACTAGTAACAGGGCTCTGCTCTGTCACTCCGCGCGCGAGTCTGAAGCGCTCGGCGTCCTCTGAGAGGACAAATTTCATACATCAGAAAAGATAAGACCTACGCGATAGAAAGAGAGGCAACTACTAAGTGAATGTTTTGGAGCGAAGGGAGCGTTGTGCGACCTGAATTGCACTTTATTGTGTCGGAGCAAGAGTTGCAATTTATTTAAACGATTTTGCGGAGTGCAACTTCTGTACGCTAGTACTATTATCTATTCTGTGCTAGTAATTAGTTAAAGGAGAAAATAAATAAATCGTCAAACAGAACAGAAGTAGAGGAAAGGAAATAACTTCTAACTCTATCTCTTGAACTAGAACTTGAAGTCTGAGAGTTTCGAATATGAAAAGTCGAGCACTCTGCTCTCTCTGTCTCTCTCTCTCTTTAATGGGGATTAGTGGTCACGTGTAAGTTTAACAAGCTGTCTGTAAAGCCTCTGACTTGGCTTAACTTAACATGACAACAGCCGGGACCGACGATTTAACGTGCCCTTCCAAGCTTGGAAGCTCTCACTTGTGCCGGTGAGTGGAAAAACGCCCATTGGGAACGGTAAAAAAGCGCCAACGTCGGGTTTTAATATTTAACGCGACGCTTTTGAAACTCTCGTGTGAACGGGGGGCTAGGGTCCCGTTTTTCTTTTTAACCGACTTCATCAAAAGAAGGAGGTTCTCAATTCGATTGTATACTTTTTTATCGTTTTTCGCGCGTATCTTCAACATTTATGGACCGATTTTAATGATATTTTTTTTCGATTGTGTTTTCTTGCGAGATGGTCCCATTTTTTTTTTTTCAAATCGGTTTAGTAGTTTTCAAGTAATCCTGAAAATACTATGATTTTACATCAACGCTCTATCATAGTTATAATAAAATAATTATAAAACACGTCTATTGAAGTCGGGTGGGGATTTTAGAATAAGAAAAGGAAGTTGTACTCCAGCCCCACCCGACTTCAATAGACGTGTTTTATTATAATAATGATAGTGCGTATCTAATGATTTGTTTATTATTTCTTGCTTTTTAGAGGCAGGTTTTTTGAAGTCGCTTTTTTTGTTTTTTAAACAATTTTTTTACACAGAGAGTTATTTAACTTAAAGGTAAACATATTGTTGTATAAGTTATGTTACTTGCATGTGTAACCTTGTTTGTGTTGTGTGTTCTCCGCATGTTATGCTGTGCATATTTTTGTTGGGTCTCAATCCAGAATCTACAGTAACTGATATATTTCTACTTTGTATGCTTATTGATTATTACCTGTCGTATACATGCCAATGTTCATAAATAAATAAATTAACCCTAAAAAACTGACCTTGTAAATAGTCCTTTGGCATTGTTATCAGTGATTTAGTAAGACTCTGGACAGCATCGTAGATGGGTTTACCCAATTCGCGTATTGAGTTGATTTTTTCCCTAAGAATAAGAAAAATCAAATAAAGAACTAGTTAGTAGTAGTAGTAATCAAATAAAGACTAGTTAGGTAGTAATTGAGTTTTTAATAACCGTTCTAAAATATCTATACGTACCTAGTAACTGTTGTCATACGTACTCTCATCACACCGCACCGGACAAATCTACGTGACTTTTGGTGCGCGTAACATCAATGTAATGTTTTATTTTTTATAGGTAAATAAATTTTTAAAAAAAAGTTTTTGAATGAACGCTTCGTGCTCGCTCGGTCAGTTAAAGCATGTGCCAGACGGATTTAATCACGCCTCCCAACAGAGGTGACCTTGCTTGATGCCATCCATCTAGACGTTAGATTTAATCCAAATTTCTCCATCCAATCCGTGGATGAAACCACGCCCCAATCAAGCTTCCACCAAGGTGACCTTGGTTGGGGGGCGTGATTAAATCCGTCTGGCACATGCTTAACTCTACGAATTCAGGCCCAATTTACTGCGTATTTTTTTTAACAAAATTGTACATTAGTGTAGATACGTGCATTTTGTTTATTGTCCCACGTCCCCCGGACGGAATGACCTTCATGGCTCGTATCTACATGGTGTTTGGTAATATTAAGTTACAGAGAGGCGGGTATTACAAACCTAACTTGTCAGGTTTATGAATAATCACAGAATATCAAAGATTTATTAAATTGCAGAATATACATATAACTAATAAGTACAAGTACTAAAGATACCTACGTGCCAAGGGTTAATCACAGTTTTACAGACCATAGAGTTATTAAACGAATGTACCTACTTGCGCAGAGTAACTACAGAGGGGATCTCGCGGGGGGTTGGGCGGCGGCCGGTCACACAAACAACACAACAGGGGCCCTATTTTTGAATCCTTCGACTGGCGTCGAGCGCTAGGTTTCTACTGATTTTCGTTCGACATTTGACTTTCCATATTTTTGAATCACTCGACTGCAACGAGTGCCCTCACCTACTCGTTTGCAGTCGAGCGACACGGTACGGCGAGCGATATTCTTTTCTACTAAAAAGCAAAGATTTTTTTAAACAGCCAATAGAAACATGGATATTACGTTCCGTTTTGGTTGCGGTAGTTATCGGTTTTCTCTAAATTCTGCGTGGAACGGATAAAATCCAACATTTCGTATTCCGAAAACGAACAATTCGTTTCGTTCGACATTTGACTTTCCATATTTTTGAATCGCTCGAACGCAACGAGTGCCCCTACCCACTCGTGAACAGTCGAGCGATACGGTAAGGCGAGCGATATTCTTTTCTACTAAAAAGCAAAGATTTTTATGTAACAGCCAATAAAAACATGGATATTACGTTTCTTTTTCGTTGCGGAAATTACTAGTTTTCTCTAGATTCTGCGTGGAACGGATATAATCCAACATTTCGTTTATATTGGCAGCACCGGAATCGAACGATTCAAAAATACGGAAAATCGGCGTCATGCGACTTGGAAGGCGAGTGTGACTTAAGTCGCATACGACAACATAATGTCATACGAGCGATTCAAAAATAGAGCCCCGGGGGCTCTGTCACTCTGCGCGCGAGTCTGAACCGCTCGGCGTCCTCTGAGGACAAATTTCATTCATCAGAAAAGATAAGACCTATGCGATAGAAAGAGAGGCAACTACTAAGTGCATGTTTTGGAGCGAAGGGAGCCCTGTGCGACCTGAATTAGACTTTATTGTGTCGGAGCAAGAGTCCTAACTTATTTAAACGATTTTGCGGAGTGCAACTTCTGTACGCTAGTACTATTATCTATTCTGTGGTATAACGCTAACACGTGCATTTAACATTAATACAGAATCTACTTCACGTGATTCTTTTGGCGGGATACAGTTAGGTACCGCCAGCAGCTGATTTTATTGGCGACCTGTGATGAACTAGGAAATCATTTTTGGTAAATTTTCGTTTATTTGTTGGTAACAATATTTTAGAGAAATTATTGTAAGGTGTTAAACTTAGTACAAACTGAGGTGAATATACTCGTAGGTACTTATACATGCGGCGTCGTCCGACATCAAAGGCGTTAAACAACCGTATGGATTGTAAAACTGTGCTTGTATTGCTTGAAAATAAATATCTACCTATGCTCACTTACAAATTTTCGAAATCCCTCTCATATTTGACGAACAACCACCATAACCCTTCTTTTTTGAGAGCTATTGTGTCGAACAAACCAACCATGGCCACGGAGAAGTAGCCCGCCTTTATTTCCGACTGTAGCCCAATCAGCTCATGCACGTATGGACTTAACGTGCTCACTGAAAACAAATCCATATAAATTATAATCAGAATCTATAATCTTTATTGCTCAAAACTGTGTTACTAACAATATTTTACAGAAGGACCATTCTCGCCGTCCTCGACAATGAGGATCAGCGAGGGTTTTTAGTTAAATATGTAGAGTTTCAGTCACATCAAAATAAATTATTTCAGTGAAAGAATTATTGAAATAGGACCAAAAACGACGAAGATAGAGCGATTTTCGTGTCGCATTCTCAAAAACGCTCTCCAATTCACGATTGGCTGATAACGTCATCGCTCAGCGACGCGGCAGGTGTTTGTTCGGGCGAACGTGGCACGTGACGTCATCGCATGATCCGCAAGGGCCGGCCGTGTTTTTTAAACTCACTTTTTAAATCTTTAATAACTTTGTCATTTCTTGATGGATTTGAGAAATTTAAACAGAGATTTACTCAGATATTGATATTGTATTTGATGTGATATACAACATTGATATATTCAATTGTCGTGTTGATCCTTATTGTTAAAGCTAAACTTGCCGGACTCACTAGGGTTGCTACTTAGGTGCATCCCAATCCCAATACGGAAAGTGGCGCCCTCAGAGGTTTTTGTTCCTCCGCCTCTCCTTACACACGATTTGGCTAGAAGGCCGCGGGAGGCCGCGCCTCTCCTCCAATCCTGTATATGAATAGCTGACTTACCAGGAATGGTGAACCTCGGTGGATCACTAGGGCGTGTAAACTTGGGTTCGGTAGCCGTAGTGGTTCTTATGCGAGTAGTTGTTGGCGTTGGTTTGGTGCTTACTAGTCCCATTTCTTTGTAAGGCATTGTAGTTGGTATTGCAGGTAAATAGGCTTCAAAATCATCCTTAGGATCAGGTTTGTATTCAACTGCAGTAGATTTCTCAGTGACATTTACGTTTGCAATAGAAGGTGTTGCTGTGAGTTCTGTGGTGAGTAAGTTAGTGGTAGGAACGTCGGGACTAAATGGGCTTTGATTTTGATTTTGAATAATATTGTTATGATTTCGCAGTGGAATAAAATTGTTCGGATTTTGTATAGGATTAAAACTGTTCTGATTCTGGTATTGAATTGGATTGAAATTGTTATTTTGGTTTTGCTTTATAGGGCTGCGATAAATGTTGGCGCTCGGGTTTTGGTAAAATGGATACCTATTGAAGTTAGGATTGTTACTGTACGTGTTGGGAATTCCATTGAAATTGGCATTTGGATTTCTATTGAAATTGGAATTTGGATTTCTATTGAAATTGGCGTATGGATTTGTATTGAAATTGGCATTTGGATTTCTATTGAAATTGGCGTATGGATTTCTATTGAAATTAGCATTTGGAGGGTATTGGCCCCTAAATAAATTACCTTTGTTTTGATAGTTTCCCATATAATTACCATTTTGCTGAAACTGATTTCTGTAAACATTTTGGTTTGGATTGTATATTGCGTTTCTGTTCATCGGGTATCTCATTAAATTAGGATTTTGCTGCATAGGATTTCTATTAAAGTTTTGACCGTTAAAATTTTGATTTTGATTCATTTGCATTTGTTGATAATACGGATTCACATTTTGACTGTACACAAATTGGTTTTGACGAGGTATTTGTTTTATTATAGCTTTAGCTGTTGATGTTGTGAGTTTAAATATATCATAGAGTTTCTTCTTTACCGATTTAGTTAAATTAGCAGTTGCCTCCGGGCCTAAGACTACACTGTCACCTTTCTTCAGTAAATCCAATACTTTATCATGTCCAACTGGATTCATAACTTCAATGACAACCTTTTCACCATTTTTTGTTTCGTTACTCGATATGTTGTCATAATACTCATATGCGTCAGGTTCCCCATTAGTATTCGTGTTATTTTCTCTCTCTTTATTGATAATGACGTAATCGTACTGATCCCACGTAACGTCTTTGTTCAATAAGAATGCAGAAGTGACAGCAACATGTAGTCCCGAACCATCAACACTTTTTAAATGAACGGTCATGTTTTGGTCTTCCGTGTCTATTGATAAATCCCCTTTTAAATCATCTCTATTTACAACAAACATATAATCTACTGATTTAGCCGTAGGGTTTGTTGGTGTTGATCTAGTAACTTTCCGTTTTTTGTAATACACCCTTTTTCCAAATATCTGGCCTGGTTTTGCATTTGGTCTTTTAATTATTAACGGTTTCAAAGTTTGTGTCCTATCTGTTCTCAGTATCCCTGGAGCGAGACTTGTTTCAATCGTTGTTTCTTTATGAATTGGGTTAGTGGTTTCTTTTTTAGTTGTTATTTCTGTTGCAAAAGTATTCATTTCTTTTGCAGATGTATTCGTTTCTGTTGCAGAAGTATTCATTTCTGTTGCAGTGGTTGCTCTTTTCGTACCAAAGGTTTTTCCATCCGTTGATCTAGTCGTCCACCATATTTCAGGGTAATCATACAACATAGGTCCAAGATTATAGACCTTATCTTCTGATGTTTTGTTAACTCCCAACTTCTTCATTCGATTATCAATATTTTGAAAAAAAACCTTGACAGGGTTAATAAATGGCGTTGTATCAAAAATCTTGTCATATCTACGTACAAAATGAGAAGCTGAAAAATAAATCTCTTGAAATAAATTAGGCGTAAGTATTTTAAACTAGTTAACATCTACCACTTTGAATGAGGTAAGACAGTCCTTTCTCATGGTGCTTTGGAAGGGAATAAAATAAATAGACTATAAATATGATGAAATTGATGATAACTCACCTTTTTTTTCAGTTTCGATTGTAGTTTCATCACCTTTTACGACAACAAAATATAATACAGCGCAAACTATATAAAGCATTGTACTATGTGAAAATAAATTGGAATTTACTTTATCAATATAGGATTGTGCTTAAATTTTTCTTATTGTGACTTTTATTGTCGATAAAATTATGCGTGAAGTGGAACGAGCAACTTTGGCCTGCCTATTGTAGGTTTCTTATATAATTCTTAATTTTATACATGACTTTATGACATGAAGCGCTCATGTTCTGCTCTAACACCAGAGGTGGCCACTCCTCATTCGATAAGAAGAAGAAGGATTTTAAAACTGATTATTTATTTATTTACTAAGGCTAAGGTATTATACACTAGGTATAATACTATGCCTCCCTCGTCTTTTCTTCAAATCGTCTCTTATTATTATTATTTGGTCTTCCGCTTGCGAAATATTTCGCAACGTCACTAGAGTTTGGTCAACGAAAGATGAGACTCTGTTGGAAATGGAAACTAATTTTACGATAGGATCCCATCGTGTTTCATAAAGTTGCTATAACATCGCTTTAGACTTTCAAATGTGGCGTATCATGTCTATGAACATGATTGAGATCAAAAATAAATGCAAACTATCCTTCATTACTATCCTCACTAATATTATAAATGCGAAAGTCCGTTTGCTTGTTTGTTAGGCCTTCACGTCTTAACTACTGGACCTATCAGCAATATCATTGCCTATCATCATGAAATTTTACATACGTACACGTTATCAGGGGTACAGAGAAGAACATAGGGTACCTTATAGCAAAAAACTTTCCACGCAGATGAAGTCGCGGACGGCCGCTAGTCATATAGGTACCTAAAACTTATTAATTTTGCATTTTCTCTGGGTTTTGATTTTGACTCGAAAATCGTCAATGGTCTTGTAATGGAGGGGGACTAAAGATGAGATTGAATGCTGGCGCTACCAGCGCTACTTTCCCTGTTAAATTAACGTTTAGAGGTAAAGTTATGGAAACTGAACCTTAAAATGAGGCGCAAAATTAGTTAGTCTCATCTTTCGTTGACCAAACTACTACCACAGATAATATATATACTATACTTACTACTACACTTTCACTTCATAGACAATGAAATCAAAATTTGTAAATGTAACTTTTATTTCAACGTAAAATTTGAGATTACTCAAATCTGACTGGTATCCTGTACCGGTGGCGGTAACGATATCCCGATGGGTATGCGGTAACGCGCTGTTAAAACCATAGCGGAACTTTACCGCTACCGGAAGCGGTACTGGCGCGCAACGCGAGCACTGCGGGCGGGCGGCGCGGGGTGCGTCCGCGGGGGGAGGAAAAGTTTCGGCCGAACACGCTGTACGTACCGCCATAGTAGAATCAAATAAGTAGGCCAACTCGCGCCTCGAGCGAGCGATAATAGCCTAAACACGTAGCCCACGTAGGGCTGTCGCTAGTTTATTCAATCGTCAAAAATGCATAGTCAATCTCTATACAAATAATTTTTTCCTTGTATGGTAAGCATCAGGGATCTATAATACAAAGTTTTTTAATTATTTTTTGAACATTGACCAGAAACTGTCTACAATGTTTTTATTACATACGTCATGTTATGTGATTTGAAAATCACGGTCGAAATAGGATTAATTAAAACGTAGCTTTACTCATGTATTTATTCAAATAAAATGAAATAATTATGAAATTGTATTTTTTACACTATTCATTTATTCCTTTTCTTTCTTTTCTTTTACTTTTTTATTTACCTACACTTATCAAAATAAAATTATAATCTTTAAATTCGGAAATTGAATATTTTTCAATAGCCTCAAATAATTTACATTAAAATACTTTTTCCTGTAGGAATTTGTGATTTTGTAAACAAAATTACACAATTGTTACTTACAGAAAAAACGGCTGTTTCGACAAGTACAAGATGCCTTATTATTTAAAGTTTAATATGTAAAATAAAACAAATCTCTTTTGCAAAAATATCTTTGGAAAGCATGGTATGTACTGTAGGTAGGTACGTACACGTACAAATTATCACGAGCGGCAGCGCAGCGGCGCGGAGCGTGCGTGAGCGCGGGCGGGATCAAGTACGGCGCAGCCACGACTGGCGCATCTTTATCATCTATAAATGTTGTCAGTGTGTGCGTGCGACGCTCATACGTAGGGGCCGCGCTCACATACAAACCGCATTCGGGCGTATAATGAGTAAGACGACTTACTTATTTGATTCTACTATGGTACCGCGTACCCATCCGGTATGCGGTTCTTAGTTTTCAGATTTATATCCTTCATACGTTACCTGATCGTAACTAAAATCCAATAGTATAGTAACTAATCTAATAAATGTAGGAAAATTGAAACTGTTTTATACTTATTCGGTATAATTTGGTAATAATGGAGAATAAAAATCTGAAAACGGGGCCGTTTTAGCTGTCTCACTTTTGACAGCTTTGTAGAGAACTATCGTTCTAGGTGTTATTATTCTTAATATTTTTAACTCAGTTTTTATACAAACATCTTCCTAACTGTAGTACTTTCTCCAGCTCTTTGTACAATATCACTGAAATTTCCATACCTTGTGTGGCTGAAGCCGATAAGGTTATATATTTTAGACTTAATGGCCGCTTCTTCATTGCTGTAGCTTGAGAATTCATCAAATGGACGTTTTAATTCCAAATTCACATTAGCTTTTCTTGCAACTTGATAATACCTAGCGTCATGTTTTAATGCATCGTTTAAATTGAATTTAAGAGTTTCTTCTTCATCACTGTAACTACTCTGTTCCTTAATTTTCTTTAAAGCAGTCATGTTAATGTTAATTTGTTTAAATTTATATTTATTATTTATTTTTCCTACTTTTTTGTGAGCTTTAAAAGAAAAATCATCTAAAGTGAATTGAGGTCCCTCAATTTTTGGGGTAACATACCACTTCCCACTTTTTTGACTAGGAAAATTTTGGATTATTATAACTTTTTTTATTGGTCCTTTAAACATTTTATTGGCGGCTTTCTTCGCTGTCGTCCTCTTGTCTTCACTTATCGATGTCCATTTTGTCTTAATTTTAGGATATTTCCTATATTTTTCAGTAGTGGTATATTTTATTTTAATAGGGTTAAACCTAATGGTTCTCCCAGTAATTATTTTTTTAAAGGTAGTGTCACTTGGAGTGGTGTACCTAATGATTTTATCATGGTTAACAACAATGTGGGGTCGTGTTGTTTCAATGATATCTTTATGATGTACTACTTTCTCGTATTTCTTCAATGTGTTATTCTGTTTGGAATATCTTTTTTTTAAGTATCTTTGTCGAGTTTTGGTTGTTGCTTCGGACTTAAGCTGTTTGTAACTGGAGGGAGTCCCAGTAAATCTTGACACGATTTTGAATCGTCCTGAAAATTATACGCCAATATTAGTATTAAATTTGTATAAATTTGGATTTATCATGTCGATGATGTGAGGGAGGCTATTTGCTTGTGACAGTTTGCAATATCATTGGTAATTAAAATGAAAAAAAAATCATCAAAAGTCTTATAAACTAAACATAGAAGTATGTATTAGGTATACAAGATTGATGCACTTTTATACAAGGCTAAGCCGAAATATCTTCCGGATCCTCACTATGTTCCTTAACTTAAAACATTCAATGCTCCTAAAAAACTTCAAAAGGAATTTCTATGATATTATCAAATTTTTATTCCCTTACCTTGTCGCTCAATGTGACTATTAAAATTTCCTATTTTGCGCAGATTTTCCTGTTAATACAAAATACTAAAGATTTATTATTACCATTTGTTTTATATGGATTGTATTCCGTAGTGAAAAGGCTGTCTTTTGGTCTCTTATTACTCTTTTCATCTTTAATTTCATAAAAATTTACAATATTATCTCTAACATCATCGATACAACTTTTTGTTGTGGTTTTAACTGTCCCTTTTCCGATAGGTTCACGGCGAACTACAGCGAACCTCGTTTTATTGTTCAGAAATCCTCTTCTTTTATTATTTTCCATTTTGATATCATCTGAACCAGTCCTACTTTGAGCTCTTTTAATCTCGTCATTTATTGCTTCAACGAGCATTATTGCTTTCATCGTACCACTGTGTCTTATATAAGGAGCGAACATAGCTTTAGATACTTTCCGTAAAACTTCAAATACATTTTCTTCAGTGTTGGGATATTCATCAACTAATGCTAGAGCTATAAAAAGCTCTGTGCCTTCTTGATCATTGAAAAGAGTATCGATGTAGTCGATTATTGAAGCCACGCCAAAAGCTATGGCATCTTTTCTGTCTGGCAATAATGTGTACAGAAGTTTTGCGTAATCTAAAAACAAGAAATTTATAAGCTCTTCTTCTGGACGTGAAACAAAACAAAGCGAAAAATATCTCGCAAGTTGTGAATTTCAACTAAAGAATTTGGGTTCTGTGGTGTATATCTTTTAATGCACAACAGGGAAGTGCTTGGCCTTCACCGCACCTAATGTTAAGTGACGATAGGGCTGAAGGTGGAAGCGCACTACACCCGGAATCCTCATCACTGAGGAACTGGCTATCTTACCTCTAACTGCCGGAACACAAAAAAAATATTGTTATGACGACTTACGTAAGATGGTGGTAGCACTGGTAGCTAAGCTAGCCAGGCTTGAAATAAGCCCTACCACCAACCAAACCAAGTACAAATTTTTATTTTCCCCCTCCCCTGGGAATCAAACCCGGGACTCCCGCATCTTACACAGGTGGGTGAACCACTAGACCACAGAGGCGGTTAATGTGTGTAATCAAATCTATGTTAAGAATTGAATGGGCAAGTAGGTACCTAAGTAATGGGCCTTCATCTCGAAAAGGCCAAAGAAAGCTCACTACTATAATTGATTTTGCGAATGATTCGATTGGTAGGTCCAATTCGCAAAATTGTATAAATGGATGAACTTCTGTATCGTTTGATTTTTAGTTTCTTTTATTAATTTCATGCCTACCTTTTGTATACTTAACCTCACTTTTCCCGACGCTCACGAATAAATTTTCCAGTATCTTCACTAATTCCGGACCGAAATCATATATGTATTGATCTTTTTTCCTGAAAAAGATTTAACTTTAACACTACTAAAACTGACAGTGGGCCGGTCATATTAGCCGTAGAGCCGATGGCCGCTGGGGCAGACGAGTTCTTGAGTGGAGACCGCGTATCGGCAAACGTTGTGTGGGACGCCCTCAGACAAGGTGCAGCGACGATCTTCGCAAGGTGGCTGGCAAAAACTGGATGAGTATAGCCGCTGATCGTGCTCAGTGGCGTGTTCTTGGAGAGGCCTATGTTCAGCAGTGGACGATGATAGGCTGATGATGATGATGACTACTAAAAAGTGGAGTATAACAGAATATACCTACTTAGGTATATCACAGAATATATAATAGTACTAACGTCTTATATTACAGATTTATAAATCAGGCATTTAGTATAAGACATTTTAGATATGCATAAGTATCTCTCAGAAATATCAGAATGTTTTCATAATTATCTTAAAAAGTGGGAGGTAAAAAATACAATTCAGCTGTTAAAGAGACTATGACGGACGGCTACTGAGTAATCAAAATATTGCTCCATATTCCCTATCGTTCCTAATCAAAACAACTCAAAATAAGCTACGGTGACGTACGGTGATACGTTAAACTCACAATGACACTTTTGGAGCCTTCCTTCCGAGTACAACTCAAAATATAAGCTCATATTTTTTATGGATAGTGCTTTGCTTTCACCTCACCTGATGTTAAGTGACAACAAGGCCAAAGGTGGAAGCGCAATACACCCGGAATCCTCATCACTGAGGAACTGGCTATCTTACCTCTAACTGCTGGAACACAAATTTTAAAATTGTTGTTGCAGACTTGAAATAAGCCGTACCACCGACGAAGAATAGAATCAACACAGAAAAGATATATATAGGAATTGACTGCTGAACATAGGCCTATGTTCAGCAGTGGACGATGATAGGCTGATGATGAAGATTTGACATCAATTAAAATATAAATAATGTTCGTGTGGTTGGTACAGTCAGCAATGAAAATTGCTTAACACTAGTCTTCATAGCAACTTTTTTGACAGATGCCTCGCATTTTGAAACGTTTATCAAAAAAGTTGACTTGACAAAATACTAAAGCATTAAACTAATTTCATTGCTGACCGTACCTACATCAAACTCACAAGCTAATAAACTCTTTGATGAGACTTTTGGTGAGCATCTGGACATCCTCGTCAGGCATCTCAGAGATTGTCTCAAACAACTTGGTCAGAAAGGTAGAAAAGTAGCCTTCCTTCTGACTCCTCTTGTACTGCTTTAAGGAATTTACAAAGTCCGTTGTCGTTGCTGAAAATATTTTTTATGAAGAAAGAAAGAAAATAAATCTAGTAATTTCATGTTTTCGAAAATTCTTAGAAGAGTTTTTATATTTTTTCATTAAAAACAAGGTAACTTTGAAACCTTGGTTTCCTGCCAGGGATATACCGTGCTGTGATCTACACACCCAACCCAACTGATCTGATCAGCATTCTAAAAGATAAAAGGGCCAGAGTACCTACTTAGTTTCAGGATTTATCTTTTAGAATGCTGATCCAGATCAGTTGGTTGTGTGTGTATAGCGATTTGAATCTCCTCCATTTACTCCTTTGATAGCCAACATCAGATCACAGCACGATACATCCCTGGCAGGAAACCAAGGCTTCAAAGTTACCTCGTTTAATATGAAAAAAATACCTTGATCCCTAGACAAAGTTGATGTGTGTGCTTATTATCAACGATTTTCCTCTGAGGTAATTTTATAGAGGTATATTTTATGAGTGAAAAAGAACGTTTTGAGTACGGGGTTGGTAAACTTTTTCGAAGAGAATTGTTTTATATTTTTTTTTGATAGCACAAGTTTGAAGAATAAAGAAAATAATTATTTAAATTAAAATGAAGCATTATATAATTCCGCAATTTGTTATTCCTGACTCCAAAGCCAAAAGCTACCAGAAAATATATAATTCACAACCGTTTTGGAAAAGTTTACCAACCCCATGACAAAATATACTCACATTTAGAACTAGCACGCTTAATGGTTATAATATTAATATGAGGCACAGTGTTCTTATGTGGCCAAGGGCGTGGGGGACTATATGTATGAGTAAACTCCTTTACTGTTGTTTCTCCTTCGACAGCCGCAGTGTTGAGACCAGCTAAAATAACAGAAACGTTCTTTAGAACATTTAAACGTAATTTTACCAATACCAGTAAGTTGGTACTTATTGGTTTTGGTAAAGTTACGTAGGGCACAGTCTTAGGGCACAGTAGACATTAATGGTTCGGTCGTAATTTCTGGATCTCAAGGGTGGTGGTTGGTTCCACATATAGTATATTATCTGTGGTTCCACTAAGGTCTCGTAAAATAAGCCACCATGTTGTTATAGTTGTTGTTCTGTCCTTCTGATCGGGTAAATCGGGTTGCCTTCCCTGCTAATATTGCTAATTAATTGTGGAGCTTCCTGATAATGATAAGTTTTTAACCGAAATCTGTTTTTGGGGAATTCAAATCTTAATATTATAGGAGATAGCTGAAATTTCAGTAGGTAGGTAGTGAAGTAACTCATGAAAAAATAATTCAGAATGTTCCGAGATGTTCTGAAACGTTGTGCAACGCTCTCGAATACTCTGAAATGTTCTGGATTGTACTTGAAATTTCTAGAGGGTGAAACTTCCCATCCTATTATTTTCAAAGGCAAGGTAAAAAAGGATACCTTCTTCATGGATGGATAGTGGATAGAATAGAGGGCTACCACGCCATCCCTTGACCATACCTACCATACTTAGTTTCTCTTAGTCTTACTTTTCTTATCAACCAGTAAAATACCTAGGCCAAAGTTTTTTGTTTCAACTTCAAGTGACTGAAAGTCAAGGCTGACTGATTGTGAATTAACCAACAAAACAAAAAAACTTCAGGTAAATAAAATCATGTTAGTAAGCAAAATATCAGCTTACCATCTCCAAAATGCTTGGCAGTAAAATTGTAATAATCAAGAATTTGACTTGCATTGATGCCAGGAATGTCATTGATTACAGATTCACTTGCATTGAGGACTTTGAGCATATTATCAAGTTCAGCTTTCTGAATATTTTCTATAACTTTCGTATCATTCGTTATAGGTAAAACAAGATCTTTACTAACTTCAACAGAATCGTTTTTCTTAGAAACATCTGGTTTTGTTACCATATCTCTGTTAAAGTAATCCTCTAAGTCTTTTCTTTTTGTATTCTCATTTAAATTGATTTTTGGAAGAGTCGGTTTCTTTATGTCAGCATTAATTGATGACAATGATAAAGGTTTAACACGACCGAATGCATCGTTCTTTGCTTTATCAGCAAGGTTAAGATCATTAGCTCTTATCGCTTCAATTTCGTTATTTTTTATGGTAACTTTTGTAGTTTTCGGTTTTGTTACAATTTCGGTAGGTTCTGTTCTCTCTGATACAGACAAGACATCGTATTGACGTATAGATGGTTTGGTACTTTGCGCATCGTTAAGAGTTTTCCACCACATATCCTTGTAATCATAAATAGGTTCATTTTCGACAGTAATAAGTTTATCGATTAGATTTTGCCGTATAGCGTTTAAATCTTCTTTTGTGGATGTGACAGGAAATCTTCGGGCAGTTCTGTTGTTCTTCAATTCATATTGGTGTGCTGAATCAATTTTTTTATTAATTTTAGTGAGTGTATATGTAACGGCTAATACCAGAGTTTACACAATACTAAATAATATACTAGAAAAAAAAAACACAAATTCAAAAACCGGTTAAAACTGGGTGTAGCCGATATCTGTTGGTTAAAACTAGGTGTAACCCTTCTGCTTTACTCCTGTCCCGAATATAGGTTAGAAATTTAAAGCGAGCGCGAAGCGCAGCGGATCGTGAGCCTTAAATTTCGAGGATATTTTTTAACAGACAACAGAAATAACTTTCTTAATACCCCATAAATTACTCCCCCTCAGTAGAACCACAAAGAAGGCTAGACCAAGTTTTAACCTTCTACACCTAGTATTAGCCGCGAGCAAATCAGCTACACCTAGGTTTAATCAACAGCTATATCTAGTTTTAGCCGGCTAAAACTAGGTGTAGCCGCACTTCGGGTATTACCCGTAACATAATATAGGTATGTTATGTAGTATACCCCGTAACTTAATTTAGGACTTAATTTTTTACTTTCGAATCGTGATATTTTAGTAAAGTAAATATATTTAACTCTTCAACGCCCGGAAAATGAGACACAATAGAAAATCTATTGTGTCTCGGTCGCCAGCGACCGCTCCGGCGTTAATGAATTAATATTATTATTTATATTCAAATATTGACTTTAACTAAATTCAGGACACAATTTTTGTTTAGATTTTTGATTAACAAATTATATTATTCTATCAATGACTTCTTAAACGATAAAATGGTGTCGAATAAATTTTAATGGAGACTGACATTTTGATAATATAATTATTTGTAAATTGTACCCATTTTTTTTTTATAATGATCATTGAATAATTTATAAACTAGTTAATCTCTTTTAAATATGACAATATTAAACAAGTCATATTTCTTTCTGACAATTAATTATTAATAATATTTTTTTGTAAACATTTGCACGTTGACATTAACAACAAAATATGCTGGTGACTTTTATGTAACAACTAATGTAACCATATTTTTGCAAATAAATGTATTGATTCATTGATTGATTGATAAAAATATCATGATTTTTGTAAAGTAGATATTAGTAGTAGATGTATAGCGCATAGCACATAGTACTGCTTTTCAAAAGTAGTGCCAACCTCGTGGCGACATCTATTATATTATTTTTTAAACAACATACAATTTGAGCGAGGTCTACAGCTCACTGAACCACTGGTTTATTACTTTTATTAGTACCTCCTGTTTTTTTTTTTTTTTTTTTTTCTCTGGCTCGCACGGTTTGTGCATTAGCCAATGTCAAGTAGGAAAAGGTAGGGAAACCAAAGAATTGTTACAATATAGGAGATGATCGAAATTTAGGAAAAATAATAGGATCAGGATAAGGATAATTAGTGAAATCAATAGATAAAAAAAGATAATGAGTAATAAAATACATAAGGGTAAATATATTAAGATTATAATTTAATATTATTTTCAGTTAAAAATTTAGAAATTAAATTATACAAGTCTGGATTTATGCAGCTCAGAAGGGTTGGTATTGATGTAGGAAGAGGAACACGGAGGGATACAAGGGAATTCAAAAAAGAGGAGCAATCATGAAGCGAACATTGAAAGAAAATGTGATTCAGGTCCTCGTCACCAGCACCACAAGCACATACACTGTTGTTGCAGATTCCTATTCGCTATTTTATTTCAACCACGGACCATACAACAAATTAATAGTTATACTACGATTCAACCAACCTTTTCGAATTAAACAAACGACAACAGTAATTTCAAACACCACACGAAATAACTTTAACATTATTATTTACTTCAACCAATATACAATGTAACAATAACCGCTTTAATCGCATATTATTTTTTTATTATTTCCTTGGCGATATGTATAAAAATAAAAATGCATTGGTTTTTATCGCGATATGTTGTTTTTGTATTGTTTGCTGTTTTTCAAATATACGGTAGGTTAATATTATTTGGTCATAGTATGTTTACAAAATCTTTTCGAAAAGTCCGGACAGTGAAAAATTACACAAAAAAATCCGCACACAAAAAATGTACGGCTCAGTGAGCTGTAGACCTCGCTGAAATTGTATGTTGTTTAAAAATTAATCTAATAGATGTCGCCACGAGGTTGACACTGATTTTGTGAAGCAGTACTATGTATGCTGTTTGGTAGGTAAGGGATTCTTTTGTGATATCTATTCGAAGCTAGATTTTGAACATTTTTCGATTAGGTTATTTTTTTTCGCAAATTTTCGAGAAACTGGCTCGACAAAAAAGAACTATATGGTAATTATCGAACAGGCTCACAAAATTTCAGGAGAATCGGTTGAGAAATGCGACCTGTAGAGGAGAACAGCTGGAAAGACATACATACGATAGAATTTTTTCCCACGCTGAAACGGAGACGACGCTCGCAATTTACGCTCGCTCGGCTATTTTTTTTTCTAGTGACGTAAGGTCAGATTAGAATAGAATAGAATAGAAAACTGATTTATTTAGCGGCACAAAATAAATTACATGCTTAAATTAAAATACAGAATATGACACTAAAAAGGCAACCTCCTCAGCACGTGTCGGGTGTCGCAGACATTCCGACGCTGATCTTCCGTGTTTACCTAGGTATCTTTTTTTTTGAGAGCACTACTACGCCATGATTACCATTAAAAGTTGATGTTGACAGTTTGTATAACTTGATTGATGATTTATTTTCTTGTCAACTAAAAAAAAAGTCTCGAAAGGGTGGTAGGTAAATATAGACAATTCAAAGGCACTTAATTGTTAAGTTTATTTGGAGAGGGGAATTTCAATATCAATGATGTGGCATCGACATTAGCGTGAAGTAAGATAAAATACAAGCCATTTTATGTTCGCAGATTGCAACCTGCAAGGAGCAAGGAGACCCTCCGCGCAGCGTCAACCTTGCATTAGAAACAGTGCTCGAGTTTGATAACTACGAGACCTCCGCGGACATTAAAATCATAGACAAAGTCCAATCCATTTTAAATAAAGTCAAACATGTCATTAAGAAAAGCGGCTTCAGAAGAGCTGGTGACGAAGAAGACGAAATACCTTTATCATTCACTGAATTTATAAAAAGCTTCCTTGTTATTCTAACCTCCTATGACGATGATGATTTAGAACAAATTGCAACTATCATTGATGAAGAGTTAAGAAAATATCATTACAAAGGTTGCAAATTCTATGAATTGGTTGAGAATCACAATGTCCGACGTCTCATGGCGGTCAAATTGCAGGAAATCAAAACTAGATCTGGCAAACAATTGAAAAGTCAGTTAAAATCTATTATCAAAAGGTTGACAGATGAAAATCAAGATTTTAAACAAAGGTTGATTAGCAGATATGTTGATTCACTGTATACGGTAGAAGATAGTAAAAAGTTTAACAGTTTTCTGCATGGCATCGCTTCATACAGACGAGTACCTAATAAATCTCATTTGGACATAAACAATATTATAAAGGAAGGATTGCGAAATATAATATTCGATCATTATAGTCAATTAGACATCGATACGCGGAGAGATTTGAGAATTAAACTTGAATCTTTTTGGAGAGATTTCACTAATAACAATGAACTTCGCGATGTTTGGACTTTTGAATCTAAACCGAAATCAAAAATTCAGCAGTATACACATACACTTGATCAGGAAAAGATTAGTAAAGAAGACTCTGGTAGTTTCGAAAGACCAAAACCAAAGAAACATGTTAGTAAGAAGAAAAGGAAGCATGTGAAAAGAGAAAGGATTAGCAGTAAACGAGTTACTCAAGACAGAAAAGTGACTAAATCTCCAAAGTTGACTTTCATAACACTTTATCCAGAAGCGATAACGATCCCTAAACAAAAAAATAAAAAGAGTCACCATAAAATTAAAAATGTATCTAAAAAACACAAACGTAGACATACTACAGAGTTGGACGCAAGACGTGTAACTTCCATGACGGAAGATCATACATCAATACCAATCAAGACAGTTATATCTGATTTTAAATATGTTTTTGATGTAAAAGGAGTTCGTTTGAGGTCTGTTGACTCTGATGAGACTCCTAAAATGTTTAGGTACGATCAACAACATATTTTAAGTGTAAAATCTTATAAACAGTCTGTGGTTAAGTGGTTCTTAACCGCCTCTGTGGTCTAATGGTTCGCCATCCCATGTAAGACTGGGGTCCCTGGTTCGATTCCCAGGGAGGTACAATTTATACTCGGTTTGGTCTTGTTTCAAGTCAGCCTGGCTAGCTAGTAGCTAACATCGTCTTACCTAAATCTGACGTCATAACAACAATTTAAACATTGCTGTGTTCCGTCAGTTAGAGGTAAAAAATAGCCAGTTCCACATTGATGAGGATTCCGGGTGTAGTAGGTACACTTCCACCTTCGGCCTTATCATTACTTTACTTACATCAGGTGAGGTGAAGGCCAAGCACTATGCTATTGTGCATAAAAAAAACACTACCTACCTATGTTCTTGTACTCCTTATCAACCCATAAGGAAGGCCTATGCCCCAGCAGTGGGGTCATTAAAATGGCTGATTTTGATTTTTAAGTGTATTGATAATTAGGAATACTACATTTGAGAGCGAAAAAATCTTCTCAGCTAATCTTATTTAAAGTTTTGAAGGACATTATAACCAGTTGATAATTAAATGATTGATATTGATACACCTACATTTACCAAACCAATTTTAATTATTTCAATCAATATTGATTCTGTGCTGAAAAAGGGTGAACTTTAGCTAAGTCGATATCATTGCTCTCAAGTGTATAAACAGTAAGTAACTTATAAGTAATGATGACCTGCTGTTTATTTACGTCTAACAAAATATTAACATATGATTATTTCTACAACAGATTCAATGTCGTCAGTAATTCTTCTGATGAGAGACCACCAGCAAAGCCTCACAAAAGTAAGAAACAGGAACTTATTATGAGTGTGGACACAACAATGGAATCTAATGAAGGTTTGTCTATCGACACTTATTTCCAAAATAGCCAAGAAGAAATACGCGATAGAAGGCAATTGAGTAAAAGTAAAGAAATACACGAAATACGGCCAGCGGGAAAAATTAAAGAAATGCACGCAATAAGGCCAATGAAAAAAATAAAAAAAATACACAAAAGAAGGCCAATGAGAAAAAATAAAGAAATACACGAAAGAAGGGGAATGAGTAAAAGTAAAGAAATACACGAAAGAAGGCCAGTGAGTAAAAATGAAGAAATACACGAAATAAGGCCAATAAGTAAAAGTAAAGAAATACACGATAGAAGGCCAATGAGTAAAAGTAAAGAAATACACGAGATAATGCCAGTGAAAAAAAATAAAGAAATACACGAAAGAAGGCCAATTAGTAAAAGTAAACAACAACAACAACACAAAATAAGGTCAATGAATAAAAGTAAAGATGTACACGAAAGAAGACCAATGAGTAAAAGTAAAGAAATACACGAAATAAGGCCAATGAAAAAAAGTAAAAAACCACACGAAAGAAAGCCAATGAGAAAAATTAAAGAAATACATGAAATAAGACCAATGAGTAAAAATAAAGAAATACACGAAAGAAGGCCAATGATTGAAAGTGAAGAAATACACGAAATAAGGCTAATGGGTAAAAGTGAAGAAATACACGAAATAAGGTCAATGAGTAAAAGTGAAGAAATGCGCGAAATAATGCCAATGAGAAAAAGTAACGACAACGACACCCTGACTGCCACACCAAGAGCTGCAGTATTGAACGATGATGTTATAAAAAGAATACATCAACTAGAAACAGAGCTCAAAAACGTTAAAGAAAATTTTGCTAAAAATCAAATTACAACATTAACAACACCTAAGATAGAAGGAACAGAATTCGACACATTAGATTTCTGGGAACACTCAACGTTAGCGCCAACGGAAAAAAATACTAAAACACCAAAAACTAGAAGAACAAAAACTACTACTACAACTTCTAAACCTACAACTTCTAAATCTACAACTGCTAAACCTACAACTACTGAACCTCCAACTACCAAAGTTTCAACCGAAATTTTAACCACAAAGAGGATGAAACATCATCATCGCTTTATTAAGAAGAACCCCACCACTCAAACAAAAGCTGTTGAAATGACAACAGCCAGTACAACTAAATCACAAGCCCCACTGAATGCCATCCCAGACACTCATAAGCCTAAATTTAGGAGCGACGATCACGACACAGAAAACAATGAAGTTTTACCAAGAGCTACTCCTGCTAATGCTACTAACAACTCTGATAGGTTTGAACTGAAACCACTTAATACAAATACTTTTAATGTCACAACAAAATCAGTGACAGATAAAACAAGTACTACAAAAGTCAAAGAAAAAGATAAAGTCACAACAACGAAACCAGTTGAAAGCACAACAAAGAAAACAACAATAAACGATGTTGAAAATACTTTGAAATCGGAAGTAGAAAATTATTTACAAGAAATAAAATTGCTTGAAGATGATAAAAAGGATAAAAAAACTGAATTGGTTAAAAAAAAGGTAATGGAGGACTTGAAGAAACTGATACCAAACCCGTCAGAAACTATAGAGACGCTGGGAACTCCAACCGAGACGTTGTCTGTTGGTAAAATAGCCTCTTCCACTCTTCCTTAGACTTTCTCGATGAAAACATTGATGATATTGATGAGATGAAAAAATAAATAATTAAACTACTGCTCACCTTTTACTATCGAGTCAATTGTATAATCAGTTTAGATGAGATTAGAACATCCCCTATTCTACATATGAGAGAAGCGCTCATGGCGGAGCTTGACAGACTGATCGTACTCGATCACGTTTGTTAAGCAACATCATGTGGCATTACAACCGAGCGCTTCCGTGCTTCGGAGGGCACGCTAAACCGTCGGTCCCGGCTGTTGTCATCTGATAACAGTCGTTAAGCCAAGTTAGAGGCCTTACAGGCGGCTTGATAAACTCTAACACCAGAGGTGGCCACTAATCCTCATACGATAAGAAAGAATTCTTTAAAACAGTCCAAAGCGGATAGATTATCTCGATGATGAAGGTCAAGCATTTGATAGATTTGTTATGACAACCAAATTTTTGGTTATAACCGAGGCCTATACCCAGCACTGGGTGTCGTACGACTGATATGACGATCATGTCTAATGTAGTACTAATGTCAAAATACAATTATGTAACTCTTTAGTATTGTCACATCTACATTATTGTGATGTGGTGTACGGTCCTTGTTTACTCAAAAAGACTGAACAACAAGTCCAGAGGGTGCAAAACGCTTGCATGCGATACCCAATACATAAGAGGGATCATTATTACCCCTTATTTAGTGCATAACAAATTACTGTGTATGGGCAGGGTCAGAGACTCAGAGATCTAAAGTATGCTTGTTTTTTGCATTCCTTGTTTAAGTCGAATATACCGCAATACTTGCGTGAAAAGTTAAAATTTAGGATGCGTGGTTCAAATTTTTCTGACTTGGCCTATATTTAATAATACTGTTACCAGGGGATGCTTTGCATTTGCCGCCTCAAAGATATGGAACGACTTACCACCTCCCTTGCGGGATGGTCTGCTAGTTTGGAGTTCAATTTGTAGTGGACTTATGTACTAATAACGTTTCAAATCATTACTTAATTCTTATGTAACTTGCTAAATTGTCATATTTTAGAAATGTAGTTTGGGATGTGGCAGAATAACAGCGACAGTTGATAACTCAGCTGTCAGATGCTGAGCTGCATGCCGTTTTGTTCCAATCGAATTTGTTTCATAATTTGCTATAATACTTAAAGTTAATTCATTCATAATTCATTGTAATGCTTATTTTTATTTTTAAGTGTTATTGGTTTCAATGTATTTATTTTCTGGAACAAATAAATAAATTTTATTATTATTATGTGATGATGACTTAGAGCGTTTTAAAAGCTATAAGGATGATGCCGATGATATTTTTACGACTACTATTGCAGTGCCGTATAGTACCTAGTCGTCAGCTAAAATATTCTGTTAATAGTAGGCTTCATAAATATTATAAAGGTCATGCATAGGGTGTCAATCGGCACAACTAGTTGATCGCAATGGAAAATGCGGAGGACCCAAGATTGATCCCTGTGGTACTCCAAAAGGCACGTGCTATTCTATATTCTGTGGCAAGTTTTGGCTAAACTGGGAAAACTGTTTCCGTCCGGAATACTGTAAAACACCTAGGTTAGGTACACCTTGTCGGACAAGTTAAAAAGGTGAAACAATATAAAATTGATACAGTACGAGGCAAACATCTCGAAATTGGGTAGGGATTGCACCCATATCTTTACCACATTGACCTCTATATAAAAAAAAAAATCGTCTATGCTTTACCATGATTGCACCATAGATATGGATTGCACAGAACGCATATATTTTGGGTATGCGTAGCGGTGAGGTACGCGGGCGGCAAAGATAATATAAAGAGGGGCGCGCGCAAGTGTCAAGATGTTTTCCCTCGTGCTCGTACTGTACACTTACCTCGTAAAAATAACACAACACGTTACTGTAAAATCAATAATTTTTGGTATAGCCCTTTTATCCCACCTACAGACCGCAGTTTCCTGTTTCCCGTTAATCCCGATGCTTTATTCTCCTCAGCCCAATTTTAAAAAATAAAAGAAAACAAAATGTCAAATCAGTTTTAGTAATTTTTTAACGCAAACGGTCGAAAAAGTAACGTCATCTTTGTATCTTCACCATCAACGTTCACAACAAAGTCTTCAAGTTTGCCAAAAGATGTCTCTGCAGTCGGACTTATAAAATATTCAAAATAAATTAAATTAATTTATGGAGACATCCTTGTGGATCGTAAGTTTAGAATGACCCTGTATTTGTTTTTTTTTTCATTGATATTTAGCTAAAGACATCATGAAAACAGTAAAAAAACATATAATATGAATAAGAAATAAAATATTGCATTTTCAGCGATTATAATTTCATCTCAGTAGTTCCGCATCGGTTTCCAGAAGCGCTAGTGGACTTTCATTTTCAAATCGATGTTGTGCGCTCTTTTCCCTTAAATTATTTTACTTACTCTTTGATTTAGTCTATGGTATTTTTTGACACGCCTCGGATGTGTATCTTGTTGCATTTTTTCTGTTTTGTGTTATTTACTTGTGATTTGTGACATCGATTTAAATAGTTTGTGTATTAATTAAAGTGTGAAGCTCTACAGTATAGTTATTCGTGATAATTTCCTTAGGGATTCATCTAAAAATCAGGTATTACTATTGTTTTGAAGTACTAATCTACTAAATAAAATTGCCACTCACTACTAACAGAATTATACAAAGTGGGACAAATTTCTTGCGGTAGGATAATATTTTACCTTTCACCTAGCGAATTTGTTTATTTATTCATGAAATTCAGTCTATAAACAGACATCACCATAATAAATCAATAAATGTTTTGGTAAGTAAACTGTAACCAAATTTTTGAATGTTATTTTCTAAGATAAATGCTGGAATGAGTCATCTCTTGTATGTAATACTAACACCTTTCATAGATGCATTGTTTTATAGCTACAGTTAGTGCAGAAGTTAGGTTTTTTCTGCAAAAAGGTAAATCCAACATTTGGCCAAACAAAAAAGAAATAAATTCTAGTAAAAAGTAAAGAAAGGTGTCGATTCGGTTAGCACGACTCAACTAAATTGACAGGACCAAACTTAATTTTAGCATTGTGTTCTTGTCTTTTCGATACAGAAAGAAAAGGATGGAAGCCCTGTCAATTTAGTTAAGTCGTTGCCAACCGAATCGACACTATTGACTCACAAGTGCTCAAAAAGAGTAAATCATAAATCAGTGAGTCATACTTACTTGAATTGATTCATTCATAAGATTTACTGCTCATTCTTTATTTTTCAAAATTGATTCAGCATCGTAGCTAGGGGCTGGCAAGGGGGGCCGATGCCCAGGGGCGCACTTTGCTGACCCATAGCTAGAAAAAAGTCTAAAGTCTTGGGGAGCAAAGTTCATGCTAGAAATATGTCTTGGAGTGGAAAATTCAAATCTTGCCAGGGGCGGTCATATGCCTATGACGCTGAATCGATTTAGTGTTCTTTTAAGTTATTATAATACCTACTATAGACACTTACCTAATTTAATTAGGTACAGAAGATATCATGCTAGTGACCCCATTTAGCAGTTACTAATGTATAGACACAAATTGAGTATCTTTTCTATTTCAATAGGTATTGTATTGTTTGTCTTTCTGCAAGTTAACTTTAATGTTATTATTATTATTATTATTTATAAGGGGGGACGCCAGCGAAGCCGGACGGGTGATCAGTCACCTTGGTCGGGACCATTTCACCCATTTCCCCAAATCCCCTGAAAGAGCAGGGGAGGCAGGTTATCATTTACCCCACCGGCGTTGGACCCTCGAACCTACCTGTGCGCTTGCAATACCTGCTGAGTTGACTTATCGTTAACTGCTTCAGATCTTCTTCCTTAAGCTTGTCCACTCCGAAGAGCTCCCAGCGCAGTGATGCGTACATCGGGCATTCTGCCATGAAGTGGTAGCTTGTTTCTTCTCTTTCTTTGCATTGTGGACAGATGGGGTCCTCTGTCCGTTTGATCACTGACAGGTGTCTGTTTAGTGGACAGTGTCCTGTCAGTACTCCTACAATCGTTCTTATATTTCTCCTGCTTTGTTTTAGCAATTCTCTAGTTTTCTTTTTATCAACTGATTTGATGAAGATCTTAGACTGTCTGCAGTCCTTTCTTTTCATCCATCTTTTGTAGTTAAGGGGTGTAACTTTAATGTTAGTAGAAAATGTTCTATAGAGCTTAGAAATAAGGTTAAACCGACACACAATAATAAAAATGTGTTAATCTTGAAAAAATCTTGAAAATAGAGCCCAAAAAGTAGAACTTAACAAAGTTGACAAGTCTTTACATTTAACCACTTGTCACTCTGATTATTTGAAAAATAATTTTGGTGTTCCCCAGGGAAGCATCCTCGGACCTCTCTTGTTTGTTTTATATTTAAATGATCTCCCGTCTATCACTGGGTATCGTTGCACACTGTTTGCTGATGACATTTCAATAATTTTACATAAAATTCCTAATACTGACTATGAAACTGAAATAAATAATACAATCATTAATGTAATAAATTGGTTAAGGCATAACAATCTACTAGTAAACATAACAAAAACTAAATTTATACAATTTTATAATAAAAATGGACGACCACAAAAAGTATCTGTGATGCATGATGGTAAACAAATTGCAGAGTGCACTGCTGCTAAATTTCTTGGCATTGAAGTAGACACCAATTTAACATGGAAAAATCACGTCTCATGTGTTTGTCAGAAAATTAATAGATTTTCTTATGCTTTATATCGTTTAACGCGGCTAAGTGGTCAAAAGACAGCACTTACTGCTTATCATGGTTACGTGTGCTCAGTTTTGAGGTATGGTCTTATTTTATGGGGAAACTCGGTTGACGTTGACCGTGCCTTTTTGATTCAGAAAAAGTGTATTAGAGCTATGTGTGGTGCAGGACCCATGGATTCCTGTCGACCATTATTCAAAAAACTAAATCTATTAACAGTCCCATCAATGTATATTTTTGAATTATGTGTCTTTACGAAAAGTAATCTGAATTTGTTTAAAAAAAAGCATGAGGTGTGTACATTCTCAACCAGATATCCAAATCAATTAGTGTTGCCATCTTGCTCAACAACGTGTTGCCAAAGGAATTGTTATCTCATGTCAATAAAATTATTCAATAAACTACCAATGGCAATGAAAGACTTACCAATGAAACAATTTAAATGTGCGTTGTATCGATTACTGACTGACAAATGTTTTTATAGCGTTAAGGAATTTATTAATTGCAAAATTTGAACACTATCAAACTATTTTTTTTTTTATATATATTATGTATTAGGTCTCATTTCAATTCGTTTATTACTTTTGGACATGATTTAATTATTTTTATTTTTATGGTTTAATTTGGTTTTTATTTTATTTATGATTATTTCGCGACATTTTTAATTTATTATCAGACTCAAGACCCATCTCTAATTTGCATACCAATGATATTTGGTTAAATGTGAGAAACAAATCCAATAAATGTTATAATCTTGTACTGACCACATTTAAAGCAATAAAGAATTATTTCATTTCATTTCATAATTACTCTAGTTTTTAGTGTATAACATAGCGGTACTTGGAGGTGTAGCTATTTGTGGAACTCAACATCCATTAAAATCGCTTTCAATCTAACAAACTGTACTGTATGTCTGTCTGTATGTACTATGGGCAACAGCGTCGCTCCAGTTAGCAACAAAATTAGTGTGCCCGCATATCGCCTCTTGACAGACTAAAAGTATGTTGTGTTGTGACTGAGCAGTGTGCGAGAGATTTCAACCTTAGGAGTGGTTAAGCGACACTGTTGCCCATGGTATACATGGTATACTGGCTTTTGTTGTGTTGCTCCAGTGAGCAAATGCAAATCTCAAAAGATGAACATTCTTCTACTTAAAACAATAAGGGTGGGTACGATGAGCATTCAAAATGTATGTTGAAACACCCACGTACTAAGCAAAAGAATAATAAGACATGTTCTCCTCTTTCAATTGCTATACTCTATTGGGTGGGCTCTAATTTTTGACCAAGCTATGCGAAGTGTCTCCGTTTTAACCCGGCGAGCATGTGGTGAAAAAAGTTACACAGAGCATGTGGTGGGGTTTGCCAAACCCCAACATATAACTACCTATAAATGCCAATTTATTAAACCAAGACTTAAGAATTTATTCGTATTTTGAAATATGGTTTATATTTAGTGTATAAAATAAAAAAACAGTGTATATTTATATACTTTTATTGTATTATTTATCAAAAATATCAAAACATAACATTTACAAACAAACAAAAAAAAAGAACTTCTGAAAAAGGAACTAAAATCAACTAATTCTTTAAAAAAAATATAAAATCAACTTTAAAAACATAAAGAATATCAGATCCTCAATAACATATTTTTTTTAAAGAATTAGTTTATTTTAGTTTTTGTATTTTTGATAAATAATACAATAAAAGTATATAAATATACACTGTTTTTTATTTTATACACTAAATATAAACCATATTTCAAAATACGAATAAATTCTTAAGTCTTGGTTTAATAAATTGGCATTTATAGGTAGTTATATGTTAAAACTAACACGGAACATGTGGCGGGGTATGACGCACCCCACGAACGTTTACACGGGTGTAGCTCCTGCGCCGGTTGACGCGACCCTGCGGTCACGCCACTCTCCCCCCGCGGAGTACATTGGCTCCAGCTACTCGAAGCAACAAAACAATTGAGGGGCAAATTTGAAAAATACACGGCTTCGCGCAAAGCATGGGCATGTCACACCCCACCACATGCTCGCCGGGTTAAGCTTGGCCAAAAATACTTTGGTATGTATAGGTCATATTTCTCAACATCAGTTGAGAAATGTGACTGTGTGTTAAAGAATCATCTTGTGATATTTTGTGATCAGCCTTTCTATTGTCTAATTTCAAAATCTATCGCAATCGCTTTCAAGATGTTCTTTGATGCTTCTTTTTGGCATAAATAAAAACTTACTAAAGAAATGCAGCAATGTGTCACATCCATCTGTCAAATGAAAGCGATTGCGATAGATTTTGAAATAAGACAATTAGGCCTCTGGTTCGATAACTATAGGTATGGATTTTGGAGATATTTTTTTAATAGGGGTTTGAGTTAAAAAATAACATATTTCAGCCATTTCAAAAAATGCAAAGACAGGCTTGAGGTCTAGTTATGTAATTTATTACAACCTATGTAATCAATCAATTTATGATCTACTATAAAACAAATTGTAAGGATTGTACATTGTATATCAAACTGAAAGCTAAGTTACACACAAAGAAACTGGGGACTAATTGTCTAACTTTAAAATCTATCGCAATCGCTTTCATTTGACAGATGGATGTGACACATTGCTGCATTGCTTTGGTAAGTTTTTATTTGTGCCAAAAAGAAGCATGAATGTGTTACATCCTGAAAGCGATTGTAATAAATTTTGAAATTAGACAATAGAAGGGCTGGCTAAGCTTAAAATGTTGATTTCATATTTCCTATTATTCCTTCCAGCTATGGCAGACTACGGTCAGACGGGCACCCTAACCTTGAAATGGGACCCGAAGAACTTGGAGATCCGCACAACGTCGGTGGAGCGGACGTTGGAGCCGCTCGTGCTGCAAGTCACCACGCTCGTGAACAGCAAGGACAAGGCTGCCAAGAAGAAGAGACGTAAGTGTTGGCACACTATTTAAATGGACGTGACATGGCCATGTTAAGTTTTTTTTTGTATAAAAAAAAGAAAACACCATATAATTTTTAATTTTTTAAATACTTATTTATGCAACTGTAATAGTATCACATGAGTGTTGTAATACCCGAGTGTGATAATAGTATCACATGAGTGTATGATTGTGGTGTGAAATAAACATTATAAACTTATAAACACCTTAAGGTTCATTTTTAGATTGAGAAGTCTGTATTGTCTTACATTTACCCAAAAGTCACAAAAGCATCTTTTGTATAAAACAATGGAGGCAGGTAAAGACGAACTTTTAATTATGGAACTATTATGGCCTTTCAAGCGATTTATTTTCAAACTGTTAAGGTCATAACTTTGCTGACTGTACAGTTGTGTACAAGTCTTTATATACACACATGACATGTTATAAAGGGTTTTGAACCGGTGGCTTATTGGCAACATTGAAACAATCAGGTAGTCAGTCATGGTAGGTAGCCATAATATCCGAGCGAGGCCGCGCGTCTGTCATAAGTCAGTCAAAGTCAAATAATCTTTATTCAAATAAACTTAATTATTAAGTACTTTTGAATCGTCTTTCCTACCACCCGTTCCAGACTATAACCAAACGAGTGTTATAATAAGATCAACCAAACGTGTGTTATAATGTTGTACTGAATTTCATAATGTAACTCGTTCGGGCGTGGGTGCGACATGCTCTCGCTCAGATATTGTAGTGTGTTTTCTGTAGTGTTTGGGAGAAAACTGTTAAGGCCAAATGAGACATTAGGACACAGGAAAAAAAAACAATAACATTGTATTTACCAGAGTAAAAAATTAGTTAAGAGTTATTCAGGTTTCTTCCGAACACCACAGATTTTTTGATCGCTATTTCAGAGTTGGTTCCATAGTAAAAAAAACAGTTTGATGCTCTCTATGTACAGTGAACGGCCCGCTGGGCTTCCACGACAGGGGAATTATATTCAATCCATTTTATACTTAAATGCAAAGCTATTAAGGTTCAAAATAAATAACAGATTTTTGACAGTTTTGTATAACATCATGTGCTGCTTACTGTACTACTTACTATATTCGGTATTAGGTTTTTTTTGTAACACGTTGTATAATCAGGGATTGATATCATTCATTATTTTAAAATGTAACGTTATTTCTTACTTTTTTTACCGTTACTTTTAACATTAACGGTTTTTTAATAAATAACGTTACTTTTGTATCGTTACTATAAAATTCAATAAATAACGTTACTTTTTTAGGTAAAAAATAACGTTATTTTCATTCCGACGTTGCCACTTACACAGAGTTCTATGCAATTGATTTTCTTGTTTAGGTATACCTAGCTTCTCATAATTTAACCTTTTTAATACCGATATTTTTTTCATAATAAACTCGCACATTCCAATAATAATAATTTATATCGAGGTAACGGTTAATTTACCGGTACAATATTTTAACGTTATTTTTACCGGTAAATTTACCGATACATAAATCAAATCAAATCAAATCAAACATTTAAACGTTAAATATTTTTAACGGTAAAAATATTGGTAAATTTACCGGTACAAACATTTTAACGTTATTTTTACCGGTAAATTTACCGATAAACTGTTTTAACGGGTTTTTTTTTTACTACGCGTTCACTTCATCATTGCCGCTACCTCCCGGCCCGCTTCGTCATACCGCACCCCCTGCGTCGCCTCTCTAGTACGGCTAGCAATGCAAAGCTTAATTTTTGTTTCTGTTGATTTAATCATTACGTTCATTATTTGTGTCGTTATAATGATTAAAAGATTAAAGTTCCTACATAATAGCGAACCTATAATAATAATAATAATAAGCCTTTTATTTCTGAGCTACACTTTGGTTGTTACATAATATATTTAGAATTTAAATAACATCTCTCTGCTCAGTGTGCCTTTTGGCAAAGGCCTCCTCCAACCCCCTCCAGTACTGCCTATCAGCAGCCACTCTCGTCCAGAATGGCCCTAGGGTCAACTTTAGGTTGTCTTCCCATCTTCTTATGGGTCGACCTTTGCTTCGGTGCCCATCCCTTGGATACCACAGCGTCACTTGTTTGCTCCATTTATCTTTATTGCAGCGAAGCATGTGGCCGGTCCATCTCCATTTTAGTTGGTCTATGCGCGTAAAAATGTCAGGAAGTTTTGACATATGCCTGATGTGAGTGTTTAGGATCCTATCCTGTAGTTTAGGATAGGTTTAGCGAACCTAACTTGCTAGATAAATAAATGACACTCTAAAACAGTTAAAAAACATGATTACTTTTTTGTCTACAGTACCGTTAGCTGTGACGTCATAACGGTCGTCGACGGCAATGACGATGTGAACGCGTAGTATCGTTATTCAATCCCTGTGTATAATATGCTCCTTTTCCAGCCGGCAAGTCCAAACGCGCGTCCGCTCTCGTGGCGACCGTAGAGCGCGCGACCGAGATCTTCATAGAGCGGGGACAGACGATCGCGTACGAGAACCCGGACATTACGCAGGAGATGTTGGCGGCGGTGGAAGAGGTGCGCAAGGCGGGTACGTATGCTACCGTTGTGTCATACTGTGTTGTGTTGTACTGTATAGCGTACGTTAGGCGTCACCAGCCCATGACCGTGTCAGCTCGCGAGTTTTAGGAACAATCGACAACGGCGCGGTCGGGCGCGGGCGCTGCTGTTGTACAGCCACACCACACGAAACGCAAAACTTTTGAACTATTACGAACCACTTTTTGAAATCGTTAAAAAAAAATCGGCCGGTTCATACTTTTTAGCGCACTTTACGAAAATGTATGAAACAATTTTATAAGTCAAATAAGCTTTATTCAAATAAACTTAATTATTAAGTACTTTTGAATCGTCTATATTTTCCTACCACCCGTTCCAGACTTTTTTAGCTGACAAGAAGAACGGGCGCAGGAGACTTATCAGCTGTAACAGCCATAAGTAACGTTATTTTCAAACTTGAATATATCGTTACCAGTACCCTAAGCACGAACAGCCATCGAAAAACACAACAAACAAAAGTTCTTCGTTTATGAATGAGCCTTATAAATATTTCAATGATTTTGCGTTATTTAATTAACGCGTTATAGTATGTACCTTAGGCGCGGCCATGAGCGTGTCGGCTCGCGAGTTCTCGGAGCAGCCGTGCGCGTCGGCGGCGCGGTCGGGCATGGTGCGCGCGGCGCGGGCGCTGCTGTCATACTGCTATACTACATGCTATATATGGTACCTTAGGCGCGGCCATGAGCGTGTCGGCTCGCGAGTTCTCGGAGCAGCCGTGCGCGTCGGTGGCGCGGTCGGGCATGGTGCGCGCGGCGCGGGCGCTGCTGTCATACTGCTATACTACATGCTATATATGGTACCTTAGGCGCGGCCATGAGCGTGTCGGCTCGCGAGTTCTCGGAGCAGCCGTGCGCGTCGGCGGCGCGGTCGGGCATGGTGCGCGCGGCGCGGGCGTTGCTGTCATACTGCTATACTACATGCTATATATGGTACCTTAGGCGCGGCCATGAGCGTGTCGGCTCGCGAGTTCTCGGAGCAGCCGTGCGCGTCGGCGGCGCGGTCGGGCATGGTGCGCGCGGCGCGGGCGCTGCTGTCATACTGCTATACTACATGCTATATATGGTACCTTAGGCGCGGCCATGAGCGTGTCGGCTCGCGAGTTCTCGGAGCAGCCGTGCGCGTCGGCGGCGCGGTCGGGCATGGTGCGCGCGGCGCGGGCGTTGCTGTCATACTGCTATACTACATGCTATATATGGTACCTTAGGCGCGGCCATGAGCGTGTCGGCTCGCGAGTTCTCGGAGCAGCCGTGCGCGTCGGCGGCGCGGTCGGGCATGGTGCGCGCGGCGCGGGCGCTGCTGTCATACTGCTATACTACATGCTATATATGGTACCTTAGGCGCGGCCATGAGCGTGTCGGCTCGCGAGTTCTCGGAGCAGCCGTGCGCGTCGGCGGCGCGGTCGGGCATGGTGCGCGCGGCGCGGGCGCTGCTGTCATACTGCTATACTACATGCTATATATGGTACCTTAGGCGCGGCCATGAGCGTGTCGGCTCGCGAGTTCTCGGAGCAGCCGTGCGCGTCGGCGGCGCGGTCGGGCATGGTGCGCGCGGCGCGGGCGTTGCTGTCATACTGCTATACTACATGCTATATATGGTACCTTAGGCGCGGCCATGAGCGTGTCGGCTCGCGAGTTCTCGGAGCAGCCGTGCGCGTCGGCGGCGCGGTCGGGCATGGTGCGCGCGGCGCGGGCGCTGCTGTCATACTGCTATACTACATGCTATATATGGTACCTTAGGCGCGGCCATGAGCGTGTCGGCTCGCGAGTTCTCGGAGCAGCCGTGCGCGTCGGCGGCGCGGTCGGGCATGGTGCGCGCGGCGCGGGCGTTGCTGTCATACTGCTATACTACATGCTATATATGGTACCTTAGGCGCGGCCATGAGCGTGTCGGCTCGCGAGTTCTCGGAGCAGCCGTGCGCGTCGGCGGCGCGGTCGGGCATGGTGCGCGCGGCGCGGGCGTTGCTGTCATACTGCTATACTACATGCTATATATGGTACCTTAGGCGCGGCCATGAGCGTGTCGGCTCGCGAGTTCTCGGAGCAGCCGTGCGCGTCGGCGGCGCGGTCGGGCATGGTGCGCGCGGCGCGGGCGCTGCTGTCGGCGGTCACGAGGCTGCTCATACTGGCCGATTTGGCGGACGTTAGGCTGCTGCTCGCCAGTACTAGGACGGTGAGTATTCACCATCATCGTATTATAATCATTTATTGTGATACAATATACAGGGTTATTTGTAAAACACCAACAAACTCGCAGGAGTAGATTACCAACATCATGGATGATGGGTAGTACCTGGATGAGATGTGCAAAATACTTTATTAAAAGTATTTAAATACAAAATACAAATACTTGTCATTTTTTTGTATTTCAAATGAAAATACAAAGTATTTAAGTACAAAATACAAAATACGTATTTTCAAAATACTTTTTTCAAATAAAATACCTTTTTTTCGTATTATTTTTTTATTATTGTGATTGTGATCGTTTCCTTAGCGATTGGTCTGCTGGAATGCATCCATTGACAATGACATAAATAAATGTCAAATTACCGAGCTTCATGATTGGTTTTTTGTTTGGCAGTGACATTGACATGACAAATTACCTAGCTCTATGATTGGTTGTTTTGTTTTGTTTGACATTGACTTGACATTTACATAGAAAGTAATTTGTATTTTACAAATACTAATTACGTTTTAAAAAGTATTTCAAATATAATACTAAATACATTTTTAAAAATAGTATTTCAAATACAAAATACAAATAGGTATTTTGTATTTGTTTTTTAAATACTTGTATTCCAAATAATTCACATCTCTGCTGGGTATGTTACTGAGTTTGTTTTTTCTTTCTTTTTTATGTTTTATCTGTGTGTTGTATAACTTAAAATACTGAAAATAACGTCACGCTTAATCTTCTCGAATTATGATTATGTTACATTTTTAACTACCTGTGGAAACTTGTTATTAGCTTGTGATTATTTGTGTGTGTTTCTATGTATAATGTATAAGCAGTAAGTTTCTCTAATGAATAAAATAAAATAAAAATAAATAAAATCATAAACAACAACATTTGTTCTACTCTGATAATTCGTTAGATTTTACTTTCATACAAAAAAATATCATTTTAGTTCGTATGTTCATAACGAGGAGCTCGGTGGCGCAGTGGTTTAGCGCCTGGCCCAGCGATTGCGGAGGTTAAGCAACGTTCGCAAGGGTCGGTCATGGTATGGGTGACCAAAAATTTATTATCTCGAGCTCCTCCGTGCTTCGGAAGGCACGTTAAGCTGTTGGTCCTGGCTGCATTTGCAGTCGTTAACACCCTGGTGGGTGGGTTATGGCCCATCCTCCTTACCACCCATTAGGAAGGCCTGTGCTCCAGCAGTGGGGACATTAAAAATGGCTGATGGACATGTTCATAACTTTACGCGCGGCGTCATCCATAGACGTAAAAAGTGTCGAACAGTACAATAAAAACTTGAAAATTCATTTTCGGTGAATGTATTGATTTATGATAAAAGTTGTAGAACAAATGTTGTTGTTTACGATATTGGTAATCTACTCCTGCGAGGTTGTTGGAGTTTTACAAATAACCCTGTATACTTACAGATGTCATACATAATTTAATTGTTCAGCCATGTCCTGAGTCCTGCCATGAGTGATTGACGAATGTTCACATGAGACTTTCAATCACTTCTGGATTTTGGATATAATTTTTACTTTCGTTTTTTTTTCTTTCTTTCGTAATAAAAACGTCTCCAAAGTAGCATGATCACATAAATATAAAGAAGGTTAACTTTTATAATTTTCATATTTTGGGCATTTTTTTCCGTTTTTTGTTTCTTTTCTTAATAATTAGTTTAATAATAACGTTTAACTGTCAATTGAATTGAGTGTCAATAAATCGCTATATCATGCAATACTACGAGTAAATTGCTTTAGTAGCAGGCCAGAGCGCTAGCGGTACAAAACAACGTATTTTACTCGTAATCTGCAATTTTTTTTTAAATGTCCAATTGTATTGTACTTGTCCATTGTACATCCAGGTGGAATCGGACTTAGACAAGCTAAAGTCCGCTTCCTCCCAGTCGGAGCTCCTCGAGTCCGCGCGTCAGTTCGGGCGCTCCGCCGCGGAGCTCGCCGCGCAGGCCGCGCGCCGCCAGAGGGAGCTGAGGGAACCTAGGACTAGAGACGATCTGGCTGCGGCTAGAGCTGTGCTCAAGAAGCATTCTACTATGCTTCTCACTGCCTCTAAGGTAGGTGAACTAATGATAGGACGAACAACTGCTTCCAAGGTAAGTGTCCTAATGATAGGACGATGTGAGCACTCCATCGTGCTGCTCACTGCTTCAAGCTACGTGAGCCCAGGACTAGGGACGATCTGGCTGCGGCTAGAGCTGTGCTCAAGAAGCATTCTACTATGCTGCTCACTGCCTCTAAGGTAGGTGAACTAATGATAGGAAGAAAAACTGCTTTCAAGGTAAGTGTCCTAATGATAGGACGATGTTAGCACTCCACCGTGCTGCTCACTGCTTCAAGCTACGTGAGCCCAGGACTAGGGACGATCTGGCTGCGGCTAGAGCTGTGCTCAAGAAGCATTCTACTATGCTGCTCACTGCCTCTAAGGTAGGTGAACTAATGATAGGACGAAAAACTGCTTCCAAGGTAAGTGTCTGAATGATAAGACGATGTGAGCACTCCACCGTGCTGCTCACTGCTTCAAGCTACGTGAGCCCAGGACTAGGGACGATCTGGCTGCGGCTAGAGCTGTGCTCAAGAAGCATTCTACTATGCTGCTCACTGCCTCTAAGGTAGGTGAACTAATGATAGGACGAAAAACTGCTTCCAAGGTAAGTGTCTGAATGATAAGACGATGTGAGCACTCCATCGTGCTGCTCACTGCTTCAAGCTACGTGAGCCCAGGACTAGGGACGATCTGGCTGCGGCTAGAGCTGTGCTCAAGAAGCATTCTACTATGCTGCTCACTGCCTCTAAGGTAGGTGAACTAATGATAGGAAGAAAAACTGCTTTCAAGGTAAGTGTCCTAATGATAGGACGATGTTAGCACTCCACCGTGCTGCTCACTGCTTCAAGCTACGTGAGCCCAGGACTAGGGACGATCTGGCTGCGGCTAGAGCTGTGCTCAAGAAGCATTCTACTATGCTGCTCACTGCCTCTAAGGTAGGTGAACTAATGATAGGACGAAAAACTGCTTCCAAGGTAAGTGTCTGAATGATAAGACGATGTGAGCACTCCACCGTGCTGCTCACTGCTTCAAGCTACGTGAGCCCAGGACTAGGGACGATCTGGCTGCGGCTAGAGCTGTGCTCAAGAAGCATTCTACTATGCTTCTCACTGCCTCTAAGGTAGGTGAACTAATGATAGGACGAACAACTGCTTCCAAGTTAAGTGTCCTAATGATAGGACGATGTGAGCACTCCATCGTGCTGCTCACTGCTTCAAGCTACGTGAGCCCAGGACTAGGGACGATCTGGCTGCGGCTAGAGCTGTGCTCAAGAAGCATTCTACTATGCTTCTCACTGCCTCTAAGGTAGGTGAACTAATGATAGGACGAACAACTGCTTCCAAGTTAAGTGTCCTAATGATAGGACGATGTGAGCACTCCACCGTGCTGCTCACTGCTTCAAGCTACGTGAGCCCAGGACTAGGGACGATCTGGCTGCGGCTAGAGCTGTGCTCAAGAAGCATTCTACTATGCTCCTCACTGCCTCTAAGGTAGGTGAACTAATGATAGGACGAACAACTGCTTCCAAGTTAAGTGTCCTAATGATAGGACGATGTGAGCACTCCATCGTGCTGCTCACTGCTTCAAGCTACGTGAGCCCAGGACTAGGGACGATCTGGCTGCGGCTAGAGCTGTGCTCAAGAAGCATTCTACTATGCTTCTCACTGCCTCTAAGGTAGGTGAACTAATGATAGGACGAAAAACTGCTTCCAAGGTAAGTGTCTTAATGATAAGACGATGTGAGCACTCCACCGTGCTGCTCACTGCTTCAAGCTACGTGAGCCCAGGACTAGGGACGATCTGGCTGCGGCTAGAGCTGTTCTCAAGAAGCATTCTACTATGCTTCTCACTGCCTCTAAGGTAGGTGAACTAATGATAGGACGAACAACTGCTTCCAAGTTAAGTGTCCTAATGATAGGACGATGTGAGCACTCCACCGTGCTGCTCACTGCTTCAAGCTACGTGAGCCTAGGACTAGGGACGATCTGGCTGCAGCTAGAGCCGTGCTCAAGAAGCATTCTACCATGCTGCATCTAAGGAAGATGTCCTAATTAGAGCTGTGCTCAAGAAGCATTCTTCTATGCTGCTCACTGCCTCTGCGGTAGGTAAACTAATGATAGGAAGAAAAACTGCTTCCAAGCTAAGTGTCCTAAAAATAGGACGAATGATTGCTTCCAAGGTAAGTCTCCTAATGATAGGACGATGTTAGCACTCCACCGTGCTGCTCACTGCTTCTAAGCTATGTATTAGATAGGGCCGTGCTCAAAAAGCATTATGTTGCTCACTGCTTCCAAGGTAGGTGTCTTTATAGCGCGCCGCCAGAGGGAGCTGCGAGAGCCCCGGACTAGGGACGATGTAGCCGCGGCTAGGGCTTTGCTCAAGAAGCATGCTAATATACTGCTCACTGCCTTTAAGGTCGGTGTCCTAATAATAGGACGAAAGACGTTATCGCTGTCATTAATGGTAATGTGGAGTTCGTCTATGTCTGCACACCAGCGTTTTCTTAACAAAACGAATCTTATTTTTTTTAAATAATTCAAATTAACTTCAGCTCGCAGTGTTGTGTCATAGACGAACTCCACAGTACTTTGTTACGCCTGTAGCACAGAATATAGATATAAGTACTACCGTACAGAAAGGACACTCCCCGCCCCGCCCCAGAGTCAATTACCTCACCCCACCCCGCGAGTTCGTGTGCCGAATCGTGTGCTCGTTTAGGCGTGTTTGTCAACGTCAACTTATTTTGATATTCAAACTTTATTTACCAAAAAGTTCTAATAGTTGCATGTTCCATGCATCATTTTTTGTATCAAAATCTAAAGCATAATGCGTGAGAAAATCAACTGTAATATTAAAACTTTTCTCTTGCGTTTTTTTCTCGTGATATATTGAAGTTACTTGATGTTATCGTTTTCGTATTTGTCGTTGTTATACTTTACTTTTAAGTCAAAATGTTAACGTTTTCATAAATTATTATTTTCTCAGAATGCATTTTCTAAGCATGTAAGTAACGAAATCTGTAAGATCCAATTTATTTCTTTGTGTTTCTCATGTTGTACCTGTAAACTGTTAATGATGACTATTAATGTTTATTGGTATCCCGAGATACAGGCATTGCCTAGTTCGGGGACCCCTGTTAAAACTGTCTTATAACTACATTTTATATATTTTGTAATTACTGGATGTCATACCCTTTTGCAATATAATGTTGTTGAAATGCTTTTATTCAATAAATATTATTTATTATTATTATTTACGTTAAATTTTGTTTTTCTCAGCTTAAAGCTGGTTTATCTGTAATTACGGGCCTAGGCCAAGTATATTACAGGGTTTGGTGATTCTGTGATATGTGTGATGAGAGGTGTGGAGTTATGGTGTCTATATATTGTCATGTCGGTTTCTAATTTTGTAATGTAGTAATAGGTGCGCATGATTATTATTATTATTAGCAGCACCCGTCGAAAACGCTCTATACAAAACGGTCAACATTTGTTATGCCACGTTCGTATGGAGTTAGCCAGGAATTTTCAAATATCTCCCTAAATATTGCGTACATATTATGTTATGTGTCATACAAAATATTATTTCTTATTTTATATTCTATCCGACTGATAAGTGCATTATATCCGAAATGAAAATAAAAAATTGCTGTTTTCTCCTGTGTGATAAAACTAAAATAATACTTTTTTTTTTATTTTTCTGTTCCATTGTAAAGGTTTGTTTCCTCCAGGGTTATAAAATATATAAAATGTTGTTTCAAAGTTACTTAATGAAATGTAATGACGGGGTGATGAAATCAAAGATGGTAGTTGTCTCAAAGCCAGCTCATTTATTCCTATTGTTTCTGCATAACTATTACATACAGAGATTACTCTTTGTTCTGCTTTATTCTATAATTATGGACTTAGAAATATTATTGTTAATCACCCTATATTATTATATATTCATTACTTTACTGGAGAACCTTTATTCATTAAATTGTATGCAAAAGACTAAAACTCTCAGGGTCGCTTTATGTAGATTCGCGACTGTGATCAGACTATCCCAACTTATAGAACGAAATTTTATATAGAAGCTACACTGTTTCTATCATGACGGACTCTGCCAGAAGATCCAACTCCAGAACGGTGGCGGCTCAGCGAGATATAACACAAGTTATACCGGGCTGAGCGTCCACTGATCGAACGAGGTGACTGACCTGATGAAATCCTTTAGTGATGATGAAGCTACCTGATTGCCATCTTATAACTCCAAGCGGGTACCTTCAGTTTGTAGCCAACACGGCTAACCCTTTCTTACTAGAGCCATTTCAACGACAACAGCATCAATTGGTTGGAAGAAATGTGTCTTTTCTTCTTCAGAAAAATGGAGGTGAGTGATTGTAAATAATTACATCACAAGGTAGTATTATTAAATTACATTATAAAAATTGAGAAATGAAATATAAAATATGAAAATTCAAAAAATAAAATATGAAAATATCCCATTGCAGATGTCTCCTGATTATATTGTATTAGGAATATCTTCATCAGAACATCATGCTTTCCACAACCCACCCAAAATATTTATTTCACATCCATTTTAAACTTATTTTGGAAGCCATGACGGATCACACCGGATTAGGCCTTCTTCAAATTTCCTTAGGGCTCCACCCTTCGACAACTTGGAATCCAAAATGCTATCTCTTCGAATTACATAGACAAGCTCCTCATCTTCCTGACAGCTGTCATGCATGTCAGTCGACTTTTTACTTTTTAAAATAATAGGCTCAGACAAAACAATATCGATCAGTATCGAATTACTAAGTTTTGGGAGACTGCTAGCGCCATCTATTGAGACGTTTTGGAACTAAACTCATTGAAATTAAAGAATTTGGTTTATTGTCAATTTAACCATTTTGTAAGAAAATGTAACGTTAAAAATTGCAACGTTACAATACCCCCCTACCAACGAAAGTTTCGAACGCAGCGAGAAACTACGCTGCCCTCAGCGTCACTAAAGAAAATCCTAACGGAGGTGTACAAACATTGAACAACCTCAATAAAAAAAATGGACCTAACTGTCGAATACTGAACAGAACACATCTGTAAAAAAAAATCTAACTCATGGCAATGAGACAAAACTTAAAAACTAAATCCCAACACCAAAACAACCAACGGCATGGTGGATAAACTAAATCCCCATGGCCGTAAATAAAAAACCATCACCAACTTAACCTAAGGGTTTGCCTTGGCGTCGCCGGAGCTCCGAAGAGACACCGACACACATTACGTGGCCTACGGCATGGTGGGTAAAAAAATTACCATAAAAGCACCATAGCCTAAAAAAACAAAAACCACTTAGACCAAAGCAAAACTACCTTGACTTACAAAACGACTAAGTAAACCATTTCCAACACTTTGATGTTACTCCAATCTCCGATCATCACTAACCCCCCATGCCAACTTCAGGACTATTGTACGATTCTTTCCGTCCGGAATACACGTGACTCACTTACACACTCCTTTCATCCATCTTCTCATACATCATCTGAAATACCGTAGCAACAAGTTTGTTTACTTTCGCCACCCCATGCACTAACCCCAAAGTTTTTTTATAGGAGATACTCGTAACTCCATACTTTCAGAAAATGTAGGACAAAAAAAAAATTTTTATGCCCTAAAAAAAATATTATTGGATTAACCAATATTAATTAAAATCACCAACCGTCTTCGGGGTAAACCCTCGAGTTGGTAACAAAAGCAACCGTCTTCGCGAGTAAAACCGCTCGAGTTAAAAAAAATTACTCAACCGTCAACGCACCATCAGCTCGGGTTGGTAACAAACGCAACCGTCAACGGGAAAACCCTCGGGTTGTTAAAACACAAACTTACAAATAAACTTACTTAAAGTTTTATTTACTAAAGTACAAAAGCGTACGCAGCTTTTGTTAAACGCGCATAAAAGCATAAAAAACCTAACTAACCTAAACCTAAGGGTTCGCCTTGGCATCGCCGGGTCCCGTACGAGACACCGACACACAAAAAGTGGCCTACGGCATGGCAGGTTAGTAACGAACCTTTATCTTTGAAATGTGCCAAGCACCTAGTGGTTTTCCATCTAGTGATACCAACTCATACACTAGAGGAGAAAGAACTTTAGCCACTACGCACTTTTCAAATTTCGGCGCGAGTTTTGAGGCTTTGTATTTCGCAGCATCGCTTTGGACAAATGTTTGCTTCCACACTTCCTGACCTACCTTTAAGGTCATTGGTCGTCTGCGGGTGTTATAATACTTTGCATTTGTCTGATGCGCTTTTAGTATTCTTTCTCTGACCTTCTCAAAGACCTCTTTTAGAATACCTAACTCGCCCGCATATTCTTCTCTAGGCATCGTTACTTCATAGTCGCCCTCTTGCGACTTTTTATAAAATGAGCCATTAATAATAGGCTCCCTACCATGCACTAAAAAGAATGGCGAAAACCCTGTGCACTCATTAACAGCGCTATTCAACGCGAACTGTATCTTGTACAGATTCACGTCCCAAGTCCTATGATCGTCCTTAACATAAGACGAAACTGCCGTCATAACAGTTTTGTTATAGCGCTCGACTAGGTTGACTTGTGGCGTGTATCTTGGGCCATAATGTACCCTGGGGATATTATAACGTTCTAATAACCCACGAAATTCCGATCCCGTAAATTGAACCCCATTATCGGTAATTACGGTTTCAGGAATCCCATGAGTTAGAAGGACAAAATGTTCAAACGCCTTAGCCACCAAAGTGCTAGTCGCACGACGCAAAGGAAAAAGCATAGTATACTTGGAGAAACAGCAGGTTACCACTAAAAGGTGTACAAAACCCGAGCGTGACTTTGGCAAGGGACCCACCAAATCGCACGAGAGGACTTGAAACGGCCTATAGCACTGTTTCGGTTGGCCCATGAGACCTGGAGTTAGTCGAGTGGAGTGCTTATATGCGGCGCAAGTATTGCAGTTTTTCACGAATTCCACCACGTCACGGTACATTCCTGGCCAGTAAAACTGCAGGGAAAGTTTCCTGTGAGTTTTAAACACGCCGAAATGTCCGAACGTGGGTGGCTCGTGGTGATCAGCAATAACTTCTGCACGCTGTCCTTTGGGCACAACCACCTTCCAATCAAACTCCTGGGTCAAACTGTACTTGGACTTACTAAACCGATACAGCGTGCCCTTTTCCACTCGATAATTCGGAAAGTTTTGCGGGTTACTTTGACAACCATTCAAAATTCGGTCGTACCAGTCGTCACTACTGTCGACGCCAACAACCGCTTCGACTGGTAGGAGACGTGATAACGCGTCTGGTACGACGTTGTCCTTACCCTTCCTATGCACGACTTTAAAATTGTACTGTGATAACCGGCATCCCCATCGTGCCAAACGACCAGTAGGGTTTTCGAGCCGAAGGAACCACTGCAACGACGCGTGATCCGTGATGACAGTGAACTCGCGTGTTCCCACATAGGGTTCAAATTTCTCCACTGCGTAAATCACTGCCAACGCTTCGCGTTCCGTCGCACCGTAGTTGCGCTCGTTTTTGTTCAAAGACCTACTGATGTAAGCAATCGGGTGTTCTTCTCCATTCTGTACCTGTGTCAACATACCGCCGATACCATAACTTGAGGCGTCACAGTGTACAGTAAAAGGTTGGTCAAAATCAGGACAGGCTAAAACTGGAGCAGAAACAAGAGCGTTTTTAAGTTCGTTGAAGGCGGAATCAGCCTCCGAGCTCCAAATAAACTTGACCTTGGTGCTCGTCAGCGCATTTAAAGGAGCAGCGATAGTTGAGAAATTCCTTATGAATCTACGGTACCACGAACACGTTCCTAAGAACATTTTTACCTCCTTAGGGTTCGATGGTACTGGAAAATTCAGTATCGCGCTCACTTTCTCCGGATCCGTCCTCAAACCGCACTCGTCCACGACATACCCTAAATATTTGAGAGAGCTTCGGAAGAACTTGCTCTTCTCAAAATTAATTGTTAAAGATGTACTTTTAATCCGTTCATGTAGCCTGTTTAGTAATAGAAGGTGCGTCTCGTAATCCTCACTGACCACTATTATGTCGTCGACATAACAAAAAATCATGCCCTTTGTGACGTCGTTAATGCTTAACATAAATAAATGTTAACAATTAACATTGAAAGTTAACACATTGTTAAAAAATATAATTTAGAATAAGTAAGTATTTAGTGTTCAGGATCAGGTTTAAAGTGATTTTGTAGTGGTCACAAACATTAATTGTGAAAATATTTTATAGTTCATAAAGTAGGGTGACCACCACTTTGTAAAAAATTTTTTTTTTAGGACAAATTTTTTTTTTGTTTGTGCTACTTTATTGGAGAATTTAATAACAAAGAGGTACTATTTTGAAACAAAAATAACTAAACTTAACTTGTACGCAACTTAAGTTTTTATTTTATTTTGGTAGTCGATTTTTTTTCGCAAGATGGAATTGAACACAGTGCACCTTTATTCGCTGCACCGTGACGAGTTAATTTATGAGGTTTCTATTCGAGGTGAAACACCCGAGGACACAGTTTTTAAATTAAGAAGGCAGTTGAAAAATTTGATCAGCGACTTTAAGCCAGAAGATATTTTAGGCGACGACGATGCGCTTCCGTCCAAGGAGTTGCCGATTATTAGCGAGAAACTTAAAGAAGTACGGAAACGCATCGACGATTACGAGTCTTCAGGTGAACGCAGTTTGTTGGCGCGGGGTAAAGCTTTGTTCTGCCATTTATGGTTTAGGCTGGATAGGGTGAATACGGAAGCAGAGGCTGACGTAACAGTGAAGTCCGGTTTAAAGGACGTCCTGAAAAGGTTGCGTCAGCGTCTGGATTCGCATGAACCTGGTTCATCTTCGACATCTACGTCACCACCAACAACTGACAAAGCGATAGAACCTCTGGCGTCTGTGTCATCTCCAACCGTTTGGGCGGCGGACTCCAACGTCGCCAAGTGGAAAATACAGTTTGACGGCACGGGAAATCCCCGTAGTTTTTTAGAGTCAGTTTCTGAACATGCTACTGCTTATAATGTTTCTGAAGAAAAATTGTTTAGGTCTGCTTTTTCTTTATTTTCAAATCAGGGTCTGATTTGGTACCGAGGCGTCAAAGACCAAATCTCCTCTTGGCAAGACCTCAGCTCTTTGCTTTTGGAGGAATTTGACATTGTCGACTATGATTATCGACTCATGGGAGAGATTCGGTCTAGGACCCAAGGTCAAGATGAACCCATTCACATTTATTTCTCGGTCATGAGTTGTTTGTTTTCACGACTGAAGAAATCTTTGTCTGAGGAAGAGAAGTTAGAAATTTTACTGCACAATGTTAGGCCAACTTTCACGGAACAACTAGCGTTACACCATTTTGAAACGGTGACGGATTTAAAGACCGTATGCCGTAGGTTAGAGGCAGCACGGCAAAAAACAAGTTTGTTTACTGAGCCACCCAAGGCCTCAAGTTTGAATCCCGAATTAGTGTATAAGGGTAAAAGTAAGACACCGGTTAGTGTAGTAGGGAACAAACCTACGCAAAACTACATAACACCGAACAAGCACAACTTTGTTCGGACCCCGGAAAATAAACCTCGTAGCTATGATTCAAACAAAAAGGTTGTGTTTTGTGACCGATGCAAGGTCAACACTCACACCAGAGCACAGTGTCCGGCGGAAGACAAAAGGCTGAAGTGTTTTAATTGTGGTGAGCTCGGTTACACAATTAGGTCGTGTCCCAAGTGTAATGTTAGGCCAAAAAACTAAATAGTTTAAACCGCGGTGAAACCATTTCAGGGAAAGCCGACCCTGAAGATTGGAGGTACTGGCAAGAGTTAGTGGTAAAATATTTTAAATCACATAACGTCGCCCCGGTTTTGTTTGAACCACATTCAAGTGATGTTCGGCCTTATTTAAATGTAAATTTATTGGATTTGACAATTTGTGGTCTATTGGATTCGGGCGCAGCTGTTTCCATAATTGGTAACGGAGCTCATACACGATTGGTGAATGCGGGTTATCCGGTGGAATCTTCCACGGATACCAGAGTAACCGTCGCTGATGGATCAGAGTGTAATACTATTGGTTTCATGACATTGCCCATTACTTTTAATAAGGTAACAAAGATCATTAGGTTTCATGTTATTCCATCTATCGTCTCAAACGTTATATTGGGCGTAGATTTTTGGAAAGCTTTTAATTTAATGCCTGAAATATTTAAAAACATCGCGTACGTCAACTCACCTCCTGATTTTTTGTTAAACTCTTCTAATTTAAATGGTCCGGTAGCATCAGTCCAATCTTTGAAGGATTTGACCTTACACCAAAAAGAATTGGCGGATTCTATGATAGAAGGCTTTAGGGATATCTCTTTCGAACGTAAGGGGTTGGGTCGGACTAGTTTAATTCAGCACACTATTGACACTGGTGATTCTCCTCCCATAAAGTGTCGACCATATCCAATGTCCCCGGAAAAGTTAGGTCAACTCCACAAGGAGTTAGACCGGATGCTGGAATTGGATGTGGTCACCAAAAGTGAGAGCCCGTGGAACAATCCTGTGCTGATGGTTCCGAAATCCGACGGTTCCTGGCGTTTTTGTTTGGACTGCCGTAAGCTGAACGCTATCACCAAAGGTGACGCTTACGCCATTCCATACATTCCGCAAATTCTGGACAGCCTAAAGAACGCCAAATTTATCAGCAGCGTTGATTTTAAAGCTAGTTTTTGGCAAATCCCTTTGGAAGAGGCTGCGCAGGAAAAAACGAGTTTTACTGTTCCCGGACGAGGACTATTTGAATTTAAAGTTTTGTTGATTTGGAATAACAAAATAAAAGTATAGTTTGTGGACTAATGAGACAAAACCTAATAAAAAGTGTTTCCAGTTTGTCTCAAGTGAAGAAAATTACAAAATAAAGTTTTGAGTTTGCAAATTTAAACTACAAAACAAGTTACTTCTGTTCACAAACCATGACTCGTTTACACTTCAATGAACAAAATTAAATTTCAAATTAAACTATTTTGCAAAAAAAAAACAATAAATATCATAAATTGGGATTAATTTGATCACAATTAGGGGCGCCATTGTAAAGGTTTGTTTCCTCCAGGGTTATAAAATATATAAAATGTTGTTTCAAAGTTACTTAATGAAATGTAATGACGGGGTGATGAAATCAAAGATGGTAGTTGTCTCAAAGCCAGCTCATTTATTCCTATTGTTTCTGCATAACTATTACATACAGAGATTACTCTTTGTTCTGCTTTATTCTATAATTATGGACTTAGAAATATTATTGTTAATCACCCTATATTATTATATATTCATTACTTTACTGGAGAACCTTTATTCATTAAATTGTATGCAAAAGACTAAAACTCTCAGGGTCGCTTTATGTAGATTCGCGACTGTGATCAGACTATCCCAACTTATAGAACGAAATTTTATATAGAAGCTACACTGTTTCTATCATGACGGACTCTGCCAGAAGATCCAACTCCAGAACGGTGGCGGCTCAGCGAGATATAACACAAGTTATACCGGGCTGAGCGTCCACTGATCGAACGAGGTGACTGACCTGATGAAATCCTTTAGTGATGATGAAGCTACCTGATTGCCATCTTATAACTCCAAGCGGGTACCTTCAGTTTGTAGCCAACACGGCTAACCCTTTCTTACTAGAGCCATTTCAACGACAACAGCATCAATTGGTTGGAAGAAATGTGTCTTTTCTTCTTCAGAAAAATGGAGGTGAGTGATTGTAAATAATTACATCACAAGGTAGTATTATTAAATTACATTATAAAAATTGAGAAATGAAATATAAAATATGAAAATTCAAAAAATAAAATATGAAAATATCCCATTGCAGATGTCTCCTGATTATATTGTATTAGGAATATCTTCATCAGAACATCATGCTTTCCACAACCCACCCAAAATATTTATTTCACATCCATTTTAAACTTATTTTGGAAGCCATGACGGATCACACCGGATTAGGCCTTCTTCAAATTTCCTTAGGGCTCCACCCTTCGACAACTTGGAATCCAAAATGCTATCTCTTCGAATTACATAGACAAGCTCCTCATCTTCCTGACAGCTGTCATGCATGTCAGTCGACTTTTTACTTTTTAAAATAATAGGCTCAGACAAAACAATATCGATCAGTATCGAATTACTAAGTTTTGGGAGACTGCTAGCGCCATCTATTGAGACGTTTTGGAACTAAACTCATTGAAATTAAAGAATTTGGTTTATTGTCAATTTAACCATTTTGTAAGAAAATGTAACGTTAAAAATTGCAACGTTACACCATCATGTTTTTATACGTGTCCGCAGCGATCAAGCTCAAATTTATCGAAATCGGTGACTTATGCATGTTCCCCAATATGAATTGAACGCCGCTCGTACAGTACAAACTGCACGGTAGCCCTAGATGTTGTATGGAGTTGTATGTTGTAAAGGGCCGTTGTATGGAGTGTCCAAGGTGTGACCAATGTGACCATAGCCTAATAAATAATGTTATTCTCAGGTGTACGTCCGCCACCCTGAGCTAGCAGCTGCGAAGGCCAACCGCGACTACGTATTACGCTGTGTGTGCTCCGCAGTCGGGGCTATTTCGGCCCTGGCCCACGGACGAGTCAACCACGGTATGTATACACTACTACACATATACACACTACACATGTACACACTACTACACATGTATACATAACCGGGACTATGTATTACGATGTGTGCTCTGCAGTCGGGGCTATTTCGGCCCTGGCCCACGGACGAGTCAACCACGGTATGTATACACTACTACACATATACACACTACTACACACTACACATGTATACACAACCGGGACTATGTATTACGATGTGTGCTCTGCAGTCGGGGCTATTTCGGCCCTGGCCCACGGACGAGTCAACCACGGTATGTATACACTACTACACATATACACACTACTACACACTACACATGTATACACAACCGGGACCATGTATTACGATGTGTGTACACAACGACATATCGTTACATATGCATTTTGACATTATCCATAATAAAGATATTCTTGTCAAATACAGGGTGGATTTTTGAGACGGTACATTAAGGGCAGGTACCTTAACCGTTATAGTTACAGGAAAACGTTCCTGGGAGACCTTCCATAACTTATTAAGATATTTTGAACTGCATTCACAGATTTTGGAGAAAAGTTACCGTTAGCAAAAAAATGCTAAAAATACCAAAAATGTCTGTCGTTTCTAGTACTCATACCTTAAAAGGTCCCAAAGAGTCTTTTGATCCCCACATGAAATAGGATTGATAGGCATAATTTTTTTTTAGATTTTTTTTGCTAACGGTAACTTTTTTCAAAAATCTGTGAATGCAGTTCAGAATATCTTAAAAATTTATGGAAGGTCTCCCAGGAACGTTTTCCTGTAACTAAAACGGATAAGGTACCTGCCCTTAATTTTATTTTTTATATATACTTAATTCAGGCAACTAGGCTTATACAATAAATACCTTACAGACTAACATACATATATTTAAATTGTACCGTTTCAAAAATCCACCCTGTATACAACGTGTTACAAAAATACTCCTAATGCTGAATATGGTAGATAGGGACCATCAAACTGAACAACTTTTACTATGGGACCTACTCTGAAATCGCGAAAAACAAGTCTGCTGTTTCATATCAAAATTAATAACAAAAATTTATTTTATTTTATTTTTATTTTAATTATTTGGAAGACCAACAGCTGAATTCATCACAGTAGGAAGCTTATATAGCACTTGGAAGCCAATAGGCTTGTTTCCATTAAGAATAAATATAATGGATAGGGGTTTATAATGATTAATTAAATTATGGAGAAAATAACAAACAATTTTAATTATTAAAAGCGTTAAAGATTAATAATATTAAAAAAAAAATCGTAAAATGAAACCTTTAGTCACGTGACAGTGAACACCAATCAGAAAGCGTTACGTCACGCCGTGCGAAACTACAATCTTGTCTTTGACGTTTCGAGTATCACTACCGGAGGCGCGTTCCAAACCTACACTCCGAGTGCAACCTAACCACAACCGAACGCAAGTTTTAGCCACTTTTTCCGTATTTCTCCATTGTTTGGAACATATATAAATAACTGGTTTGGCGTTTTTATAGTCGTGCTATCACACTGGGGCACTATACAGTACTTATAATATGAGAAATTCATTTTTAAACGATAAAAACTAGCTATAACGTACGAAGACACGATCGCTCTTTGGTTTGTTTCGCACGGCGTGACGTCATTCAAGACGCCATGACAGTCTTGTGCGTTTTGGAACCAAATTAAAATTGGTTTTTTAAAACGCGAAATTTATAATGTAAACGCTCGATTAAAAATAAATAAACCTCTTTTTTGGATAAAATGCCTAATAAGCTAAAATATTAAGCAGTTATTGAAATTTTGTCAACTAGCCTATTTATAAAACTAAGCACTTATTGAGTAGGTATCCTACGCATACGCAAAATATCAAAATGTATGAAGCACCTGTTTTTTTTTTCGCAATCAGAGTAGGTCCCATAGTAAAAGTTGTTCAGTTTGATGGTCCCTATCTACCATATTCGGCATTAGGAGTGTTTTTGGTAAGGTCGTTAACTGGTAGTTATTTTCTGGCAGGATCCAACCGTCCCCCGGTAGAAGGCCCCGGGGAATTGGCCCAAGCTCTGGATGATTTTGATGTGAGTCACTTTTATTTATTTTACTGGGAAAGCAAAAGAATTTAATCTCTCAAAATTCAAAATAATTTATTAAGTCTAGGCTGTTACAAGCACTTGTGAATGTCATAGAAGCTACGCCATCGGTTCGCAAACCCTGAGCGGGAGACCTTGTAACGAGAAGAACCGGCAAGAAACTCGTCAAGGGCTGCTTTTCTCTCCCTGTATATTTCATACAGAGTCGTCAACATTTAAAAATGACCATGGCCCAATGCGGATTGGTGGGTGTTAACGACTGCAAATGCAGCCGGGATTAACGGCTTAACGTGCCTTCCGAAGCACGGAAGAGCTCGAGATAATAAATTTTTGGTCACCCATCCCTTGACCGACCCTTGCGAAAGTTGCTTAACCTCCGCAATCGCTGGGCCAGGCGCTACACCACTGCGCCACCGAGCTCGTTTAAGTAAGGGGCCATCCATAAATTACGTCACACGTTACGGGGGAGCGAGGAAGTGTGACATTGTGTGACGAGGGGAAAATTCGTGACGTCACATTTATTCATTAAAATTGAAATAAAACAAACGGAACTGCTGTTTTAATTCAATAATTATTTCTAGATGTAAAATTGAAAAATATGTGACGTCACACTTGGCGTTGGTTCCTATATTTAATAATTAGTTAAATTTTCGTTGAATTCTTTTGTTTGTATCGCATTCATGAATGTCTTTCTTAGTATTGGTTGGCTAGTAAAGAATGCTTTTAGCATTAAGTCCGCCTTTGTACCATACTTTGTGTATTGTTGTACAATAAACATAAATAAAATAAAAAATAACAATGTTTTTTTGCCAGGAACGTATGGTGATGGAGCCCCTTGCCTATTCCGAGCTTCGAACCCGGCCCTCTCTGGAGGAACGCCTGGAGTCCATCATATCTGGAGCGGCTTTGATGGCTGATAGCTCTTGTACCAGGTAAAAAAACTACTATTTAACCGATTTTCATAAAATTGTGAGAAACAGATAAACTTATTTTTAACCGATTTCCAAAAAAGGAGGAGGTTTTATGTTCGTCTGTATATTTGTTTTTTTTTGTGTATGTCCACCGATTACTCGAAGACGGCTGGACCGATTGAAATGATTCAAACGTTATTACATTAGGTAAACTCCCAAGTTGGTCCCATTTTTTAAAAATTTGGAAATCGGTTCAGTACTTTTCAAGTAATTTTGAAAAAAGCACGAAAATAGTATGATTTTGTGTGAATTACCTCGATGATTGGTCGAATTACTTCTTTGTTTATGAACTGAATAAGATAATTATTATTTTGTAGGAAGAGGGATATCTTAAGTGTAGGTTCTTTAACCGACTTAAAAAAGGAGGTTCTTAGTTTGACCCGTATGTATGTTTCTCTGCGATTATCTTACGTTTGGCTGAGCCGATTTTTCTACATATTATTATTATAATATACCTTACCTACAAGGTACCTACACTAAAAATAAAAAAATAAAAAATAGTTTAAAAAAACAAAAAACCGACTTCAAAAAACCTATCTAAAAAGCAAGAAATAATATTCGTAATAATAAAAATATAAAAAATTGTTTAAAAAAAACAAAAAACCGACTTCAAAAAACCTATCTAAAAAGCAAGAAATAATATTCGTAATAATAAAAATACGTCTATTGAAGTCGGGTGGGGCTGGAGTACAAATTCCTTTTTTTATTCTAAAAGCCCCACCCGACTTCAATTGACGTATTTTTATTATTACGTATATTATTTCTTGCTTTTAGAGGTAGGTTTTTTGAAGTCGGTTTTTTGTTTTTTTTAAACAATTTTTTCGTATTTATAATTTTGTAAATATTTTATGTCATTCTCTTTATTGGTTTTTACCTTTTTTATTTTTTATATATTTTTTTTCTTTTTTGTTCTAAATGTTTCGTGTAAGTACTTGTACAATCTTCATTGTTTTGTTACATATTGTGTGATCTTTTTGGTTAAATAAATTATATCTCTCTCTCTTTCTCTCTAATTTTAATTTATTTTATTTTATACTGTGAAAGTGAAAGTGAAAGTGAAATAAGCTTTATTCAAATAAACTTAATTATTAAGTACTTTTGAATCGTCTATATTTCCCTACCACCCGTTCCAGACTTTTTTAGCTGACAAGAAGAACGGGCGCAAGAAACTTATCAGCTGTAACAGCCATAAGTAACGATATTTACAAACTTGAATATATCGTTACCAAATAATTACAACAGGGTGACAGGATTATTGGCAACAACATAGACTTATTATATTACTCCAACAAAGTTCTTATATTAGCAAGTTATGTGTTACATCATTTCCACGCATTTTGATCTTTAAGATAATCGTCAACTGTTTTTAAGTTGTTGTAATATATTGTTACAGAGACGAGCGCCGCGAGCGCATAGTGGCGGAGTGCAACGCAGTGCGCCAAGCGCTGCAGGATCTACTGCACGAGTACATGACCAATGTGAGTAGGACTACAGATTTTTTTTATTTTATTAACCGACTTCAAAAAAAGGAGGAGGTTCTCAGTTCGGCTGATTTTTTTAATTTTTTTTTTATGTTTGTTACCTCATAACTTTGTCAATCATAAAACAATTTAAAAAATTCTTTTTTCGTTTGCAAGCATATACCGGGTGTAACAAGACCTTCAACGAGGCCGAGGTCTACGTATTCTGCCCATCATCAGGACCATTTCTGTTCAAAATTATTGCTGGGAAACCATTTTGATTTTTGGTGTTAAAAAAGCATTGCATGCATTACCACGCAATGTGACGCGTACAACAGGCCGCGCCTGCGAGTGTATGCTACACAGCTGCGTGCGGCCGAGTTGAAAGGCAGCGTTTATGTGCGTGCTCATGAAATACAATGAGAGATGACGTTTTGAAGCCATTGTTTGTTACGAAATACTTAAAATTTTGATAATGTTTCTGTAGTTAAAAAGTAGGAAATAACGAATAAAAAAGATTTCATAAAAATTTTGAAAAAAAAATGTTTACTTTGACCTTCAATAACTTCGTAACTATTGGTTTCCCGGGTATAGTTTAAAAGACAAAAATGATCCTGATGATGGGCGGAATACGTGGACTTCGGCTTCGTTGAAGGTCTTGTTACACTCGTTAGTTACAGATTGGTCCCATTGTCATAAGATCACGATCTGATGATGGGATCTTGGAGAAATCCAGGGAACTCTTCAAATATTATAGGCACACCTATAGCGATTTTGGTATTTTCTTATTTATTTCCACTTTTACATCTATCTTTACAGGATTAACCCATTACAATAGAGTAACTAACTAGGGTTGCCAACATGTCTTTGGCGAAATATAGTATTTTTCAAATTAAGCTATAAAAAATATAGTACACTTAAAAAATATATAGTATTTAATAGGCAAATATAGTTTTTTTAACTTATTTATTTTTATAAAACCATATTTTTTCAGTTTTTACATTTTTCAACAAGTTTCGGATATTTTTGGAGTCTTTTTTTTGTATCTCTCGCTTTTTAATCGCACTTGAATTGAACTTGACGCACTTTCGTTATCGCTACCACTTTCCATTACTAATTTATCTAAGACTTGAGTTATATTTCTCAAAGAAAAAATAATGTTTATTTTGCAGATGATTACCAACAAAATCTCAAAACCAAAATAGAGCAGACCAACCAATGACCAAACTATCGTTTGAAGCTTTTAAATTTGACATTGATGCAATAAGACAGATACGTTCAGAATTCAGATACGATATACACTACACGCTATCGAATCAGTCAAAATGCACGATCACAAATTTAAAAAAATTAAAGATTTGTTTCTTAGCGTTCGATGTTAAAAATATAGTATTTTTGCGTACTATATATTTCTTCAACAGTATATAGTACGCAGAACCGAAATATAGTACAATACTATATATTATAGTACGGTTGGCAACCCTATAACTAACAGTCAGTTGCAAGAACGATCTTTAAAGTTAATGCGTCATTAAAGGTATCACCGTCCTTGACTTCTTTTGAAAGAAGAAAAAGATGGCGATACATTTAATGAAGCATTAACTTTAAAGATCGTTCTTGCAACTGACTGTAAGTATATAAATTATCAATAGAATTCAATTAATCAATTAACCTCTAAGTGCCAGAGCGGTCGCCGGCGATCTGACATAATAGCCATATTGCCGTTCTGTCAAAGCCCAAGCGGTCGCCGGAGACCGGTACCGGTAATCGGTTTTTTCTCTATGTAAATGACTATGATTTTGATTATGACTAGAAATGAGAAAAGTATTCATAAGTAAAACTATCTTTACGAAATTATAAATTATAGCCTGATTACGAAATTATCGGATTTTTTGTGTAAGACGCCATTTTATTTCTTTCTTGCCAGTTGGTGGGGAGGGTTTTCTTGTTTTTTAACAAAATGGCGGATGGCGCTGAAGGGTTAAGAATAGATAATAGTACTAGCCTACAGAAGATGCACTACGCAATAGTAGATTAGTAGCCAAGGGCTGTAAGGCATCAATTGCAGCCCGAGATATTTATTTAGTACATAGTTGGAGGGTGCAAATGATGCTTACACCCGAGCTAACTACTCTGCTTTACATCTCGATGGTGAGGTAAGTAGAAAAAAACCGGCATTACAAGAATAAAACATTTTGTTGGTAATTTTACTTTTATTTTGTATGGAATCTTCAATGTAACCTTCAGCCACCTTGCTGGATTTTTTTAATTACTTACCGCCCTAGGGCTTTTTTTAATTACTTACCGGATTTTTACTTACTTACAGGATTTTTTTAATTACTTACCGCCCTAGGGCTTTTTTTAATTACTTACCGCCCTAGGGCTTTTCTAGCTACATTATTACCTTAGAGCGCTAATTGGTTACCTACAAGCCCCATTTGGGGTTAATATATAAGGACCTACTTACCGAATATGAGAGATGTAAAATCATTTAAGGCTCGGCTATGCGTAATTATTGTCTTTTGTCTTTTTTTTTTGCGTGTAAAGAGTATGAAAAATAATCTCACTTTTGCACTTTTTCGATGTTCTTTCATCATTATCTTTAGCACAATAATGTTTGAATAAAGTTGTTGAAGCAATTTCACAGTACGTTAATAGTAGTTTATGATACAATTGGTAAGGAGGTTTTTAAAACGAGTTGACGTTTTATGAGCCCGAGCCGTAGGCGAGGGTTTATAATCGTCACGAGTTCTAAAAAACCTTAACAACCGTGTGCCATATTACGTTTTTCAATACATTTGCGAGAAAACATTATAGGTACTGCTGAAATTGTAAATTATACATATAATAAAACTGTAAATTCTAAATATTTGTGCGCGAATTATGCAAAAACCGCTAAACGAATTTTGATGGATTTTTCACAATTTAGTAGATTGAGGTCCAACTTAAAATCTAAGCTATGTTTCATCAAATTCAGGTGGGTGGAACCAGGGAAATAGCTTGAACTCTCCGTAGTACTAGCTTTCATACACTAAAGGGGTCATTTTAAACTGGTTGCAATATTTTTCTACTGTCCACGCGGATGAAGTCGCGGGCGGAAGCTAGTAGAAATTAAAAAATACGTTCGTAAACAAAAACGCACGGCGACGGCGTGCGGTAAAAACAACCTTTCGCACGCTCGACTGTCATCGTAAACTTACATTTTCGAGCAACTGTATTGAAAAGTGTATTTTGATGTAGAATTCAATACGTTTCCGCTATTATTTACGCCAAAATTATGATCCGCGACAAGCGCTTTTGATGATATTTTGATTTTTTTACAATCATCTGTGAGGTTTATATGCAATAGCTACTAGATAATCTCTTTAGCTTGTCGTATGATTTTTTTGTGGCTACAACTTTACGTTTTCTATATAAAAATATGGCCCGCGCAGACCATGTTTTCCTATCATGGACCCTTAAATAAATCAGAGACTGAATAACCTAAATATTAACGTATCATTGAATTGCGGTATGTTGTCATACCGCAAAATAACGGTTACCGTTAAATTTCGTTTTTTTTTCTCTCTTTATTGAGGAACTCACAGTCACACATTTATACATATTGCAAAAAAAAAATATGATGTACTTAAAGACCTATAGTTCCCTAGAATTATTATATATATATATAAAGATATAACGTTATCGTGAAATTTAACTTAAGTAGATTTAGTTAAGTGTATAAGCTTAAATAATTTTTCAATTTACTAAAGTAGGTACTTAATTAGTAAAGTAGGATGAGAAAGGCACAATTTATGAATCTGTTGATAGAATTTTAAGAGTATCTTTTTTAAATATTCTTAAATTCAAGCTGAAGATGTCGACTTCATGCAGCTTATCATCAATTTAAAATTTATTTCGGTACCCTAACTTTATGTGTGTGTGAAAAAATGCGCAATTTCATACTTAAACCCCTATTAATTTGATATATTAATTGTAGGCTGGCAAATCGGAGCAGACTGAAGGGCTGGAGCGCGCCATAGAGCACATGTGCCGTAAAACCAGAGACTTGCGCCGCCAACTGCGCAAGGCAGTCGTCGACCACGTGTCCGACAGGTGAGTTGTAGATTGACCATCAGTCGTTTTTAGATTGACCATCAGTCGTTTTTAGATTGACCATCAGTCATTTTTAGATTGACCATCAGTCATTTTAAGATTGACCATCAGTCGTTTTTAGATTGACCATCAGTCATTTTTAGATTGACCATCAGTCGTTTTTAGATTGACCATCAGTCAATTTCAGATTGACCATCAGTCGTTTTTAGATTGACCATCAGTCGTTTTTAGATTGACCATAAGTCGTTTTTAGATTGACCATCAGTCGTTTTTAGATTGACCATCAGTCGTTTTTAGATTGACCATCAGTCTTTTTTAGATTGACCATCAGTCATTTTTAGATTGACCATCAGTCGTTTTTAGATTGACCATCAGTCGTTTTTAGATTGACCATCAGTCATTTTTAGATTGACCATCAGTCGTTTTTAGATTGACCATCAGTCGTTTTTAGATTGACCATCAGTCGTTTTTAGATTGACCATCAGTCGTTTTTAGATTGACCATCAGTCGTTTTTAGATTGACCATCAGTCGTTTTTAGATTGACCATCAGTCATTTTTAGATCGACCATCAGTCATTTTTAGATTGACCAAATAGGTGTCTGTTTCCGTGCTTCGGAAGGCACGTTAAGCTGTTGGTCCCGGCTGCATTTGCAGTCGTTAACACCCACCAATCCGCATTGGGCCCGCGTGGTGGGTTATGGCCCATCCTCCTTACCACCCATAAGGAAGGCCTGTGCCCCAGCAGTGGGGACATCAAAAATGGCTGATAGACAGGTGTCTGTTTAGTTTGCAGTGTCCAGTTAAGGCTCTGACAGTCGCGCTGCCGTTCGGTCTACTTAACTGTATGAGCTCATTCGTCAGTATTCGTAAATAAATAAATTTTCTATTTTTATTTCTATTTCTATTTGTACTGTACTTTGTTCATGTGCAAAATAAATAATTTTCATTTCATTTACCCCTTCTCGTAATGTCTGTCTGTTTGTCTATCGTGGCCAGTTTCCTGGAGACCAACGTGCCGCTCCTGGTGCTGATGGAAGCAGCTCGCAACGGGCATGAGAAGGAGGTGGAAGAATATGCTCTGGTGTTCACAGAACATGCCAACAAGCTGGTCGAGGTGAGGAGATCATATCGAATGTTATACAATTAAATAATAATAATAAAAAATTTAAAAAAAAAACAACAAAAAAAAAATTAAGAACTTATCAAGACCTAATTAATTCTAATGGGAAAAATTATCGACTTTCTTGTACCTACGAAAATAAAGTATATTCTTTATTTTCATCCCTGTTTTCACCCCTCCGAGGGTAGAATTATCAAACACACCAAGACGTATTATACATTAATTTCAATCGTCAGCCTAAACACAAAATTTAACAATCCTAGCTTCGAAATTGAGGGACTTTCATAAAACTTTTATCCCCTATTTCACCCACTTGGGGATAAAATTTCCAAAAATTCTTAGTGGATTCCTACACTGTATAATGTATCTGTTTACATAATTTCAGGTTGACTAAAATAGCTGTTATTTTTGAATACACAGGTAGCTAATTTAGTTTGCTCGATGTCTAATAATGAAGATGGGGTCAAAATGGTGCGCCACGCCGCCTCGCAGATAGAAGCTCTATGCCCGCAGGTGAGTAATACACACTACACAACACATACATTATACATACTACACATACAATACATAACGAAGATGGGGTCAAAACGGGGCGCCACGCCGCCTCGCAGATAGAAGCTCTATGCCCGCAGGTGAGTAATACACACTACACAACACACATTATACATACTACACATACAATACATAATAAATAACGAAGATGGGGTCAAAATGGTGCGCCACGCCGCCTCGCAGATAGAAGCTCTATGCCCGCAGGTGAGTAATACACACTACACAACACATACATTATACATACTACACATACAATACATAATACATAACGAAGATGGGGTCAAAATGGTGCGCCACGCCGCCTCGCAGATAGAAGCTCTATGCCCGCAGGTGAGTAATACACACTACACAACACATACATTATACATACTACACATACAATACATAATACATAACGAAGATGGGGTCAAAATGGGGCGCCACGCCGCCTCGCAGATAGAAGCTCTATGCCCGCAGGTGAGTAATACACACTACACAACACATACATTATACATACTACACATACAATACATAATACATAACGAAGATGGGGTCAAAATGGGGCGCCACGCCGCCTCGCAGATAGAAGCTCTATGCCCGCAGGTGAGTAATACACTTTACACAACACATACATTATACATACTACACATACAATACATAATACATAACGAAGATGGGGTCAAAATGGTGCGCCACGCCGCCTCGCAGATAGAAGCTCTATGCCCGCAGGTGAGTAATACACTTTACACAACACATACATTATACATACTACACATACAATACATAATACATAACGAAGATGGGGTCAAAATGGTGCGCCACGCCGCCTCGCAGATAGAAGCTCTATGCCCGCAGGTGAGTAATACACACTACACAACACATACATTATACATACTACACATACAATACATAATACATAACGAAGATGGGGTCAAAATGGGGCGCCACGCCGCCTCGCAGATAGAAGCTCTATGCCCGCAGGTGAGTAATACACACTACACAACACATACATTATACATACTACACATACAATACATAATACATAACGAAGATGGGGTCAAAATGGGGCGCCACGCCGCCTCGCAGATAGAAGCTCTATGCCCGCAGGTGAGTAATACACACTACACAACACATACATTATACATACTACACATACAATACATAATACATAACGAAGATGGGGTCAAAATGGTGCGCCACGCCGCCTCGCAGATAGAAGCTCTATGCCCGCAGGTGAGTAATACACACTACACAACACATACATTATACATACTACACATACAATACATAATACATAACGAAGATGGGGTCAAAATGGGGCGCCACGCCGCCTCGCAGATAGAAGCTCTATGCCCGCAGGGGAGTAATACACACTACACAACACATACATTATACATACTACACATACAATACATAATACATAACGAAGATGGGGTCAAAATGGGGCGCCACGCCGCCTCGCAGATGGAAGCTCTATGCCCGCAGGTGAGTAATACACACTACACAACACATACATTATACATACTACACATACAATACATAACGAAGATGGGGTCAAAATGGGGCGCCACGCCGCCTCGCAGATTGTAGTATACGAGGGTGGATTGATAAGTCCATGACTTTTTAATGAAGAAAGGCTTTTTGCGGAATATTATGTTTTATCTCTCTACATTGTAGCATGTATTCAGTCCAACGAAGTTCCTACCTCTTTAACCCATTATTTTTTTCTTTTATCGCCTGAAAACGAGGGCCCATTTTGGCTTGATGAAAATCTTTTCCCGCCAAGACATTTATTCATGTTTGGTAGGAGAAAAAAATCTCAGTGGGTTGAATCCTAGGGAATAGGAATGTTTCCCATCTTCATTTGATAAGTTTTGTTGTCATGAGTGCCGCCGAGAGGGTGGACAGAGTCATTAAGAAAAGTTAGAAGTCGCTTGAGCTTTTTGTTTCCGAAAGTAATAATCTTTTGCCGAATTTGAGAAAAATGTAGTGTAGTGTAAATATCTTTTTCAAATCCGTTAAACTTAATATTTGTTTAAAATCATTTTTTTTTTGTAACCATTTATATATTTTGTTTACAAAGTGTTGTTTCCGTAATTGGCTTATGTATTGTATAATAGGCTAGTTGACAAAATTTCAATAACTGCTTAATATATTAGCTTATTAGGCATTTTATCGAAAAAAAAAATGTTTATTTATTTTAATCGAGCGTTTACATTATAAATTTCGCGTTTTAAAAAACCAATTTTAATTTGGTTCCAAAACGCACAAGACTGTCATGGCGTCTTGAATGACGTCACGCTGTGCGAAACAAACCAAAGAGCGATCGTGTCTTCGTACGTTATAGCTAGTTTTTATCGTTTAAAAATGAATTTCTCATATTATAAGTACTGTATAGTGCCCCAGTGTGATAGCACGACTATAAAAACGCCAAACCAGTTATTTATATATGTTCCAAACAATGGAGAAATACGGAAAAAGTGGCTAAAACTTGCGTTCGGTTGTGGTTAGGTTGCAATCGGAGTGTAGGTTTGGAACGCGCCTCCGGTAGTGATACTCGAAACGTCAAAGACAAGATTGGAGTTTCGCACGGCGTGACGTAACGCTTTCTGATTGGTGTTCACTGTCACGTGACTAAAGGTTTCATTTTACGAAATTTTTTTTTTTTAAATATTATTAATCTTTAACGCTTTTAATAATTAAAATTGTTTGTTATTTTCTCCATAATATAATTAATCATTATAAACCCCTATCCATTATATTTATTCTTAATGGAAACAAGCTTATTATACCTGCGTTAATGCTCTGTAAATGCTGTGGTAACAATGTTCAATAAATAAAAATAAAAATAAAAAGATTCCTAAAGGATCAATATTCAGACGGGAATCGAACCCCCGACCTTTGGATATCCGGTCCAATGCTCTGACCGCTGAGCTACCAAGTCACTAGTGACATCGTCGAGTTTCTTCTAGTATATCCTACTCTTACGCTGCAAGCCAGCGTTATTTCATGAATTACCTCGACATTCAATTGAAATATCTTTCCAGATATTTGGCAATCGTTTAAGATGAAATAGCTATATAATTTTTAAATTTGAGATTATCTTTTTTCTAGTATATTATTTAGTATTGTATAAAAATAGCATTGTGAATGCAAAAATCTCAAATTTAAAAATTCCTAAGGGAGTTTCTTTTAAGATACAAAAATAAATTATAAAAAAAGTGTTTCTCCTTTTCAAAGTCATGGACTTACGAGTATCAAACCGCCCTCGTACAACATGTTACAAAAAATCCTTAAAGTGAATTTGGCAGATAGGGTAGGGACCATCAAACTGAACAACTTTTACTATGGGACCAACTCAAAAAATCAGCTGTTTCCATACAAAAAATAATAACGAAAATATGAATGAAACTGAAGATTTCTTTTCCCGCGATTTCAGAGTTGGTCTCATAGTAAAAGTTGTTCAGTTCGATTCCATTATTGACACCCTGTATATTGATCCATTTATCGTTAGGTAATAAACGCGGCCCGCGTGCTCGCCGCCCGCCCCCGCTCGCGCGTCGCTCAAGAAAACGCCACCGCCTTCGCTCGTGCCTGGGAGTCCGCGGTCAAGTTGTTGACTGAAGCGGTCGACGATATTACTACTATTGACGACTTCTTGGCTGTTAGCGGTGAGTGACAATTTAATATGTATACCCTTCAACTCTCTCTCTGTCCTCTCTCTCTTTCTGTCTCTCTTTTTCCTACTCGATGATGAAACAGAGTATAAAACGCCACCGCTTTCGCTCGTGCCTGGGAGTCCGCGGTCAAGTGGTTGACTGAAGCGGTCGACGATATTACTACTATTGACGACTTCTTGGCTGTTAGCGGTGAGTGACAATTTAATATGTATACCCTTCAACTCTCTTTCTGTCTCTCTTTTTCCTACTCGATGATGAAACAGAGTATAAAACGCCACCGCTTTCGCTCGTGCCTGGGAGTCCGCGGTCAAGTGGTTGACTGAAGCGGTGGACGATATTACTACTATTGACGACTTCTTGGCTGTTAGCGGTGAGTGACAATTTAATATGTATACCCTTCAACTCTCTCTCTGTCCTCTCTCTCTTTCTGTCTCTCTTTTTCCTACTCGATGATGAAACAGAGTATAAAACGCCACCGCCTTCGCTCGTGCCTGGGAGTCCGCGGTCAAGTTGTTGACTGAAGCGGTCGACGATATTACTACTATTGATGACTTCTTGGCTGTTAGCGGTGAGTACATACAAGACTTATTTTTTTAAAAATCTCAAAAGACGAAATATTTTAAACTTTCCTCTCGCTCTCTCTCTTTTTCTCTCACTCTCTCCTGCTCGATAAGAGTCATTTGTATTAAACGCCACCGCTTCCGCTCGTGCCTCGAAATCCGCGGTCAAATTGCTTTATTTAAGTATCCTAGTAACAGTCGCCTTTAATTATTTCCAGTCACCCAATTAATTAATTTCGTTTTAAGAAAATATAAAAAAATATACATTTATTTGATTTTCATATTGAGGTTCGGTTATGCGGAAACATTTGTCTCTGTCTTTTTCTTTACGTGTATAGAGTATGGAAAATAACCTCACTTCTGCACTTTTTCGATGTTTTTCGTTGTTTTTTCATCATTATCTTTATTACCTTTCTTGAAAAAGTTATGGAGCAACTTTACAGTACGTTAAGAGGGTTTATGCGCTACACTAGCGCCACCAGTGGAAAAAAAACGTTGTGCTTAAATAAAGACGAAATTGTGAACTGTGTTCTTGTAGTGTACCTACCTACTCTGTATAAGATTTGTTGTCCTTTTCATCGCTTAAACTATATTTGCTAGTCTGTCGTTTAGTTTAATGGAGTTTTATTGCTAAAAGTGTCCAATTTTAGCAATAAAATATTGTTTAAACGATAAAAAGTACAACAAAGCTTTTTCGGAGTAGGTACACTAGAAGAACACAATTTTCACAATTTCTCTTTACGATTTTTTTTCCATTGGCGGCGCTAGAGTAGCGCAGTAACCCTCTTAAAGTGTATTTTGATGTGAATTCAATACGTTTCCGCTATTATTTACGCCAAAAATTACTGTTCTCGTAATCAATTTACTGTTCTCGTAATCAATTATTCATTAACTTAGATAAATGCTTTATTATAACCTATACTCGAAAACTTAAACCTTTAGTATTTAACTATCTTCTAAATAATTACAATCTTACGAGAGTGGACAAGATTCGAGATCTAGGGATAATACTGGATAGCAAGCTAACCTTCAAGGAACATTATGATAACATTGTACAAAAATCCTATAGGCAACTTGGTTTTCTACTCCGAGTATGCAAACCGTTTAGAAATGATATTACATATAAAATTCTTTACTTTAGCCTCGTTCGATCAATTTTGGATTTCGGTTCTGTAGTCTGGTGCCCCTATTACTCTTGTGACATAAATAGATTGGAAAGAATACAGAAAAAGTTTATTAAAGCATTAGAATATAGAACCGGATCTTCTTACGTATCTTATAACGACTCCCTTAAAAAATACAAATTGTTATCATTGAATTCCCGACGTATACAGTTCGATCTCGTATTCCTATATAAAATATTAAATAATTATATCGATTCCCCTAACCTACTTACAGAAATAAAGTTTAAGATTCCGTCAAAAAGTGTTCGCAGACCTAATAATCTTTTCGCAATTCCTAGTTCAACTACTAATTATACATCAAACTCTTACTTTCACCGTTGTTTGAACACACATAACAAAACAGTTTCAAACATAGATATTTTTTGTAATAATTTAAACAAATATAAAAACTGTATTATAGATTATTTCATGTCTAATTGTTGATAGGTTGTTTGTTATCTATTGACAAAATCACATTATCTTTAATTATATCATGTAAAACATTAAAACACCGAGTTAGAGAATATCGAGTGTTGTTCTTTAAATATATTATCAAATTTTTATTTTAAACTACCAAAAATTGTATTATTGTGCTTAGGGCCTGTATCACAAATTCCGTTTGTATTAATTTAATTGTTTACCTGACAAGTAATTTGATTTAAGTTCTGTTCCATTTTGTTATATTGAACCATAAGTTACTGCCTATTATTGATTGATTGTAAAAAAAAAAGTTATAGCATGCACTCACTACAAAACCAAATTAAAACATAAGTATGTGAATTAGCGCTGTAATTTTGCTTTGTCTTTTTTATTGCTAATTAAATTAAGGTTCTCATTGTATAGTCACTTGATCTCGTTTATCACGAATCGTTTTCGATAAGATTTGTCACATACCTACATATAATCTTTATAAAGTAAAAATAGGCACTCTAGGTCTACAAGTTAAATAATTTAATAGTTGAAGCATATTTATGTCGATGTACATGACTGTTTGTTGTCATTAAATAAATGAAAAAAAAAAAAAAAAAAAAAAATGTGACCCGCGACAAGCGCTTTTGATGATATTCGGTTTTTTTACAATCATCTGTGAGGTTTATACGCAATTTAATACTTGTAGCTACTAGATAATTTCTTTAGCTTGTCGTATGTTTTTTTCTGGCTACAACTTTACGTTTTCTTTATAAAAATATGGCCCGCGCAAACCATGTTTTCCTATCATGGACCCTTAACAGTAACACATTATTATTATCAAACCGATTGTTCCAGAGAACCACATCCTGGAAGACGTGAACAAATGTGTGGTCGCTTTACAAGAAGGAGATCCAGATTCCTTGGAGAGGACCGCTGGCGCCATCCGCGGGAGGGCCGACAGGTAATAACATATACTTATGTAAATTACAAGCGTCATGCTCGGGAACAAGTGTGGTCGCCCTACAAGAGGGAGACCCAGATTCCTTGGAGAGGACCGCTGGCGCCATCCGCGGGAGGGCCAACAGGTAATAACATATACCAATGTAAATTACAAGCGTCATGCTCGGGAACAAGTGTGGTCGCTTTACAAGAGGGAGACACAGATTCCTTGGAGTGAACCGCTGGCGCTATTCGCGGTAGGGCCAACAGGTAATAACATATACTAACGTAAATTACATAAAATATACTATTTACATTACATTACTAAAAATAGCCCTATTCCTAATAATTCCATTTCCAATACAGGGTGTGCTCAGTGGTGACCCAGGAGATGGATAACTACGAGCCCTGTATATACACCAAGCGCGTGCTTGAAGCTGTCACTGTGCTGAGGGATCAAGGTAAGAATATAAAAAATATAAAAAAAATGTATACCAACATAATAAACATTGACACAAACATTAATAGCCTTATGCAATTTCAAATAATATCACCGGATTAATTCTCGGACGGGAATCGAACCCGCGACCTTTGGATATCCGGTCCAATGCTCTGACCGCTGAGCTACCGAGTCACTAGTGACATCGCCGAATTTCTTCTAGTATATCCTACTCTTACGCTGCAAGCCAGCGTTATTTCACCAATGTGAGGAATTACCTCGACATTCAATTGAAATATCTTTCCAGATAGGTATCGTAAAAGTTTATTTGACAGATGGATGTGACACATTGCTACATTTCTTTGGTAAGTTTTTATTTGTGTTTAAAAAAGTATTAATGTGTCACATCCACCTGTCAAATGAAAGCGTTTGCGATAGATTTTGAAATTAGTCAATAAGTAGAAGTACCCTGGTAGTCCTGGTACGACTCGATTTTTTTCTAGAATATTACATATTAGTATCTTAGCAATAGGGTACGTATCAGAATGTCTAAACTTAAAATGGCAAAGTTCAAAATGTCAAAATTTTTAATGTCTAACGATTATAATGTTTGATAGTTTGAATTTTGCTATTTTGAAGTTATACATAATGATTTTCGACATTTTAAACCATTTGAATTTTAGTTTTTTGACATTTTGAACTTTGCCATTTTAAGTTTAGACATTATAACTTTAGACATTCTGATACGTACCCTAGCAATATTACTCCTTATCTCAAAGCGTCGTATTCCTAAGAAAACTTTGGTTCAACTAGGTGTAAACTTTTCGTTTATTAATAAGGGGGTATTTAATTATTTATTTTAAAACTCAACAGCTCTTTTTTTACAAACGTATCTTATATAACTTATAATATTATTACTTAAGAGGATTGTCAACCACGTGGTCTCCATACAAACGGCGATAATGTTTCCCACCCTCTAAACCTTAACCTACAGCAATGAATTTTTCAACTGAATCTGACAACTTTTATGAATTTAAGGTGGCCTTAACTTTAAGATTCGTTTGAGTATTTGGCCGTAAAACAGAAGATAGGTAGTACCCAGCAAAGAACTAAAACTAAATAAACATAATAAGAAATAATAATACTTTTTCTTTAAAAACAAGAAACTTATTCTGTAAGTTATAATGGGGTAAGGTAAGTAAGGGTATAATAACAAGAGAATCAATGTTTAAAGAAATCTATTTAGCTGTTTTTTTTCATAGATAGGAATAGTTTCAGAACATTAGGTTGCTTAAAAAAATAAAAAAATCCAAAAATGGCTATAGAGAAAATGTAAAAAACAGCAGCTGTCAGCCGTTTTTTTATATGTTTTTTTATATGGTTTGGTGATTAATTCACAATTGTAATTAATCAATAATCTTAATTCTTTTGTTACTTCCGTACATTTGCGAAGACGAAGTGGACTTAAAAAAAGGACGACAATCAATATTTATTTTACGATATAAAAAAAGAGAAGACAAAACAATCAGAACAGGGAATGCACATATAGAGTGGACGGGTGAAGCTTTTGCTTGACAGGCAAAAACACCTATTCTCAGCCCTCTTTTTGAGGTGAAACGCTTGTAGTCTCCCCTGTGTTGATATAGTTCTGTAACAGCTGGTAGCCATAATCGCCAGTATACTGATGCGCCTGGTTGTACCCATTCTTCGTACAAGATTGGTCGCGCCAAGCGTCAAAGTTTATATCCGGATATTCTGAACAGGGGATCAGCTCGTTACTGGAACAAAACACATTTTCATACATTTTGATATTTTCGTTATTAATTTTTGTCGCCTGTAGCACATCTCCGTCCGCGGAACACCGCAGTAGGTTTCGCCATGAGTTCGACAAGCGAAACAAATGCGAACAATTTCAATTACAATAGGGATGTTGACTATTTTTTTTATTTTATGTTACATAAATTACCTCTCAAAAAAAGAAACATTGGTAAAAGAATTAATTCGCTAGCATGAAAACTGCCCGAGATATCACAGTGTGAAATGCACACAAATGGACTCGATCAAAAACGCTCCATACTAATGGCTTGCACGTTATGACGTCACGCCGTGCTAGTTTGTATGCAACGCATAGGAAATTTGTTCAGCAGCTATATTAAATATTGTGTTTATCAAAATGGTTTCTTAGACAAATTTGCTATAAATTTAACGGATTAATTAAGGGTATCATTTATTTTAATAAATTTTATACTTTTTAAATGGACTTGTCCACCCAACTTTGAAGGGTCATAAAACAAATAATATGCAATATATAAAACCAAGAGGTATACAAGCTACTCTTAAAAGTTTAATATGTTTACGATTTTTATTAGTATTTCGTTATTTTATTCATTAGTCAACATCCCTATTTATTTATTGGAACAAGTAACAAAGACTCAGTAGGTTAGTATTAACTTAAAAACTAGGTTAGTAACAATAATAGGGCAAATAGTAGTTTATGATAAACAATGTGCCATACATATCAATACATTTGCGAGGAAACATTATAGGTACTGCTGAAATTGTAATCTATACATATTATAATAAAACGGTAAATTCTAAATATTTGTGCGCGAATTACGCAAAAACCGCTAAACGAATTTTGATGGATTTCTCACAATTTAATAGATTGAGGTCCAACTTAAAATCTAAGCTATGTTTCATCAAATTCAGGTGGGTGGAACCAAGGAAACAGCTTGAACTCTCCGTAATACTAGCTTTCATACACTAAAGGGGTCATTTTAAACTGGAAGCAATATTTTTCTACTGTGCCCGCGGATGAAGTCGCGGGCAGAAGCTAGTAGAAATTTAAAAAAAACATTCGTAAACAAAAACGCACGGTGCCGGCGTGCGGTAAAATCAACTTTCCGCACGCTGTACTAATCCGTAAACAAAAACGCACAGCGTGCGGTAAAATCAACTTACCGCACGCTCGACTGTCATCGTAAACTTAAATTTTCGAGCAACTGTATTGAAAATGTAATTTATCTCCGCGCACCATCCCACTAGATATGGCGCAGCAATGACGCACATATATGCAGTCAAGTCTGCTCGCTATCATATCGAGGATGCTGTTGGCGCTCCCCCGCACTCTGCGTACTAGAGACGCGCACCTCGTACGCATGGTTGCGTAGAAACAGTCTACACGCGCCTCCGCGAACATTCCAGACGCGCTACAGTAACGTCCTGGGGCAGCCCCAGCAACATCCTGAACGCGTTATTAAATTGCACTCGTAGCACAGAATATATAATAGTACTAACGTACAGAAGTCGGTCCCAGCGAGGACCATCAAATAATAAGCTACTCTCGCTGCACGGCAATAAAGTACAATTTCAAACTGCACAACGCTGCGTGGGTAAAATTATATTCACCTACGAAGAAGAAAGAGAGGCGTCTCTTTCTGTCGCATAGCTCTGTCTCAACCGACACATTTCGGGGTTGCTACTCGCTAGTTCCTGATATCATAGAAAACATTCGTTATGCCCATGAATAAACAATTGTGTGATACCCCCCTGCTCGTAGAGCGTTAAGGGATTTTTGAGTATATCTGGTCCACAAGCTGCACGTGTAAAAAGTTGTACAAAAAGTCCTGAATAGGGTGATTTTGACTTCACGTGAGCAGCGTGCAAACCTGCGCACCAGCATGTTCGCTCTGCGTACCATCTGCATCTTCAAAATTTCGTCATAATTCGTACCTCTTGCGTGCAAGCAATAGCTTTAATTTGATCTCTAAGCAGTTTGACGTTGACCTGTTTAATACTAGCGTTGCATCGTTGAAGCGACTGATGAGCAGCGAGTTTTTTGGCAAATAGTCTTTTAAGTTTGCCATATACTTAGTCTTAGTATTTTAGCTTAGGTAATCTACTTTTTGTTTGTTTATTGTTTGGCCTATCTTGTCTTCATAATTATGTAAGTTTTACTACGTGGAATGCGTGGGATACCTACTCAATAAGTGCTTAGTTTTATAAATTGTTACTATCGGTGAGGACCTGTAATTGGCTTCCAAGTGCTATATAAGCTTCCTACTGTGATAAATTCAGCTGTTGGTCTTCCAAATAATAAAAAAAAAAAAAAATGTTCGCTCTCACCGACAACGCCCTCCTTTTTCTTTCAATGTCGTCATCATCCTTGAGGTCGGAAGTTAATATATGACCAAGATATTTAAATTTGAATACCCTTTGTAGCACAGTATTATTAAGAGCTATATTAGGAATATTTTCCAGTCGTTCAGCCTGTTCTAATGCATAGAAAGAGCTATATTAGGAATATTTTCCAGTCGTTCAGCCTGTTCTAATGCATAGAAAGAGTTATATTAGGAATATTTTCCAGTCGTTCAGCCTGTTCTAATGCATAGAAAGAGCTATATTAGGAATATTTTCCAGTCGTTCAGCCTGTTCTAATGCATAGAAAGAGCTATATTAGGAATATTTTCCAGTCGTTCAGCCTGTTCTATTGCATAGAAAGAGCTATATTAGGAATATTTTCCAGTCGTTCAGCCTGTTCTAATGCATAGAAAGAGCTATATTAGGAATATTTTCCAGTCGTTCAGCCTGTTCTAATGCATAGAAAGAGCTATATTAAGAATATTTTCCAGTCGTTCAGCCTGTTCTAATGCATAGAAAGAGCTATATTAGGAATATTTTCCAGTCGTTCAGCCTGTTCTAATGCATAGAAAGAGCTATATTAGGAATATTTTCCAGTCGTTCAGCCTGTTCTAATGCATAGAAAGAGCTATATTAGGAATATTTTCCAGTCGTTCAGCCTGTTCTAATGCATAGAAAGAGCTATATTAGGAATATTTTCCAGTCGTTCAGCCTGTTCTAATGCATAGACTTTTCACGCGCGATTGCGCCCGATCGGCTCTGACCGTTGACACACACGAAACCGGTACGTTGATGTGATCTTCATATATCGTCGTCGATAGAAGACAACTCATAGCGGTACTACCGCGGTGCCGCTGTTACGGTTTCGCGGCGGAGGTGTGCTACAGGCGTGTTAGAAACAGCTTATTTTTTTCGCGATTTCAGAGTTGGTCCCATAGTAAAAGTTGTTCAGTTTGATGGTCCCTATTTACCATATTCAACTTTGAGGCCAGTATATTCCAAATTATCGAATTTGGCCTATGTTTGATTCAACGATAAACAATCAAATATTCTTTATTTTGAGCAGACAAAAATATATGTTGAAGTTTCATTAACGATCTTAATTATTTTACGGTTAAAAATATGATATTCGTAACTTCACTCGACTAAAAAGATATGCAAAGACAAAGAAAATTTTCATTAATTTTATATTTTTTGAATAATACTTAAAGTTTGTCAATCCCTTATTCACGAAAAATATATAGAAAAATAGGTAATGACATATAGAAGAATATTCAACGGTTACTTTTTCAAAAAGTGTCTTTATGCTCAAAATAACAACAAAAACATTTAAACTTTAAACATAAAACTTTACACGTAAAGAAAAAGACAGAGACAGAGTTTTTGAAATATACTGGCCTTAAGGGTTTTTTTAACACGTTTTATAGACCAATCACCCCGGGCCAGGTATTGCACGGCGTCGACGCTATCACCGTGGTCGCATATAACCTTGGAGATGGTCATTTTGTAACACCACAGAATAACTAATATAACAAGTACAGAAGCAGCACCCTGCAAAGTCATTTAAATAAATAAAAAAGCGACTTTTAAGTAAAATAGAGACTTTTGCTCCGACTCCTCGCTCTGGCCTAAGAAAAAAAATAGTTCCACTATCGGCCAAGAGATGGTGCTGACCTCATACTGGAATAATAATTTTATTATTCTACAGCTCTGTAGTGTATTTATTATGATGCACAGTTACTTGTTGTATGGTCTGTTATGTATGATGGTACGGAAACCTTCGCTGCGCGAGTCCGACTCGCTCTTGACCGGTTTTTTTTATTTAGACATCCGTACACGGCACAGTAATGTCGATTCGACATTGTTACTATTATAGAGAGGCAATATCTACTTGTGAAGTAAGATGCCGCGCTTGTACGGCGGCGGGCGCGTGGCGGCCCGATGCTCACTTGTGCCTCCGAAGGCACGCACAGCGGTAGGTGCTTATCGCGCGACTCTGAGCGAGTGACGGAGGCCTAACACGTTGTATGAGCCATTCACCCCGGGCCGGGTAGTTGAAACGCGTCATATTGCACGGCGTCGACGCTGTCCCCGTGGTCGCATATCACCTTGGAGATGGTCGTTTTGTAACACGTTGTATGCGCCACTCACCCCGGGCCGGGTAGTTGAAACGCGTCGTATTGCACGGCGTCGACGCTGTCCCCGTGGTCGCATATCACCTTGGAGATGGTCGTTTTGTAACACGTTGTATGAGCCACTCACCCCGGGCCGGGTAGTTGAAACGCGTCGTATTGCACGGCGTCGACGCTGTCCCCGTGGTCGCATATCACCTTGGAGATGGTCGTTTTGTAACACGTTGTATGAGCCACTCACCCCGGGCCGGGTAGTTGAAACGCGTCGTATTGCACGGCGTCGACGCTGTCCCCGTGGTCGCATATCACCTTGGAGATGGTCGTTTTGTAACACGTTGTATGAGCCACTCACCCCGGGCCGGGTAGTTGAAACGCGTCGTATTGCACGGCGTCGACGCTGTCCCCGTGGTCGCATATCACCTTGGAGATGGTCGTTTTGTAACACGTTGTATGAGCCACTCACCCCGGGCCGGGTAGTTGAAACGCGTCATATTGCACGGCGTCGACGCTGTCCCCGTGCTCGCATATCACCTTAGAGATGGTCGTTTTGTAACACGTTGTATGAGCCACTCACCCCGGGCCGGGTAGTTGAAACGCGTCGTATTGCACGGCGTCGACGCTGTCCCCGTGGTCGCATATCACCTTGGAGGTGGTCGTTTTGTAACACGTTGTATGAGCCACTCACCCCGGGCCGGGTAGTTGAAACGCGTCGTATTGCACGGCGTCGACGCTGTCCCCGTGGTCGCGTATCACCTTGGAGATGGTCGTTTTGTAACACGTTGTATGAGCCACTCACCCCGGGCCGGGTAGTTGAAACGCGTCGTATTGCACGGCGTCGACGCTGTCCCCGTGGTCGCATATCACCTTGGAGATGGTCGTTTTGCGCACTTCGCGCAGTTGTTCTGTGGACAACAATCACTTTGTCAAACGACGATGAATGTCCACCAAGGTCATCTTGGTTGGGACGTGGTTTTAAGACGTATAGCAGACACTTAGGTAATAACCCTATAATCTTGAAACTACAATTTTTAAAAACCCTTACCCCTAAACCGCCTCAGTGGTCTAGTAGTTCGCCCACCCGTGTAAGATGCAGGGGTCCCGGGTTCGATTCCCGGGGGGGTACAATTTGTACTCTATTTGGTTGGTGGTAGGGCTTATTTTAAGTCCGCCTGGCTAGCTACAACCATCTTACCAAGTCTGACGCCATAACAACAATTTAAAAAATGTATGTGTTCCAACAGTTAGAGGTAAGATAGCCAGTTCCTCAGTGATGAGGATTCCGGGTGTAGTGAGCTTCCACCTTCGGCCTTATCGTCACTTAACATCAGGTGAGGTGAAGGCCAAGCAAATGAGAAATTGAAAGTAGGAGGACTCTTTTTAGATTTAAGCTCTGCTTTTGATACAATAGATCATAAAATCTTGCTACAAAAATTAGAACATTACGGGATAAGAGAAACAAACTTAAGGTTATTTGAATCATACTTAACAAATCGCAAACAATTTATTGAAATTAAAGAAATAGTTCATGATGAGGAAAACATATGTAAATCAGGGTTAACAATAATAAAAAGAGGCGTTCCGCAGGGTTCAATATTGGGACCTATTTTATTCCTTATATTTTTAAATGATTTAGCAGATTACATGAGAGGAAAACAACCGGATGTTAAATTAACTATTTATGCAGATGACACTAATGCTGTTATATCCGCGAATAATATAGAGGAACTGAATATAAAAATAAAAAATACGTTTCATCACTTTGAAAATTGGTTTGCTAACAATAATCTTATATTAAATACAAATAAAACATCTGCTCTGCTATTCAGGACTAATGCCAAAGACAAAGATTCTTTAGATTCTATAGTAAATGAGTTAGGTATAGATTCTATGGAAAGAGTTAAATTCTTGGGTATCCATATTGACAGAGACTTAAATTGGAAAAAGGAATTAGAGGTTTTAGAGTCCAGCATAAGCTCAGCATGTTATGCTATAAGAACCTTAAGAGATGAAATAACTTTAGATCAACTCAAATTTGTTTATTTTGCACTTGTTGAGTCTAAACTCCGTTACAGTATTATGTTCTGGGGTAATAGCTATAAATATAATATTTCAGCAGCATTTGTATTACAAAAGCGAGCTATCCGCACTATGAAACGTATTCCTCAGATAGTGTCATGTAAACCACATTTCGAAACTTTAGGTATATTAACTGTCCCGTCTTTATATATTTTTACCTTATTAACATTTGTAGTGAAAAATTTGCACAAATTTGAGTCAAATGATGATAGAATACGGAGAGAACTCACACGCCGAAAACACTTGCAAATTGCTGTAGTACCTACGTTAAATATTGTCAGTCACTGCGTAAGATACCAAGCAATTAAGTTTTATAATGCCCTGCCAGTGGAGTTGAAAACTATTTATAATGTTAACAAATTTAAAGACAATCTTAAGTCTTACTTATTGAAAAAATGTTACTATTCCACTGATGATTATTTAAATGATAGAAATAATCACTTGTTTCTATCATTTAAATAATCATCAGATCAATTGAATTTGTTGTTTTTGTTTTATGTTTTATTTTATTTATAACTTGTATTAATTAATTTCCGATACAATGTATATTGTTTGTGGAATAAATTACTTACTTACTTACTATCCTGTTGTGCATAAAAAAACCGCTAGCTCTAGTTTTGTGATTGATAGTTTTCCGAAATATGAAATTGTTTATTAGTAATCAATTAAAAATGATAATATTTTTAATAATTACGATAATTTTTACCACAGACATATTTTGACTATGAAAATTCCTTCCAGGGTTGTACGCCCCCTTAAGAGGCCTTTATGAAGTAAGATTATTTCACCTGGTGTAAGCCTGCCCTTGTGGTTAATGTTCTCGAACCAAAATCGGTCGCTTCTGCGCCACCTGATCAACTGTTCCAGCATGATGCAGGCGAGGGTGGGCGGCATCACGCCTACTGTTGGCTTCTCGCTCAATATGCCCGTCATCAGCTCGATGTCTTCTACATCGTCGTAGAGGAGCTTGAGGGATTCCACGTGCTGGAATAAAATAAGGACTTTAGTTATTAAACTAAGGTTTTATGTCAGCCCGTACATTTACATTTACATCTGCAATCTGCAGAATTTCAAGACTTCAGTCTTCTTTAGAAGCTAAAAGTCAGACTATCGTCAGGCGGATCTCATTTCGTGCTTAAACTTTTATATTGGCCTATTGCTCGCGGCTGACTCAATCGAGCCAGCGCGAGGGATGTCGTGTGTCGGTTGAGACAGAGCTACGCGACAGAAAGAGAAGCGCTTCGGAGTTGCTACTAATGATAGGCACGCAGCGCTGTGCAATTTGAAATTGTACTTTATTTTATTGCCGATTGCCGTGCATTGAGAGTAGCTTATTATTTGATTGTCCTCGCGCGGATAGGCTTCTATTAGTACTATTATTTATATTCTGTGCTATCGTTTTGACTGGCGAAAATACAAAGATTTTTAAAATCCAGTCACTATCTTGTCAGGAACCTAAATGTCCTAAAATCTTAGGGCAAATCTTGTGATATGATAACGCTGGGGGACTTAATGCCCTATTTTAATGACCGTCAACCCTAAACACCCGCCCCTTAGTAACCTAAGATTGCTCTTCCACTCTACCTAATATTGCGAAATAATGCGTAGCCCTTTTTTCCAATATGTTCTTTACTTACCGTCTTAGGCATCCAATCCATCAGATCCTCAAAGTCCTTAGCGACCGGTAGATGACAGAACTCCCTGTAGCGGTTGTATGACGGCAAGCCAGCGTCTCTCGCCTTCATTATATCGTCCGCCATCACGTCTGCTACTGTCTGCATTGGACCAAGGACTCGCTGGCCCATCTGGAATCATTGGGTTCTAGCAGACCAATCGCTAAGTCATCGATCACTTAGGTTCATTCCAGCAGAACAATCGCTAAGTCATCAATTACTACAACATTTTAACCATGGATAGTTATTTGTTCTAAAGTTCAATTTTATTACTTTCCATGGTTAAAATGTATTCTATGAGGATCGATGACTCAGTGGTTAGTTTGTTGGAATGCACCCACTGACATTGGCTATTTTTTTATTATCACTTAACATTGAAATAAAATCGCCTTAGTTAAAATAAAATAAAATAATGTGATCTTTATATGTTAACTTACATCAGGGTCCATGCCCATGTCGTTGCTAGCACACGGCTGCCGGAATGCGCCCTGCGTCAGACCTTCGATGGTGTTGTTATTGGGCAATACGCCCGTGTGCAGTGTCAGATCTACCACCGCCAGCTGTCGCAACACCTTGCCATGGTTGTCGTATAAGCTGGACAAAGGAAAATTATTGACTGACCGTTTTAGAACGTTCATCATAATTGATAGGCTTGTTAACCTGAGCCGTGCCAGCCAGGTTAATTTAGGATTGAAGTCAGCGCTTTCAGTGCTTACTTTGCTCCCTTAGCAACAAGCTTCTAGTTATAGGAGGTCGGCGGATATAGTTATCTTTTATCACTGTTTTGTAGAAACTTAAATAGTGATAATGCTTGTAATAACAGCAGACTCTTATTTTACATGAAACTTATTCAACTCCATTTAACTCATATAAATTCGAGACAATTCTGCCACCTTATTTTCTAACTCAAAATTTATAGTAATCGCTTTCAATTTGGCACGAATGCTACATCCATTGCTATTGCATTACAAAGCACTGTGACAGACTGTCTTTAAGACCCAGTGATGGATTACACGATTGACATACTTAAGCTTTCGACTTTATCACTCAACATTGATAACTTACTTGAGTCGTCCCTCTTGCAAAGTGTGGAACCATCTCGAAGTGATGACCTGTTCCAAGTACGTCCGTGGCTCCAATCGCGGGTCGTAGTCGTCCACGTGACCGCGCTCCGGGAAAATCACGCTCGTCTTCACTAGAAACTCGAAACCTGGTGTGCCACAGGGATCCACGTTAGGCCTCACATTATTTTAATAGAGTAAAAACCTCGCTTGCAATTTTTGCACTGATAACTCTATTTTAAATTTCTAATCTAGAAAAAGCTACTTGTTTCAAACTATATACTAAGATGAGAATCCGAGTTCTTTGATGTGCCCATGGTTTGTGTTACACAAAGATTAATAGTCAGTCAAAATATGATGCGATGAGTGATCTAAGAAGAACCCTCAACTCTACAAGGGTTTTTTTCTATTTGATTTGTTGTTCCAAGAGAATATTTTTAAATTTGAGATTTTAGCATTCAAAATGCTATTTTTATACATTACTAAATAATATACTAGAAAAATTATTCCCGTCTGACTATAAGATCTAGTGCGAGTCGAGTTTTTTAAATTGGAATTAGTATTCCAAAAGAATAGTTAGTATGTGAGATACGATAAGTAGGTATGTGAAATAACCTAGAAGATTAGGAAAGAGTCCGTAGTACACGATGTTCTGCCAAATAGCGATGTTGATGTCTTTGGCGACTGTGTAGAGCTTGTCGTCACTCCAGCAGGGGTTGACCTTGGCGAGCTGGCCAGCCAAGTAGTTGTGCTGGCGGAAGAACCAGATGAAGGCCATGTTCACTGGCAGGAGCGAGTTCACGTTCACTTCAGCTGGGGACAAGGAATAGTGAATCAGACAAAGTAATATTTAGCTATTTTTTATTGTAGATAGTCTAACCGCCTTCTGTGGTCTAGTTCAAGTAGTTCGCCCACCCGTATAAGACGCAGTCCCGGGTTCGGTTCCTAGGAGGGGTGTACAATTTGTACTCGGTTTGGTTCGTGGTAGGGCTTTTTTCAAGTCCACCTGGCTAGCTAACACCATCTTAGCTAAGTCTGACGCCGTAACAACACTTTAAAAATTGTTGTATTCCGGCAGTTAGAGGTAAGATAGCCAGTTCCTCAGTGATGAGGATTCCGGGTGTAGTGCGCTTCCACCTTATCCGGGCTTATCGTCCCTTAACATCAGGTGCGGTGAAGGCCAAGCACTACCTGTTGTGCATAAAAAAAATATTTTCTTATTGTTCTATTTGGTGGCCACTCCTTCCTCTTGAGCTTCTCCGCCCTCAGCCGCCCGCCCGAAATCTCCCGCATCGCAGCGCCTTAAGCTTTGTCCACACTTGTATCATTTTGGCCTATCAGATCACCGTATCTTTGTCATACATCGTCTCTTTGATACAGTATTACTCCAACGTACCACCAACCAAACTAGCGATGTATGCTAAAGATACGGTGATCTGATACGCCAAAATGATACAAGTGTGGACAAAGCCATAGGCGTCTCCGTGCCCCGTACACGTGAGCACAATATAAAGGGATTACAGTAGTTAAACTTAGAACTCGCGCGCTCGAGCAACGCACACATAGACACCTCTCACTGACACTGTGTAACCAGAATCTCAAACTAGGTACGTGACGCAGCGGTGAGAGCTGTCTTTGTGTGTGTGCGATGCTCGAGCGCCCGTAGTACTAAGCTTAACTTCTTTTAGTCTCCCTATTTTGTGACGTGAGACAGGTCTAAGATAGGGGTGGTGATGTTCACCTGTGTGCTATGTAATGATGTTTGTCCAATGTTAATTGATTCATCCCACTCACCCGCCTCATGGCACCTAGTCTCGTTCCGAGCTGGCTCGTTCAGCACGCACCCGGCCCCGTTCCCGGGCGGCCACTCCTTCCCCTTGAGCTTCTCCGCCCTCAGCCGCCCGCCCGACATCTCCCGCACTCGTAGCGCCTTAGGCGTCTCCGTGCCGTAGACGTGAGAGAGGTCTAGGATAGGGGTGGCGATGTTCACCTGTATGTTATGAAACTCTATTACGTTTTCAGCTTGAGAAATAAGAAGAAGTTTAAAGAGGCACCGTAGACTAAAATATTGGGGCCATCCATAAATTAGGGGGAGGGAGGGGTCGACGAAGTGGGACATTGTGTGACAAGGGGGTGGGAGGGTCCTAAATTTCGTGACGACACATTTCAAAATCATTTAAATTGAAATAAAACAAATTTCGGAACTACTGTGGTTTTAATTCCCATTGTTTCTAGATGTAAAACTGTAAAATATGTGACGTCATACTTGTCTCACGAGCTGTGACAAGGACGGGGGAGATGGTCAAAAATCATGAAATTCGTGTGACGTTTATGGCCCCTTAGGGAAATCGATTGTCGTGGTACAGGTATGACGAGCTCGTTAGAGTCGCTCAAAAAAGCCACTACGCAAAATGACCCTTTAGGCACGTTAGGTCCTATTACCAGAATATCCAGGGGCCGTACCGGCTAACTTTTCGAACTTCGGCGGGGCTGCCGAGCTTCAACTTAGAACAGTGAAATCAAAGTAAGGAATTTCATTTTGTACTATTTGTTGAGGTTATTTGGAAGATATCGATGTTCGTGTGATGTCATGAATTGGGGTTCACCTTTTTGGCCCAGCTGGGGCTCGATTTGTCTGTTTTAATTTGAAACCCGGCAGACTTATCGAAGTTCGATGCGTTAGCCGGTACGGCCCCAGACGGTACATTAGGTCCCCTTCCCTGAACTTCGCTGATATTATTTAAAAAATGTAACTGCTCACCCTCTCTGGAGGCAGCGTATCCGGTATGCAGCCCAATCTCTGGTAAGTGATGGCCCTGGTCAGGTTGAGGCACCTCACGTTGGTGTTCCTCAGGTACAGATCGTCATTCGGCACCTTAGCAATGAGAACACCTTAGTTTAAACTCTAGAATTAGATCTTATTCTCAAAGCACCTAAGGTTAATATACGCCATCCCCCCCTTCCTACTAATGCCATTCCTACTATGGCGCTGATGATTTACCCTGATCGGCATGCACCTCGAATCCTGGTCGCCTTCCAGCACCAGCCCGCGGAAGATCTTCCATTTGGACTTCCTACAAGTGGCACACTTCCCACCATTCCTACAATGGTGATGATTTACCCTGATCGGCATGCACCTCGGGTCCTGGCCGCCTCCCAGCACCAGCCCGCGGAAGATCTTCCATTTGGACTTCCTACAAGTGGCATACCTCCCACCATTCCTACTATGGTGATGATTTACCCTGATCGGCATGCACCTCGGGTCCTGGCCGCCTCCCAGCACCAGCCCGCGGAAGATCTTCCATTTGGACTTCCTACAAGTGGCACACTTCCCACCATTCCTACAATGGTGATGATTTACCCTGATCGGCATGCACCTCGGGTCCTGGTCGCCTTCCAGCACCAGCCCGCGGAAGATCTTCCATTTGGACTTCCTACAAGTGTCATACCTCCCACCATTCCTACAGTGGTGATGATTTACCCTGATCGGCATGCACCTCGGGTCCTGGTCGCCTTCCAGCACCAGCCCGCGGAAGATCTTCCATTTGGACTTCCTACAAGTGGTATACCTCCCACTATTCCTACAATGGTGCTAATGATTTACCCTGATCGGCATGCACCTCGGGTCCTGGCCGCCTCCCAGCACCAGCCCGCGGAAGATCTTCCATTTGGACTTCCTACTAGTGGCATACTTCCCACCATTCCTACAATGGTGATGATTTACCCTGATCGGCATGCACCTCGGGTCCTGGTCGCCTTCCAGCACCAGCCCGCGGAAGATCTTCCATTTGGACTTCCTACAAGTGGCATACCTCCCACCATTCCTACTATGGTGATGATTTACCCTGATCGGCATGCACCTCGGGTCCTGGCCGCCTCCCGGCAAGCAACATGTCGTCGTCATCACTAGGTAGTTGATCGTGTCGTGAACGGTCGTAGTGTCGCCTGGGAAACAAGTAAAAATGGACAATGATTGATTCTTCTCTTTCTATTTTAAACACAACTGTAATAAGTGGGGATAAGACCGAGCCACAGAATATAGGTACTAAACGTACAAAAGCCCATCCGCGCAAGGACAATCAAATAATAAGCTACTCTCACCGCACGGTAATAAAGTACGATTTCAAATTGCAAAGCGCTGCGTGCCTATTAATATACAGGATGTATTTGTAACCACTCTCCAAACTTTAAGGATGTGTTCAGTCCATGAAACTGAACAACTTTCTCCATGAAACATGTGTCGAAATAATCCAAAAAATTTTGGTCATCCCCCATACTAAACTGATCACGTGATCTCTTTGATTTGTTTGAAAAGTCTTTTTTTTTTACATATTTGACCCTATGTTTCATGGAGAAAGTTGTTCAGTTTCATGGACTGAACACATCCTTAAAATTTGGAGAGTGGTTACAAATACACCCTGTATAGTATAAGCATGTCCGAAGTCCTTTTTTTCTTTTTTATGTATTTTTTTATGTATGGAGACAAAGCTATACGCGACGCGACAGAATAAAAGCACACATTTTTTATGTGTGCTTCTTTTTCTGTCGCGTATAGCTCTCTCAACCGACACACGACACCCTCGTGCGAGGGCTCGACTGGGTCAGCCGCGAGCGTAGGTTAATATAAAAGATTAAGCGCGTAGTGAGACCCCCCTGACATGACATTGTGTATTCAAATGTCTTACATAAAAATAAAAGTGTCATACTTTAATCAGGCGATTAGTTGTCAAGCTTACCTGATATGAAGACGGCCAAATTGGTCAAAAGATGCGTAAACTTTTTGTTGGAGATCCTAGCATCCGGTACCAGGGACATTCTTAGCCGCCTCGCGTTTGGCAACGGCATTCCCATCTGCAAGAAATTCGGTTACAAATAAATACTATACGATTTGGCTAGGGAATGTGAGCTGACGAGTAATGTGAAATGGTGACCTACGATGATGTTGAAGAAAAGAGCCAGTCTAACTTCTAGACGGTAAAGGCCACAGGTTAGGATAGACATGCCGTAACATTTTTATATTCTGAACTAGCGACCCGCCCTCGCTTCGCTTCGGTTTCGTTCCAAAAGTCTGTACCCGTCCCGTTAGGGTGACCCCAGACCTACCGGTTTCTTTTCTTTGCTTTGCTGTTCTACTTTGCTGTTTAGACCGCCGGACAACCAGGGTCATTTCAATCTATCGCATATTGGGACCAGACCAAATTGACAGGATAGCCATTTGCTTGGTGTTATCAAATATCATCGTCTGGGTTGCGAAGTAGGAAGCTTATGGGAGATATGCCACCCTGAACATGGTCTCCGATTGCTAAAAATAAATCGATCGGATATTTATATAAATTGTGAACAGGGTCGTGGGTGGCATCATTACCTACCTGAACTTTTTTTTTGTGTTATTATAACTATCGTTTAAGGAACAAAGCTCACAAGAACATACATATATGTGAAATGTACTTAGATTGAAAATATGCGATAGATTGAAAATGAGCCTCTTGGCCGGCGGTCCATTGCCGAACAGCAAAGTAAAGAAAGGAAACCGGTAGGTCTGGGGGGACCCTTAGAGTCCCGTCATCATCGGTATGAGAAACGCGCTTGAATTTATTTTCGCGCGCGTAAACTTTTTGCGATAACTCCTAAGATATTTATTTAAACTAAATAGTGTAAATGGCTAAAATTATGTAATAGAAACTATTTACCGGTTTCATTTGACATACATTGCTACTTTTCTTTGGTATGTTTTTTTACCCCAAAAAGAAGAAGCAATGTATCACATTCATCTGTCAAATGAGACCGGTCGCTAGGTGGTTTCTGATTAGACAATCAGCCCGCCGGTCATTCTCGCCCCGCGCGGTGGGTAGTAGACATTGACCTCTATATTATTACACTGGACTGGCTGCTGTCATACTTTTCTTGTGCCTACTTGATTTCCACCATTTTGGCGCTGTAGGACGTAGTGTGCGTACAGGGTACTAAATCTAGTGATGTGCTTATGTCAAAAATGTATGCCAAATGCCAAAATTAGTTCTTTAGACGCACGCTAGTGGCGTTTCAAATAGGCACAAAAACTTTGCTGTCAAACCATACAGACATCCAGTCCAGTTAAATAGAAAAAAAAATCAGGTCAATGGTAGTAGATAATAATTGCATGACGCGTCCCATACGAACGATTACAAAGTTTTGGAGTCTTCTTTGACGTCACTCATTATTTAGTTACTCACCATATTTATGGCGGAAAGGCAGCATGAATAATGGGGAATGTCTGAAAAATATCAAATTGGCTGAATATTTTTCTATAGGTAGGAATAGCTTCCTTAGCAAAATAAACTTTTTTCCATTGCTAAGGAAGCTTATTCCTACCTATAAAAAATTTTTAGCCGATTTGATTAACGTCACGTCTAGTACTGATTACCTCGGTAGTCTTCAACCCTCCACCGATCGCGTAGTCGGGGGGCAGCAAACGCTCGAACGGGGTCATTCTCGCCCCGCGCGGTGGGTAGTGGACGTTGTTGCATGACGCGTCCATCCGCCGAGGCTCCTCAATGTCACACTCTTTCACTTCTACCGCGCAGTATCTGAAATGTGTTTTAAAGTCAAAGTCAAAATTTACCGCCTCTGTGGTCTAGCGTTCGACCCTTGCCTATGGGAACGTAATGCGTTGAAATCATGAAGTTAATATACCTAGCGGAATAGAGGAACAAAGGGCTGAGTAAGCGAGATGTCACTAATCAGCAACAACGTGTGATAAAAAGAAATGCGTGATATGACGTAACAGAACTGTTTTTCGCAACTGTTTGACTGTGTGACAAGTGACAAGATATAGGCACTAACACGTATAAATAATCATTTTTACACACACTAATATAATTAAATTTCGGTTTCGTTTGACAGCTCATGTTTGTTCCTCTATTCCGTCAGGTATATTAACTTTATGGTTGAAATAGAGTTCTGTGATTGATTAATTCATTTGTTTTACGTATTAGGTGTGATTGGTAGTTGGGACGCGGTACTGTGACTCATTAGTAATGTTCGTCAACACACATGTCTACTTACGGTATAAGGTTGTTCAGTCGCAACTCCTGAAGTCTCAGCTCCGTGATCTGGTTCCCAGTGTAAGTGTCGTACCATTCTGCTTCCACCGAAGACGCGTATAACACCACACCCAGCCATATTAACCAGTTATCCATCGTGCCACTGAAACAGGGGCCAAAATGACAAATTAATTGTTAACAATCACTGACAATAGTCAACACAATATTTAATCTTGTTAAGATGTTAAGATCCATGTTCCATGTTTAGGCTTAAATGGTGCCTTATCATTTCCTGCTTTAAAAAAAACGCTTAGTAAATAAAGCATTTATATCTTAAGGTTATTGGATAAAATAGATATGTAATTAATAATTTAAATAAATGAAATCACTAACGTTATAACTGACTCATCAGTTTTAAGATTTCAAAGTATATTTTTTACGACCTATCTCGTAGATAGAACCGAAAGGCAAGTGTGTTACAGCTATTAATGCAACTGATTAATAAGATGCTACTCAAAATCTTGAAAACATGCGTGTAACTATGTATGTAGGTATAATTAATTGATACATAATTTGACCCTTACATTGTATTTAGATAATGAGTACGTTTCCTACGTTTTCGCTTGCTGGAGTTAAGTAGGCGTAGGTAATTTAACGCGAGGTAATGATTGCTGGGTAATTTAGGAAATTTTATTTACTAAGTTTAAATAAATAAATGCTTGGACAATTTCACACAGCGCCATCTAGCCCCAAACTAAGCAGAGCTTGTAATAGACAACTGATATACTACTTATATACTTATTATACATAGTAACACCCAGACCCGTCACAGAAATTAAAATTCATCATTTCAATTTCTGCCCGGCCGGGAATCGAACCCGGGACCTCTTGCGTGGTAGGCGGCATGTTGACCACTGCACCACTCAGGTCGTCATATCAGTTTATTTCTTTTTTAGGGTTACCGTAGGCGTACCCAAAGGGTAAAAACGGGACCCTATTACTAAGACTCCGCTGTCCGTCTGTCTGTCACCAGGCTGTATCTCATGAACCGTGATAGCTAGACAGTTGAAATTTTCACATGCAGATTATGTACCATTTCTGTTGTCGCTATAACAACAAAATATACTTATACTCATAACGGCATAACTCGATTGGCATAATAATCACAAAGCATGCTATTTATTTAGCATAAATTTCGATACGCATAACCATTGAATTGCATAACTTTTAAAAAGCATAATATTTCAAAGCCTAATAGTAACAATTCCTAATTTCAATTGGCATATTTTCATTAAACATATTTTGAAAGGCTTAATTTTGTTATGCATAATTTACAAAAGTACTAATGTTTTAAAGCATTATATAAAAAAGCATAACTAGTTTTAATACTAATTTATAAAGAAATACTATTAACAGTACCACTATTCCAGGTCAACCTTGTATTTTAGGACATTTTCTGCCAAATTTATTTAAATTTGAATACTTATTATCTTTTGTACTTAATACCACAGAATGAATAGTAGTAATAATATACCTACTCATAGTGTTTAGAATAGTTTTGATGTAGCTTGTAGTGTGTGTACCATGTACTCACACACACTTACCTTCTCCCAGTATATAAGGCGCTGTATGCCTCAAATAATGGCTCATTACTACACTTAAATACTGTCTTATTATTACTAATCCGTTGCGCGACCATCCAACATCGCAAGCTACCAATGTTTTCTTTTTTTTTCTCCGTGCTTATATAGCATCGCTTCTTAATTAACCTATTCTTGTATTGATGTTGGTGTCACAATGACAAAGGCTATTTATCATAATATCACTGTAAGAATTCATTATTGTGTACACTGTTTTTTAACCCAAATAAATTGAAAAAAAAAAAAAAAAAACTATTGCTGGGTTAGGTTAAGTCATTGTTTTAAACACTCGTAGAGGAGCGAGTGAAGCGGGTGGAGCTTGAAAATGCTTGCATGTTGCATTGGACCGTTTTCATCAGAAAACGCTGTCATTTTATGGCTCACGGAGCTTAGACTGAATCTATTTCCAAGCTACAATGTAAAGAAGTAGTTCTTTCCTGGGTTCTCTTTTTTTAATTTTCCTACACCCATAATATTTTTTCTCTCGTAGATTTCTCTCGTGGGACAAGGTTTCCAAAAAGAAAAAATATTAATCCCTGCTAAAATAAATAAAAAAATATTTAAAAACTAGAATAATTATGCTCTGCATCGTGTATTTCTTAATGTTTTCGCTTTAAAATGAAAGTGTCTTACTATTAATTTTACTCTCCCGAGTATATCAATAAATTATAATGCTTGTTACAAGTTTTTACTGTTGATTTAATCCTGGAAATCCATTTTGTGCGGCTGCCGGCTGTTAAGGGATATTCCTTTGCATTTTTATTTCTATTCAAATGACTACATTGGCTGTTGATATGTCATTTGTCATTTTATTTGACATCTGACAGCATCAATGTGACATATGACAATAAAAAATCGATGTTGCCAAGGTAGAAAAACGTTTTGGGATGCTGTTTTATTAACTTTAACTATTCAACTTTAAAAATAAAAAAAGAATGCTTGCAGGTTTAAAAAAAAATATTTATACATGGACAGGTTCCTTATTTTGTTCTCTTTCCATAAAATATAATTTTATGACCGTAGGCGACGGGTTACCCAAATGGGCCCAGCCTCCATACAAAAATGGAACATCTCCTTTCATGCTAGCTTAGACTTAGCCTAGACTTTAGGCTTACATGCATGCTCGAATTAGTATAAACGCTTTGTTAATTGTACCTCAACCTTGTTTAGTGGCTTGCGTGTTCCCTTTGACATCTCGAGGCCGCGGTTTCGAATCTTGGACGAGTCAAAATCACTACATATTATAAAACAAAGTTCCTCGCCGCGTCTGTCTGTCTGTCTGTCTGTTCGCGATAAACTCGGAAACTACTAAACGGATTTTCATGCGGTTTTCACCAATTGATAGAGTAATCCCTGAGCAAGGTTTTGGTCTATGGGTCTCATAAGGAGGCTCAAGGTCACCCAGCGTGCAATAAAGAGAGCCATGCTCGGCGTTTCCATGCGTGATCGAATCAGAAACGAAGAGATGCGCAAGAGAACTAAAGTAACCGACATCGCTCGAAGGATTGCTCAGCTGAAGTGGCAATGGGCGGGACACATAGCGAGAAGAACCGATGGTCGTTGGGGCGGAAAGGTTCTGGAATGGCGACCGCGGACCGGACGACGCTCCGTGAGTAGGCACCGACAAGGTGAACCGACGATCTGGTGAAGGTCGCGGGAAGCCGCTGGATGCGGGCAGCGCAGGACCGATCGTCGTGGAGATCCTTAGGGGAGGCCTATACCCAGCAGTGGGTGTCGTGCGGCTGATATGATGATGATGATGATGATGAATGTTTTGGTGTATAATAAATTGAGGTTTTATGTAAATTGATAGAAATATGACTATAATTGTTGAAGGAGTCGGCAAAAATTAAGCCGTCTAGGAGCTTGCATCGAAACGCTGCCTAAACCTTTCGAGCTATAACAAAATAATGTATGAAGGAATTGTTTCTCTGTTATAGGTCTACAAAAAAGTCCGCGACGGTATAGGTCTATCTTTTAAGGATAGCTTACTATAGCCATTTGAACTTTTTTTTAAATGGTTACAAATAATGTGGTAATTGGAAAGGTATTTAAACGGAAACAGTATTAATCCTTATCAAATAAAATGCGTTCGTTATCATAAGCGTTTCATGCACATAATTTTAGCCATTTACATTATATAATTTAAATAAATAACTTAGGAGTTATCGCAAAAAGTTTACGCGCGCGAAAATAAATTCAAGCGCGCGCGTTCATACCGATGATGACGGGACTCGAACGCGACGGGTACAGACTTATGGAGCGAAAAGAAAGGAACCGAAGCGAAGCGAGGGCGGGTCGCTAGTAGTAAATAAATAATTATTATTTGCTGTGCGGCGTCGGGTTGAATAGAATAGTACTAAATCTTTAGACGATCGCACATTGCACACTAAAAAAGTTTAGGACTAATTGCATTAGGACTAAATATGTGCGTCACATTAATTTCTAATTTCTACCAGTTCCTAGGTGCGCTTACTTCCGTGCCTTCCGAAGCACGAAGGAGCTCCAGATAATACATTTTTGATCACCCATTCCATGACCGACCCTGGGCCAGGCGCTAAACCACTGCGCCACCGAGCTCCTCCTCTAGTGAGTGGGCAGCTATAATGAGCTATAACGGGGTTTTTAGTTAAATATGTACGGCCTTACCACAAAACACTGTTTAACAAGTGTTTTAACTAAAACACTGTTTAAATGTGATGCTGTCACTTTTTTGACAATATTGTTTGAAAGAGACGGCATCATATTTAAACAGTGTTTTTACTAAACAGTGTTTTAAAATCCTTTGTGGTGAGGCCGGTAGAGTTTCAGTCACATCAAAATAAATTATGTCAGTGAAAGAATTATTGAAATTGGACCAAAAATAACGAAGATAGAGCGATTTTTGTGTCGCATTCTCAAAAACGCTCCCCAATTCACGATTGGCTGATGACGTCATCAGCCACGTGCGCTGCTCAGCGGCGCGGCAGGTGTTTGTTCGGGCGATCGTGGCACGTGACGTCATCGCATGATCCGCAAGGGCCGGCCGTGTTTTTTAAACTCACATTTTAAATCTTTAATAATTTTGTCATTTCTTGATGGATTTGAGAAATTTAAACAGAGATTTACTCAGATATTGATTTTGTTTTTGATGTGATATACAAAATTGATATATTCAATTGTCGTGTTGATCCTCATTATGACGACTTTTTTTTGCACAACGGGATAGTGCTTGCCTTCACCTCACCTGATGTTAAGTGACGATAAGGCCGAAGGTGGAAGCGCACTACACCCGGAATCCTCACCACTGAGGAACTGGCTATCTTACCTCTAACTGCCGGAACACAACAATTTTTAAATCGTTGTTATGGTGTCAAACTTAGGTAAGATGGTGGTAGCTAGCCAGGCGGACTTGAAATAAGCCCTACCACCAACCAAATTAACCCGTTTAAGATTAGACGATTTACTAAACAAGGTTTTTGTAATTAACAAAACATTCATTCTGTTTCCTAACCGAACGTTTAATTAATATTATCCATCTTAGCGGAAATGTGTTCATCTGCCTTGTTTGCGTGTGAAGTCAGGCTAATTAATTTCATTTATTCAGTTCAAGTAATTTAACACTTGGCACTATTCGTGCAGTCTAAGTTAGCCAGCCTGTTAATTATTGTGATAGAAAATGACCTCACTTTAAATGTGGAGCTCATTAGGGTTCCGTAGCCAAAATGGCAAAAAACGGAACCCTTATAGATTAGTCATGTCTGTCTGTCTGTCCGTCCGTATGTCACAGCCATTTTATTCCGAAAGTATTAGGATTACACAGTTGAAACTTAGTAGGTAAAAGTATTCTGTTAACCGCTTAACGATTTTAACACAAAAATTAAGAAAGATAAAGATTAAGGGGGTGCTCCTCATACATGGAACTAAAATTTTTACCAGTCCCCTCCGGCGTGCCGCAAGGTTCGCATATAGGGCCTCTCCTTTTCAATATCTACATCAATGACATTGGACATGTATTCGAAAACAGTTCTCATCTGCTTTATGCTGATGATGCCAAATTTTTTAGTATCATTAGATCCGATGCAGATTGTCAAAGCCTGCAAGACGATCTGATCTCTCTTAATGTATACTGTGCTCGCAACCAATTATTTCTTAATGTCGATAAATGTAATGTAATATCTTACACCCGTAAGAAAAATCCTATCACTTTCAATTACCAACTAAACAATAGAATCCTCAATAGAGTAAACAGTATACGAGATTTGGGCATAATTATGGACTCAAAATTAACTTTTAATGAACATATCGATCATATATTGGCATCAGCGTTTCGAAGATTAGGCTTCATCCTAAGAATCAGTAAACCCTTTAAACAAATTCATACACTAAAAATTTTATACTTTTCCTATGTTAGATCTATCTTAGATTTCGGCAGCATCGTTTGGAGTCCTAATTATCAAATACACATCGACAGACTCGAAAAAGTCCAGAAAAAGTTTATTAAATCTCTTCAATACCGTACTTTTGTCAAAGAATCTTATGACGAATCCCTTAAGGCTCACAATCTACTATCACTGTTTAACAGACGCAAAATGTTTGATATTGTCTTTCTATTTAAAATGTTAAATAACCTCGTAGACTCCCCCATACTGGTCAGCAAGGTACCCTTTATAAATCATATGCGGCTTCCTTTACGCTCCTCACGTACCGTCTCACTTTTTGTACCTCCTAGACTGCGTAAGCAGTATACTAGGAACAGTTTTATTTATCGATCCACCAACACGTACAATACACAATTTATGGATCTTGATTTATTTCACGTATCTATTAACACACTGAAGCGAAAATTAGCGCAAATGTTATAATGTTATGTTTTTTTTTCTTTTTTTCTCTCTGCTAGATAACTAAGTCTTAATTTTCTTAGAAGGAAAAAGTTATTTAGTATTATGCCTGATTAGTTTGTTTGTCCGCAACTCAACCAAAATCTTTAAAATTATATAATCTTTAGATTTTTGGCACTGTTAGGTCTTTTTGTTTTAATGTTTACAATGTATATCATATGCTTTAGATATGACTGTTTGATGCCATAATAAATGAAAAAAAAAAAAAAAAAAAAAAACTGAAAAAAAAAATTTTCTTCATACCAATACGTGCGGGGTGTCTATAGAGGTCTTTAAAAATGACATTGATGTTCCTAAGACAATTTTTCTCAAAGTCAACCGTTTGAAAGATAAACACTGCCAAAGTGGTAAAATGTGTGTCCCCCCCTCTAACTTTTGAAATAAGAGAGTGAAAAATCTAAAAGAAATATATGCTGTAGATCTTAGTAAAAACTTTCAACGAAAATTGGTTTGAACGAGATATAGTAATTAGTTTTCGAGATATATCATATTTTCCAAAACCGCAAAATATAACTTTGTCATTCATACCAACACTGTAAAAAACAAAGTTATTTTTACAGACGAAAAATGATAGTGGTATTAAATATGGTATGGTATAAGTAATAACTACAGAACCCTACGGCGCGTGGCCCGGCACGCACTTAGCCGGTTTTTTTTCAATGTTGACGACTCTGTATGAAATATACAGGGAGAAAGAAGCAGCCCTTGACGAGTTTCTTGCCGGTTCTTCTCGTTACAAGGTCTCCCGCTCAGGGTTTGCGAACCGATGGCGTAGCTTCTTTGACATTCACAAGTGCTTGTAACAGCCTAGACTGAATAAATTATTTTGAATTTTGTTTTTTTTATTAATTAAGAAATCCTACTATCAGCCGCACTCCCCGGGGTTTGTCATAAGCGTCACGCAGACGGGTTAGCGATCGTAATATAGGGCCAAGACCACAGAATAGATAATAGTACTAGCGTACAGAAGTTGCACTCCTCAAAATCGTTTAAATAAATTGCGACTCTTGCTACGACACAATAAGGTGCAATTCAGGTTGCACAGCGCTCCCTTCGCTCCAAAACATTCACTTAGTAGTTGCCTCTCTTTCTATCGCGTAGGTCTTATCTTTTCTGATGTATGAAATCATAGTATCATTTAAATAAATAGCTACTTTTGCTCCGACACAATAAAGTGCAATTCAGGTCGAGCAACTCACCTAGTAGTTGCCTCTCTTTCCATCGCGTGCTCGTACCTTTTCTGACGACTCAACGTTAGGGTTGTCTTCTTTTAAATGAACTGCGTAGCATATATCATAATGTGAAAAACGACAATTGATTATTGATTTTTTGATTTTGATATTCGTACACGGCACAGTAATGTCGATTCGACATTGTTACTATTATAAAGAGGCAATACCTACTTGTGCAGTAAGATGCCGCGCTTGTACACAGGCGGGCGCGTGGCGGTCCTCTGCTCACTTGTTCGTTTGAACGAACGGCTAGCGGTAGGTGCTTATCGCGCGACCTTGAGCGAGCGAAGGAGGCTTGGCCAAGACTTTAGGAGACCTGCTGCACGTCTCCTGACAGCTGAACCCACGGGATGACGTGAATGTGCTATTACAACAAGCCAGCACATAATATTACTACCATTAAACATCGGTTTTCTCCCGGCAAATGGTTTACGTGCATATCTTGCGGCTCGTGTCAACTGAACATGTTGTCCAACAAAAAATTCCAATACCTTATCATACGAAACCGTACTATTAAACGTCAATAATGTAAACCTTTCCTTCTGCAGTGATGTCAAAGTTCGCCGTGCGCGTAGACGCAGCGGTATCCGCGCTGGGAGGCGGCGCCGGCGCAGCGTTGGACGAGAACGACTTCATCGACGCCTCTAGACTGGTGTACGACGCCGTGCGCGAGATACGGCGCGCTGTGCTCATGAATAGGGTGAGAAATGTGTACAGAACTTATTGGAGGAAGGTGTTTGACAGAGTGGTGATAGATAGGTCAGGTGGCATCCTGGCCACTTCTAGATAATTAGTCTATGACGCTTCTGAACAGTACAGGTCGCTCAGGACGAAAGCTTTTTGAAGGCAGAGCAGCGTTTTTAACTGTGTCTCTTTCTATCACATAAGATACTTGAGATAGATTCTAATCTTGCCCCGTTATCAAGTGTGTAGTGTAGATGAGACGGCGTTTTCCAGAAAGATCCATCCATCCCCTAAGGGGGCATTAATTACGTAAGGTGATTTTTTTACCCCCCCCCTTGGTGAGATGTCGCGAGATTTAGCTCTACCTCCCTTGTGTCTTTCTTTCCGGTTGTCGTTTTGGCTGTTCTCTACAGGTTGCATTTGAATTCTCCGATTCTCGTGAAAGGACATCATCCATGTTTCATACATTTTTGGTTCAAATATGAAAGTGCCGGCCAAAAGACAAAAGTGCTGTATTCTGATAGATTTTGTCCATCTAAGCATTTTTTATTATGGCACCGAAGCTGTAGCACCGCTTAACATTTGTGTCAAAATGTATGAAAAGACAGACTTTTTCAACTCAATTAAAATCAAGTGCAGCGGTGCTACAGCTTAGGTGTCATATTAAGAAATGCTAAGGGGGACAAAATCTGTCAGAATTTGCTTTCTGGTCGACTTTTTTTCATTTGTGCCAAAATGTATGAAAAGACAGACTTTTTGAACTTATTTAAAATCAAGTATAGCGGTGCTAGAGCTTCGGTGCCATAATAAGAAATGCTTAGGTGGACAAAATCTATCAGAATAAAGAACCTTTGCTTTTGGCCGGCACTTTCACATTTGGACCAAAATGGATGATGTCCTTTTGTGTGCAGGCTTTTCGAAATTTTGCGGAAAAAAACACCCATTCGAAGAAGCGCCATCTAGCTTCCAATAGATATAATAAAAGAATACCTAACCTACCAAACAGCACATAGAACTGCTTTTTAAAATGCAGATAAATTTTTAAACAAGATACAATTGGAGCGAGGTCTACAGTTCACTGAGCTACAACTTAATAAATGTTTATATTTAACCTATCACCTGACTATCAGGATGAAGAGGAATTAGATCCTGAGGATGTGGAGCTAGATGAGCACTACACCCTGGAGACCAGGAGCAAATGTGAGGGCATTATGTCATACTTGTCATTGTGTCGTAGCTTATTGGGCATTATGTCGTACTTGACATTGTGTAGCTTGCTGGGTATTATGACATACTTGTCATTGTGACATAGCTTGCTGGGCATTATGTGATAAATTGTCATTTATGTCTGTAACAATGTTGGTTGCCATTACATGTTGGTTGTTTTTGTTATGTTGGTTCAATTTTGATTACAAAATATACTAAATCTTATTTCATTTGTAAGAGTCAGTGTAAGATTCTTTAAAAAAATGAAAAAGACTTAATACACAACTGTAATTTTAGCCAGTAGTGTCAAAATGTAAAATCGAACAATGTTCTATTTAAATAATGAGTGTTTTTTTGTTAGCCAATAAAGATTGATGTCAAATATCAACTTATTTCATCGAAACTAAACAAAAAATAGATAGTATTTCAAGTTCAAATTAATCTTGGAATACCTACGTTACGTCAAGCCTACGTCAGAATCGAGCTAAATAACAATTTTCATCGTTGTTACATGTTGATAAAAATGTTGTTTTGTAACATGTTGGTTGCTGTGTCATGTCATCAGTAACAGTCGGGGCATGTCACATTGTGATTTAGTGTTATGTGATTTTGTCATTTCATTGTGAATGTTGGGTGTTGTTACGTCCAGTCATGGTGTTTTTAGTTTTCAGGAATGCTCGTGGATTTAATATTTGTGTGGTTTTAAAAATAGCTTAATATTTGTTTTTGTTTAACGTGAAGTGTCTTATTAATATTCATGCCCATTGCCCATTTTCATTTTCAGATTTATTCTGTGAAAATATTGATGAATTTTTTGTTTTAAAAAGTGTAATATACTGATACGAATTTTATTAGTTGGTCAGTTTAAATGGAAATATTATCCAATTTAAAAGTGGACTCAAATGCTAATTTCATCTTACTTATTGGATTTTTTTATTTGCCTATTAATTTATGTATGTATGAATAAAATCCTATCAGAATATTAAAATTTCGTGTAAACTTAAAATACCTAATTACATATTTTCGCAGATAAATAAATAAAAATGGCATAGCTTATTTAACATTTTCAGTATTAATCGATCAAGTAACAAAACAATACGTTATTATGTAACTATAGGTAAGTACATATAATTAATAACCAATATGCTGAAAATGTTAGATTTGCTGAAGGCCATACTAATTTTGAATGTCTGAACTGGAATTTGGAAGTATTTATGATTTATAATAATCCACTTAGAACACTTGAGTAAATGGTGTTGACCATGACCTGACAGCAAAAATCGAATTAAAAGAAACGGATTATTAAAACGGTGTTATTACACCTATTGGTGGAGCTCGGTGGCGCAGTGGTTTAGCGCCAGGCCCAGCGATTGCGGAAGTTAAGCAACGTTCGCATGGGTCGGTCATAGGATGGGTGACCAAAAATTTATTATCTCGAGCTCCTCCGTGCTTCGGAAGGCACGTTAAGCCGTTGGTCCCGGTTGCATTTGCAGTCGTTAACGCCCACCAATCCGCATTGGGCCCGCGTGGTGGGTTATGGCCCGACCTCCTTATCCACCCATAAGGAAGGCCTGTGCCCCAGCAGTGGGGACGTTAAAATGGCTGATGGTCAACCTATTGGTAGTGATGGCCAACTTAAAGAAAGTTGGTTTTGTTTCACCAACATTTTAAATACTCTTGAACAGGGATGTTAAGGGGCCGTACAACGCTGGATTCAGTTTTTATCGTAAAAATAATCGAAATTATTGTCAATTTTATCGTTTTTAATTAATAACTACTAAAGTATTTTTTTAAATTTGAGACTTTTGCATTCACAATGCTATTTTTACACAATACTTTGAGCTACCGAGTCACTCAGCGGTCAGAGCATTGGACCGGATATACAAAGGTCGCGGGTTCGATTCCCGTCTGAGTATTGATCTGGTGCGAGTCGTATTTTTTCTAGTATATTATTTAGTATTACTAGTATTTACTATTTATTTATTTATATAAAGCACATGTTAAAGTATCACTTTCACATCAATAACTGAGATATTAGACAAAGTGTGATGGCCTGAAAAACATACCCTGTCAGGGTGTTGCTTATTATGACCTAATTATTATTAAATTAAAAATAAACATAGAGCAAAATAATTAACATAATAGATTGATATTTAGAGAGCTTCCCGAGGATTAATAGAATTAACAACTGAATAATAACACTTTTTTATTAAAAAGTCTTTTACGATATTTATAATTTATTTTCATTTTTTTCTATTTTTATATATTTCGGTAGTTTATTATATAATTGTATGCATCTATAGTAAGGGCTGCATCTATACATTTCATTTTTTGGTTCAGGAGGAACAATATCATGCTGACGTCGGGCATTTTTATTAAATTGGAAGTAGTTAAGATTTTTTCTCACAAATAATAATGTATTTCTTGCGCTGGATGCGGGCAGCGCAGGACCGATCGTCGTGGAGATCCTTGGGGGAGGCCTATACACAGCAGTGGGTGTCGTGCGGCTGATATGATGATGATGAAACTATTTCTTATTTTGGAAAACTGTCAATCATAAAACTAGAGAGCTTTTATTATAGTTTTAAGATTATTTGTTTTTTATTGGTTGGCACATCAGTGAAAAGCTACAAAATTGGAGGTCACTTTACAATTTTTTTCTATCGAGAAAAAAGTCTCATTAGCAAATTTTGCTTTACTTAAATAGCTCCAGATTCCAAAATTATGTATGTTATATGTTTCACGATCATTGTGGGTGATCATTGTGTTTGTCTGTCCATAACGTCGCGTCGCATGTTATAATAATTGTTGAATATCATATCATGACATGTCATATGGCAAGATTTGTGAAATGTCACATGGTTCAGCTAGCGCCAAATAGTTAAGAGTCAATCATTAATGCACCATACTAATAAAAATGTACGTATATTGAAAACATCCAAAAACTATCTGTCATTAAGTTTGTATTTGTTTATATATTAGTATTGATATTTTACGAGGGGACTGGGGACCCTCGGCTTCGATTTTTATAATAAATTGTGTATTTAAAGGGTATTTTTTGCGGGAGTGGCGCTAGTGTTGCATTATATTATTATGTCGCCTTAAAGAAGCTTACATATTAATAACTTCAGACAAGTTCTAAGTGCACTCGCATTACTCGGGAGCTATCGGTCGCTAAGAGTCTGTCGTTCGATTTCAAGCTCCCTGAAACAGACAGTTTTTTAAAGTTCTCACTTTTTTTAATCAAAGTCAAATAAGCTTTATTCAAATAAACCTAATTATTAAGTACTTTTGAATCGTCTATATTTTCCTACCACCCGTTCCAGTTTAATCACTCAGATGTTTATTACGCGAGCATATTTGATTTCTCCAAACATTGACGCTGACTGGAACATGTGACATGTCTTAACATGTCGTGTCATGACATATTGTATCACATATTATCATGGCAACAATGTCATTATTAAAATGGCATCACTATCATAACACTCGGCGCGACGTGACGCATGACGCATGCTTGTAGACCAGCGACGATCTCGACACGGACACGGAATTCGAGCCCGTCGAAGACATGACCATGGAGACCAGGAGCCGATGTGAGTACATGTGAAGCCACGCACGATATATACTAAGAGCTGGCCCTGGAAATTGGTGGACAACAACAGAGCAACGAAATACCTTACGAACGAAATCCAACGAAAAACGAAATTTTGTGAATGTGAATTTTGTGAAACGAGATGTGGGAAAGTTTGATGCCGCCTGGCACTACTTTTCCATCAGACAAAATTCCTGGCAATGTTATTTCGATTTAGATACATGATTGGCTTGCTATTATACCACACCAAATCCAGAGCTCTGTAAATTGTATACCTGCAATCGTTTTTCAGCCCCTTTGTTCCTCAACCACTCCCACCCCCACCACTGAAAATCTACGAGGTGCCCGGATCTGTTTGATAGTTTGGCACACTGACAAGAGGGATTTCGTCGCTCTGTAAATTGTTCACCTATTTCCGGGTTAGCTTTTAGTCCAATATTTTTATGCACAACGGGATATTGTCTGGCCTTAACCTCACCTGATGTTAAGTGACGATAAGGCTGAAGGTGGAAGCGCACTACACCCGGAATCCTCATCACTGAGGAAATGGCTATCTTACCTCTAACAGCCAGAACACAACAATTTTTAAATTGTTGTTATGGCGTCAGACTTAGGTAAGTTGGTGGTAGCTAGCCAGGCGGACTTGAAATAAGTCCTACCACCAACCAAACCGAGTACAAATTGTAACCCCCCTCCTGGGAATCGAACCCGGGACGTCTGGGCGAACCACTAGACCACAGAGGCGGTTAAAAAGGCAGCATAAGTTTGTGTAGTATTAGCATATGTTCACGAATGTTTGTTTATATTCTTATTTATGTTCTATCTTTTTAGGCACCATAGTACCAAGCAAACATAAAAATACCGTTTTTAATTAACAGTTTGAATGAATATACTCTTTTATGCGTTTACTTACTTTTCACTGAAAATCGTTAGTTAATTTGTTCAGTAAATAACGTGAATGTTTGCGTTACAGCGAGCGCCCATACCGGAGAACATGGCGTGGACGAGTACCCAGACATCAGTGGAATCACCAACGCTAGGGTAAGAAATACACACAACAATACATAAAGATTCTTTCCTGATCACGCTGCATAAAATCAAAATGTCTACGAAGCAAAATGTCTAAAATTCATGTCCAAATAGTAAAATGCCTAAAATTAATGTCCAAAGAGAAAATACTTAAAATAAAATGTCTAAAGAGCAAAATGTCTACTAATTAAATTGTATAAAACGCAGAATGACCAAACAGTAGTTTGCCTAAGGATTAAAAACATCCATGTCGAAAATTGTCCTAGTATAAGCTTCTTTTTCTGTTTGAAATACGTTCGTATGTTCATAGATTTTTAATCAAACAATTACTGGCATTCTGGAAAGAACTTAGTTCTTCTCCATTTTAGCCATTCTGCATTTAAATCATTTTGCTCTCAGTCTTTTGTCTTTAAGGCAGCGTTATCGATCAGGAAGGTAAAGATGGCGTACCACAGGGATCGCATTTAGGTCCTCTTCTATTATTCATTAATAGAAATTACTTTAAACATTCATGTTTGCTTCTTGCTTTCACATTGTTACACATTAAACTAAATAAAACCAGTTGTGTTTAGTTAACAATATTTTTATAAAAAAATATTGGAAGATATTTTGAAACCGTATCCGTAAATACTGAGAATCACCGAGATTGTATTTCTGTCGCGTCGCAGCAAACTTAGCTTAGCTAGCCATTAAATGTACAACCTTACCTTTTTATTAAACGTCACCGTTTAGACTTTAATCAGCAACCTAAAAAGCTTGGATCACTGTAATTTCAAAAATAATCTAACCTTAAAATAGACAGTAATCTTCGAAATAAATTAATCTGTAACTTTATAAAATACATCGAACGATTTTAAACCTTAACGTAATAGAATAGAATAGAAAACTGATTTATTTAGCGGCACAAAATAAATTACATGCTTAAATTAAAATACAGAATGTGACACTAAAAAAGCAACTTCCTCAGCATGTGTCGGGTGTCGCAGACATTCCGACGCTGATCTTCCGTGTTTACCTAGGTATCATTTTTTTGAGAGCACTACTACGCCATGACTGTTAAGTTGACATGACTGTTAATTAATCACTGTTAAGTTCAAAGTCCAATGATGTAAATCGTGTTACAAAATAACCCCTAATGCTGAATATGGTAGATAGGGACCATCAAACTGAACAACTTTTACTATGAGACAAACTTGAGTTCGCGAGGAAAAAAACAGCTGTTTCATACAAAAATTAATAACGAAAATATCAAAATGTATGAAACAGCTGATTTTTTTCGCGATTTCAGAGTTGGTCCCATAGTAAAAGTGGTTTAGTTAAATGGTCCCTATCTACCATATTCGGCACAGGGGCTTTTCACTTAGTACTTGACTCACTACAAGGGGGCGCGGCCTAAGATTTTAGTTGCTGATTGATTTGATAGATGGCGCTCATTTTTCGTTTGTCAAACAGTCGATAGATGTCGCTATCCCGTGCTGAATCGCGGTATCGTGTGGCTTTCACAGTTTTATATAGTCAAAGCTGATTAGCTATAAATTAAATTATTTTAATTTTTTTTTCATGACATAGCGGTTACCTCCCAAAATAATTACAAGTCAAGATTTATAGAAACCTACTAGTACCTATATTATAATATCGTACACTTTTTGTCACATTTCGCTAGATGGCGTTGATCGTTAGGTCTGACTGATAACTCTATCTCTAGTATAATAATGTACTCTATGATAGGGCATTAGGGGTTATTTTGTAACACGTTTTATAGCAATAAACAAGTCTGCTGCTATGTGATTATTAATTCACATTCAATACAAACAACAGGAAGCCATGCGCAAAATGACTGAAGAGGACAAACGTAAGATCCTCCAACAAGTGGAGTTGTTCCGTCGCGAGAAGATGACGTTTGACAACGAGGTCGCCAAGTGGGACGACGCTGGCAACGACATCATCATGCTGGCAAAACATATGTGCATGATCATGCTGGAGATGACTGATTTTACTAGGTAAGTTTGATAGATAATATGCGCCATTTCTGTAGGTATTTCTACTCCATAATTTTGGAAGGTCGTCAAGTGGGACGACGCTGGCAACAACATCATCATGCTGGCAAAACATATGTGCATGATCATGCTAGAGATGACGGATTTTACTAGGTAAGATTGATAATTGTAATAGATTTATATGTACCATGCACAACAGGTTTAATTAAACCTACTTAAATCACTGAATTGCTCACCAAAATTTTATTAAACGTAGGTGACTGAATATATTTTTCTGCTGAACAAAATACGAATATTTTGCTAATCATTTAAACCACACCCTTTCTGAAGTTGCCAAGTGGGATGACGCTCTGGCAACGATATCATTATGCTGGCAAAACACATGTGAACGATCAATGACCGACTTTACTAGGATAATGACATTTTTAGCACAATCAAATAACTTCGTATAGCTATTTCATCTTTATCAATTGTAAAAATATCTGGAAAGATATTTCAACTGAATGTCGAGGAAATTCCTCACATTGGTGAAATAACGCTGGCTTTACATGCTTCACTGTTTTGTTTGGAAGACTCTGTCTTACTTTTTTTTTGGTCTAAGAATGTATTAAGTAGATGATTTATGGTAGACAGAAATTTGTGACACACGAAATTCTTTGTATCGAAATTATTCTGTAATGTAATTTTCTATTTAAAATAGTCATTTTTAAAACAAGACCCCCCCCCCCCTCCCACAGAGGTCGCGGCCCGCTGAAGACCACGATGGACGTGATCAACGCTGCCAAGAAGATCTCCGAGGCGGGCACCAAGCTGGACAAGCTCACCAGGGAGATCGCCGAGCAGGTAATGTGCAACTCTGGTAACTCCCACCAGGGGGGTCTCACTTCTTAAGGCTCAGTTATGCGAAATCATTTGTCTCTGTCTTTTTCTTTACGTGTAAAGAGTATGGAAAATAACCTCACTTCTGCACTTTTTCAGTGTTTTTTCATCATTATCTTTAGCACAAGTATCTTTCTTGAAAAAAATTATTGGAGCAACTGCACAGTACGTTAAAATGTATTTTGATGTAGAATTCAATACGTTTCCGCTATTATTTACGCCAAAAATATGACCCGCGACAAGCGCTTTTGATAAATCACAGCAAAAGAATTTGATGATATTCAGTTTTTTTTTTACAATCATCTTTGCGGTTTATACGCAATTTAATACTTGTTAAGCTACTAGAGCATCTCTTTAGCTTGTCGTATGTTTTTTTGTGGCTACAACTTTACGTTTTCTATATAATAATGTGGCCCGCGCAAACCATGTTTTCCTATTATGGACCTTTAATAAGGCCGATAGAAATTATAAGGATTGTGTTATTATTCCCAGTGTCCCGAATCGTCCACCAAGCAAGATCTGCTCGCGTACCTCCAGCGTATAGCGCTGTACTGCCACCAGATACAGATCACCAGCAAAGTGAAGGCCGACGTGCAGAACATATCCGGGGAGCTCATCGTCAGCGGGGTGAGTGATGATGATGATTAAAAGATGTTAATAAAAAGTAGGGTACGCTATACTGAAGCGATATTGATGCTATACTGACGTGATATTGAAGCAATATTTAAGCTATATTGACGCTACTGAAGCAAAATTGAAGCTATACTGAAGTAATATTGAAGTTTTTCTAATTTTAAGATTTCTGCATTCACAATGCTATTTTTATACAATACTAAATAATATACTAGAAAAAATACGACTTGCACCAGATCAATACTCAGACGGGAATCGAACCCGCGACCTTTGGATATCCAGTCCAATGCTCTGACCGCTGAGCTACCGAGTCACTAGTGACATCGCCGGATTTCTTCTAGTATATCCAACTCTTACGCTGCAAGCCAGCGTTATTCCATCAATGTGAGGAATGTCACTAGTGACTCGGTAGCTCAGCGGTCAGAGCATTGGACCGGATATCCAAAGGTCGCGGGTTCGATTCCCGTCTGTGTATTGATCTGGTGCGAGTCGTATTTTTTCTAGTATATTATTTAGTATTGTATAATATTGAAGTTATACTGAAGCGATATAGAAACTATAGTAAAGATAGTCCACCAAGCAAGATCTGCTTCGCGTATCTCCAGCGTATAGCGCTGTACTGCCACCAGGGGGGGGGGGGGGGTTCACGATTGTCGGAAACCAACTTTACGGACGAGGGGAACCACCCCACTGCGGGAACCAAAATGATTAAAATTTCAGCGTGTATCATGTGATTTAATTTGATTACCCTGTCGTTGTAGCGTGCCGTTAACTGTACTTGGCCGTTAAATATTGTGGTTTTAACTAGAGATGCAACGATATTACGATACCGATACGAATGATGAATGCATCGTAATAGCGAATACGATAACGAATGCATAACGATTCTTTTATTAACGGAGCTCGGTGGCGCAGTGGTTTAACGCCTGGCCCAGCGATTGCGGAAGTTAAGCAACGTTCGCAAGGGTCGGTCATGGGATAGGTGACCAAAAATTTATTATCTCGAGCTCCTCTGTGCTTCTGAAAGCACGTTAAGCTGTTGGTCCCGGCTGCATTTGCAGTCGTTAACACCCACCAATCCGCATTGGGCCCGCGTGGTGGGTTATGGCCCGTCCTCCTTACCACCCATAAGGAAGGCCTGTGCCCCAGCAGTGGGGACATCAAAAATGGCTGATGGACATGGATAAAACCAGTAACAATCTTTTCGAATCTACAGTAGCTGGTTTGATGGAAAAATACTTTTGGGTTTTTTTTAAGTTAGGAAATACAGTATTTTTCTTCAATAACTTGAATAGATTGTATCCATCTATGCATTGGATGCATTTAAAATTGTCAATGTCAGTGGCAAACGTTGAAAATATGTCATAAGTGATGCCAGCGCAAACATCGATGCTGTCTTGCTTTCCTTTTAACTCAAAATAAATTACATTAAACTAATTTCAAGAATCGTTATAAATCGTAATACTTTTTACGATACCGATGATCGTCAAAAATTACGATAACCTGCTGTTTACGATTATCGGCATCGGTATCGTTGCATTCCTAGTTTTAACCGTTTTAACGTAAAATATGTATGACCAACAGCTCGACAGCGCAACGTCTCTGATCCAAGCAGCTAAGAACTTGATGAATGCAGTAGTGCTCACCGTGAAGGCTTCCTACGTCGCCTCCACCAAGTACACGCGCCAGGGAACTATCGCGGTATGTATACTATCAGATACATGTATACTATCAGATACACAACCTAGTCACAGAATAAAGATTCCTTACAGTAGCCCGACGGAGACGTCTAGACAGGGCAACACTGCCTCAGTTCCGCCGACAGTTACAAATACACTACTCATCCCAGCACGAATAAATTATAAATTAATAATTGTTAGTCTTTAGTTTTATGTATATATTTTTAATTTAATGATTTCTTTTATTGTTTTCCAGTATATATATATATATATATATTTTTATTCAATACAATTTATATCTTCTATAATTAATTACTTATTAACTTTGTTTAATTACCTCTAGCATAGGTTGTTTGTTTCTTTTATATTATAATGAGCTATTAGGCATACATATTTTTGGATTATAATCTAGGTCTGTTTTGAAAGTATGTTTAAATTGTGTATTTTAAGGATTGTAATCTGTATTGTGTGCTAAATAAATACAAATACAAACCGTGCGGGGCGAGAGGGGGGGAGAGGCGAGTAGGACGAGCCCGAGCTGCATACTTTGCCGTTCTTAGTAGCTCGGGACACGCCAACTGTCTAGACGAACGGCGGCTTTGCGCCAACTACAAAGGAGTCGGCCTACTGTAAGGAAATAGTCTTTATTCTGTGACCTAGTGATGCGGTAGTGATCACCGTGAAGGCTTCTTACGTCGCCTCCACCAAGTACACGCGCCAGGGAACTATCGCGGTATGTATACTATCAGATACATGTATACTATCAGATACACAACCTAATGATGCAGTATTTTAATGATTTTCATACAAACGAGGTAACTATGAAGCCTTGGTTCTCCGCCAGGGATTGACGTAGCTGTGATCTGATGATGGCCATCCAGGGAGTGAATGGAGGAGATTCAAAACGCTATACACACCCAACTGATCTGATCAGCATTCTAAGAGATATAAGAATATGTTTTATAAAACCGTGAATTTAGCTAATAAATGTATGGAAATCCTGAAACTGAAAACTCTTCCTTATATCTCTTAGAATGCTGATCAGGGGCCTTACAATGAGCTCTTATAGCAACCTCAAAGTAATGTTGTTATAGGGACAGAGCTATACATCGCGTATAGCGCCATCTCATTTACAACATTGCTTCGATATTATTAGATTAGCGATATCCATTCACTCCCTGGATGTCCATCATCAGATCACAGCTAAAACTCTTAGCTTACGGATTTTTTAAAAAGCTAAAAAAAATTATTAAATAATGTATATTGTCTTATTTACAAAAAATATATAGCATGATTATGATAAAAGCTTAAAAAATATAAAGCTTTTTAATGATATAACAGGCAAATATGCTTCGATGCTTTGAAAAAAAAGATAAATTAATGCTGCATTTTAAATGAAAAATTAATTGTATAATTTTAAAGCTTAAGGTGGTTCGTTGAGCTCAGTAGCGCCACCAATGGAAATAAATCATATACGTTGTATCAAGGGCTTAGATTAAAAGTTTTAATGATTTTGCGCAAATAAAAGACTAAAATGCATTTACTAAATATAGTTTCAAGAACTCAAACTTAAGCAATAAGTCGTGCATGTCACTAGTGCCAAAAGTGGCAACATTTAGCAATATCCACATTCATAACTTATTGTTTATATTTGAGGCCATGAAAAAATATTTAAAAATTGCAGTTTACTCTTTTATTTGCGCAAAATATCCAAAACTTTTATTCTAAGCCCTTGATACAACGCTAATGATTTATTTCCATAGGTGGCGCTACTGAGCTCACCGTACCACCTTAATATTACATTATGATAGGTAATACGTTATTTTCTGGCTAAAAGCTGAATGCATAATACTAAATTAAGAAGAGCTTCGTGAATGAATGACTTGAAATGAAATGAGTGAATGACGTATTAATATTATTGTTTTGCGCTCTGGATCAGAACTATGTAAGTTGTAGACGTGTATGGCTTTGTGTGAGCCGCATGTTTGCATGGCTTTAATGGTTATGATTAAAATATAATATCTTTATTGCACAAAAATTTATTGATTTCAATCAAAAATATTCAAAAATATAACTGAAAAATATTAGAAAAAATCGACTCACCCGTAGCAGCTCAGACGGGACTCGAACCCGCACCCTTAGGATTCCGGCCCAATGCACTAACCAATTATGCTACCGAGTCGCTAGTGGGAGTGGCGTTTCTAATACTTTTGACGTTTTCGCTGTAAGCCAGCGTTATTTCATCAATGTGAAGAATTACCTTCAACATTCGAATGCAACATCTTTACAGATGCCAGACAATCGATTAAGATGAAACAGCTATATATTGAATTTTTAGATTCTAATATTCTGATATTTAATATTCTAATATTTTTTCAGTTATATTAAGTAACTTAATATATATTAAAATAGCATTGTGAATGCTAAAATCTAAAAATTCAATATTCAAAAAGGTAGGAAATAAAACTTAATTAATATCTAGTCAGTAGCATTTTTGAACTATGTAGTTTTTTGTTTAGAACTATTGATATCATTTTATAGGCAGTAATTACATTAAAGGTATTGCCTTATTTACTGTATTTGTTTTAATAGCTGTGATAATTTCTTTAAATATTATCAATTCTTTTTTTAGAAATTATTTATTATTATTTTTTACATGATTTTGACACAGTAAATTAAATAGGAGTATCATTGCATTACAAATGCTATGTTTTTTGCTTACAAATAGCTTTATTTCTTGATTTTTCAAATATTTGCACGCCATTTGCATATGGTAGATGCAAAGGTACATTTTAAGCTTAAGACCCAATGGTCTTTTATCTATAATAATACTCTATAAGAATTTATACCACATGTCTTTGCAAATAAACAACTTAATTTCATTCCTGTTTTAAAAAGCTTAAAAGTATTTTTGATTGAAATGGACTTTAAAAATCACATACTGCAGTAATCTCTCAAAGAATACTCATGGAACGCAGTATGTAGAAAAAGTGGCATATTTTTTGCATTAAAAAGCCTTATTTATTTCAATTTGCAATTACATAATGTATGCGTTCATCTAAATACTTCTATGCATGTGTGGAAATGCCATAAGTCATGATCGGCAAAGAAATAGTTTTTTTACCATCGCCACTCGAAAAAGTGCGTTTAATTCAACGATGAGAGTGAATAATACGCTGTTTTATTCACCGAGTGAATAAAAATATTTTGAATTTGGAACAAGCGCGCATCGTATGAATTAAGTAGAAAAAAAATAAAACGTGCTGAAAGTATGGAGCTATTCCATAGATAAAGCCATAGTTATACAAATAAATAAAAAAAATATCCCGCCAATTTTATTTAGGTTCTTTTTAGTGTCTTATCTTAGGGTTCTTTTCTAAAAAATATCCCGCCGAATTAATTAGGTCCTTTTTAGTGTCTCGTCCTTGGATTATTTTCTATATATTAGAGGGAGATTAGATGTTCAGTCTTGCATCAGTCTGGTACGATCTTCAGTCTGTAAAATTCAAAGTTAATTTATTTATACAAACTGATGAAATGGACTGATTCCAAACTGATCATGTAATTTCCCTCTTAGCGTGGTTGTTTTATGTCATTTTCTCAAAAACTTGTTCAAAACTTCTAGTTTTACTATTTTCTAATGTTTAAATACTTATTACTGATTACCTACCTAAATAATAAAAATGTGATAACTATTTAATATATAGAGCTAATTAGGTATAAGTACCTACTGCTATTCGTTTTCTCGCAGTCAATGGTAAAAAGTAGAGTACACAACTCGTGAAAAAAAAAATTCATCTCGGTCCTTTGTATCCCTCGCTTCGCTCAGGATTCTACTTTTGAATCCCTCGCTACGCTCGGGATTCAACTCTAGAATCCTTCGCTGCTCTCGGGATCCAACCTAGTCCCTCGAACTAAATTCCCTCTTTTTTCACTTGTTGTATAATCTACTATTTTACTATCGCCACTCAAAAAAGTGCGTTTAATTCAACGATAAGAGTGAATAAAATGCTGTTTTATTCACCGAATGAATAAAAATATTTTGAATTTGGAACAAGCGCGCATCGTATGAATTATGTACAAAAAAAAGGTGCTGAAAGTATGGAGCTATTCCATAGATAAAGATATAGTTCTAATAGAATCTAAATAATAAAATATTAATATAAGATTCTTGGTTCTAAAATTAAATGACAAAAAATCCCGCCAATTTTATTTAGGTTCTTTTTAATGTCTTATCTTAGGGTTCTTTTCTAAAAAATATCCCGCCAAATTAATTAGGTTCTTTTTAGTGTCTTATGTTTGGATTCTTTTTTATAAATTAGAGGGAGATTAGATGTTCAGTCTTGCATCAGTCCATTCCATCAGTCTGGTACGATCTTCAGCCTATAAAAACTCAAAGTCTATACAAACTGATGAAATGGACTGATGCCAGACTGATCATGTAGCGTGGATATTTTATGTCATTGGAAAACTTTTAGTTTTACTATTTTCTAATGTTTAAATATTACTGATTACCTACCTAAATAATAAAAATGTGATAACTATAAATACTATAGGTATAAGTACTGCTATTTGTTTTCTCGCAGTCAATGGTAAATTAAGAATTAGAAATAGTAATTTACGTAATCTGATTTACTTACCTAAGTATGTGCTGCCTTCATACAATAACACATATGGTAAACGTTGCTCGATATTTATGTTACCGTCATTGTTAAATGAGCTGCAAAAGGATTTACTTGATGAAATCCTGGATAACCCGGAACAATGTAAAAGACAATTAAAAACTTTTTATCTGTCAATGTGTCAGTGAGTGATGGCAGCAATACATAAACCTTTTACGGTTTCTCTTGCTGCGATTGGAAAAAAATTGTTGTAATTTTCTTTTGTATTGAAAAATAAACTAAAAAAAAAAAAAAAAAGAAAGTAGAGTATACACAACTCGTGAAAAAAATTTCATCTCGGTCCTTTGTATCCTTCGCTGCTCTCGGGATCCAACTTAGTCCCTCGAAATAAATTCATTCTTTTTTCACTTGTTGTATAATTTACTATTATATCAGCATAATATAGGTACTGAAGTTGATAAGAAAAACACCTTTTCAGGTGTATTTTTGTTGTATTTCTTCTTCTTATTTTTGTTTTGGCAATTCACTCCTCTTCAGGGAATACTTTTGTCAGTTTCAAGTGTTCGATAGAATTCAGTGATATTGTTTTGGTTTGGTTTGCATTAGAATGCGGGTGTATCGCATTCCAAGTTCACCAACTACTTTAACAGCCGATTAAATTTTAACCATCCGTTTTTTACATTTTCTCAATACACAAAAACTTCAAAAACAGACGATCAACTTAATAAGCTGTTAAGTGAACTTCAGTGTATTTTTTTCTCGTGTACTAAACCCCATTTATTCCCCAGTCCCCGATCGTAGTGTGGCGCATGAAGGCCCCAGAGAAGAAGCCCCTGATCCGGCCCGAGAAGCCCGAGGAGGTGCGCGCTAAAGTGCGGCGCGGCAGTCAGAAGAAACAGCCGAGCCCCGTGCACGCGCTCGCGGAGTTCCAGAGCCCCGCGGACAGCGTTTGAGGTAACAATAAAAAATAAAAAAAATGGATAAAAAAACACTTTTTACGGATTACAGCTTACAGCTCGTAAATTGGTATTAATTCAGTTGTTATTTCAGAATTATTTAGTTTTGATTTATTTGTTTTTTGATTTCCCGACGACGTTTCGACCCGTTGAATTGAAATTCAAGTCCTTATTTTTCGAAATAAATGAACCGATCGATTTTAACCCGGCGAGCTTGTGGTAGGGTGTGACATGCCCATGCTTTGCGCGAAGTCGTGTATTTTTTAAATTTGCCCCTCAATTGGTTTGTTGCTTCGAGTAGCTGGAGCCAATGTACTCCGCGGGGGGAGAGTGGCGTGACCGCAGTGTCGCGTCAACCGGCGCAGGAGCTACACGCGTGCAAACGTTCGTGGGGTGCGTCATACCCCGCCACATGCTCCGTGTTAGTTTTAACATATATCTACCTATAAATGCCAATTTATTAAACCAATACTTAAGAATTTATTTGTATTTTGAAATATGGTTTATATTTAGTGTATAAAATAAAAAACAGTGTATATTTATATACTTTTATTGTATTATTTATCAAAAATACTAAAACTAAAATCAACTAATTCTTTAAAAAAAATATGTTATTGAGAATCTTATATTCTTTAAGTTTTTAAAGTTGATTTTATATTTTTATTAAAGAATTAGTTGATTTTAGTTCCTTTTTCAGAAGTTCCTTTTTTTGTTTTTTTGTAAATGTTATATTTTAGTATTTCTGATAAATAATACAATAAAAGTATATAAATATACACTGTTTTTTATTTAATACACTAAATATAAACCATATTTCAAAATACGAATAAATTCTTAAGTCTTGGTTTAATAAATTGGCATTTATAGGTAATTATATGTTGGGATATGGCAAACCCCACCACATGCTAGGTGTAACTTTTTTCACCTCATGCTCGCCGGGTTAATGAAACTTATAAGCATAAGCAGAATAAATAGGTCTAAAAAGTTAGTTGAGAACATTTTTGAAATGTCTCATATTAAAAAGATAATTAAAATCGGTCTAATTTAGCTGTAACCATATTTATCAAAAATGATTTCAATTAACTTTTTAGACCAATGTATTCTACTATGTGTATGAAGTTTCATTAAAATCAGTTCATTCATTTTAAAAAAATAAGGACTTGAATGTTTGTATGAAATGCCGTGACGAATCGACACTCTTACCTCATGTTTTATGAAATGGGTGTAGTTTATTGTATGTGTAAAATTTTATCAGGCGATTGTAAAATCAGCCCTTGTTTGGTAAGCAATCCTTTACATGATTCACATCCAAATAATAATAAAAAAAAAAAAAATTGCTTTTGTTTCAGACTAGTTGGAAGATTTCAAGAGTGCAACTAAGCTCGTATTTATTTCATAGCGAAATTCCAATCTATTGTGATTATTGTTTAAAATTGATTATTATATTATTTTTCCACAAACTATTATTTTCGCCATTTCAATGTTATTTTTGATACAAAAATTTTATTTTTTAAATATTTTGAAAACAAAATTGGATACTATGTTTAAACAATAAAAAAAAATATTAATTCTTACAAAATAGTTTTTTTGTAACGGGGTTTATTTAAAAAAAATACAGTAGTATTTTTTTTTTTTTTTTCGTAATTTGTATTACTTTTAAAAGACATTTTTTTTTATTTGAATGTATTTCTTTGTAGTAAGCTTGACAATTACTATTTAAATTAATATATCTATGACAATATATCTTAATTTGTATGTGATTAGTAAATTAATATGATTGGCATCTATAGTGTTAAATATTACGTAGTATTTTAAGTAGGTTGTACGTTTGTATAATGATATTTATAATTTAGGGCCAACGCAGACTTGGAAAAAAGGTAATATTTATACGTCCACATTTTTAAACGTTATGGGTCACTAATTTACAGAGTTGTCATGACGTAAAAAATTTAAGTATATTGGTTAAATTTAATTTTCTTGGAAAACTAATATTCTATGCTATGCTATTAAAATAAGAATCAACAACTTCACTACAGTACATTTTTTATTGAAAACGTGCAGTAATTCAAAGTCAAAATAAGCTTTATTCAAATAAACTTAATTATTAAGTGGGTACTTTTGACTTTCCTACCACCCGTTCCAGACTTTTTTAGCTGACAAGAAGAACGGGCGCAAGAAACTTATCAGTTGTATAGTAATTAGATATATTCTCGGTTAGGACAAAATCTAGACTATAATTTGAAAGTTTTTGTACACTTACCAGTCTGCGCAGGCCCTAACAGAATCCAAACAAGGTACTTATATCAAACCTACTAAAAACATATGAATCGAATATGCCTACACTTTTCTATAGAAACTACATTTACAAGGTTCCGAAAATAAACCAGTTTTTGACATGTTTTAATACAAATCACTAATCATTCTGACATTTCTGACACACTAACGGCCGATTTTAATAACCTATCCTCAGTAAGAGATAGGATCACTAAAGATTTGTTGCGTAATGGCTGATTTCAATAACCTATCCTCAGTAAGAGATAGGATCACTAAAGATTTGTTGTGTAATGACTGATTTCAATAACCTATCCTCAGTAAGAGATAGGATCACTAAAGATTTGTTGCGTAATGGCTGATTTCAATAACCTATCCTCAGTAAGAGATAGGATCACTAAAGATTTGTTGTGTAATGACTGATTTCAATAACCTATCCTCAGTAAGAGATAGGATCACTAAAGATTTGTTGCGTAATGGCTGATTTCAATAACCTATCCTCAGTAAGAGATAGGATCACTAAAGATTTGTTGTGTAATGACTGATTTCAATAACCTATCCTCAGTAAGAGATAGGATCACTAAAGATTTGTTGCGTAATGGCTGATTTCAATAACCTATCCTCAGTAAGAGATAGGATCACTAAAGATTTGTTGCCTATAGATATTTCTGTTAAATGACGGAAAATTACAACTTATAAAACGTCAATGAGTATACAAACTGGTTGAAATCGTTTTGACGATAGTTTTCGAAACCTTATAAATGAAAAAAACATGATAAGTAGCCCATACATATAATAATTTATGTACAATAAAGGCAGCCAAATTTTACTAGGTATTTTAAAGCATTTAACAAGTAGTTCTAGGCTAAGATTGTGAACACTGATATTATTATGGTTTATATGTATCATGTATAATATGGGCCTTAGCACGGTACCTTGTGGTACTCCAAAATTATTATAACACCTTTGCAAATACACTAAGATTAATATCATGCTTTTAATTTGGCTTTGACCCATTTTTATGTTTATTATGAGAGACCAAAATAATCTGGTACTAGATTTTATAGTATCGAAAGCTTTTGCAAAATCTTTCACAAATCCATATAAGATAATGCCTATAAAACTTACTTTAAGAATCAATTGGGGCTCAGAATAGATCCTTGTGGGATCCCATTTCGTATGAAACACAAAGTATTTTTTTAACTATTTCATTTAGTTTAAATAACTATATAAGTGTTCACATTTACTATTGTATTATTAAAGTATTAAGCATTTATATTGTAGAAAAATGATTATTAATAATAATAAACTGTCCTTATGTAAAGAAAATTCGTTTAATATTCATTTAGACTTTTATCAGCGGCCTGAATTGAATTTATAACGCAACGAATCATTTTAATAAATATTATTGGTTAAAATATAACTTTAAACATTATTATTGAATTAATTAATGAATAAGAGTAATCAGGCTCATGTTTAAGAAATATTTCTTTACATAAGAACAGTATAATACAATATCTAAGAATTTGTTGCTGATTACATGACATCGTTGCTGACTGTAGACTAGAATAAAGCAATTTTGAGTAACAAGATCAATCTCTTGTAAGTACCAGCCTGATTGTCTAATTTTCAAAATCTATCGCAATCGCTTTCATTTGACATATGGATGTGACACGTTGCTGCATTTTTTTTTATTTGTGCCAAAAAGAAGCATCAATGTATCACATCCTGAAATCCCCTGGGGCCTAATCGCGCTTTTTAACGATAAAACCAAAGCTAAATCGTTACCGTTTCAGTTTCGTTCACAGAAAAATACTCGCTTTGGTTTTGTTAAAATTATTGAATACTCTGCCTAAGGAGTCTAGGATTAGAATCTGGGACTATTTAAGTGAAAATTATGAAGCTAAACCAAAGATTTTTAGGTAAATACAACCTAAATGACAACGTAACGTTTTTGGTTTTATCGTTCAGAATTACCGCGATTGGGCTCCTGAGGTGTGACGTCATCCTATGACACTACAGTGCCACAGACAGAAAACGGACGACGTAAATGGCTCAGATAAGTTTGTGGCACGTAAGGGATCGTTCACACGAGCGATGTTTTCAGCGCGCGTTTTTTTTACCGCCGACGACGTTCCTCGGGGAAAAGGTGCCTTATGGCCAGGCCATAAGGTTACTTATCCCGTGGAACGTCGTCATCGTCCGTGCGAACACACAGCTGAGATGTCATGTGACGTTCCATAGGAAAAAGTTCCTTTCAGTACTGTGTTTCATACGGTTGTTGTGTGACGTCAGTACATTTTCAGATAAATCGCATTGTAGGTACAATCGGTCCTCCGTATCAGAAGGACAGTTTAGTAAAACGCCCTTGTAGTATAAATGACGTTAAAGTAAAACGACCTACTACCACAGAATAGATAATAGTACTAGCGTACAGAAGTTGCACTCCGCCAAATCGTTTAAATAAATTGCGACTCTTGCTCCAACACAATAAGGTGCAATTCAGGTTGCACAGCGCTCCCTTCGCTCCAAAACATTCACTTAGTAGTTGCCTCTCTTTCTACCGCGTAGGTCTTATCTTTTCTGATGTATGTAATTTGTCCTCTCAGAGGACGCCGAGCGCTTTAGACTCGCGCGCGGAGTGACAGAGCCCTGCCCATAGACAAAGTTGTTCAATTAATATTGAATTTTTAGATTTTAGCATTCAAAATGCTATTTTTATATATTAAGTTACTTAATGTAATTGAAAAAATAAAAATAGCATTGTGAATGCTAAAATCTAAAATTTCAATATATAGCTGTTTCATCTTAATCTATTTTCTGGCATCTGTAAAGATGTTGCATTCGAATGTTGAAGGTAATTCTTCACATTGATGAAATAACGCTGGCTTACAGCGAAAACGTCAAAAGTATTAGAAAATTTCGCCACTCCCACTAGCGACTCGGTAGCATAATTGGTTAGTGCATTGGGCCGGAATCCTAAGGGTGCGGGTTCGAGTCCCGTCTGAGCTGCTACGGGCGAGTCGACTTTTCCTAATATTTTTTCAATTATATTAAGTAACTTGTTCAATTAACTTAATCAGAGCAAAAAAATAATCAGCTGTTCCATACATGTTGGTCGAGGACATCACTCGATATAAACAGACGTTTTACTAGTAGGTCGTTTTACGTTAACGTCATTTAGGCTGGTATTATAGAATCAAACTCAAACTCAGATCTCTGCTTGAGTACGGTTAGAAAGGGATGGCGCTATATGCGATGAATAGCACCATTCCTTTCTAACTGTACTCAAACAGAGATTTGAATTTGAGTTTGACTCTATAATACGAGCCTTATACTACAAGGGCGTTTTACTAAACTGTCCTTCTGACACGGAGGGCAATCGGCAATTAACTCGCGTGCTTTATCACTTTGCAGAAAAAATCGCATGCGCACATACGAGTATCACCCCTGCGCGAACTAATAGTACATTCGAGTTTCATACGACGTTTTTCAACACATTTGCGAGGAAAAAAAAAGGTAATTTACCACACAGCAACAAATACGACAAAAACAAAGCGCGCAGGTTTTTTTTTGTATTTTTCACACGCCCAACGCAAGAATATTTTGCGAACAAAGGGGTGAGTGAGCATACAGTCTACGTCAAAATTATAATTTGGATATCCGGTCCAGTGCTCTGACCGCTGAGCTACCGAGTCACTAGTGGCATCGTCGAATTTCTTCTAGTATATCCTACTCTTACGCTGTAAGCCAGCGTTATTTCACCAATGAAAAAATTTTAAGTGATAAAATGCAAATATTTTAATATGTTATAACAAAATATTGTGAATTATGAATAATTTAATAGTAATAAATATTTGTTTGACTTAATTAAGGTCTTACACATTTATTTATTCCAAAAATGAATATGAGTTTTCAGCAGCATAAAACCTCTCTTTGTTGTTACTAAAAATAACTGTATTACCCGGCTAAATTGGGAATGCTCTGTTTACTCGCATAGAACTTGCAGTAAGGTACTAATTTAACTTTGTAGGGTTAATTCTATTACGTACTAGTGTTTTATATATTATTACTAGTCGGACTTTCTCACTAGACTATAGGGTATTCTGTGACAGGCGATATTGTGTTTTATTGTGAATAAGATATGGTTTAGTTTTGTTTGTAATGTAATATCGTGCAGTCCAACATGTTATTGCGTATTATAGGTTTGTTAGTATTATTGTTTATTATAGGTATTATATCTTTGTATTTCAAATTTATTCTAGATTCTGAAAAACAATACAGAATTAGAATTGGTAAACATATAAGAGTTGGGTCGTTTTTATTTACGTAACCCAGTATGGTGCGGTTTTTCACACCAGATGGCGAGGTGGGGCTGAACGGAATCGTAATCAAAATGGCTGGTTTATTGTTGTTTTATAAAGTACAGCCACATGATTGCCACAGCTGGTTGCCAGAGGTTGAACGTTATCTATATAATTTGGCCCTGATACCCATAAAATAAACACTTTGTCGCTTGCCGTGCGTTATAGTAGATCGTCTACAAGAATGTCTGTAGATATAAACATACGTGAACCTGAAGAATTTAACCGTGTAGTATTACATGGCTGTCTGAAAGAAGTTGCCAATAAATTTGGTTTTATTGATTTCAAGTATCACGTGGATCTTATAAGTGGAAAAGGTGATTTTTATGTTACAAATACATTTAGAGTAGTGATTGAAGATAAAACTAATAGAAAACATGTGAGTGTTATACTAAAAACTTTGACCGGTACAAGAAGAGAACTATTTAATGTTATACATGAACGAGAAGTGAATGTTTATAAAGAAGTTATTCCCAAATATAGGGATATTCAAAGTAAGCTAGAGAAAAAACAAAGGATTTGGTTTCCAGAATGCTTGTACACAAATTCAGACAACAAAGAGGTTATTATACTACGCGACTTAAAAGATAGCGGTTTCGAAGGGGATAAGATATCAACGTTTGATGACCTGAGCTATGGACAAATAAAAAAGATTTTTACTGAATTGGCAAAGTTTCACGGTCTTTCTTTTGTACACGAAAGAATAGAAAAAGAAAATTTCAATGAACTTAAAGAAAAGTTCGGAGATTTAGTGTTCCAAGAGAAGTTTCTTAATAAAAGTAAGTTGAAAAACTATTTCTCTGATTCATACGATAAGTCTTTGGAACAAGTTACGAATGCTGAAGTTAAAAAGAAGTTACAAAAAGTACAAAATAAGCTGTTCGACATATTGAGATGGTACTGTCGTCCGGGGAAGCACACTGTTCTGTGTCATGGTGATTTGTGGCCTAATAACATATTATTTAAGCAAGTAAGTACCTACTAAATAAATACTTAATCATCGTACCAGCCGCTCGACGCTCACTGCTGGGCATAGGTCTCACCAAAGTAGTAGTAGTGGAGCTCGGTGGCGTAGTGGTTTAGCGCCTGGCCCAGCGATTGCGGAACAGCAACGTTCGCGAGGGTCGGTCATGGGATGGGTGACCAAAAATTTATTATCTCGAGCTCCTCCGTGCTTCGGAAGGCATGTTAAGCCGTTGGTCCCGGCTGCATTTGCAGTCGTTAACACCCACCAATCCGCATTGGGCCCGCGTGGTGGGTAATGGCCCGTCCTCCTTACCACCCATAAGGAAGGCCTGTGCCCCAGCAGTGGGGAACCAACACCAAAGTTACGGAAAATATGTTATTTGCCCACATTATCATAATGTTATTGTAGATTAAAACATTTTCTCTTAAAAAATAAAATCAATTTTTTTTGCAGAACGGTGAAGACAGTGAAATATGTTTCATAGACTATCAAGGGGCGCGATACTACAATCCTGTCTTAGATATTATCTGTATTATGTATCGTACAACATCTAACTTTAGATCTGATCATTTAGAAAATCTCATACAAGTGTACTATGATTCTTTAAATTCATTCCTAACACTATTTGACATGGATGTTAATATCGTTTACCCGAAGACAGATTTTATGGAAGATATGGAAAAACATTTGCCGTTTGGACTTTTAATTGCTTTAATTGAGTTAACAATATTTATTGCTGTTAATCCTGAATATAAAGAAAAAGTTGAAGTAAGCAAAAAAGTGACTGGATTTGATTCAACAGAAGTTACAGAAGAAGTTGACTATTTCAGATACAAAGTTAATGATTTAGTGGACGAATCTGTTAATAACGGTGTATTGGATAGACTTTTACATGCAATAAATAATTTATAAAATGTTATGTTGATTTTTTTATGCTAATTTTAGTATTTTAGAGGTTCAGATAATTATAATATATTTCTAAAATATATACTTTATTCGAGTAGTATTCTAAGAGGTAAATAAAATATATCAAACTGAAGTTATTATGTGATCGCTGTTTGATAAATTCATAAAAATAACATAATACAATACTAAATAATATACTAGAAAAAATACGACTCGCACCAGATCAATACTCAGTCGGGAATCTGAATATCTGAGTATTGATCTGGTGCGAGTCGTATTTTTTCTAGTATATTATTTAGTACTAGCTTCCGCCCGCGACTTCGTCCGCGTGGACATTCGATAAAATCCTCATGTTTTAATTTCATTAAATTCTGATTAGCCGTTTTTACGTGAGTAGGCGGGTTCCCACCAAGCGCGCTGCCTCGCGAGGCAGGACGTTTGCCGCACGGGCCTCGCACGAGGCTGGTCGCTTGGTGGAGACCCGCCTAATCACGTAAAAACTGCTGATCAGAATTTAATGAAATTAAAACATGAAGATTTTATCGAATGTCCACGCGGACGAAGTCGCGGGCGGAAGCTAGTTTATAATATTCAGAATTGTATCCAAAGATATTAGTATCCCGTTCCTGTTCCCGTCATGTGCATGTCCAGGTCCAATCATGTCCACCGTGTTGGACTTCAAAATAAATGTCATTTTCGCAATCACCATCCCATGAAACCTCAAGAACGACATCAAAAAATCAAAAAGATCAAAAAAATCAAAAAAATAATTTATTCAGTCTAGGCTGTTACAAGCACTTGTGAATGTCAAAGAAGCTACGCCATCGGTTCGCAAACCCTGAGCGGGAGACCTTGTAACGAGAAGAACCGGCAAGAAACTCGTCAAGGGCTGCTTTTTTCTCCCTGTATATTTCATACAGAGTCGTCAACATTGAAAAATGAGCTCCACATTTAAAGTGAGGTCATTTTCCATCACAATAATTAACAAAAGTTTGTACACAATGGGTAGGTAGGTTGAAATTAAATACCTACTACATATCGGATAGGTAATTGTGAGAGTAAATAACTTTCAACTAGTTGAGAAATCAGTAATCACTATGTCTGCTACTCGAAAGTGCACCTAAGTAGGCAAAATTTACCAAAAAATACTTGAGACAAGACATAAAAAATAACAATAAAAAACGCAATTCTTACAATTCAATATGCGTTAAGATAGGTACTCAGAAGCAGACCCATTCCCACTGGCAGCACCCGTTCACGAGCATGACGCGTGGACCAGCCATCGCTTCGCTCAACCATATTTGAGGGAACGTAACGACCCGCCCCACACGACACCACCGCAGAAATGATTAAAGAGAGCATGACATACTTAGGCTACCCATCCTAAGGCACTGAATTGAAAACTAATATCCAAAAGCTTTTCATAGGCCTTTACTTACAAAAACTACTGACTATAGAAAGCAAAATGATTGCAATAAAAAAAAAAAAAGAGAAATCAAAACAAGGTTTACTTGCCTATTAGTTTTATGTTTTGAGTAAGAAGTGCCATACATATTGATAACATCAAACAGAGAAAAAAAAAATATAAATATACGACGCCCTTAGTACATCCACATCGATTTTCATGTTTACTTACCCCATTTACACCTAAGTGGTTGAATTTCAAAATTACAAAATATATGTTTGCCTATTTATTTTTAGATGTGCTCCTACGACGTTTAAAGTTGTAATGTCTATTTTATATTATTTTTCCATACAAAATTTGAACCCCATTTTCACGCCTTTAGGAATCAAATAATGTCCACCGTGTTGGACTTCAAAATAAATGTCATTTTTGCAATCGTCATCCCAGAAAACCCCAATAACGACATCCATATCTATTTTTGGGTTGTTTTTATCCCTTTTCACCCCCATTTCATTCCCGTAGGGGTTGAAATACTAACAATAATAATATACGTTGCGTTAGATTTCCATCCATAAGCCAAATAATACATTTAGCGATTTTTACTACAAAAATAAAGGATTTTCTTCAATACACAACTTCATCCCCCTTTTGACCCCTTCGGGGGTAGAATTTTGAATAACGCTGAGACCCGTATTTATTAATTTTCAATGTTCAGCCTAAACACAAAATTTGAAGATGCTAGCTTCAAAACTGAGGGGCTTTCATACAAACTTTGGACCCCCGTTTCACCCCCTTGGGTGAGTTTTGAAAAATCCTTTCTTAGTGCACCCCTGGACCTCATAAGGAACCTATGTGCAAAATTTCAAGTCTCTAGGTTCAGCGGTTTGGGCTGTGCGTTGATATCTCACTCAGTCAGTCAGTCAGTCAGGGACTTTGAATTTTATATATATAGAAGATTGCACGCGTTTGTTATAGCTCGGTTAATGGCCCTAAAAGCGATGTATTAGGGCTCACTTTACGAGCAAGTGTGTTGAAAACGTTGTTATGGACGGCGCGGCGTGCTAGCGATATTAACCTTTATAGGAGTGGTAAAGCACTAGTGTATAGTACGCACGACAGCAAGCCAGGTTAAACAGTTGAACTACGAAAATAGCTCTTATTACGTAGGGCATAAAGGCGGTCTCAAGGTCAACATGTATAGTCTGATGTGCTGCTGACTGTACATAAAAACGGTTGAGTTAACGTCGAAGAAGCAAAACAACATCATTTTATATGTGATATCAGTAATGAAATCTTAGTAAAACAGCAATTTGTACTCTTTACTATAAATTAACTAGATATTACTTAAATAAGTAGATACTTATATCACCATACCGCATTATTTGTGTTTAAAGCAGGGATTGAAAAGGTTATTTCAAAATTAACGTTATTAATTGTCTGTAATTATCGGTATTATTTTATGTTACGTTAAATAACGTTATTTCACCGTTAAACATAATGCCAACCGTTAAATAACATTATTTCACCTTCATAATATAATACTGTAAAAATAACGTTAACAACAAATAACGTTACTTTAAACGGTTGTTTCTGTAACGTTATAATTTTTAAGCGATATTTAAATCCCTGGTTTAGTGTCTTATATCGAACAACTTAAGTTCTGCTTATATTGTTGATATAAGACTTAGTATTGAATGGTAGTTTCTTTTTACCCGACTGCCGAAAAGAAAGGAGGGTAATGTTTTTGTCCATATAATGATAGAGTGGGACTCGGAGCTAGGGTTACCATGTGTGTAACGGAGGATGCCTGTCTAGTATGCATAAAATGCCTGATTTTTCAGAAAAATGCCTGTCTATAGCAAAAAAACGGCCGCGCAACGCAATAAGACAGTTTCATCCACTTATCTAGTACTCCTGCCTATCTACAGTAAAAAATGACCGCGCAGCGCATTTTAAAGTCAGTTCCATTCACTAATCTTGTAATCTTCCCTGTGTTGTAAAAAACGGTAGCTAAGTAACCACTAATTTTGTATTCTTGTCTGTGTAAAGTGAAAAAAAACGGCCGCGCAGCGCGATTTTTAGTCGGTTACATCCACTAATCTTATAATCTGTGGTTTCATCCGCAAAATTTAAAAACGCCCGTCTCATTAGTGCCGGCCGCACGGCTGTCTAAACCGTAAAATGCCTATCAAATGCGGCAAATGCCTGTCAGATGCGGCAAATGCCTGCCAGATGGTAACCCTACTCGGGCCACTTAAATTAAAAATATGCATAATGTGATGTCATCCTGACAAACTTCACTTCAGTATACTTTACGTATAGACTGATGGCCATGTTTACACGAGCTTAGCTACTAATGCTTAGTACTTGTTACTTATTAGTAATACCTTGCGTGTAAACATACTGATCAAGCGCTTAGTCAGTATGCTTACATGGAACGTATTGTTACTGACAAGTAGTAAGCATTAGTAGCTAAGCTTGTTTAAGTGAAGTTGGTTTCACAGAATGACGTCACTTTGTGCACATTACAATTTTATTTGGTTATAAATAATCTATAATTATATGGACAATTTTATAATTAAATATTATTATGCATTATTTATTCATCGTACCGTATAAGATCATTTATCGATAGTGTTTTACAGTTTTCTACATATTTCAAATTGTATTTTAGTTTAGAGAAATAAAGTGTATACCCGAATTTGTTGTTTTATTTGTAATGCCAGCATCAAGTAGTGAATCATTCAGAATTTCCTGTAAATTCAAATTAAGGGCTGGTTTATACGGTGTCAGTGACTGGACCCAGTGAATCGGAAATTCGGACCCAGTAACTGGGTTCATGTGGGTTCAACACCAGGGATTGAAACCTTTAGGACCATAATGAGACTTGTTAGTTATTTAACAAAATATAATTTACTGTCGAACTCTCAATACAGTTTTAGAAAGGGTCTATCAACGCAGGACGCAGTTACAGATTTATGCAATATAATAACTGAAAAAAATTAAAAAACCCGCCTGCATAAAAAGACAAGTCGACTGAAAAGAGTGTCCTACATCTTGGCATGGACCACTTTGAAAACCGCAATTCTGACTACATGGAAAATTTCTCCCCAATTAGTCCCAACTAGTCCTACTTTTTCGGAATTAGTCCCAAAAAGGACTGAAAGATATAAGCGATTTAAATGGTCCATGCCAAAGCAAACCTTCATTTTGGCAGGGACAGGCTATATCTAGCGAACCTAAACACCTAGCCAGGATCTGATTATTCAAAAAAAATCTCCCTTTTTTATGGATCCCGCAATGCCTAGAATCAAAACGAAATGAAGCGCCGTTCAAAAAATATAAAGGAATGATTTGGTCCCTGCCAAAATCAACCTACATCTTGGCGAGGACTTTTGAACCAGGTCACCTAGAGAAAATCTGATTATTGGAAACGATTCGTGTAAATTAGTCCCAATTAGTCCTAAAGCCACAAAATTAGTCCCCCTTTAGTTTAGGAGATAATCGGAATTAAAGTTTGGTTTTTATAGTACAGGAGCCGACTTCCTATTTAGTGACGATGTTTGAAACTTGTTTTATTTTTGCGTGTTTGTGTTAAAATAATGAAGTGCTATTAACGTATAATGTAAAACAAAAGTATAACGTAAAGTAATACGTAACTTTTATGCATTTTCGAAACTCAAAACCTTAATTTTTAAGTCATAAAATAAAAATGATTTCTTAGAGGTAATTTGATCCCGCCTCCTGGACTACATCAAAAACATGTACAGTCGCGTACAAAATAATTTCAAAAGAAGTATGAAATGGTCATGTATAAAATTGAATTTTAAAGTTATATTGCTTTTCTTTCGAAACTATTCATATTTGGAGTAGAGAGTGATTTTCTTCCTTCAATGGGATCACTTGAAACTTTGTACCTATACAGTGTTATTTGTAATTAATTTAAAACCTCTCTTGGGGCTGATCACACCATCAAACTGTACAACTTTCATTATAGGACCAACCTTGAAATCGAAAAAAAAACAGCTGTTTCATACATTTCGATGGAGTACCTACCTACGCATTGTACTTATGTATGGAACAGGTGTTTTTTTTTTCTAGTTTGACAAGAAAATAACAATTCAATGTTAAAAAAAATAAAAAAATACAAGATGGCGGCCAACTTTTTTGTTTGTAGGCTGATTTCGATGAAACTCGGTTTTTGCTACTATTTTGACAAGAATACAGCAATGCAATGTTAAAAATATAAAAAATCCAAGATGGCAGCCAACTTTTTTGTTTGTAGGCCGATTTCGATGAAACTCGGTTTTTGCTACTATTTTGACAAGATACAGCAATGCAATTTTAAAAATATAAAAATCCAAGATGGCGGCCAACTTTTTTTTTGTACCTACGAAAATACGTAATAGGATTTCATTTTTCACAACTTTGCTTAAAAATATTAAAATATATTAGGTAAGTTATACTTTTTAGCGACTAAATTACAAAAATATTAAAAAAATCCGCTAATCCAGCTACTATGTCGCTAGAACGGCAACACAGCATGTAATGTATGACAAAAACGAACTATTTTTTGGGTGTGGTATGGCTTGGTTAAGAGCCATTTAGACAACATGTTTCGCAACATTTAGGTACCTGTCTCGTCCATTTTGCTTCAAATGGATGACACAGATAGATATTTCGGAAACATTGAATTGAAAACATGTTTTCCAACATTTTTTTTTTTTTTTACAATAATTATTCTAAAGATGCCTTTACGCTTATAAACCTACGCTATAAACCTACATGTTTTTGTGTCTATTTAAACGCGGCTTTAGAGCGTTTTTCCACGAACAACGACACGACACGATTCACAAGCTGCACGACAGTGTTGTCAGCACTATAGTGCTGACAACTGTACTTTTTGGTACGTTCTGGCAACACTGTTGACAATCGTGTCGTGTCATTGTTTGTTCGTAGGTATACTGTTTGTGCATTCCTCAATCTACGAAAGTTCGTGCTTAATGTTTTACAATCGGAACACTGCGCATTACGGAACGGGATAGTTTTATGTAATTATTTTTTACTGTACGCTTTTGTACATGACTGTACTTATATATAAAAACGGAATTTCTCCTAAACTAAAGGGGGACTAATTTTGTGGCTTTGGGACTAATTGGGACTAATTTACACGAATCGTTTCCAATAATTAGATTTTCTCTAGGTGACCTGGTTCAAAAGTCCTCGCCAAGATGTAGGTTGATTTTGGCAGGGACCAAATCATTCCTTTATATTTTTTGAACGGCGCTTCATTTCGTTTTGATTCTTGGCATTGCGGGATCCATAAAAAAGGGAGATTTTTTTTGAATAATCAGATCCTGGCTAGGTGTTTAGGTTCGCTAGATATAGCCTGTCCCTGCCAAAATGAAGGTTTGCTTTGGCATGGACCATTTAAATCGCTTATATCTTTCAGTCCTTTTTGGGACTAATTCCGAAAAAGTAGGACTAGTTGGGACTAATTGGGGAGAAATTTTCCATATAGTCAGAATTGCGGTTTTCAAAGTGGTCCATGCCAAGATGTAGGACACCTGAAAAGATGGAAACAAGATTAAATAAATATTAAAGGCAACATGTCATAATAACATGCAGTCGGAGGCATGCATAAAGAAAGTGACATTATGAATAATTGAATTATATGCCTCCGACTGCATGTTATTATGACATGTTCTCTTTAATATTTATTTAATCTTGTTTCCATCTTTTCAGTCGACTTGTCTTTTTATGCAGGCGGGTTTTTTAATTTTTTAAATTTATTTTTTATTTATATCTTTTTAGTTACTATATATTACGGTCTTGATATACCTTTTTGAAATACTTATAATAAGCCCTTTAATTTGACACCCATATTGCAGTATTCTAAAAAAAATTTTTTTTTTTCACTTTTATAATAGCACCGTACAGCCGCCATGTTGGTTTTTTTTATTACCAACATGGCGGCTGTACTGTTTTTATTTACGCCACCTTCTTAAGAACACTTGGGCTGAAAAGACAAATCTAACGATATCTTAATCATAGAAATCCGTTCAGCCGTTTGAAAGATATGAGGTAATAAAGAATATTACATACAAACATACTTACAAGATACGCGCGAAAAACATAACCCGCAGTCGGGTAATAAAAAGTAGATAGTGCACTTAAATTTGTCACTGTGTTTATAAGCTTACAAAGATTATTGATGTAAATCAGGAAAAGCGTAGGGCCCAGGACACTTCCCTGGGGGACACCGAATGCAATATTTTCCACATCGCTGTAGCAACTGCCAATTTTCACTACCGGAGTCCTTTCTTGTAGGTAATTTTCGAAGAGAGACAGAGCTATCCCTCTTATTCCAATTTCCTCAAGCCTGCGCACAAGAATGGGGACAGAAACGGTATCAAAGGCTTTTTTAAGGTCACAAAACCATCTTGTTCTATTAATACGTAGGACTATTGGGAATACAAAATGTATCATTAGATCTACTGTAGAACTAATGAGAAGATTTTCTAATAGGTTTTTCTAACAAAAAAACAAGTTTAGCAATAAACTCTTTATTTCATGATTCAAAAAGAAGAATATTTACAACAATTTAGTCAAAAACTTAACATTATTGGCAACAAACACTATACTAGCTTAGAACTAATTGGAAATACTTGGTTCTTAAGAGAATTGTCAACCACGTGGTCTCCATACAAACGGCGATAACGTTTCCCACTCTCTAAACCTTAACCTACAGCAATGAATTTTTGGTATGTTTTTGAAATGCCTAAAAACTAGGGCTGTACGTTTTGATTTTTAAAATATTCATTGTAGATTTGAAAATATTGGCACTTCTGTGTTTTGTATGAAATCACTAAAATGCAAATATTTCGAAATCTATTATAGATATTAAAAAAATCAAAACGTACAGCCCTAGTATTTAGGCATTTCAAAAAAATACCAAAAATTCATTGCTGTAGGTTAAGGTTTAGAGGGTAAGAAACGTTATCGCCGTTTGTATGGAGACCACGTGGTTGACAATCCTCTTAAGAGATTCGTGGTCCACACTTTTCATATAACCACAGATAACATTATTATTAAACTATCAAACGCTACTATCCCCGCAAATTGCCGATACGATGGAACCTTGCCACATTAACATTCATGTTGACGTCATTCGCATCTAAAAATGCATCGTCCATCAGCCATTTTTTTTATGTCCCCACTATTAGTGATGGGCCAGGATGGTGGGTACCACGCGGGCCTAATGCGGATTGGTGGGTGTTAACGACCTGTAAATGATCGAATGGCAAATGCACCCGGGTCGCCCGGGACCAACGGCTTAACGTGCCTTCCGAAGCACGGAGGAGCTCGAATAAATTTTTGGTCACCCATCCCATGACCGACCCTTGCGAACGTTGCTTAACCTCCGCAATCGCTGGGCCAGGCGCTAAACCACTGCGCCACCGAGCTCCTCAAAAAATAACATGTAACAATAAAATTGTAATAGGTAATTTAATATATCAATTATTTAATTTATCTATTATTTTCAATAAGATAGGGTCTAGCTAGGTATGTAAATTTTTAATAACTGTTTTCGAAAATGGCCGCCACGTCCTTTAGCAATTTGAGGGGATGCAGTCTGTATATTTCGTAGGTCTGTAAAATCTTACTTTTTCGGCTATTCCCACTAAACCCTATACAACTCTGATATCTATAGATTTAAACTTTTTAATTTTAGTCCCTACTCTAAAAAGTAAAAACTTGCTTTGCCAATAACTTCTAAGTCTTGACACTTTATTTTGCAAAAAATCGAATGCCTGGTGTCATGTTAGGTCGCCCGGATCACCTTTCCGTTAGTTAATAATAATATCAAGTTTTAAGCAATTTTTTTTTATGTAAAGAACTCATAATTTGGAACACGTATACGAAATATTATGGAGCAGAACCGAATAAGTTGCGAGGAATAAATTTCATAAAATTAGGAATTTTTAATTCAAAGACGTCTATTATTTTAAAATAAAATTTTTAGGATTGACAGTGGATAAATTATGTAATTGGAAATGTCAGATTCAGACCCTAGTTAGCAAATTAGATAGATTTGTATATGCCTTAAAAAGAATAAAGCAAAGTGTATCTAGAGAAGCTGCTCTCATGGCATATCATGGCTACGTTTCCTCCTTATTACGGTATGGCATTATACTGTGGGGTAATTGTACGGATATTGTTCGTTTATTTAGACTCCAAAAAAAATGCATAAGAGCGATATGTGGTGCGGGTTACTTAGATAGTTGCAAACCTTTATTCAGGGAACTAGGAATTCTGCCACTCCCCTGTCTGTACATTTTAGAAACTTGCCTATTTGTTAAGAAGCATCTGTACCTATTTAAAACAAATGATGACTATGGCCATAGAGGGAGAATAGGTGATAAATTACGTATTCCATACCAAAGGCTGAAATTATATTCTAAAAATTCATATTGCATGGCCATTCGTATGTACAATAAACTCCCATCTGAATTGACAAGTTTAACGCTATTTAAATTTAAAGATAAATTAAAGAAATTATTATTGACGAAAAATTATTACTGTGTTTCTGATTTTTTAAGTGACAAATCAATTAAGTAAATAATTATGTTCTGTATTCCATTAATTCAATATTTGTGATGCATGAGAGTGTTTTTTTTTATGACTAAATTATTTTACTTTGACATTATATAATTATAATTATGACATAGCTGCAATTTGTAATGAATGATACTTGCCCTATGCTGTTTTTATTTGCTATCAAATAGCTATTAATAATATTTAATGTTCAAATATTTGCACGCTGTATACATACGGCAGCATGTAATGGCACATTTTATGCTTAAGACCTTTGTTTCACCACATGTTCGCAAATAAACAATTGATTTGATTTGATTTGATTTGATTTATAATATTTATAAAATCATTTAGACCTGCCTTTCTATTGTCTAATTTCAAAATCTATCGCAATCGCTTTCAGGATGTAACACTGATGTTTCTTTATGACACAAATAAAAAGTTACCAAAGAAATGCAGCAACGTGTCACATCCATCTGTGATTGCGATAGATTTTGAAATAAGACAATTAGCCCCCAGCGCTGTTATTTTTGATGTTTGGTGTGAGCACTAGGTTGGGTAAGATTAGCATTTCAAAAAGATTGCCTAAATAATAGTAAGTACAACAAAATATACAGACATGCTTAGAGTAGAGACCAGCTAGCGAATTACGTAACTCTGTTGCTAACAATTCTCAATTGAAATCGATTGTAATCACAGTTACATTGCTGCTTTAAGAGGATTGTCAACCACATGGTCTCCATACAAACGTCGATAACGTTTCCCACCCTCTAAACCTTAACCTACAGTAATTAATTTTTGGTATTTTTTTTGAAATGCCTAAATACTAGGGCTGTACGTTTTGATTTTTTAAATATCTGTAATAGATTTCGAAATATTTGCATTTTAGTGATTTCATACAAAACACAGAAGTGCCAATATTTTCAAATCTACAATGAATATTTTAAAAATCAAAACGTGCAGCCCTAGTTTTTAGGCATTTCAAAAACATACCAAAAACTCATTGCTGTAGGTTAAGGTTTAGAGGGTGGGAAACGTTATCGCCGTTTGTATGGAGAGCACGTGGTTGACAATCCTCTTAAGTAAGATAGTTCTCATATTGGTTCTTACGAAAACAGCAATGAATCCGCGATTTCTGTCAGAGTTAATTGCAACAAAGACATAATTACCCCCCAGGGATTGATAACGTTATTTTTAAATGTAACGTTATTTCTTACTTTTTTACCGTTACTTTTAACATTAACGTTACGTCAATAAATAACGTTACTTTAGATAACGTTACATCGAAATTAACGTTATTTCAGTAAATAACGTTAATTTTAACATAATTTCTTACCTTTTGTCACCGTTACGTTAAAATTAACGTTACTTTTTTACCGATATTTTTTTACGGTATAGTAACGGTAAAGTTTAACGCTATATTTAACGGTAATTTTACCGGTACAATAATTTTAACGTTATTTTAAATTTACTGATAAAATGTTTTAACGGTATTTTTAACGTTATTTTTTTAACAGTATTTCAATCCCTGGTACCAACACCACACATGTTGTCAAAAACATTTTTCCTTAACAATAAAATTTCCAAACTCAATTAACTTTAACTTTTTTACTAACATGAGGTGACTCCTCACCAAAAGTTATTTCTTCCAGATCCCGTTTAGAGTTCCTCCGTTCAACGTTTGAGTTTACATTCTCTTTGTCTTTAGTTTTCTTTCCCGTGCCTTTACCTTTAGCGTTCTTAGAATAGTATTCCTCTATTTTATGACTGTCGTCTCCTTTTAAAGGTTCAAGCTCTATTGTATCGTCTAGTTTGTGGTTGGTCGGACTTTCTACTTCATCATCACCGTCTGATTCTATTACGTTCTTCTTTGGTTTTGATTTGGAGCCGCTAGCTGTGGATAGATTGTTGAAATTAATATTAGATCTTTAAAGATCTATTTAAGGGAGGTATACTAAAAAAATATTTTTTAAGATTTTATTTTATCACCTGTTCGGCGTTATTCATATTTCTAGTACTTAAGACCTCTGAGCTAGGCCGCAGACGTACAAACAGACTTGGTGAAAATAAGGGTTTTTGTTAACCTGATTATGGATGGATCCTTAAAAATTTTTGTGTTCCGGCAGTAAGAGGTAAGATAGCCAGTTCCTTGTGATGAGGATTCCAGGTATACAGTGAGCTTCTACCTTCGGCCTTATCGTCACTTAACATCAGGCGAGGTGAAGGCAAAGTACTACTACCCCGTTGTGCATAATAAATGCTCTTACCCCCAGCTGTGTCACTCTCCTCCTCTGAGTCGCTCCCTTTCTCCGTGCAGATGAAGAAGTTGGTGATCGGTTTCTGCCACTTGGGTGTCTCTCGTGGACACACAGAGTTCCCTGCACCGGAGCTGCCACGGGCAGTGCGGTCTGATGACCCTGTGTCAGAGATGTGGACTTTAAAATACAGTCATGATGACCTGAGAGTGAAGATATGAAAAAAAAACTTCAACTTTGACTGATTTTAACTTTGAAAATCTTCAATTTTGACTTTGTGTTTTTAACTCGTCAAAGACAATAGATTTTTAATTGTTATCCGGTCACCGGAGACCACTTGGGCGCTGATGAATTAAAATGACTTATATAGATTTGAAGAAAAGGAACTTATAGATAGGTATTTAATTTTTTAATCCGGAGCTGTACCGGCTAACTTACATGGCTATCGTAATCGCTTTCATTTGACAGCTGGATGTGACATGTGACACATTGCTACTTCTATTTGGCATAAATAAAAACTAACCATAGAAAAGTAACAATGTATCACATCCATCTGTCAAATGAAAGCGATGACGATCGCCATATAAGTTAGCCGGTATGGGCCCAGGTGGGATTCACAGTTCGATTTCAAGTATGGGTGTGACCATAGAGGAAATAATCACTGTGTGACTTTAACAACACAATTTACATTACAAACCATACAATAGCGTTGAATCAAATACCTGACGAGGCGTTACTGCTGGACGGCGGAGCTACGCTGCAACGAGCTTTGCTGCTCTTACCAGAAGATACTGTAAGAATAAAATATAAACAGCTATGTATGTACCCTTGTTTGAAATTTACTTTATTTATTTATTTATTGGTTCTGTACACACACAATTACAAACAGTAAAGAAATAGAAATACTCTCAATTAAATATTAGTAGGTAAGAAAAGTTAGCCAGGTTTTAATTTTAGTCCGAACCTGACTCTTCGACCAGGGGCTTTTCACTTAGTACTTGACTCACTACAAGGGAGCGCGGCCTAAGATTTTAGTTGCAGATTGATTTGATAGATGGCGCTCATTTTTCGTTTGTCAAACAGTCGAGAGATGTCGCTATCCCGTGCTGAATCGCGGTATCGTGTGTCTTTCACAGTTTTATATAGTCAAAGCTGATTAGCTATATAGTAAATTATTTTAAATTTATTTCATGACATAGCGGTTACCTCCCAAAAAAATTACATGTCAAGATTTATAGAAACCTACTAGTACCTATATTATAATATCGTACACTTTTTGTCACATTTCGTTAGATGGCGTTGATCATTAGGTCTGACTGATAACTCTATCTGTAGTATAATAATGTACTCTATGTCTTCGACTGTAAGTTTTCCAAAAGTTTTCATTTAATCAAGTTAACCAAAACTTAAAAGATAGGTTATAATAAGGTTATAAAAATATTCAAATTAGAGTGAATACTTACTTTTAGCTCCCACAGACGCTTTCGTGCGAGCCATTATGGTCGAACTGTAATGCTATTAATAAATAGGTACCTCCTTGATTACATTAAATAACATAAAAATGATGAAAGAAATGTAAATAAAAAATATAAATAAAATAAAATGCACCGGCGGGCGGGCGCCAAAACAAGTGACACTGTGACAGTGACACGCTCGAACACAGATTACTAATTTGTAGCAGTCTCGAACGAACGTCAAATGCGATATCGGTCGGTAGAGTTGCCAACAATTATCGGTAGATTCGTACTTAAAATCGGTATGATAGTTTATTGTAAAAAAAATAATTAGTCCGATTTATCGCTTTAATATATTAGACAAGCGAATTGCAGAGTCTTATAGGATTCACCTGTAAAGAAAAAGGTAAAAAAATCGGGAGAACTTCCTTATATTCTCAGAAATCGTGAAAAATTCTTTACATTTCGGTGTTTTGGTAGAAGAGGCTTCATATCGGTAGAAATACCGAAAAATCGGTAGGTTCGAGACCACTGACACACTGTCACAATCAAAGAGTAATGGTACTGTTACACATGCTCATTTCAAGCAAGAAAGCATGCTTATATTGAGCAGTTGCTACTTACTAGCATGTGTGTCGGAATGTTGCTCAAAATTAGCATGCTCATTTCGAGTATGCTTAAAAATCAACAGGCGTGCGATTTTTGAGCATGCTACCTGCGGCGCGTGTGGAAGGGGGCGTGCTTTAAGCACGTTTAAACAGGTTTTCTTATTGAGCATGCTAGTATCGATCAGTCGTTTGCAACAAGTGCATAATTTCGCGCAAAATGTCTCGCTGGGGCGACGAAAAAACGCTGAAATTTGTAATTTTATACCGAAATAACGAGTGCTTGTGTAATTCCCCGCATACCGCAGTATAAAAATAAATTTGAACTGACAGAGAGCGAGGAAGCACGCTATAAAATGGCATGTGTATTTGAATGTTTGCTTTGAGCATGCTTATTCAGGAGCATGCTTAAAACTAGCATGCCTATTGCTAGCAAATCGCTGCCCTATTATTGGTTTGTACCAACTCCGGTGACTAAGACTAAGGTGAGTTAGTATCGAGATATCGACATCCAAAGTTAAAAAAATCGTAATTCCTATTTGGTATACTAAACTGACGTTTGCTGTGCACCATTAGCTAGACAGGTTTAAGAGCAGTTATTCCATGTAAATTAAACTTGTTTTTGAACATATTTAATAATAATAAAGAAATTAAATGTAAATGACGATTGTACTATGTAGTCCAAATGAGTAAACTTGTGTTAATATTGTTTTGTACTTTAAATTTTTTACTACTTTTTTTTTCTATATCCTTACTTAGTACAAAAAATAATAAAATAGTATTACCTCAGAGTAAATAATTTGAGTACTAAGTACGTGTAAATGTATTTAAACTAAGGGACTGTTTGGAGAAAATCAATTAATCACGTTTTCAATTAAATTTGACATGAATTTTTATTTTAAAACGAAGAGACATTGGTGTTGATTTGGTTGGCAACATTTTAACTGAATTGACAGGACAGACTAAATTTAGTTTTCCATACTTTTCTTGCGGTATCGAAAAGACAAAGATGTTAGAATTAAGTTTAGCCATGTCAATTTAGTTTTTATTTGTAACAAGATCAACCGAATCGACACCAATATGTCATTATTAAGTATTTAATATTCTGTCAAAAAATTACCAAACATAATTAAAAAAAGTAACAGAACCAGCAGTGGGTGTCGTGCGGCTAATATGATGAATTTACCATAGTAGTTTATTGGGGTAGAATTATGTTTCATTATTATGAAACAATGGGGTTGGTAAACTTTTCGAAGAGAACTGTTTTATATTTTTTTTGATAGCACAAGTTTGAAGAATAAAGAAAATAATATTATAATTTTTTTATTTTACCTTGTTAACCAAATATTTTTTTTTATATTATTATCGCAATAAAATATCAAACGTACAGCTGAACACGAAGTTCCTTTGCATTTACTGATAAAAAAAACTGATTGACAGATTTGACAGACAGTGACAAAGAGTATAATCATATTCACGACCTATGTTGTTGTTTGTTTATCAGCTTATTACTGTGATTTTCTAGTGGATTTCTTGTTCAGTTATTGGAAATGAATCAGCTTGAAGAAATCCATAATCCAGCTTATTACGCAGATGAAGTACCTATACTGCTTTGTTCCGTTTTGTTTGAAATATAGACGTGACCATCCGCAGAACAAATTTTTTACGATTACCATGCCTTTGAAAGAGACGTGGTGCAGAGAATAAAACAGAAATTGTCCTCAAAGAGCTTTATACGTTTGTGATGATCACGTAAATGTATGTATATCTACAAACTTACTCACAAAAGAGTTATTTTATTTATTTTAGCAGACTGTGACTGACATGACAACTCTAGTTGACATTGCTTATGCCAAACCTTTGCTTTTTTGTTTTGAGCAACAACATAGAAGTCTTTGGAGCAAAGGCATTACCTACGCATACAGCCGTAATAGTGATTTATCTTATTATGCTGTAAATTAAAAAAAAAAAAATTAAATTAAAATGAAGTATTATAATAATTCCGCAATTGGTTATTCCTGACTCCAAAGCCAAAAGCTACCAGAAAATATATAATTCACAATAGTTTTGGAAAAGTTGACCAACCCAATTCCCCTTGCCCTAACCCTGTGTAGGGTTCGCCTAAGTATAGTGTCATTTTTATGCGGGTTTACTCTAACCTTTGACATTGTTGTTTTTCTTACTTTTTTCCCGAAGGGTAAGGCAGAGAATAGAAGCTTATACAGCCATGCACGCAATCATGCATGTTGCTTTGTCCATTTTACTAAAGAGTGTTTAATACGTTAAAAAACATGATTACAGTAATAATATAATCTATCGTTAATTATGTATCAATCTGTCAATCTTTATTTGCCATGTAGGTACCTCATAAAATTGGTATGGTTGGATATAGAACAAAGCAGTTTAACATTTAATTCTAAATTCTTCTCTTTTTTATATGTTGTTAGGAAGTTTAAAACTTAAAATGCTAGTTTGTGTCTTTGTTTATTTAATGTATACCACTCTCATAGATTATGTTTGTTTTAATACGTGGTAAACGTTGCTGGTGACAATGTAATTTAATATAAAGTGTACTTATTCTGTAAGAAATATTAAACTTTGTTACTGTTTGTTAACCCCAATAAAGAGAGAAAAAAAGCAAGGTGCAAAGTTTCTTAATATAGCTTTGTACCATCAGATTCAAAACAAACTGTTTATGGATATAGTACAAGGGAAATGAATGAATCTTATGAATCTCTTTGAAACCTGGACGTAGTACAATCGTATATTGCTTATCTCAGTAACTATACAACTATTATACGATCTGATCGGAGGATATAGTACAGAAAAATTGCTACATTAACATGGGACAAAAAAACACAAAATACCTAAAATGTGGAGTAAGTACAAAACAATAATAAGGCAGCGAAATGTAAACTGCTCATAAGCATGCGCGTATTGAGCATACTCAATGGCACGGTTTTAAGCATGCTGTTTTAGAGCATGTGTAACAGTAGCTTAATATGTAAAATAATATAATCGGTGACAGTACTAAATAAACTGTCTGTGATATTGACAATGGGTACATTCTAGCAGACCAATTGCTAGGTCACCGATCGCCACATCACCATAAGTTTAATTCATTGACCTGATTTTTTTTTCTATTTAACTGCGGGTCTACCGCCTAACTCGATTGCTTTGACTATTGCTTTGGTTTATGACGTCAGTGCACTCTCCGTCCTTGTCACCGTGTTATGATATGACAAGGACGGATAGAGTATTGCTATCGCTTCGAGATAGGCGGTAGGGCCCCTGAGGGCCTAGCCAAAGTAACATTGGCAAATCTTCGTTATCGCTTCGCTTTCGAAACATGTATGGGATTGACATAAGGTTTCGTTAACAATCCAATTTTAAAACGTCAAATCCATACATGTTTCGTAGCGAAGCGATAACGAAAAATAAGCAAAAAACGTACAATGAAAATGGTTGCCGTGATACAAAAAATTGATCGTTTATTGTGACATAAACGTACATCGAAAATATATATAAATTGCAACTTAGATTATTAAAAACTATTGTGCCTAACTCAGTCAAAAATAAATATAAAAATGCGCAATTAGTATGAAAGCAGGCCATAAGCAGTCCTGTTTAAGGCCTGCTTTTGAACTGAACGGTTTCTTATTTGCTGATGGTAAGCCCCCTGTCGTGTTGTGTCGCGATAGAAGCGTATCATTGGTTTCATATATGTATTAAGGCTAGAAACACATTATTACAGTGTGTTGTTTCTAATCTAATTCTAATAAAGGCAGAATTGTTTTGGTGATTCACAAATCGTCGACCTGCCTGCCTAGCATGAACGATTTATATCGCGTGAAAGTGAAAGTGAAATAAGCTTTATTCAAATAAACTTAATTATTGATATAGCGTTTTATCACGTTTAACTGTCAAAAAGACAAAGGAATTTGACAGTTCAGTGTCGATAAAATGCTATATCACGCGATATAAATCGGTCATGCTAGGCGGGCAGGGGCCTTACTATGAGCTCTTATAGCAGGACTTATATTGAACGGCCTTATTTTTTCGTACCATGATCTCAACGGTTAGTATGAAAGCAGGCCTTAAGCAGTCTTTTTTACGGCCTGCTTTTGAACTGAATGGTTTCTTATTTGCTGATGGTAAGCCCCCTGTCAATGCTCTCCCACTAACTTGGCGCTAGTGTAGATGTTGATGTTGACCTGTCATTTTGTTGTTTTCTATGTGATTGCTATCAATTTTTGGATGTTGGAAGCGATTTTTTGTAAATATCAATTTTCATCCAACACATTTTGGATTTCAATCTTTAATTCGTTTACTGTCTGGGGGCTTACCATCAGCAAATAATAAAACCGATCAGTTCAAAAGCAGACCTTAAACAGGACTTCTTAAAGCCTGCTTTCATACTAACCGTTGATATGAGGTCATAGTACGAAAAAGCGAAAAGTAAGGCAGTTCAATATAAGCCCTGCTTTAAGAGTTCATAGTAAAGCCCCAGGCCTTATTTTTAAAAGCCAAATTTGACACGTCTTCTCTTTCCATCAACGCCATCTAGTGAGGCAAATAGTTAATATTTTTATTTTCTAAATGTCCCTTTGAAAAGCTCTCATTCCTCCAACAATGGCATTAACGAAAAAATTGATATTATTATTTTTTATGTCTTGTATCAAGTGTTTTTTGGTAAATTTTGCCTACTTAGGCGCACTTTCGAGTAGCAGACAGAGTGATTACTGATTTCTCGACTAGTTGAGAGTGAGAGTTTTTACTCTCACAATTACCTATCCGACATGTAGTAGGTATTTAATTTCAACCTACCTACCCATTGTGTGCAAACTTTTGTTAATTTTTGTGATGGAAAATGACCTCACTTTAAATGTAGAGCTCATTTTTCAATGTTGACGACTCTGTATGAAATATACAGGGAGAAAAAAGCAGCCCTTGACGAGTTTCTTGCCGGTTCTTCTCGCTACAAGGTCTCCCGCTCAGGGTTCGCGAACCGATGGCGTAGCTTCTTTGACATTCACAAATGCTTGTAACAGCCTAGACTGAATAAATTATTTTGAATATCAAAAGGCACGCACAAAAACTGCATTCAATGAGGGCTTTTCACAATGACAAAAAACTGTAGGCTCGATAGATGGCGTTGATAAAAATAGGTGACAATGTGGTGATGAAATACAGTAATAAATTATAGAGTTATTTCTCGTTAATTTTGTACTTAAATGTTCTGAATTACCTACCTAGTAATTCTAGTCATCTTGTTTTTGTAATAAAAAGCAATTTATCGCACTATTATTGTTGTTAATTTTTTAGTACACCGTTTTTTACACCGTTTTTTCCACGCACAATCGCCGTAATTTCTTAGTATCTACCGTATATTTTGAGCTGCTGTAGGTATCTATACTTAGAGTAAAGCTGGATCCACACTTGTATCATTTTGGCGTATCAGAGGGCCTAGCCAAAGTAACATTTGCAAACCTTCGTTATCGCTTCGCTTTCGAAACATGTATGGAATTGACATAAGGTTTCGTTAACAATCGAATTGTAAAACGTCAAATCCATACATGTTTCGAAAGCGAAGAGATAACGAAAATTTGCCAATGTTACTTTGGCTAGGGGGGCTGATCACCGTATCTTTAGCATACCATACATCGCTAGTTTGGTTGGTGGTACGTTGGAGTAATACTGTATCAAAGAGACGATGTATGACTGATACGGTGATCTGGGGCCGTACCATGAGCTCTTATAGCAGGGCTTATATTGAACTGCCTTTCTTTTTCGTACTATGACCTCAACGGTTAGTATGAAAGCAGGCCTTAAACAGTCCTGTTTAAGGCCTGCTTTTGAACTGAACGGTTTCTTATTTGCTGATGGTAAACCCCCTGAAACGCCAAAATGATACAAGTGTGGACAAAGCTTAAGACGCTCTGCTGTATGTTATCATCACCGTCGACATTTTGGACATGGCAACACTGTCTCTATTTTATTTTTTATTAAAAAGTAAAAATTGCTATGTGATGTGAAAGTGAAGTGATTGTTTTTACTAAAATCTATTAATCTTACTAAAATATAGCCTATAAGTTTAATTGTGAGTATAAAAATACTAAAATACTTATATAATATTTCTAGTTAATGCCAGCTTCGATAAAAGTTAGTGAAATGCTGACATATTTTATTTCTAACCTATAATGTCATAACGGTTTGTGACTTGTGTTGTGTTGTAAGAATCTATTGTGTGTGTTTATTGCAAACAACTTATAATTTTAAGTTTTAACAATTATACGTAGTTTTTCTAGTTGACTGTGTAAAAATTTGGCTTCAAAATTGGTTGAGGTCTAGTATGCACAGTACATCATACAATTCCTAGTAAGTTCTTACTAAGAAACATGTAGGTAGACTAGGTAGTAAACAAGTAGTTGACCTAAAAAAAATTGCATTGCAGACACAGCAAAAAGACTCATTTTGCTTTGCTTAAATTAATCCAAATTAAGTGAAATAAACAGCCATTTACAGCAGTTTTCTTTTAAAGGAGAAAAAAACAATTGTTTATTTAGAAGAAAAAAACATGTTTTGGTCAGACAGCTTGAATTTATTGATATACTAGCGGCTGCCCGTGACTTCGTCCGCATGAAGTCTAGGGAATCTTTGACCAGAAAAAAATTGTTTATGTGTTAAACCGGCGGCGATTGTGATAGATTTTGAAATTAGACAATAGAAAGGCAAGTCCTAATCTATCTACCAACCAAATTTCATCCCAATCTATTTGGCTGGGATGTCATACAAACAAGGTAACTATGAAGCTTTGATTCTCCGCCCAGGATTAAACAAGGTGTAATTTGATGATGGCCAATCAAAGAGTAAATAGAGGAGCCCCAGATCGCTTTAGAATCCCAATGCCTTTGAAGAGTCATTTAGCTCAGGGTTGAACTTAAAAAATAACAAGCTAAAATTACATCAAAAGTATGTAAAATGTAACACTAATAAGTCCGTACGGTCTCTGGTGTAAACAACACTTCTAATCCATTTGGTTTCTTTAGCAATGTGGGCCTCCTCCATTTACTCTTTGGCCATCAAATCACACCCCGTTTAATCCTGGGCAACCAAAGCTTCAAAGTTACCTCGTTTGTATGAAAATAGACCTCTGTTACACTTACTTTTGCTGTATTATCATTATTTATGCTTTTTTAATGCAAAATCTCCTAAATTGTCTTAACTATAACACAGCAGTTGCCCTATCAGCAGTTGATGCAAACTATTCACTACTATTAACTATTCTCTCTTTCACTCACATTCACTGTGAGCAGTATATCCGATAGTTTACGATAGCGAAAACAGTTTGCATCAACTCCTGGTTGAGCTGTAGGATGTTTAGTGAATCTATCTATACATATAAAACTCTAAATTGATTGATTAATTGTTGGGATATGCTAAAGCCCTAACGGCTGAAAGTAGAGACCATTTTTGAAGGTTAGATACATTTCATGGTGTAGGTGAGCACTAAGAAAGAATTTTGGAAAATTCACCTCCTACGGGAATGAAAGTTTGTATGGAACTCCCTCGGTTTCAATTCAAAGCTAGGATGTTCAAATTTTGTATTTAGGCTGACAATTAAAAATGATAAGGGACAGTGCCGGAAGGGGAACGTGATGCTAATTTAATTATCTCTGGACCCAATTCTGATTGATTATAATTTTTAATTTATCTCTGGACCCAATTCTGATTGGGAACAGGGATAAGAACGCTTGTGTTTTAAGAATTCTAAAGATTTTCTAAAACGTCCACGTAACTAAGTTGTGGTTAAGCTAGTACTGTATAAACTGAGTTTTTTTATTACATAAATGGGTTTCCGTCTAATTTCATTTAAACTAAGCATAATAAATAAAGATAAAGTGCTAAGATTATTTATGTTTATCACTTTCAGAGGTTATTCAAGATGGCGGATGACATAGATATTGAGGAGCACGACTTGTTGCACCACCCACAGGTTGCTTGTTCAAGTCTACCGTACCCGACCATAAAATCTGAGCCTGTGGAGTATGAAGGTAATTGTTATCTTTTTATTAAAAATATTGTAGTAAGTACCTTTAACCCATTTATTACTGAAATTTAAATTTAAGGTTCCACTTGAGCTAGGGTTACCTGATCTAATTATGAGATTTCCTGACTTTTCAGTAAATTTCCTAACACTTTGTACTCCTACATCTACTACATTTAGTTGACGTTTAATATTTTTTTCTCACCAAAATAATTTTAAAAAATTGTGTTTTTATTGAGTTTACACTTTTGGGATTTCAAAAATCCATGACAACTACAGTTTTTCCCTGTTTTCCTGACAGACGCCTACAATTCCTGACATGTCAGGAAAATTTCTGTCATATTCTGGTAACCATAACTAGAGCTAAACTATGCTATGTTGCTAAGGATGTGTCTGATATACACCACCAGATGCACAACTTGTCTCATTCGCAACTTGTCACATTCGCAACTTGTCACATTCGTAACTCGTCACATTTTGTAACTCGTCACATACGCAACTTGTCACATTATGCAACGCGTCAGATGCACAACTCGTCACATTTCGCAACTCATAATTTTTTTTTCGATTTAATACAATGTGCCAAATGCTCATCTTGCTTTTGGCCACACAAAAAGTGGCTGCACAATACTTTCCAACCCTAATTTGGCCACCCATCTTGCTTTTGGCCACACAAAAAGTGTTTGCACAATCTTTATCGAGCCTGATTTTGGTTCCATTTTGGAAGACGTCCAAATGAAATATGTACTTCCGAATAGAATTATGTTCAGATTTAAGTTATAGGAACATTGTTTGTTCATCAGCTGTTCCATACAAAAGTACAATGCCTACTCCATCATAATAATAATAATAATTATTATTTATTTCTCCTCACAAACTTGGCATTGTAACAAAGACATGAATGAAACAAATGTATGAAACAGCTGATTTTTTTTCGTGATTTCAAGGTGTTGGTCCCATAATGAAAGTTGTTCAGTTTGATGGTCTGATCAACCCCACATTCTACTTCACTACTTTCACTTCTATACTATAGCTTAAATCTGGAAGTACTTCTACTTGGACGTGTGCCAAATAGACGTGGCTAGCTTTAAAAAATGGTGCCGTTGGTTGGCGCACCATTTGTAGCTATTAAGCAGTTAGTCAAGGTATCTCTGAGATCCCGGGTTCGATTCCCGGCCGGGTCTAGAAAACTTTTCTATATGGTTTTAGGTCCTGTGTGTTTGTACTACAAACCAACCTTACGTTGCCGTAGTCTCTGATTTCCATAACACAAGTGCTTAAGCTACTTACTTTGGAATCAGTGAAATTAATGTATGTGATATTGTCCAATATTTATCAATAGATTTAGGTCTTATTTTGTAGTCTTTCATTACAATGGACGCAAAAAAGTAAATATACGTGTATTTTGCCACTTGTGTGGGAACTCGAATACGAATTCCATACTGTGTGGTAGTACCAGCAACTAAGTATAACGGGTGTAACAAGACACTCAATGAAGCCGAAGCCCACGCATTCCACCCATCATCAGGATCATTTTTGTCTTTTAGACTATACCTGGGAAACCAATAGCTACGAAGTTATTGAAGGTCAAATTAAAAAAAATATGAAATCTTATTTTATTCGTTATTTCCTAATTTTTGTCTACATAAACATTTTAAAAAATTTATGTATTTCGTAACAAACAATGGCTTCAAAATTCTCAATGTATTTCATGAGCACGCATATAAACGTTGCCTTCAACTCGGCCGCACGCAGCTGTGTAGCATACACTCGCAGGCGCGGTCTGTTGTACGCGTTACATTGCGTAGTAATATATGCAATGCTTTTTCACACCAAAAATTAAAATCGTTTCCTAGCAATCATTTTGAACAGAAATGGTCCTGATGATGGGCAGAATACGTAGATCTCGGCTTCGTTGAGTGTCTTGTTACACCTATTTGTTTTTGCATCCATCAATGTACATATTTGTTTCTTCTTTTAGACAACTACGGAGAGTACAGCGGCGCCATTTACGACGTCAATTATCCAATAAAAAATGAACCTATGGACTGCGATACTGAACAAACCCAACTTATCGAACATCCTATTTCCATAACAACATCACAAACAATACCTCAAAACGAGACTGCTAATGTACAAATAGAAAACTTGCAAAGTAACAGAATAATTTTGGGCAAGAAGCCATGCCCTCAGTATAAGCCAGGGCCAAAAAGAAAAAAATTAAAAGCACTATTTATAATGCTAGAAGATTGGGGACAAAGACTTAAGACTAGCCCTTGTTTTTGCAAAGAATGTCAGACTCTCTTCGCGACAAGAAACGCCATAGACGCACATAATATGGCAGCGCATTCCTTCCTCGTCCCATTTGAAATTCCTGAAACTCCAGAAAGCCCACCACAAAAAGAAGATAGCCCACCACCAAATCAACCTAATCATAGGTTCTGCACACACTGCAACACACATTTCTCAGACGACAACCTCCTTATACAACATCTGTACGACTTAATACAGGCTAAGCAGAAAAGTAAAGAACCATCAAAAGCGAAAGAAGTCAAATCCTTGAACACTAATGTTGTCGGAGCCAAAAAGGTAGAAGTCAAACCTTTGGCCACAAACGTCAGTAAACAAACTAAAGAAATTAAGAGTTTGAACGTCACTGCTCATGAACCGATTAAAGAAATTAAGACTTCGAACGTCGGTACTCATAAACAGAGAAGAGAAATAACTTCGAATTTGAGTAACGGCGAAAGTTCGGAAGTCAAAAAGGTGTATCTGTGCTGTCAAATTTGTTTCTGCTTCTTTAAAACGCGATGGGAGTTCAACGGACATTGCGCGAGATCGCACGGCCCCTGTGAAGCAGTTGAAGAAGTGATCGATGGCAAATTCCCTTGCAAATTCTGCAATTCCTTACATAAAATGTCAATGTCTATTAATAGACATATACGGATTAACCACCATAAAGATGTAAACAACTTATTAGCAGAGAAAAAGAATAGAGTTATTGTTAACGAAGCGAAATATTTGACTAACACGAAATTAAAGTGCGTTCAGTGTAATTTGCATTTCAAGGACGTTAGCTCAGCAAAAAATCATCAACGTAACCATCACGGTGATCGAAATAAAATTGTGGTTTCAAAAAGAGGTGTAGTGATTGCAAAGAAAATTAAATCTTTTCTTCCGAGTAAAGTGCGTAATATAGACAGAGGATTGCCTATGCCCAAGAACGTTATTTTCAAATGCGATAAATGCCCTCTCCATTTCTTGAATTGCTTGACTGTGTGTTGCCATGTGAGCACAAAACATTACTACGCCAAAAATAGCAGTAAAGACAATGTAGTAAACGGTTGGAAATGTCCGGATTGCAATCGGACGTTCAGAGCTATGGACATGCATTTGCACGAGTTGCAGCATAGACAAACGCGGGAATTCAAAGTTTATGTGGCGCATGACAAAATATACTCGCGGGTTCTCTGCCGTTGCGCGAAGTGTAACATTTATTTTGAAGAAAGGGCATTCATGAAACACACTAAAAATGGGTGCGGCCCTACTGCAGACGTCAACATCTGCAACACCTGCAACATAAAAGTCAACAATAGTACAATCCACGTCGAAAAACACGTGGCGAGAAAACTAATTAAATCCGACTTCATTATAATCGACGACTTCATACCGACAAAAATTGGTGTTGAGAATAAAAATAAAATAATTATAGGCTCCAAGCCAGATTTGAAAAGAAAGAGAGAAGAGGGGGAATCATCACAGACAATTCCAAATAAAAAAGTAACATTGGCATTGAAGACGACCAAACAATCTGAACTAAAACACATTGAACAGGTGAAGGACGCAGCGATATTTTATTACTGTAGCCATTGCAGGTTGTACTGTAGAAAAACAAAAAGACGTAGCTATCATATAATGAAAAAATGCAGCTACGAAGCAACAAAGAGTTCTCGTGTGTGTACATCCTGTGGGCTTCGTTTCTCGTCTTCTAGTCAACTGGATATCCATAGAAAACAGCACAACCAAAAGAACTTCAGCATAAAGAATTTCCGTTTTGTTTGCATCAAAACGATGAAGGTTTGCACACCACCATTACCGGAGTTCCACAAATGCCAAAAATGCTCTGTCCAATTCCTAAAACGTCGAGATCATGACTGTATCAAAAAATCAAAAACTTGTAAACTTTGTAAGAAATCTTATCAAAGCAAAGCTTTTGCGTTGCACGTTTTGCATCATAGATATTTTGGTAAACCAGCCCAAGCGCCGATTAAAAGTATAGAGAACTGCGCTCAAGCGCCGAATAAGAGTATAGAGAACACCTTAAGAATGAAATATGAAATGCTTAAACCCACTTGGAATATCCTCTACGTTTGTGAATCGTGTGATGTGACTACGGATTCGTACGATGACGTCGTCGATCATTGTCAAAACCACTACAACGACATGCAGAGCTTTGACGTCACTATTAAAAACTGCGAACAATGTTCCTTGAATTTCGAGGAGAAGTGCTACAATAAGCACCACGAGCTACATTCTAACCAAGAGATCGACAGAAGCTCTTTCACCATTCTTGAGTACGATTACACGAAGCTTTTGACTAACGCTTGGTTTGAAATATTTAACTCATTACCGTCGGAAATGATGAGGCAAATTTTAAAGCGCACCATTTACGCGACTAGGTTGGTCAAAATGAAGTTACTACAGAGCGGCCCACCAGAATACACAATCTACAAGTGTCAAAAGTGTGAGGAGATTGTGGCTCGCGAAGAAATTTCCATACACACGAAAGCGCGGTCCTGCGGAAAACAACCACCGAAACATACATGTATGCATTGCCGTCTAGCATTCGCCAATACGAGAGCTTTGGACGCACACATTTCGATTCATGATCAGCATACTGTGACAGTGAATTCATTTAGAATAGTGGCCTTCAACCATTCAGATGAAATTGCTTTTAATGCGAAACTAAGATCAGAGTCCAGTATTAGCGAAATACCCCAACAAAACATATCTAACACTCCCGAGAAGGGATACAAATGTATTTATTACAGATGTGAGAAATGTTATTGTTCTACATCGAAATTTAGCAATACTGTGCGACACGTGTGTCCTGTTGAAGAAGAAACGCGTCTTTGTCATAAATGTAATAATGTTTTCCACCGTTCTGGAATCACTCTTCATAACCGAAAACATGATATGACAGGAATAACTGCAGACGACATTGTTATTAAACCTTTCAACGTAAATATAAAACCTGGTGAATGGAGGGTAGATTTAACTGAATGTCAGAATTGCAATGCTAAATTTCCTACACACTTATTGAATACCCATCAATGCAGTACCAAAGCTATCAACAGCATACCTACCGTGACTTTATACAGATGTCAAACATGCAAAGCATTATTCTCCTTTAAAGAAAATCTGGAAAAGCATTCCAAGACTTGTAACACAGGTCGTAGAAAATGCATTTTTAAATGTAAGAAATGTTCTAGATTCATGTTGTCCAGATTGGCTGTGCATTTTCATACGAGTGAGGATAGTGAAGATAAGACAGTTACAAAGCCGTGCCAATATTGCGGTTGGAAGTTTACACCATGGTCTTTGCATAAACATATTAAACTTCACCATCAAACATTAAAGCTAACTCCAAATGATTTTCGCATAGAAGTGATAGATACGCATTGTGGAACACTCGATAACGATAATAAAAAAAATCAGAAACAGCTCACTAATATTCCTAAAGATAATATAAAGCCTCTTGTTATTAAAAAAGCTAAGGCACTCTCTGTTGAAAGCAATTGTAATGACATGAAACCTGTCATTACAACGTATAAATCGAGAAAAGAAAGACTGATGGATCGTACACTCAAAAAAGAAACTAATACAGAATACGGTAAAGTTGATGTTAAAATGAATGCCAATAAGGATATAGAAAAAGAACAAAAAGTTGAACAGAAGAAATCTAGCGAAAGCAATGAAAAAGCAAGACACAATACGCTGCAATACGACAAGATGAAAAATACACTTTTCAGATGTGCTAAATGTGAATTGCATTACTTGAATTATAGAACTTGGATTACTCATATTCAATCGAAACACAAAATAAGGCGCGGTGCAGACATATGCACCATCTGCGGTCTGAAATTCACTCATTATTCTTTGCAAAAGCATGTTCTCGTGCATCAGGGCGGTGCTAAACCTCATTACGATATCGTAACCCCAGATGAAAGATTAGCACACGGACTTAAACCAACTAAGGTCAAAGATAGCAATAATGACACGCTAAACGCTAATGATAGTGTTGTATCACAAAGCGGCACAGACTCAGTACAGTCTTTGGTAGAAGATTCTAGCGTTCTCCAAATACAAATGCTCGAAAATTCTAGCGTAGACCAAACACAAAATGAGAAACCTTCACCGCAGCCTGATGAAACTTTAGCACAGCCTAAAAAGTCACCACCGATGCTTAATAACGCAGCTACTAAAAAGTATGCACATAAAATCTACAAATGTGGCCAATGTAACGTTCATTTCATGGCTCAAAATACATGCTACATCCACATGCTACGTCACACTCCTATAGAAGCGAAAGAGTTTATCGAATGCAAACTCTGCAATCTACCATTCAAAATCGCCTCTTTGAATACACACATGAGGAAACATCATAAAGAAAACTTCAATTTAGACGAAGTTCTAGTTGAAGAGTATACTAACGACGGAGGCAAGACTCCTAAAATTGAAATCTATTACGCTATTGATAAAGTCCAATCTAGATTGGTTAGCACTACTTCAGATGAACCGAATTTGGAAAGATATATAGAGAGTAATAGTCAGCCTAGTAGTAGTAGTTCCAATGCTCAGACCAATGATGACGTAGTAGAAACAAGTCAAGGTAATACTTCTGATATTACAATGGATACGCAACCTATGGTTTTCTCGGAAACAGTTGTCGATAACATAGACAAAGTTGAAGTTATAAGCTTAATTGACAAAGAAAAAAATATCAATGATGACGTTGTAGAAACTAGTGATGGTGATACTTCCGAAGTTACTATGGATACGCAACCATCGGTATCATCGGCAACAATTGACGATAGCACAGACAAAATTGAAGATATAAGCTTTATTGTTAAAGATGAAAAGACCAATGATGACATAGTAGAAACTAGTCAAAGTGAAACTAGTCCCGATGTTACAATGGAAACTCGACCATCGGTGTCATCGGAAACAGTTCACGATAACACAGAAAAAATTGAAGATTTGAGCTTAACTAAAGAAAATTTTATTAAAATACATAAATGCCAATTTTGTGGTGAAGAATTTAAAAGTAACACTTCCAAAGAGTTTCATGAAAGCTTGGATCATTTGGATGGTGAGAAAAACTGCTTGATATGCGACCAAACTTTTAACGCGTCTATACTAAATGAAATACATTTGAATATTAAAAACAATAGTTTTGCGTGCTGTTTGTGTAATGAAAGGTTTGATGTCCAAGAAATGGGGACACATGCGGTAGAACATTGACTTTGATTATAAATGAAAATTGAGGCCTTATTTTAGGAATAGAAATGCATTTATGCTTCTTTCAATTTTTAGACCCGTATTATTTTATAAAGGGGCCATCCACAAATTACGTCACACGTTAAGGGGGAGGGAGGGGGTCGACGAAGTGTGACATTGTGTGACAAGGGGGTGGGAAGGTCCTAAATTTCTTTACGTCACATTTAAAAATAATAAAAAAATCAGAACTGCTGTTTTAATTCAATAATTATTTCTAGGTATAAAATATGTGACACTAGGGAGGGGAGGGGGAGAGTGTTCTCACAAATGTGACCAGCTGTGACAAGTACGGGTGACGGGGTAAAAACCATGATATTCGTGTGACGTAATCTATGGATGGCAAGTATTATCTCAAGAAAATGCTCTCAACGTTGAGAGAGGTTTATAAATATGTGCTTAAATCTCTGTAACTTATCGTAATAAAACAGTTATTTATGCAACTGTACTATAATGAGGGTTATTTTAGCCTCGTGTGATAAAGTGATAAAATCTAATTATGTACAGTTGCATATTATTATATCACTTATTCTACACCCATTTTTCAATTATTTTTTTTGGGAAACAATATTTTAATACATAATTGGGATAAGGGTAGGGGGATGATAATGATGGATTAAAAACACCTATGATATTTGTCTACACCCATGCCTTAAATCCTCTGTAAAAGGTGTCCGTTACGCCAGCAAGAAAGTAGCTTCTAGAGGGAAACGAGTTTGATGAATAATTTGTGCGTAATTCGGTGTAAATGTGCGCCAAATAAAAAAATTTGTGGGCCCCATACTTTTGGAATAAAACGGGAAAAACGAATCCTGCTGGGGTAACGGTGCTCCAGCAGGAAGAATCTAAACTAATGATCGGAGAGAAATAAAAGATATATGGGCGGGTAGCTTGATACTAGCAAGAAATGTGCGCCAAATATATAATTTGTGGGCCTTACAGTTTTGGAGATATTTGATTTCCTGCTGGCGTAACGTTTTGCCGAATCCCAGATCTCGGAAACTACTAAATGTGCGATCTTACAGTAAACACATATAAGTAGCCCCTAATTTGTGCTATTTGTGCGGTAGAAAACATTTCAAAAATATTCACAGATTTTGAAGTAATCAGCCATTTTCTGAAAACAGAAAAAAAATCTAGCTCCTAAACTATTACATAAATAAAGAAACCAGAAACAGTGTTCTATTCTTCTTGTTATTTCTCATTACCATAAAAAGTTTGAAAATCCCACATTTACGCGTTTTTGAATAATACCCATATGAAGGTGAGACTGACCAAGTCATGACTTTGACGGTCAGCAGGATAAAAATATCAGAGATTATTAAGATCCTAGCCCAATGAATAATTTGTGCGGTTACTGAAGTACACGCTCTGAAAATTTCAGCTTCAAATTTTTCATATTTAAGTAAATATCAATAAAAATCTGAAACAACTGTCAGTATTCCGATTAACCGACCAAATTCGATAGACCACTAAAAAGCGACGCGTTCATACATTTTGATGACCTCCTTTAATGTGTCGTATTATGCAGAAAAATTGTTTGTACAGTCGCGTTCATAACTTTTTATTGGCAATGTGAGTAAATAGTGTTTTAACATTTAAATACATAGTTTGTGCCTTTATGCCTATAGTACCTGTGTGCCTATAGTATATAGCATTGATATGTTACATTACGTCCAGGGCCCTATTTCACCAAGTCGACATTTGTCAGTGACATAATATGTCGGTTAATTTTACATTTAGTCGTTACTTTAATTAGGGACAGGTATGTTGTGAAACAGGGATATTTTTTACAGGTAAACATATTCGTAGATTTGTCAGTGATTCTTGACATGAGATTGGAGCCGAGTCAAGTTTGCATGACAATTGTCGACTTGTAAAAATTATCCACTGTTTCACAACATAATAGGGATGTTGACTAATGAATAAAATAACGAAATACTAATAAAAATCGTAAACATATTAAACTTTTAGAGTAGCTTGTATACCTCTTGGTTTTATATATTGCATATTATTTGTTTTATGACCCTTCAAAGTTGGGTGGACAAGTCCATTTAAAAAGTATACAATTTATTAAAATAAATGATACCTTTAATTAGTCCGTAAAATGTATAGCAAATTTGTCGAAGAAACCATTTTGATAAACACAATATTTAATATAGCTGCTGAACAAATTTCCTATGCGTTGCATACAAACTAGCACGGCGTGACGTCATAACGTGCAAGCCATTAGTATGGAGCGTTTTTGATCGAGTCCATTTGTGTGCATTTCACACTGTGATATCTCGGGCAGTTTTCATGCTAGCGAATTAATTCTTTTACCAATGTTTCTTTTTTTGAGAGGTAATTTATGTAACATAAAATAAAAAAAATAGTCAACATCCCTATTGTCCTATTAAAGTAAAAAAGACGAGCCGATTCCCGAAGGTATAATCTCCGAGAGCCCATACTTTGGCAATGTATGTATCTCGGGCCCTAACCCGACAGGGCTTACGCTTTCGATTGGGTTATAATTATTATATTATTATTGAAAGTAGTGTTTGCAATTTTTTGATGTTGGTGTCATGAAAAAGTGTTTTTGGCACGATTTTAATGTTAGATTTGGAATCCAAAATGGCGGCCGCACATTGGCGAATTTGTTTATATTGGTATATTTTTTTGGGCCTATTTCGATGAAACTTTGTTTTGGAACTATTTTGACAAGAAAATAACAATGCAATGTTAAAATAATAAACAATCCAAGATGGCGGCCTACTTTTTTGTTTGTGGGCCGATTTCGATGAAACTTGGGTTTTGGTACTATTTTGGAAAGAAAACAGCAACGCAATGTTACAAATATAAAAAAATCCAAGATGGCTGCTATCTTTTTTGTTTATGGGCCGATTTCGATAAAACTCTGTTTTCAGAACTATTTTGATAAGAAAATAACAATGCAATGTAAAAAAAATAAAAATCCAAGATGACGGCTATCTTTTTTGTTTATGGGCCGATGCCTACACACATGGGAAACAGGCGTGAGTATATGTCTGTGTATGTATGTATGTATGTATCGATGAAACTCGGTTTTGGTACTATTTTGACAAGACAACAGCAACGCCATGTTAAAAAAATGAAAAATTCAAGATGGCGTCCATCTTTTTTGTTTGCAGGCAGATTTTGATAAAACTATCGTTTTTGCTAATATTTTGACAAGAAAACAGCAATGCAATGTTAAAATGTAAAAAATTCAAGATGGCGGCCAAATTTTATGTTAGTAAGCCGATTTCGATGAAACTCGGTTTTTGGTACCTACTATTTTGATAAGAAAATAGCAACGTAATGTTAAAAATGCAAAAAATTCAAGATGGCGGCCAACTTTTTTGTAAGTGGGCCGATTTCGATGAAACTCGGTTTTGGTACTATTTTGATAAGAAAATAGCAACGCAATGTTAAAAAAAATAAAAAATTCAAGATGGCGGTCAAATTTTTTGTATGTGCATTGCTATTTTTTTTGGGGTAAAAAAACATCATAAGAGATAGATATATAGATATATAAGATAAGTAGCAATGTATCACATTCATCTGTGAACTGAAACCGGTCGCTATGTGGTTTCTAATTAGATAATCAGCCTGCTGGTTTCTAATATTGCATTGTCTTGTCATCAAGTTCTGAGTTATGTTCAAAATGTCAAGTCTCTAGCTCATCGAGAAGCTAATAAAAGGTACAGACATAAATACACAAATAAATAAACATAGACAAGAAAGCGACATAAAAAATGAGATAAAATAAAAGTAATGAATTTACTAACATTTATCAAATAAAACTATAATTTACATCATCTACACACAGGTATATTGTTATACTCTTGTTTAAAACAATATACAACCCTTACGCTTTTTATTCGTCGTGCCGACTGTCGGCTTTTTCGCCAACACAAAAGGCAATGATCGACTGTATGAACTAAATACTCTTTATGTTTGATTTATTATATTTTTAACATTGCGTTGCTGTTTTCTAGTCACGAAAATGCGAATGTCATGAAATCGGCCGACCCAAAATTATGATCTCCATTTGGATTTTTATTTTTATTTATGATTGCTTTGTTATTTTCTTGTCAAAATAGTACCAAAAACCGAGATTCATCGAAATCGGCCCACAAACAAAAAAGATGGCCGCCATCTTGGATTTTTTTACATTGCTTTGTTATTTTCTTGTCAAAAACCGAGTTTCATCGAAATCGGCCCACAAACAAAAAAGATGGCCGCCATCTTGGATTTTTTAATATTTTCAACATTGCGTTGTTATTTTCGTGTCAAAATGGTACAAAAAACCGAGTTTCATTGAAATCGGCCCATAAACAAAAAAGCTGGCAGCCGCCATCTTAGAACTTATTTTTTCCTTATTAATAACTTATTTAATATTTATTTTGTACTTATTTAGCCCTAAATTAGTAATGATTTACAATTAAAATTATTATCATTATCATTATACATATAAATTCCTTTATTTGAAAAAAAATACTATAAAAAATTACAATAATTAATTCAAAGAATAAAACAAGAATTTTGAAGTGACTATCTTATTTTTCCTAATTATTTTTGAAATTCAAAAAGGCAAATCACAATGATGTGCCAACGTGTTAGTCGTTGCGTCACCTGTCTAGACGAACGGCGCTTTTTCGCCAACACAAAGGGCGATGTCCGACTGTAAGATGAATACTCTCTCGGCTGTGGTAGTAGTTTTGCCTACTATATATTTTTGCAAAAAATATAGTAGGCGAGCCCGCAATATAGTAGGATATTATAAAGTAGGGTTGGCAACCCTAGTTGAAACCGCCGCCCGCCGAGCCGTGCCCCGCGACGACAACGGACGGCGAGTTTTGGTGTAGCAAGTAGGTATTTATTGTAATAATACTATTATTTATTCTGTGATAGATAATATTTTATTTAGGTAAGTACTTACAATGCGATTAATTTTACAACAGAAGTGAGTGGTCAACTTCAGAGCGCTAGCATGCGGTATAAATCAACGTTTTTTAATCTGTAAAATTTTCTCTTTTCCATAGGTACCTACCTACCTACATTCTCTAGTGAAGTTGCAGCGGATCACTGTCTATTGTCAATTTAATCGCATTGTAATTGTATGTATATGTTTGACAAAAACACGAAATAAAATTACAAAACATCCTTTATTTTTGAATAAAATAGTGTTAAAATGGTTAAAATTCTTTCAATTCAAGTAAAAATGAAATAAAAGAGATATAACTTCATTTTTTTATTAAAATAAAAGCACTCACTCAAATCACTTTTTTACTTAAGTGTACGCAGACGTTACGTGTACAAACCTGCTCGACAACAAATTTAAGGAGGTCATCAAAATGTATGAACGCATCGCTTTTTAGTGGTCTATCGAATTTGGTCGGTTAATCGGAATACTGACAGTTGTTTCAGATTTTTATTGATATTTACCTAAATACGAAAAATTTGAAGCTGAAATTTTCAGAGCGTGTACTTCAGTAACCGCACATATTATTCATTGGGCTAGGATCTAAATAATCTCTGATATTTTTATCCTGCTGACCGTCAAAGTCATGACTTGGTCAGTCTCACCTTCATATGGGTATTATTCAAAACCGCGTAAATGTGGGATTTTCAAACTTTTTATGGTAATGAGAAATAACAAGAAGAATAGAACACTGTTTCTGGTTTCTTTATTTATGTAATAGTTTAGGCGCTAGATTTTTTTTTCTGTTTTCAGAAAATGTCTGATTACTTCAAAATCTGTGAATATTTTTGAAATGTTTTCTACCGCACAAATAGCACAAATTAGGGGCTACTTATATGTGTTTACTGTAAGATCGCACACTTAGTAGATTCCGAGATCTGGGATTCGGCAAAACGTTACGCCAGCAGGAAATCAAATATCTCCAAAACTGTAAGGCCCACAAATTATATATTTGGCGCACATTTCTTGCTAGTATCAAGCTACCCGCCCATATATCTTTTATTTCTCTCCGATCATTAGTTTAGATTCTTCCTGCTGGAGCACCGTTACCCCAGCAGGATTCGTTTTTCCCGTTTTATTCCAAAAGTATGGGGCCCACAATTTTTTTTATTTGGCGCACATTTACACCGAATTACGCACAAATTATTCATCAAACTCGTTTCCCTCTAGAAGCTACTTTCTTGCTGGCGTAACGGACACCTGTAAAAGGTTCTTAAATACACTGGACATCACAAAAAGCAGCCCACCTACATTTTACACGAAAACTCATGGTTTAAATATTTTGTATGAAACAAATTATATTATTAATTTAGTGACTAATTTGTAAAAAAATGACGTATACAATTATAATACAATTTGATTCATTCAAAATATTAAAACATGAGTTTTCATGTAAAATGTAGGTGAGCCGATTTTTGTGATGACCAGTGTAGTTCGCTTACTGCCAACACTATAAAATATAACTACCAGTGTCATAGTAACCACAATATATCCGCCTGTAGAGTTACATTATGAAATTCAGTACAACATTATAACACTCGCTCGGATGATAAAATGACGAGGAGGGGGGAGGAAAGTTAGAGGATACATATGGGTGTTTTTAATCCATGTTTGAAAATATTGTTTGTTTCCCAAATAAAAAAAATAAAGTCTTGTACATAATTAGGTATTAAAAAAACTCATGTGATACTATTATCACACGAGGCGAAGCCTACCACATTCGTGTTTTAATACCTCTCATTATAGTACAGTTGCATAAATAACTATGTGCGGTTAGGCTGTTCGTTTAAAAATACTCGCTGTGTTTGGAGTATAAGGTTTTATAAATTCTATTTTAATAATTATATTCACAGATGTTGCTAAGTATAAGGTTAAGAAATGCATAATTGATAGCGTGATTTTTGATATAAGAATTGTTTTGTCTAGAATTTCTGTCAGTTTTAAGATGAAATTTCTTTTTGGTTGATTTTATATGAATTATTAATTTCGTGTATTTACTGGAAATGTATCTTAAAAACTGGCAATGTTTTTTATGAGTGATTAAAATATTGTGTAACTCTAATTCTTTTAAACCAGTATTAGAGAGAAAATAAACTCACTATTAACAATGCCTTAAATGTGATTTTCGATTGTTTATACAGGGTGCAATTGTAACCACTCTCCAAATTGTAAGGATGTGTTCAGTCCATGAAACTGAACAACTTTCTCCATGAAACATAGGGTCAAATATGTAAAAAAAAATTGGCTTTTCATACAAATCAAAGAGATCACCTGATCAGTTTAGTATGGGGGATGACCAAAATTTTTTGGCGTATTTCGACACATGTTTCATGGAGAGAGTTGTTTAGTTTCATGGACTGAACACATCCTTAAAATTTGGAGAGTGGTTACAAATACACCCTGTATAATTGTTTAAGGGGGAGTTTAAGACACATTGATCGAAAGGCGTTCGTCGGTCGGTTTGATACAAAAAATTACAGATAACAGTTTACGAATTCTTTTACATTTTTTTTACTTAATGTGTCTTTATCTTAAGAGGATTGTCAACCACGTGGTCTCCATACAAACGGCGATAACGTTTCCCACCCTCTAAACCTTAACCTACAGTAATAAATTTTTGGTATTTTTTTGAAATGCCTAAATACTAGGGCTGTACGTTTTGATTTTTTAAATATCTATAATAGATTTCGAAATATTTGCATTTTAGTGATTTCATACAAAACACAGAAGTGTCAATATTTTCAAATCTACAATGAATATTTTAAAAATCAAAATGTACAGCCCTAGTTTTTAGGCATTTCAAAAAAATACCAAAAAATAATTACTGTAGGTTAAGGTTTAGAGGGTGGGAAACGTTATCGCCGTTTGTATGGAGACCACGTGGTTGACAATCCTCTTAAAGCTCATTTTATTACTTATCATTCGCGGGCCATTTTGGCTCGTGCCGACCAGTGATGGACCATGGACCATTGTTTTTAAACTGTTCACCAAAGAAATAGAATATTGAGTCCAGAGTATTAACTTTTCAGTACAGTGTGAGAAATAAACAATCTAACACGCTTGATAAAAATTGGCGAAGCGAAGAAGCATGTAGGTAGATGTCAGATTTCACCTTCAAATAGTGAAGACCAGGGATTGATAACGTTATTTTTAAATGTAACGTTATTTCTTTCTTTTTTACCGTTACTTTTAACATTAACGTTATGTCAATAAATAACGTTACTTTAGATAACGTTACATTGAAATTAACGTTATTTCAGTAAAAAACGTTAATTTTAACGTTATTTCTTACTTTTACTTACCGTTTCTTTAAAATTAACGTTATTTCAATTAATAACGTTACTTTTTTACCGATAATTTTAACAGTACTATTGTACCGGCAAAGTTTAACGCTATATTTAACGGTAATTTTACCGGTACAATAATTTTAACGTTATTTTTACCGGTAAATTTACCGATAAAATGTTTTAGCGGTATTTTTAACGTATTTTTTTGTATTGTTATTTTTTTTACGGTATTTCAATCTCTGGTGAAGACGTTTGTGTACTATGCCCACCTAAGACGGATCACAGACTGCCACGCATTACACAGCGTTGTGGAGATTTTGAAGAAATCTAATTCGCGTAGATGCGTCGTTTTGTTACACCGTGCGTGATTTCTATACAAATTCGTCACTTTACGTTGAACTTTTTTTTTAAATCTGCAGTTACGCATGATGCAGCGTAATGCGTGCCGATGTAAGATCCGTCCAAGTCGCAAAATAAAATAATGTAAATGATGTTTAAAAAAACGGGTCGACATTAGTGCCTAAATGATTAATTTTAATAGTTTAAGTAGGAGAAACAATACTTTGTCCAAATTCAAAGTATTATTATTATTTATAAAAAAGCATTAGATTGAGACTTGACTCAAAATGTATTTTTTCTAATACTAAATAGTTTAAAAAATGTACTTTAAGAGTTCAAGAAGTGCTGTACATAATATTGTTTTTGATTGTAAGCTTAAAATGTTAATAAAGTTTTGTAATAAATTATGTTTTTTTATGAATTTCTCTTCCTCTTTTAAACTAACCCAACTTATACACTTGAGAGCAATGAAATGTAATAAGTTTCTTTCAACTTTTTCATAATTACAAAATTATTTTTAAAGTGATTAGTACCTTCAAGTGGCGCCCTCATCTTAATTAAATTTATCGCTCGCTAAGTACATAATGTATCAAAAATTCAAACGTTGAGATTAAAGTCAAGGGTCTATAGCAGGGATGCACAGACTGCGGCCCGCGGGCCACATGTGGCCCGTCGGCAATATGCTAGTGGCCCGCCAGCAAAAATATTCCCTCGTTCATATGAAAAAAAATCTTTTTTTTGGCTTTTTTATGTTTTTATGTTGTGCTGGTGGCCCGCCATTAGTTTATCATTTGCCCAAGTGGCCCATGGTCTCCATAAGTCTGTGCATCCCTGGTCTATAGTTTATTTACAAACAATAGCCTTAGTTCGTTGTAGTAGTAGTAGGCAAAAGTGCCAAAAGTGGCCACTTTTTGCTCTTTTGCCTACTACTACTACAACGAACTATATTTTACTGAGGTTATAGTTTGTAAATAAACTATACTACCTAACCTTAGGTTCAATCTCAACGTTTGAATTTTCGATACATTATGTACTTAGCGAGCAATAAATTTATTTAAGGTGAGGGCGCCACTGTGAGAAAGCTAATCGCCTTAAGGAAAATAATTAAAATTGGTACCTACAACTTTAAATTCGTTAATTGATCTTTGAAATGTATCAATTTGATTAAATTATCGCAACTGATTTTAGTGTCGGAAAGAACTTAAACCTGGGTGAGTCAATTTCTTTGCTCTCAAGTGTATTTGTGACATAGAACTGAGTTTTCTAAAGCCTGCAGCAAGATGTAAATGTTTAGTGACCTTTCCAAAGCATTTGCTTGCGACGATCTCATATAACAAGTGAGTAAGGAACCTAATGGTGTCTTTGATAAATCAGTTGGCCTTCACAATCACGTAGCGTAGGTACCTATTTATTATGTGGCACAACTCGGAAAGTAATGATGATGAAAGCTAAAACCGGAGCCTTCAAAAGTATATGGGCGCGTACCCCAAGGATCAATATTGGGCCCTATACTGTTTTATTTTCATAATCTATACGAATAGGGATGATGACAACTTTTTTTATTTTATGTTACATAAATTACCTCTCAAAAAAAGAAACATTGGTAAAAGAATTAATTCGCTAGCATGAAAACTGCCCGAGATATCACAGTGTGAAATGCACACAAATGGACTCGCCCAAAAAAGCTCCATACTAATGGCTTTCTAGTTATGACGTCACGCCTGAGAAGTTTGTATGCAACGCGTAGGAAGTTTGTTCGGCAGCTATATTAAATATTGTGTTTATCAAAATAGTTTCTTAGACAAATTTGCTATACATTTTACGGACTAATTAAAGGTATCATTTATATTAATAAATTTTATACTTTTTAAATGGACTTGTCAACCCAACTTTGAAGGGTCATAAAATAAATAATATGCAATATATAAAACCAAGAGGTATACAAGCTACTCTAAAAAAGTTTAATATGTTTACGATTTTTATTAGTATTTCGTTATTTTATTCATTAGTCATCATCCCTATTACAAAAATACGAAAAGATAATGCCGAATATGGTAGATAGGGACCATCAAACATCAAAGAACTTTTACTATGAAACTTTGAAATCACGAAAAAAATCAGTTTGTTTTTTCATACAAAAATTAATAACGAAAATATCAATGCATGAAACAGCTGTTATTAAAATCTAATTATTCCCTTATAATCATTCTTTGTTCATTTATTTTTCCTAGATGGCGCAAATGAGATTTTGGTTAGCGAAGTATAAATAATGTATTGTGTGTAGTGTAATCATTTTGGTATAATGATTGATTATCTATACCATAGACTTAGAAAAATTTTCGCTACGGATTATACTTACCATAATGATTATAGTAACATAGATAGTAAATATCTATGGATAGTAATGATAACATCGACATGCTCTTTGCTTTGGGCGTACTATGCGTGAGTTGACAAACCAAGAAGTTTAAATTCAATCTTAATATAAACTTCTTGCATGCTTCTTGCGATAAAAAATAGTAGGTAGGTACTTACATACTTAGAATAAAAATAAAATATTAAAAAGTAATACAGGTAGGGTATAGCCAAGCCAACTATATTGAACTTTAAATTCATTAGATAGCATCAATCTAAGTACAGAGAAAAGCAGAAATTATTCTAGCGCCATCACTTGACCAAAAAATTAACTAAACTTTCAATGAGGGCTTTCACGATGACAGAAAACTGTAGGCTTGATTTGTTTCATTATCATTTGTTTTAATATCTACCATCCCCTTACTTTATGACCCCCATCACAAAAAAAAAACAATTACATGTTTAAAACATTTATAAATGTTTTGTTCTTTTAAAAAAAACAGTTTTTTATCTAACCCTGATCAACACCATCTAGTGAGGTAAATAGTTACTATTTTTAAGCTTCGAAGAATATCAACATTCAACACCATCTAGTGAGGCAAATAGTTACTATTTTTATTTTTTAAATGTCACTTTGAAAAGCCCTCATTCTTCTGGAAAACTGTTCATATTACTAAAACGCTAGTTTTATTACATTCTCTTTGCATTGAACTAATCACATTTTGGCATAAAACCTCAATATTTTTAATTAAAAAAAAGAAAAGTTAAGTCAAAGTGATTGTTTTTACTAAAATTATTAAATCTTACCAAATCACTTAAAGCTTTTAATTGTAAGATTTAAAATACTTCTAGTTGGTGCCACAGCTTCGATAAAAGTAGGTAAGTGAAATATGCTGACATTGCTGACATTGTTTTGTTTATTTGATTTGTTGATTTTTTACGTTTATTCGATCCTGAATTCAATAAGTCGCCGATTTTGATTTTGAGCTTGATCGCTGATGAAATCAGGGGAAAAAACGTTACTTTTTTCATTTTCGGATATAATGTTTTGTATATATAATTTACTTTCTGCATATTACTGTAGTGTTCAAGTGTGTAAAAACTACCTTAATTTGTAATATTTTAGTTCATTCCTACTCATATGATGTGAGCTCAAGATTTTTTTAAATATTTTTTCTAAAACTAGGTACCTCTGTGGAAATTTTTAATTAGCATAGGATTATCCATAGTCTTATACATTAAGTTATTTGTCTGTTAATTTCCCAAATACAATAAAATAAAATAAAGTATGACACATATTTACTCACACCATTTAAGGCGCTGCAGGTAGTGAAACTAGCGCCGCCACTACATTTATTTTTTTATTACTCGTAAACCAAGTCAATATAAATAAGCTCATGTAATAATTTCATGTAATGTGAATGCACAGAATAATAGTACATTATGAGACAAGTTAGCTTAGGTTGCTCAAGAGCTCACGAGTTTCATACGACGTTTTTCAACACATTTGCAAGGAAAAAACAAAGTAATTTACCACACAGCAACAAATATGACAAAAACAAAATATGATAATTAAGGTAAATGTCCCATACTTCGGCATGTTTAGACTCTTACGACTTTGAGTTTTTTTATAAATTTAACTAAACATGCTATCAGTTTGAAATCTTTTGTGTCATGAATATTGGTTTTTTGACAGTAATTCAATGCATAAATTATGTAGTTTTAGCTTGAATTTCTTTTTATATTATTTTATTTATAGACCTCTTGATTGAACCCTGTTTCGTGATAAAAATTGGGCTCTGCTTCTAAGTTCGTGAGTTCATGTCCCCTGTTTCGGGATAAAGATTTTTACATTGAATTATGATCATTTATTAATAAAAAAACATAAATATTTGAAGGATTTTTTTAAAATAAAAAAGATATGAGGGCAATAAATAACTAATATGCGTTTACAAAACAAAAATTATAACAAAATTCAATAAGTATCAGTTTTGTTTGAAATTTTTGTTTTTTTAATAAAAACATTAATATTAAATATAATAAAAATATACTTTCGAAAATAAATAAAATCAATTTAATAACAACCAAAGTTATTCTGGTAGTAGGTACCAACTTATCCGAATTTAACTTAAAATCGTAAATTTAGGTTACCTTCAAACTCGAATTTATAAGAATTCTAGTGAACAAAACATATACCGAATTTAGCTCCTAAGAAACTTAATTAAACTAACCTAAAAATTAACCTACATTATTTGATTTTTAATTAACATTTAAATTATCTTAATTATTACATAAATAAACAAGCAAGAAAAAAATCTTTATAATATCCCTGATTCGGTAGTGGCACGAACTAGGGGACACACGAAAAATAACATGACCGCTATTTCGTGAGTCGATTTATTGCAATTTTAAAGGAATTATATGCTTGCATATAACTTTTTTCATAGTTAAATCAATTGTTAAGGAACGTAAGAAAGCACTATAAAATGTTTTATTCAAATGGACTTACCTTTGCCTTTCTATGAGCTTAAGAAGTACGAGTGCTAACCTTACGGTGGTGACAAGAAATACACCCCGCACAACTGTCCGTGGCCGTAAACAGAGTTTCAAACGTCACATTGCTCTCAGTTTAGTCGCCAAAATGTTGGTGTTTGATTTTTTTGACTGTTTAAATGATAAGAGTTTTTTTACTGATGTATAATATAAATAAATAATATATAGATTCCTTGTTTTCCGCGCCAGAAACCAAACTCACGAAATAATGTACTATCACGAAGTTATGGCCCTTTACCTTATTTATGGGAAAAGGCGCGCAGGTTTTTTTTTGTTTTTTTCACACGTTCAATGCAAGAATATTTTGCGAACAAAGGGATGAGGAGCATACAGCATACTTCAAAATTATAATTTTAAGTAGAAATGCAAATATTTTATAACAAAATATTGTGAATTATGAATAATTTGATAATAATAAATATTTGTTTGACTTAATTAAGGACTTACACATTTATTTATTCCAAAAATGTATATGAATTTTCAGCGGCATAAAACCTCTTTGTTGAAGTTTGTTGTTACTAAAAAAAATATCTGTATAACCCGGTTAAATTGGGAATGCTCTGTTTACTCGCATAGAACTTGCAGTAAGGTACTAATTTAACTTTGTAGGGTTAATTCTATTACGAACTAGTGTTTTATATATTATAGCACGCGTTTGTTATAGCTCGGTTTATGGCCCTAAAAGCGATGTATTAGGGCTCACTTTACGAGCAAGTGTGTTGAAAATAATAGTAGGTATGTAAGTAATATATACCTCACGGACCTACAGCTATCATTCATTCTGTAAGTTTTAACCATAATTGCCAAAAGTGGCCACTTCGAGCTAAAATGGATTTTAAAACTTACAGAAAGAATGAAAACTGTTGAAGAGTTATTAAAAAAATATTAGAGACAATTTTTAAGAAATTATTACATGGGTTTTATTTAAATATTGACTTGGTTTACGAGTAATTTTTTTTTTTCACTACGTATAATAGCACCGTACATCCGCCATGTTGGTTTTTTTATAACGCCACCTTCTTAAGAACACTTGGGCTGAAAAGACAAATCTAACGATATCTTAATCATAGAAATCCGTTCAGCCGTTTGAAAGATATGAGGTAATAAAGAATATTACATACAAACATACTTACAATATTTTTTTTTTTTTATTTTTTTTTTATTTTTTAAGATACGCGCGAAAAACATAACCCGCAGTCGGGTAAAAATAAATGTAGCGGCGGCGCTAGTTTCACTACCACTTTTGGGAGATACCTTCTTGGCTAACTCCAAATTAACGCTGAATTAAAATTTATTATTTGATAACTAGTTATTGAATAATACTTCCTTTACGTGTAGGAGTTATGAAATAAATGGAATAAAAGTTACATAGGCGGAAAACAAATTTTTTTTGATAACCAGTTATTAAACGAGAAAAAAATCATGCTGCGGCTGATAAGTTCGTGGCCTAGGGTACTTAATGAAAGAAAAATATAGTTATTTAATTTTTAATTTTTAATATAGTCCCCCTCAAGTGAAATACACTTGTCACATCGTGAATACAATGCCTTTAGTCCATTGAAATAATAGTCAGAAGATTTCTCTTCAAAATGGCTCTCCACAGCCGACTTCATCGCATTGTCATCCAAAAATCTTCGCCCCCGTAACTCCTTTTTTAGTTTTGAAAAAAGGAAAAAATCACTGGGTGCTAGGTCCGGACTATAGGGGGGATGGTCACCTCCCTCCCGCCCCTCGTATGTATACCTACGCAATAAGGGTTGTTTTGTAACACGTTGTATAAAGAATATACCTACTGTACAAACAGAGTTTATTTTTCTTACATAAATGGGTTTACGTCTAATTTCATTTAAGCTGAGCAAAAATAATAAAAACTATAAAAGTTACTTTCACCCTCAGCGTTTCCCAAATAGTGGTATGCGTAGTTACTAGCATAGAGTACATTATTATACTAGAGATAGAGTTATCAGTCAGACCTAATGATCAACGCCATCTAGCGAAATGTGACAAAAAGTGTACGATATTATAATATAGGTACTAGTAGGTTTCTATAAATCTTGACTTGTAATATTTTTGGGAGGTAACCGCTATGTCATGAAATAATTTAAATTATAGCTAATCAGCTTTGACTATATAAAACTGTGAAAGACACACGATACCGCGATTCAGCACGGGATAGCGATATCTATCGACTGTTTGACAAACGAAAAATGAGCGCCATCTATCAAATCAATCCGCAACTAAAATCTTAGGCCGCGCTCCCTTGTAGTGAGTCAAGTACTAAGTGAAAAGCCCCTGGGGTACGCGCAGCAATCTCTTTAAGGCCATCAGTATATTCCAAATTATCGAATTTGGCCTATGTTTAATTCAACGATAAACAATCAAATATTCTTTATTTTGAGCAGATAAAAATATTATGTTGAAGTTTCATTAACGATCTTGATTATTTTACGGTTAAAAATATGATATTCGTATCTTCACTCGACTAAAAAAATATGCAAAGACAAAGAAAATTTTCATTAATTTTATATTTTTTGGATAATAGGTAAGTACTTAAAGTTTATCAATCCCTTATGCACGAAAAATATATAGAAAAATAGGTAATGACATATAGAAGAATATTCAACGGTTACTTTTCAAAAAGTGTCTTTATGCTCAAAATAACAACAAAAACATTGAAAAAATGAAAAAGTAAGGTTATTTTCATTACTCTTCACACGTAAAGAAAAAGACAGAGACAGAGTTTTTGGAATATACTGGCCTTAAACATCTGTACCCTTAGCACGAACATCTATCGAGAAAAAAACGCGTGTACCTTCTGATTCCATTTTTTATTCATCATTCCTACATAATAATGGGTACATGAGTTTGAGGTGTTTCTTGGAGTACTTACTTAGTGGTACAAAGAAAAAACGATTTGGGAACCGCTGTTTCAAAGGATAACTTTGTTATTTATGTGTATCACTTTGAACTCAAGATGGCGAATGCTGAGCATGACTTGTTGGGCCACCCACAGGTTACTGGTATATGCATACAGTGCCTAACTATCAAATCCGAGCCTATGGAATATGAAGGTAAGCAATTGTTATTTTTTATTAAGAATATCGTAGTACCCTCAAAGAACTGGGCTATCTATTGTCTAATTTTAAAAATCTATCGCAATCGCTTTTCATTTGACAGATGGATGTGACACATTGTTGCATTTCTTTGGTAAGTTTTTATTTGTGCCAAAAAGAAGCATCAATGTATCACATCCTGAAAGCGATTGCGATAGATTTTGAAATAAGACAATTAGCCCCCTGGCTTACCGTCTAGCGACTAGTTAGCGAATTACGTAGCTCTTTTCTCCGCATTTAGAGTCCCATTTGGTCCGTTATGCGTAAACATATTATCATCGGTATGGCTAGTCGAGCCATCCCAGCTCCTTCCAGAAGCGCAGAAGCCTCCTGGGGCGTTCACAGGCTTCTAGGAGCGACCTCACGTCTTTGAGGGCCTCTTGACCCCTGATATTAATTGTATTTGTTTTTGCATACATTAATGTACAGGTTTCTCCTTCTAGAAAATCCTCAAACTCAAGAAAATCCACCTCAAACAGAAGATAGCCAACTACAAAACACTAGCCCTTGTTTTTGCAAAGAATGCCAGACTCTCTTCGCGACAAGAAACGCCATAGACGCACATAATATGACAACGCATTCATTCTTAGTCCCAGTTGTTAATCCTCAATCTTCAGAAAGCCCACCTCAAAAAGATGATAACGCACCACTAAATAAACCCAACATGATTCAGTTAATGATAGAAGATTGCGGAGAAAAACTTAACACTAGCCCTCTTTTTTGCAAAAAATGCCAGACTCTCTTCGCGACAAGAAACGCCATAGACGCACATAATATGGCAGCGCATTCATTCTTAGTCCCAGTTGTTAATCCTCAATCTTCAGAAAGCCCACCTCAAAAAGATGATAACGCACCACTAAATAAACCCAACATGATTCAGTTAATGATAGAAGATTGCGGAGAAACACTTAACACTAGCCCTCTTTTTTGCAAAGAATGCCAGACTCTCTTCGCGACAAGAAACGCCATAGACGCACATAATATGGCAGCGCATTCCTTCGATGTGATGATTTCTTCCAATGTGAAACTAAGATCAGAGTGCAGTATTGGCGAAAATGTACCCAAACAAAACATATATAACACTCCCGATGGATCCAAATGTATTTATTACAGATGTGAGAAATGTTATTGTTCTACATCGAAATTTAGCGATACGGTGCGACACGTGTGTCCTGTTGAAAAAGATACGCGTCTTTGTCATAATTGTAATAATGTTTTCCACCTTTCTGGGTTCTTTTCTCATAACCGAAAACATGATAAGACAGGAATGATCGGAGACGACATTGTTATTAAACCTTTTAACGCAAATATAAAACCTGGTCAGTGGAGGGTAGATTTATATGAATGTAAGAATTGCAAAGCTAAATTTCCTACACACTTGTTGAATACCCATCAATGCAGTACCAAAGCTACCAACAGAATACGACTGACTTTGTACAGATGTAAAACATGCAAAGAATTATTCTCCTTTAAAGAAAATCTGGAAAAGCATTCCAAAACTTGTTACAAAGGTCGTAGAAAATGTATTTTTAAATGTAAGAAATGTTCTCGATTCATGTTGTCCAAAAGTGCTGTGCGATTTCATACTAATGAGGATAGTAAAGATAAGACAGTTATAAAGCCTTGCAAATATTGCGGTTGGAAGTTTACATCATGGTCTTTGCATAAACATATTAAACTACATCACCATTTATTGAAACTAACTCCAAAAAATTTTTGTATAGAAGTGATTGATACGCATTGTGGAGCACTCGCCAACGTAAATAAAAAAAAACAGAAACAGCTCACTAATGTTCCTAAAGATAATATAAAGCTTGTTGTTATTAAAAAAGTTAAGGAAGCCTCTGTTAAAAGCAGTACATATGACATGAAACCTGCCATTACAACGCATCAATCGAGAAAAGAAAGACTGGTGGATCGTAAACGCAATAAAGAAACTAACACAGAAAACGATGAAGCTGATGTTAAAATTAATGTCAATAAGGATATAGAAGAAGAACAAAAAGTTGAACGGAAGAAATCTAGCGAAAGCAATGAAAAGGCAAGACACAATACGATACAATACGACAAGATGAAAAATGCAGACTCAGAACAGTCTTTGGTAGAAGATTCTAGCGTAGACCGAACAAAAAATAAGAAACGTTTACCGCAGCCCGACGAAACTGTGCCACAGCCTAAAAAATCACCACCGACGTTTAATTATGCAGCTACAAAAAAGTATACACATATAATTTACAAATGCGGCCAATGTAACGTATATTTCATGGCCCAACATACATGCTACATCCACATGCTACGTCACACTCCTATAGAATCGAAAGAGTTTATCGAATGCAAACTCTGCAATCTACCATTCAAAATCATCTCCTTGAATACACACATCAAGAAACATCATAATGAAAATTTCAATTTAGATGAAGTTCTAGTTGCAGAGTATACTAACGACGGATGCAATACTCCTAAAATTAAAATCTATAACGCTACTGATAAAGTCCAATCCAGATTGGTTAACACTACTTCAGATGAACCGAATTTGGAAAAATATATAGAGAGTAATAGTCAGCCTAGTAGTAGTAGTTCCAATGCTCAGACCAATGATGACGTAGTAGAAACTCGTCAGGCTGATACTTCCGATGCTACCATGGATCCATCGATTTCATTGGAAACAGTTGACGATAACACAGACACCAATGATGACGTAGTAGAAATTAGTCAAAGTGATACTTCTTCCGATGTTACAATGAATAATAATTTAGAACCATGGGTATCAGATGACGATAGCACAGACGAAATCGAAGACATAAACTCAATTGAAAAAGAAGAAAATGCAATTAAAAGTCATAGATGCCAATTTTGTGGAGAAGAATTTAAAAGTAACACTTCTAAAGAGTTTCATGAAAGTTTTGATCATTTGGATGGTGAGAAAAACTGCTTGATATGCGACCAAACTTTTAACGCGTCTGTACTAAATGTACTACATTTGAATATTAAAAAGAACACTTTTGAGTGCTGTTTGTGCACTGAAAGGTTTGATGTGCAAGATCTAGCGAATCATGCGATATTACATTTAGTATGATTACAAAATGGGGCCTTATTTTAGGAATAGACACGCATTTAATTATCTTTCATATTTTAGTAAGCTTCTTTAAATCTCCGTGGCTCATCTCATCATGATAAAAAGGGGGAATATACGTGTAACAAAAAGGGGGTATCAACCCGAAAGGAGGTCAATGTCCTCGTAAATCTGTACCCTTAGCACGAACAGCTATCGAGAAAAAAAACGCACGTAAAATTACTTGATAGACAATTCTCTATGGAAAATTTCATTTCGCTTATCGGCGATAGATGGCGTTGTACAAATTTCCAACACAAAATTTATCTATCGAATGATTTTACGCGAGTTATTTTGTATTGGAAATTTGTACAACTCCATCTATCGCCGATAAGCGAAATGAAATTTTCCATAGAGAATTGTCTATCGAGTAATTTTACGTGCGTCTTTTTTCTCGATAGCTGTTCGTGCTAAGGGTACAGAACACCTTCCAACATTTATTACATTGCCCAGGGTGTGGTTATAGTGCAAACCATTATTTTTGTAGTGATAATATTTAATTATAGATCTATTATTATTTTAAAGTGCTGACAAAATTGCTATAGTGCAAACCATTATTTTTGTAGTGATAATGTTAAATTATAGATATATCATTATTTTAAAGTGCTGATTTTTGAAACTGTTCACCAAAGATATAGAATATTTAGTCCAAAGTATACCTATTCAACTTTTCAGTAGAGTGTGAGAAATATAAACAATCTATATAAATACAAATAATGTACCTAGAAGTTGTTATTTCACCTTAATAACGGGTGGAACAAGAAACTCAATGAACCCGAAGTCCACGCATTACGCCCATCATCAGGATCATTTTTGTCTTTTAGACTATACCTGAGAAACCATAGACATAGACAATTTTTCGCTGCGCTCAAGAAGACCAACAAAGCGTGGAAAAGAGAAGTTACATTATACGGACACGGTCTATGAAAAAAAGAGATAAAGGATCAAGTGACAGTGACAATGTGCCAACTTTTTTTACAGTAAGAGCCCCTAGCGTCCCGCCTAGCAAAAGAGCAATCACAATTTCTTTAAAATATTTGGTAATCTTGATTAGAATTCTAAATAAGGGTATCGTGGTCATCGTGGAGCTATGGTGTCTTGTTCTGTTAGTTTCTTGCGCCCGTTCTTCTTGTCAGCTAAAAAAGTCTGGAACGGGTGGTAGGAAAATATAGACGATTCAAAAGTACTTAATTAAAAGTTTATTTGAATAAAGCTTATTTCACTTTCACTTTCACTTAGTGATTGTGTGATGTGACAAAAAGAAACAATCCAATTAATCACACTTTTCACAGGTAAATAAGATAGGGATGTATTTAATAGCACTTTAATTTTGATGAAACCAGCTATAAAATTGTATATAATCACTTTAAAATAATGATAGATCTATAATTTAATACTATTACTACAAAAATAATGGTTTGCACTATAATAATTTTGTCAGCACTTTAAAATAATAATAGATATATAATTTAATATTATAACTACAAAAATAATGGTTTGCACTATAACTGTGTCTCAACTCCGAAACCATTTAGTTTTTGTCCAACCATGTCAGACTGACAACTGTTAAAATGAGATGGCAAGATGATAATAACTTGTGGCATAATGCATACACGCCAGCGTCGGTTCTGGCGTTGTTGGTCACAATGGAACCTAACCTCCTCCTCGGCTCCTCGCACCTAGTCGTCTGTTTACCAGAACTAAAGTTATAAAATTAATTTGTATGGGGCAAAGTATTAATTTTAAAGCTCTTATTACACCATCCTGAATGTCGGATCCGGAATTTAATGTCCGATTTAGGACGGGAAATTCAGTCGCCAATTAGACCGTCCTGAATGTCGGATCCGATATCACAGCTTTACGATCATACAGTTGTTAAACGAATGTTCTTGTAGCCGTAAAAATAGTTTTTAACCGACTTCATCAAAAGGAGGAGGTTCTCAATTCGATTGTATACTTTTTTATCGTTATTCGCGCGTATCTTCGACATTTATGGAACGATTTTGATGATTATTTTTTTGTTCGATTAAGGTTTCTTGCGAGATGGTTCCATTTAGTTTTTTTCAAATCGGTTCAGTAGTTTTCAAATAATCCCGAAAATACTATGACTTTACATCAACTACCTTGACGACTTTGTTATTTATGAACCGAATTAGATGATTGTTTTTGTTGGGAGAGAGATACCTTTGTGTAGTCTTTTTAACAGACTTCAAAAAAAGGAGGTATTCAGTTTGTATATGTATGTATGTTTCTCCGCGATTATCTCACGTTTGGCTGAGCCGATTGTACTACCTAAATAATATACCTACACTACCTAATACAGAAGGTACTTACAGTAAACATAAAAAATAACAAAAAATTGTTTAAAAAACAAAAAAACGACTTTAAAAAAACCTGCCTCTAAAAAGCAAGAAATAATATATAAATCATTAGATACGCATTATCATATCATTGTTATAATAAAACACGTCTATTGAAGTCGGGTGGGGCTTTTAGAATAAAAAAAGAAAGTTGTAGGTACTCCAGCCCCACCCGACTTTAATAGACGTGTTTTATTATAACAATGATAATGCGTAGCTAATGATTTATATATTATTTCTTGCTTTTCAGAGGCAGGTTTTTTGAAGTCGGTTTTTTTTGTTTTTTATATTGATGTAGGTAAAAAAAAGCAAATCACAGAGTGACAACCCTTATATACTTTTAGTCGTTGCGCCAACTGTCTATCTAGACAAACGGCGCGGCGGATTTTTTTTCGCCAACATAAAAGGCGTTGACTGACTGTACTCTTTATACTGTGGTACTACTGTGTCGGAGCCGAGCGTCCTGAATGCGATTACACTGTCCTAAGTGCTTCCGATTTAGCATCCGTTATGTCGGAGACAATTTCTATCCTAATTAGGATCCTAAATCGGATCCTAGCTTCCTGAATGCAATTACACTGCTCTGAATTTAGGAGCGACTTCATATCGGGTCCGATATTTAGGATGATCTAATTAGCTCTTAAAGCTTAGCATATTTATAGTGGCAACCATTATTTTTATAGTTCATTCAATAAATTTTGAAGCTAAACATTTTAAAGTGTGTTACATTATTTTTAAAGTGCATTTATATATTCCCCAATAAGATATTGCCACACATTTCTCTAAAATCAAATTTCGCTACATTTATTCGTTTATCGACGAAGAAAACAGTATGGAACATAGTTTATTAATTTCCTTTGCCATAATATAGTCATATTTTATGTATGTAAGACATATTTTACGTATCTCATATAAAATGTATACATTCGTTTTTCGGATCACCTGTTTATCGACATTGTTGTTCTTTGACATTCTATTTCTATGTGAGAAACCAATAGCTACGAAGTTTTTGAAGGTCAAAGTAAATTTTTTTTTATCAATTTTTTTATGAAATCTTATTTAATTCGTTATTTCAGTTACAGAATACATGATCAAAATTGTATGTATTTCGTAACAAACAGTGGCTTCAAAACGTCATCACTCAATGTATTTCATGAGCACGCACATAAACGTTGCCTTTCAACTCGGCCGCACGCAGCTGTGTAGCATAGCATACACTCGCAGGCGCGGTCTTTTGTACGCGTTACATTGCGTGGAAATGTATGCAATGCTTTTTAACACCAAAAATTAAAATCGTTTCCCAGCAATAATTTTGAATAGAAATGGTCCTGATTATGGGCAGAATACGTAGACCTCGGCTTCGTTGAGGGTCTTGTTACACCCGGTATATTGAAGACGTTTGTATACTATGCCCACATAAGACGGATGCACAGACTGCCGCGCACTACACTCCGGATAGAAGGCACGAAGAACGAAGTAACGACGCATCTACGAGATATTTAGAAGAATTCAAATTTTTTTTTTCTGTTGGAGGCACTTTTTACGTAGAAATCTGTAGCTACGCATGATGCAGCGTAATGCGTGCCAGTGTGATCCGTCCGTGTGACGTTCTGTACATATTGTTTGGTTTTGATTGTAAGCGTAAAATGTCAATAAAGTTTTGTTATAAAGTCTGTTTGTTATGACCTTAGAGCATATAGAACGACTTTCTCTCCTCTTTTAAAAAGTGACCCAACTTATTTATGACCCAATATCTACACTTGAGTTGAGAGCAATGAAATATACTGAGCAATGGCTATGTTTCGTTTAACGTTTTTCATAATTTTTATTTTATTTAACATAATTATTATTAGATACCTACCTACTACCTACCTATTGAAATTTGAAAATAATAAAAATTGTTACCATTTTAAATTGAATATTGAATTTTTAGCATTCACAATGCTATTTTTATATATTAAGTTACTTAATGTAACTGAAAAAATATAAGAAAAAAATCGACTCACCCGTAGCAGCTCAGCCCCCCTAGCATGACCGATTTATATCGCGTGATATAGCGTTTTATCACGATTAACTGTCAAAATCACAAAGGAGTTTGACAGTTGAGTGTCGATAAAATGCTATATCACGCGATATAAATCGGTCATGCTAGGGGGGCTGACGGGACTCGAACCCGCACCCTTAGGATTCCGGCCCAATGCACTAACCAATTATGCTACCGAGTCGCTAGTGGGAGTGGCGAAATTTTCTAATACTTTTTAACCGACTTCAAAAAAAGAGGAGGTTCTCAAGTCGACGGTATTTTTTTTATGTATGTTTTAACATAACTTTGTCAATCTCAAACCGATTTTAAAAAATATTTTTTTTGTTTGAAAGCATATAGTTACAGATTGGTCCCATTGTCATAAGATCACGATCTGATGATGGTATCCTGGAGAAATCAAGGGAACTCTTCAAATATTATAGGCACACCTATAGCGATTTTGGTATTTTCTTAAGTAACTCGTGCATCTGCTTTCGAAAAGTACCATTTTGGTGAAGTGGAACTGATGATGAAGACCATAGATGATCACCGGAACTATTCAATAGGTAAACTAAGTATCTCACTGGTGCGATACGATTACTTTAATACGGTTGCTAGGCTATTTATGTTGTTCGTCATAATGCATATGGTGAAGTGGAGCTGATAGTGAAGTACCAGGAGAACTCCTCAAGAACTAACGCCCCTGCGTCGGGAAAACCAGTATTTTGTAAAAGGTGATGAGCTATTGACATAAGACTATTGTAACTTAGATAATATCGTCGCTAAATATACCATACTTACACAAAAAAGTTAAATAAAAAAAAAAACTTTGGGTCTACCCATGTTTTATCTACCTAGATTATATACTTACTGGATAAGATAATATAAATAAACTAAAGTCTACCAAATACAGAAGGTACTTACTAACACTAAAAATAAAAAAATAAAAATGTTTTAAAAACAAAAAACCGACTTCAAAAAAGCTGAAAATTAAAACAAAAAAGCTTTAAAATTTAATACCTCTTAAAAAACCTACACTACCTAATACAGAAGGTACTTACACTAAAAATAAAAAAATTGTTTAAAAAAACAAAAAAACCGACTTCAAAAAACCTGCCTCTAAAAAAAGTAAGAAATAATATACAAATCATTAGATACGCATTATCATTGTTATAATAAAACACGTCAATTGAAGTCGGGTGGGGCTTTTAGAATAAAAAAAGGAAGATGTACTCCAGCCCCACCCGACTTTAATAGACGTGTTTTATTATAACAATGATAATGCGTATCTAATGATTTTTACGTTTTCGCTGTAAGCCAGCGTTATTTCATCAATGTGAAGAATTACCTTCAACATTCGAATGCAGCATCTTTACAGATGCCAGACAATCGATAAAGATGAACAAGCTATATAAAATTGAATTTTTAGATTTTAGCATTCACAATGCTATTTTTATATGTTAAGTTACTTAATGTAACTAAAAAAATATTAGAAAAAATCGACTCACCCGCAGCAGCTCAGACGCTCTTAAATTGAACTTTGAAATGTATCAATTTGATTTAATTATCTCAACTGATTATAGGTAGGTTACGTATGTCGGAAAGATCAATGGGCGCCATGACGTTAGTACTATTATATATTCTGTGGCCATGGGCTCAGGGTGGGGCAGCACCGCAGCAGTCTAAAATAATTATGTACCTAACTAGGTAGAAAACTATACCCGCGGTCTTACCTCGGTCTTATACGTTGAAATCATTAAAACTGGCAGTAAAACTACTGTAGAGTCTGGTAACTGGTAAATGAAGCACAATGACATGTTGAATGTATGTAAAAATAATCAAAATCAATGGAAACAAACGGGCGGCGGGTCAGCAAAGTATAAGTAAAATAAAAAATAAGAGACCTCTAGCTGAAGGGAAAAATAAATTAAAAAAATTAAAAAAACCCGCCTGCATAAAAAGACAAGTCGACTGAAAAAATGGAAACAAGGTTAAATAAATATTAAAGGCAACATGTCATAATAACATGCAGTCGGAGGCATGCATAAAGAAAGTGACATTATGAATGATTGAATTATATGCCTCCGACTGCATGTTATTATGACATGTTGCCTTTAATATTTATTTAACCTTGTTTCCATCTTTTCAGTCGACTTGTCTTTTTATGCAGGCGGGTTTTTTAATTTTTTTATTTCTCTTTTTAGTTATTATATTTTACGGTCATGATATACCTTTTTGAAATCCTTATAATAAGCCCTTTAATTTGACACCCATATTGCAGTATTCTAAAAAAAAAAATTTTCCACTACGTATAATAGCACTGTACAGCCGCCATGTTGGTTTTTTTATAACGCCACCTTCTTAAGAACACTTGGGCTGAAAAGACAAATCTAACGATATCTTAATCATGGAAATCCGTTCAGCCGTTTGAAAGATATGAGGTACCTAATAAAGAATATTACATACAAACATACATACATACAAACATACTTACAAGATACGCGCGAAAAACATAACCCGCAGTCGGGTAAAAAGAGACTTTTAGTATTAGTAGAGACTGTTAGAAATTTTATTTTGACAATTTTTTCATGCATATTATTTTGTATTGGCCTCTCTCATTAATTAAGATAGGTTAAGATTAGGTAGGTACCTCACAGGTCAGAGCCAGGGTGGGGCAAGCGCCCCGCCCTGCCCCACCGCGGCTACGCCCAAAGATCTTAAACTTAGGTGAGTCAATTTCTTTTTGCACTCAAGAGTATTTTACATAGAAATCAATTAAGTTTGTCTAAATGCAAAAATCCTACCGATGCTGAATTGCACTGCACCAAGATGTGATTGTATGTAATTTTAGTGACCTTTCCAAAGCATTCGACTGCGTTGATCTCGTAATAAGAGAATTAGAACCTTATAGTGTCTTTGATAAATCAGTTAGTCTTACAAAATCGTATTTATAGTGTGGTAAAACTCAGAAAGTAATTATTATTAAAACTGATTTTACTGGAGCCCCCATTAGTACGGATGGGGAGTGCCCCAAGGATCAATATTGGGCCCTTTACTGTTCTTAATCTATAATATTAAAACTGATTACCCTGTCGTGGTAGTGCAGCGTGTAAATAAAACAAACAAATATTCATACAAAAATAAAGCGATTTATTTGTTCATATAGTATTCCTTAAAAATATATTGTGACTTATTTATAAACATCAAAATAATAATAAACTTAAAACGTAAAATTAAATATGTTTCGTCTATGTTAGTCTAAAATGTGTCAGTGTACTATCCCCGTAAATTGATAATGAACCTGGCGGCCATTTTTTTAACCTCAAAAAGTTGACAAAAACGAAAAACAATTGTAGAATACCTAAGACCCTATCTTATTGAAAATAATAATTCAATAATTGATATAATAAATTACCTACTATAATTTTATTGTTAATGTCATTTTTAGTCGCCGATGACGTGACGTCAATGTGGATGTTAATGTGACATGGTTCCATCGTATTACCAATTTGCTGGGATAGTATGCAATACTTTCTTTGAATGATAAAATTCTGAAAAATTTAAATACTTGTAGGTAAAATGCGATTAAATTGACAATGTCTTGTGGTACAAAACGACATAATATTTTCATTTTTCTTTTCTATATATTCTCCATGCAGCAAAATGACGTCGAGGACGAAAAAAGTACGCCATTTTAAGGTCAATTTAGGGTCAGTACCGTGTTGGTCGGAAGTGTACGTCAAAATGACGTCATTCCGTGGTCAGCTCTCAATAGATGTCACTGTACTGAGCTACATCTCAGTATGGTTTTACTCTGTTGTAATAATAAGGCTTCAACTCAACTGTCGCTTCACCAGGTTTATCTATTGCTTGGTACCTCAATAAAAGTATAATCCAAGCGCTGGGTTTCATGGCTATGTATCCCTATAGAGGGCCGGCTTTTATGGGCCTTCGCGGCGCTGCCCGCTGTCGTTCAGTTTGCATCATAAAATGACGTCTGCAGTACGGACTACAAAACAGTCACAAGACGTCTTTCCTTGACGTTATCATCGTCATCGTCACGTCATTAGGCTGTGACAAATGTATGTACGTACTATGCTGGACCTATAGACGTCATAATATGACGTCTTTACGTCGATAAACTCTGTATTAGGACTAGGACGTCAGAATGACGCAGTTTTGCTACCTGTTGCAGCGGTTCACTGTTATCAATTTAATCGCATTGTTTTAAACTATTTTTGTATGCGTTTATTCTTAGTTTAAATGTTATTCTTAGTTAAAACGTGTTTATGTAGTTACAATCTGTATTAACGCCTAAAGTGTGAGTAGGTATTAATATTTTTCAGTAATTTATTAAACATAGTTATTTCGTTGTTATGGTTTTTTTTATTGGCGGCGTTAGTGGACTCGCGATGCGTTCTAAAGTTACTTTCCAATATGATAAAAATATAAATACTTAAGTATAACATTATTTAACTAAACACTGGCATATAATTTGAATCCACGAACATTTCCAATCGCCTATTCTCATATCGGCACTCGGCAGGCTGATTATCTAAATAGAAACTATTTCGCGACCGGTTTCATTTGACATACATTGCTACTTTTCTTTGGTATGTTTTTTTTACCCCAAAAGAAGAAGCAATGTATCACTTGTATCTGTCAAATGAGACCGGTCGCTAAGTAGTTTCTAATTAGATAATCAGCCCGCGGGTCATTCTGAACTTACATATTTAACGGTAAATTTACCGATAAAATGTTTTTAACTTTTTTTTTGTATCGTTTTTTTAACGGTATTTCAATCCCTGTCCTTATTTACCTACCATTTCGGCTTTATAAGGCTATTTCTAAACTCCTTGTATGTAATTATAAACTTAATTTAGTTTTTTTTTTTGGTAAGTATCTTCTAATACTAAGGCTTTTTACAATCAAAGCTATCTATATCACATTTTTTTTTTTATTAAAATATACTTATCGCTTACATTAAGATTATCATAAAAAAGGATAAATAATATTATACCTACGCCCTACCCACACACTGACAAAAGAACAGCTTGGCCAGAAATAGTAGGAATTAAATAAAATGGAAGTAATTTTTTTCAGTACAAAATAATATAGTTGTGACTTTGACGTAGCAAGTGGCGCCCTCAATTTTTTAACTCTTTATAGTCAAGCGATACAGAATTTATTTTCGTCATTTCGGTGTTATTTGTATGGGATCGCCCATCGAGCAACTTATTCTATGAAAACAATTCTGAAATCGCGAAAAGAAATGAGCTGTTAAAAATGATTTCCTGGTTGTATGAAATATCTGTTTTTTTACGATTCCAGGTATTGCTTCCATACAAAAAATTATTCGTAAAGTTATTGCATTATTTTCCATTACCGTGTTTTAATTATTCTATTTATTAGCTGCAGAAGACAAGAATGGGTCACTGATCATCATTTTAGTTTGGCATTTAAAATATCACACATTATGCCATGTTTACACGAGCTTAGTTACTAATGCTTAGCACCTACTACTTAGTCACTAAACTCACTAAGTCTTAGTGACTTGTCCGTCATTAATATTTAACGTGTATACTGAACGTCTTAGTGACTTGTCTGTCACTAATATTTAACGTGTATACTGAACAAGTACTTACGGAGCCATCCATAAATTACGTCACGAATTTCATGATTTTTTACCCCCTCCCCCGTCCTTGTCACAGCTGTGAGACCCCCCTCCCTAAGGGGCCATCCAGTGTGACGTCACATATTTTACAATTTTACATCTAGAAATAATTATTGAATAAAAAAAGCAGTTCATAAATTTTATTTATTTCAATTTAAATGATTTTGAAATGTGACGTCATAAAAGGAGACGCTTGAAAAGCGGTACTTGGCAACCATCTCTTACGAAAGTTATATCATTTGAAAGCTTATTTAATATCCTAACATTACCATTTTTTTTGTACTCCCGATTAATTTTAAAACATAAAAATAATTAAATGTAAAGAGGACTAGGACTACACACATTACGAACGCACTATTAATATGGGCGTAATTTTATTTACCAAAAAAAACCATCCATGTCCTTTAGGACCCCTCCCACCCCCTTGTCACACAATGTCACGCTTCCTCGACCCCCTCCCTCCCCCTCAACGTGTGACGTAATTTATGGATGGCCCCTTAGTGACTTTACATGGAAGGTATTATTAGTGTTAATGACAAGTGCTAAGCGTTAGTAGCTAAGCTCGTGTAAACATGGCATTACTTATCGTCCTATCAACATTGGAAACAAGTCAACAATAAAAAAACGTAATATTGCATTGAAGAATACTATAAAATACACGTTAACGCCATCTTTTGAATAAACAAAGGCAGTTTTCTATTTATAACATCAAAATTATTGAATATCTACCTAATAAAAAAAAAGAGTTAGCATTATTTTATTACTTTTATAAATATAAACATAATACTTATTTAGTAAACCATGCATCTATGATAGTTAACGTGCGTGAATTTTGGTCTGTTTAGTGCCATCTAGTAGAAAATTCGTGAATTTCAACAAGTTCACCGATTTCGGTAAAAAATACGCAATAATAAAATAATGGGATTTCGCAAAACGCCATATTCTCAAATTGTCACAGTCTCAAAAAGTTACTTCGCAAAACGGCACATAACGAGTGTAACAAGACCTTCAACGAAGCCGAAGTCCACGTATTCCGCCCATCATCAGGATCATTTTGTCTTTTAGACTATACCTGGGAAACCAATAGTTACGAAGTTATTGAAGGTCAAAGCCATTTTTTTTTTTCAAAATTTTTATGAAATCTTATTTTATTTGTTATTTCCTACTTTTTGACTAAAGAAGCATTATCAAAATTATAAGTATTTCGTAACAAACAATGGCCTCAAAACGTCGTCACTGGATGTATCTCATGAGCACGCACATAAACGCTGCCTTTCAACTCGGCCGCACGCAGCTGTGTAGCATACACTCGCAGGCGCGGCCTGTTGTACGCGTCACATTGCGTGGTAATGCATGCAATGCTTTTTTAACACCAAAAATCAAAATGGTTTCAAAATAATGAACAGAAATGGTCCGAATGGGCAGAATACGTAGACCTCGGCATCGTTGAAGTTCTTGTTACACCCTGTATTATAGGCAAAAAGCCTTTTCTCAAAATTAATACCACCAAACAGCGATTAAGTTACTTTTAACAATACCTACTTTACACTTAAGTCATTTATTATAAAGTAGACTTTTTGCAATGTATCAAGTTGCAATATTGCAAATGTGGCATTGCGCGTATAATCCAAACAGCGCCATCTAGCTGTCAACTTTCAACAACAGCTGCTCGAGTCTTTTGCTTTGTAGTACATCTAGAAACAACTTCATAGTGAAACTTACAGCGCCATCTCTGTCTGAGGCTAATATCAACAGTTGTCACAGTAACCCCTGCGCTTCGCTTTGTATGCTGCCTCTTGTTTGACTAACTTCACTCGCATCTCTTCCACGTTCCTCATTAGACTCAAGTCCGATGCGCAATCGTCGACGATTTTTTGGAATAACTCTTCTGCAATTTGGAATAAGGTTTGTTTTACAATGGCATTCAAGAATAATTAGACAACATCACCAATACATATGAAACAACATCTCCATGGGCGTACCCAGTGTCAGGGTGGTGGGGCAAATCTATTGTATCGCCCCCAGGGGGGGGGGGGGCAAGTTTTATTGTAAATCATATAATTTTTATTATTGTATGGCAAATAAGAACTATTATTGATAACAATTGATGGTTAGTTGGAGGTAAACAAAATCCAGGGGGGGCAGCTGCCCCTCCCTGCTCCCTCTCGGTACGCCCATGAACATCTCTGATATGGGTGTTTGTGGCCTTTGATTGTTATTTTTTATTTTTCAAGCTTATATCTATTATTACAAGCTTCGCCCAATGCAATAGAATAAGCGAATACAAACAATGTTATGAAAATGAGAATCGAAGGCTATAAACCACAAACACCCACCCAAGGCGAGATTTGGGGGTTCAACCCCCCGAAATAAAAACACGGATATAATGGGGTTGGTAAACTTTTTCGAAGAGAATTGTTTTATATATTTTTTTGATAGCACAAGTTTAAAGAATAAAGAAAATAATATTATGATTTTTTTATTTTACCTTGTTAACCAAATATATTTTTTTATATTATTATCGCGATAAAATATCAAACATACGGCTGAACACGAAGTTCCTTTGCATTTATTGATTTAAAAAACTGATTGACAGATTTGACAAACAATGAAAAAGAGTAATCATACCTTTGTTTTTTTTTTTGTTTTTAGCAACAACATAGAAAGATATAATAAAGATATTATTATTATTATTGGATTGACATTAGCACAATATAACTGACATTAACTATTTATTTGATTAATATAATTTTATATGTAACTATTCTTTAAATGTAATTAAATAATTTTTATTTTGCATGTCTGAAAAGACTAAATACTTAGACTAACTAAGACTTATTACTTTATTGTCACCACTGTCTGTACCATATTTAAGGCAAATAAATCATTATCATCATTATAAAGTCTTTGGAGCAAAGGCATTACTTACGCATGCAGCCGTAATAGTGATTTATTGTACTATGCTGTAAATGAAAAAAAATTTTTTTTATTTAAATTAAAATGAAGCATTATAAAAATTCCGCAATTTGTTATTCCTGACTCCAAAGCCAAAAGCTACCAGAAAACATATAATTCACAACAGTTTTGGAAAAGTTTACCAACCCAAATACTAGAGTTTGGTCAACGAAAGATGAGACTCGGTTGGAAATGGAAATTTTGCGCCTTATTTTAAGGTTCAGTTTCCAATAACTTAATCTCTAAACGTTAATTTAACAGGGAAAGTGGCGCCTCCATTTCCGGTTCATCTTTCGATGACCAGACTCTAGTAGCTCAGAGCTGTGGACCTCGCGCACAAAATTTCAAGAGGATCGGTTGAGAAATGCGACCTGGGGCCGAACTTCGGCAAGTCTAGCGGGCTTCAAATTAAAACATAAATCGAGCCCCAATCAGGCCAAAATGGCGAACCCCAGTTCATGGTGTACCAACACAGTTCACAGGTTCCAAATAACTTCAACAAATAGTACAATACGAAATTCCTTACTTCGATTATGGGGTCTCACTATCACTAGGAACATCAGATGTGGCTAAGTTAGCAGGTACCGCCATCTAGTGAGGTAAATTTAAACTAACGATAGAATTAGTTTAAATTTACCTTACTTAATGGCGATTCCTGCTTCGATTTGTTTTTGTAATATTCAAATACAGATAAAAAAGTCATGAAACTTTTAAATGAGGGGTTTTCAAAGTGACATTTATAAAAATAGTAACTATTTGCTTCACTAGATGGTGTTGATACTCTTCGAAGCTTAGTAAAAAAATCACATTGTCACCTATTATTATCAACGCCATCTATCGAGCCTACAGTTTTTTGTCATTGTGAAAAGCCCTCATTGTTTCTTAAAAAATCACCAAATGCAAAATTGTAGTGAAACAGTAAAATGAAGGGTTTTTTTAACAAATTGTGTGCTTCGCGGCAGACCCGCCGAAGTACGAAAAGTTAACCGGTAGCCCTGGGTGTTTGTGGCCTTTGATTGTTACGAAAATCAGAATCAAAGGGTATAAATATAACCACAAGCGCCCACCCAAGGGGAGATTTGGGGGTCCAAACTCTCCCTCACCCGGAATAAAAACACGGATATTTTTATTACTATAAAGCGAAGAGACGCATCGCTCGGTCAACTAAGTAAAATCCTTTTTTCTGTTAAGCGTCATTTTGAAACATGAACCAATAAAAAAACATACTTACCAACATTCTCGCCCGTCTTGCTGGAAGTTAGAAAATGACCCCTAAGGCCTTGGGAATAAGTGGCGACTATATCTTCTGGCACTTGTCTCGTTACTGCCCCGGAGTCTAGTAAATCTTTCTTTGTACCACATAGGTATACTTTGCATTCCTGAAAAAAAAAACAATTTAGGCGATAAGTACCTAACTTTACCCTACTAAAAGTGAGGTACTTTACTGTCATCAGTCATCTATCAGTCCAAAAAGCAGTCTGATTTTTCAATGCCTAGATAGAGCTTTATCCGTTTGATAGCGTATTGTCCATCAGCCATTTTTTGATGTCCCCACTGCTGGGGCACAGGCCTTCCTTATGGGTGGTAAGGAGGACGGGCCATAACCCACCACGCGGGCCCAATGCGGATTGGTGGGTGTAAACGACTGCAAATGCAGCCGGGACCAACGGCTTAACGTGCCTGCCGAAGCACGGAGGAGCTCGAGATAATAAATTTTTGGTCACCCATCCCATGACCGACCCTTGCGAACGTTGCTTAACTTCCGCAATCGCTGGGCCAGGCGCTAAACTACTGCGCCACCGAGCTCTCAGTACCGAGCACGCAGGCGAGTAGCACTTGGTATTTGGTATGCCTAATACTTTAGCATATTATAATTTCAGCTTATTTACTTAGTTATTGATTTTTAAATATAAATAAAATACGGAGCTAGTTGAAATTGCAGTTTATTTGATATTTATATTTACGGGATAGTGCCTTCACCTCACCTGATATTAAGTGACAATAATAGGCCAAAGACACAACATCAGGAGCCTTATAGCAGGGCTTATATTGAACTGCCTTACTTTTTCGTACTATGACCTCAACGGTTAGTATGAAAGCAGGCCTTAAGTAGTCCTGTTTAAGGCCTGCTTTTGAACTGAACGGTTTTTTATTTGCTGATGGTAAGCCCCCTGGAATCCCTACCGCTGAGGAACTTGCTATCTTACCTTTTACTGCCGGAACACAATTTTTTTTAAATTGTTACCACCAAACCAAACCGAGTACAAATTGTACCTCCCCTGGCAATTGAACCCGGGACCCCTGCGTCTTACACGGGTCGGTGAACCACTAGACCACAGATGTGTGAAATGTGCAAGCGAGAGAGCGGCAGTCAGCGGCAAAATGTGTACGGACTCTTAAAACCAGATTGAGTTTATATTAGAAAAACCTTGAAATTTTGTTGTTTCTATGGCAAACCATAAAGTGGCCCTTATTTTTTCTTAGTAGTTTAGAATATAGACTATGTTACCTCTTCAACTGTCCTTAGTTCCTGCAGCCAGTGCCTCAGCCTCGTCCAAGATTCCGAGCACGATGGCTCATAGCATATCACGGCTGCGTTCGCACCTCTGTAGTACATTTTAGTCATGGCTTCGTATCTGACAAAACAATTTTTAGAAGTAAAAAACCAGTCAAGAGCGAGTCGAGGCACCGAGGGTTTCCGTACCATCATAATAAATACACTGCAGATTAGAATAATAAAATAAAATTGCAGATTTAGGTCAGCGCCAACTCTTGACCGATAGTGGAACTGTATTTTGTCTTTGGTCAGCGCCATATCTTGACCGATGGTGGAACTAATATTTTTTTTTTCTTAGGTCAGCACCATCTGTTGCCCAGTAGTGGAACTAATATATTTTTGTTGATAATTTCTAAAAAAGTGTGCTATATTGAGACATCGTTTTATTTTTCCTATAATCTTTACTTATACTACTAACACATAAAATTATTTCAGATTTTTCTCTTTGCAAACTTCGGAGATAAGGGGTGGAACAGTATTTTTTTACCATAACTCAAAAACTATGTGGCCTAAAAAAAATAAAAAATGTTTGAAAATAACAAACAGCGCTCTTTCATATGATACCCCACATGCTCTTGTAGCCCCACTTCAAATTTTTAAGAACCCTTTTCAGTCCGTTTAAAAAAAAAATTTTTTTAATTCTTTCTTATATGCAAAATAGTTGGGCAAACGTCATCTTAAACTTATCCAAATTACAAGTTGATACCATTATTAGTTCTCGAGGTATCCAGCTGTGACAGACAGACAGACTGAGTCACACCACAAAGCTTCCTTTTTACCATTTTGGTAAGGAAACCCTAAAAACCAAGGAAAAACATATTTTAAACTAGCTTACGTCTGCGACTTTTAAGCTACTACTGACACACGATATAACATGTAGTTCACGCGGGCGTAGCTGCAGGCGAAAAGCTAGTTGCTGATAACAGTATTGCAATGAAACATTGAGCTTACCGCTCACTGCCGGCGGTGTCCCATATCCCTATGTTGAAGTCCTTACCGTTTGAGTACATTTTTTTAGCACAAAACGCTGCACCAATTGTCTGAAAGAAATACACAGACATATTGGTTTCTATGTCCACCTACAGATTGCTGCAAACATCTTAATGCTCTTTCGACGAAGTTGGGATAAGTTCACGCATGTGCACTTCATCATCATCCCCCTTACCCTTATCCCAATTTATTTGGGGTCGGTGCAGTGCGTCCTTCTCTTCCATTCCTTCCTGTCACTCGTCATCTCCTCATCCACTCCCTTCACATTCATATCATTCCGCACACAATCCTTCCATCTTTTCTGCGGTCTTCCTCTCACTTTTTCACGCATGTGCACTTGCGAGCAACTAATAGCGCGCGCCCCTCTCCTGCTGCCCGCGTGTCTCACTGCTACGCAACACGAGTTCACCGTAATTCCCACACACTTTCAAGATGTTTGCTAGCTACTGTACTAGATTTAAATGATTTTAAAATATTATTGTCACCTTCAAAGAATATTATTATGTACCTCTGTTTTTCCTAAATTGAATCAAGAAATATGTGAAAAAATTGTTGTTGTTTTTTTAACAACGGAGTAAGTAGATGATTGTGCAAAACAACAAATAGTTAAAGGCTAAAATCGCTTGTGTTTTAGTAGATCAGATGAATAAGAAAACATCTGAGTAGCCAATAAAGACGCACAGAAAAATCTACCTTATCGGGTAGAAAGCTGCAGCTTATTTTAAAACTGTAATCTATTTGTGTATGGGTAGGTATTTATACTTACATTCTGATACGGAGTTCCTGCATTAAATGAACAGTTAATAAATCTCAACACTAAGCTTGTTTTACCAACATGCTCACTTCCTAGCAAAACGATTTTGAAGTCACAACGACTCATGTTTGCTACGATTCTTCAATTCGCAAGATTTTAAAACATTTCCTTACTCAACGTGCTAGAAATAAAAGCAGTATCTCTAAATTAAAAAATTTAATTCGAGAAAGAAACCAAAAAACAAACAAAGCATGTCTGACGAAAATCGAAATGTCATAACAAATCACAGATTACTAATTTGTGTAACGAATCTCAGAAATCTCAGAATAGAGTAAGTAGAGGTCATTCATCTACCTATATCTGTCTCTCTCAGACCAATGGATCCAGACATAGCTCTGTCCCTCTCAGGTACAGTCAGAATAGATAGACCTCAATACACTGGTGCTTTAGGTAAGATAGTTTTCATATTGGTTCTTACTAAAGCAGCAATGTAACTGCGATTTCTGCCAGAGTTGATTGCAACAAAGTTACCATAATCAGCCTCAGGAATTGGGTCCATTCCAGCAGACTAACCGCTAAGTCATCGATCACCACAGTATACATAAAGCTTGGCCATAAAGAGTTGAAATTAAATAAAATGGAACTAAAATTTTTCAGTACAAAATATAGTCAGTGTTGCCAAATTATTCGTGATTTTGACGTGTTTACATAGAAAGTGGCGCCCTCAATTTTTGTCAACACTTTATGGTCACTGTTTATCAGACGCCACGCGTTAACACGTGTTAACACGCGCCGTCAGATGACATCGGTTTTCATAGTAAATGTATGCGCACTACATTGACCTCTCTATACCTAACTACTTATATTAGGTACCGCAACGCAAATCAACAACGTCCCCTACTTCCGTAAAAATTTGAAATACTGACTGAAGTAGGCGTAGACAGAGAAACCTAGTTTCTCTGTCTACGCCCACAGAGGAAATAATCACTATCTACGATATCTATGCTCGGTAGCGCATCTACCCCTTTTAATATACTATATCTATGCTTCAGTCAGTATTTCAAAATGTTGCCAATCTAAAGAAAATAAAAAGGATGTCACTCGACTCACTCGTCACAGTATAAAATAATAAAACCTTCTTTTATTCAAATACAAATACAGCTTGACCATATAGAGTTGACCAAAATTGAGGGCGCCACTTTGTATGTAAACACGTCAAAATCACTAATGATTTGGCATCACTGACTATATTATGTACTGAAATTTTTTAGTTCCATTTTATTTAATTTCAACTCTTTATGGCCAAGCTCTATCTTTATTGTTCTTTATTCGCTTCCTTTGTTTAATTTGTTTTGATTCCTTTCCAAATGCTGAACCTATTTTGTCATTTTTGCTGAAAATATAATATTTTTTGCCGAGAATCTGAATTCCACGCACTTTCACGACAATCCTGATATTCCTGATAAATTAGCAATCAGACTGACTAGGTACTAAATTCATTTATCCATTCTGAAAACTTTGCTTTATTTATAAAATGGATAAATAGATTCCTATTTCCGTTTTAAAATACTTACTAAAGTTAAAGACTAATGGAAATTCTGTTGAGCTTATAAATAGTTTTTTTGCATTAACATCCAATAATCACAATCCAAAAGAGCACATTATTATTTTTTCTTTACCAGGATTTGAATCCAGTGGGAGTCAGAAATTGTTTATGCTCAATACACTAAAGATTTATACCCCAGTCAATAATTTTAAATCTGTTGAGAAGCAATAGTAATCTAAGTAAATACAGTCAGCGGCAAATCAGACTATACATCTTGACTTTGGGGCCATCTTTAATGCTATACGTAGTAAGAGCTTTTCGTAGTCCAACTGTTTGTTTAACTGTGTTACCGTGCTGCCGTGCGTACCAGAATTTGCGTAAACGAAAACTAGTGAGTGAAAAAGATCTTGGGTTCGAATCTTCCTTAGAACATTATTTTATAAACTACTAGCGACCCGCCCTCGCTTCGCTTCGGTTCCTTCTTTTTTTTGCCAAATGAGATCTTCCAACAACACCCAAAAAGAAAATACCTCACCTCCATTTGTTCCAAAAGACTTTTTCCCTCCTGTTGGTCCCGTCCCGTTTATTTTCACGCGCGTTAATTTTTTGCGAAAACTCCTAAGATATTCATTTAAATGTGTACATCAGCCATTTTTGGTGTCCCCACTGCTGGGGCACAGGCCTCCCTTATGGGTGGTAAGGAGGACGGGCCATAACCCACCACGCGGGCCCAATGCGGATTGGTGGCTGTTAACGGCTGCAAATGCAGCCGGGACCAACGGCTTAACGTGCCTTCCGAAGCACGGAGGAGCTCGAGAAATACATTTTTGGTCACCCATCCCATGACCGACCCTTGCGAACGTTGCTTAACTTCCGCAATCGCTGGGTCAGGCGCTAAACCACTGCGCCACCGAGCTCCTTATCCTCCTATTTAAATGGTATGGTGTAAATGGTTAAAATAATGTGCATAAAATGCTTAAGATAACTAACATATTTAATTTGATGAGAATTAATCCTGTATCCTTCTAAATAGCTTTTCAAATTACCCCTTTGTACTTGACAATGTTTTAGAAGATATAATTTATTCTTAAAAGATAGATATGCCATCGCAACCTTCCTCCAGTCCTCAGGAATCACTCTATCATTTAGTGAAAACCACATGAAAATCCGTTCAGTAGTTTTTGAGTTTATCGCGAACAGACAGACAGACAGACGCGGCGAGGGACTTTGTTTTATAATATGTAGTGAAGTGATATAAGTTGCAGAATCATAAAGTTCTTATATAGTATTAGCTTCTGCCCGCGACTTTGTCCGCGTGGACTTCGAGAGAATCCTTAGGGAATCTTTAACCAGGATAAAATAGTATTCTATGTTTTAATTTACTTACTTTGTCTCTCTCCAACTACTTATTAGTCCTTTTTGTAAACTTGTCTGGATGTCCTTCATACAGGGCATTTTATTGGCCTAGTAGGGACAACAGCATGACCAATTAACTATATTTTGTTATAACATGTTTTAAATGTCCCTAATTTGTAAGTTTTTTGTAATCTTTTTATGAAATAAATGATTATTATATTATATATTAAATTTAATCAAAATCCCCACCAATCGCGCTGCCCCCCCTTTCCTCTTCCCCTTCCCTATATGTATGTATATTTATATTACTAGCTTACGCCCGCGACTTCGTCCGCGTGGACGATAAAAATATCCCCAGGTCCCTTTTAACCGCGATTTAACAATAAGGCGACCAGCCTTTCTATTGTCTAATTTCAAAATCTATCGCAAACGCTTTCAGGATGTAACACATTGAAGCTTCTTTATGGTATAAATAAAAACTTACCAAAGAAATGCAGCAATGTCTCACATCCAATTCTGTCAAATGAAAGAGATTGCGATAGATTTTGAAATTACACAATTAGCCCCCAGTTTAAATGATCTCCTCAGTGTATGAAAGCTAGTACTACGGAGAGTTCAAGCTGTTTTCCGGTTCTATCCACACGAATTAGATGAAACATAGCTTACATTTTAAGTTGGACCCCAAGCCACCAAACTATGAAAATTTCATCGAAACCCGTTCAGCTGTTTTTTGAGTGATTTGCGCACAAACATTTAGAATTTACTGTTTTATTATATGTAATATAGATACGTATTATTTATAATACTAGGTATGGATCAGTTTTTGTAGTACAGTCAGCAGCAAAAGCTGCATTAGGTTTCTAGCTGGATTTATCTAATTATAAAGCACTAGTTTCCAAATATTTTTTTTTAAGCATCACTCCAAGAAAGACCTTAAACTTACGCTACTTACCCGTAATTTTATATTTTTCTTTTTACAAGACTGCCCAAAAAAGGAAGAGTTCCTTTCCTTACTAATATTATAAATGCGAAAGTCAGTTTGTTTGTTTGTATGTTACGCCTTCACGGCCTAACTAATTAACAAATCATCATGAAATTTTGCATAGACGTTATCAGGGTTACAGAGGACGACATAGGGTACCTTTCATCCCGAAAAAAGGATTGTCCCCAAGGGATAGCAACAATCTTTCCACTAGTCCATTAAACTTCTAAATGCCTAGACAGATTTGGATGTGTAAAGTATCGACAGAATCACCCCGAGCGATAATAAAAAAGATAAAGAAAAATTTTGATTTTTGAAAAAAAGTCAATGTAATGTAGCCAAAGGTATCAAATGAAAGGCCTTGATGAGCACATTCCAAAATTATATCATTTGTTGCTAAAAATAAATAAAAATATTAAAATCATGACTAAGTACCTTACCTTGCCAAAAACTTGTTATTTATCTTTTAGGTCGTTTTTTGCAGGGCAGTCTATATGTTTTAAATATTTTTGATTAAAATTATTTTTGTTGTGTGTTTGTTTGTGCGGCTTAAACAACCGTAGTTGCTCAGAATGGAGACGGTTTCGTAATATTAATGATAAACTGATAATATTAGACGTCCCACTCTAATAATCTATACCTATCTATCTATACCTATCAACTCCCCACCTCTGCAAAGTATTGATCAAATCACTCTAGGTCATAGACACCGATCGATTTTCCTTTGTTACATCAAGGTGCAGTTAATATGAACAGGTTTTTTTTATTCACATGACGTAAGTAAACAAGAATTAAAGTATGTCATCCATCCGACATTAAAACGCGACTCTTAGCTAATTAATACCCGTTGGATTTCTTTAAGGTGGTACCCTGAGCGAAAGTGGCGCCGCGGTGAATTATATTTAATATTATAATCCTAATACACAATTTTAAAAATGTTTATCGTTTAGATTTTAGGGCCCACAGTCTAGTATTTTTAGTCGGTATCGTCACATTCCCTCGTAGTCACTGCTAGAAGTAGATAGCAAAACTGCTAAAAGTGGCCGTTTTTGACACATTTGCTATCTACTTCTACGAATGACCACGAGGGCATGTAGTAAAACCTTCTAAAAATACTAGACCATGGGCCCTAAAATCTCCACGATAAACATTATTAAAATCTTTTTCTATTAATAACTTATTAAATAAAAACCTCTGAGGGCGCCACTTTCGGTCATACAACCGCCTTAAGCACTCTTTTAATCACCAAGCCTCGAGAGTTCGTTGGTATTCAAATGTAGATTTTTAATTGGTGTATTTTCCTAATCGAACATATTATACATACAGCTATATATGTTTGGGCGTTTACAAATAATAAAATAAATAAACTTAAGGTTAAATAATTATTATTTACTTTATATAATTTATTATATTGGTGGTACAAAAATACCCTTTAAGTCATTAGTACTTTATGCGCTTTTATATCTGGCTGGCATCCTATTTATGTGCACAAGGTAGGTTAGGTAGGTAGGTACTCAACTAGGTGTTAAAGGCATTTTCTACCAGTCGACCTGGATACTTAATAATTTGTGATGGCACTAAAAAGAAATTTGATTGAATGTGTATTACACAGTCATAAACAGTAAAGACTCGGTAATGTCGTTATTACAAGCTTAATTTTATGAAATAAGTGTACCGTGCTACTACCATACTCAATATTACTATCGAATACCTACCAATAGTAAATATTTATTAGATAGTCACTTGATTGGGAACTACTATTATTAACAACACATAAAATTGCACTAAATGATTTTTATTATTTACTTACTTTTTATTTCTTTTAGCTAATAGGTACTCGAAGTAAATCAAAAATAGCTTAGGTACTTTAGAATCGTTTGATTGAAATGAAGATTTGGCTTTCAGTTGAATACCAATACCAAAAGAAAATATCCACATAGTTGATAGTTCCCGAAACACAAGTAGATATCTACTCGTTAATCTCGTTATGTAAATATTAACAAGAAAAAGTTTTTTACTGTTCACTAAACAAAGCTTTGAAATGTCTATATTCTTTTTTTTAATTTAATAAATGGAAAGAGTACAATTAATATACATGTCATAGTAAATTAATTCCGAACAAAATGTTTCGAGAGACGAACGAACAAGGTGAAGCCACACAAAAGATAACCTCGGCGCGCGATAGCACAAGCGGCGATAACGACGTCGAGTAGGTAATAATACAATGCCAACTCAACGCTCGACCTACCTATAACTATCGCTTTATTACACTGTCTTCCTCTACGCGCCTGTCCCACACCCAATAAAATGTTGCTCGATGACGCACTTTTACGTGATACTATTTAGAAAGATATAATTTTATTTTTTATTTGCTATTGTTTATAAAATTAAATAATGTTTTTCTGTAATCGAATTAGATTTTTTTATTAAACTTTCTGTTTTTCGATAATTTGATTTCGAATACGACTAATTTCAGTAGGCTGTGGCATATTACTGACAGCCGGAAAAGACGTTCCGAAACGTTTTTTAGTAGTTGAATAATTTGACGTTAACCGCATAGCTGTCAAATGAATGTATGCGCAAAGTCAATGTCAACGTCAGCAAATTTGAGTTCGCAGAGAGATTCGGACTAATTACGATAGACGCCATAAAAAGGTCTTATAACACCAAATGTTGCCATTACAAAAATATTTTTGCTCTTTTTCGCACTTTCCGTAGGCAGTCGCGTAAGTTCATTGGAACGGTAATGGACGTCGTGTCAGTATTTAGGACTCGCGATTTTTGTTTATATCTACGATAATCAGCTTATAAAACTTTTGTAACCACTTTTAAAATCAAATACACAGCACAAGAATGTAGTGCGCGCATTTAATATTAACCCAAATCGTGTTATTTACGTATTTTTCTGTGTCTTTTATGCACACCACTACTGCAGTAGCAGTAATTGATTGGTAAAGAAGTGTAGTGTAATTTTTTCCCTTCATACGTTGTTTTATAATCATTGTTTGTTGTTGAATTAAGTTTTAATGAACTTTAATTTGTAAAATAATTGTTCTCGTGTAAGATTTACGTCGTTGTAAGTGAATTATAGTATTATATTAGTTGGAGAAACAAAATGGTCTCAATTTAACAGGTAAGAACATACGTCGTTTTTGATTCGAGTCGAGCGTTTACTGCTTTTCTTATTTGTTGATAAGATTTGTAATTATAAGTAGCTGTGTTATGTTCTAAACTTTATTGTGAGCCTCTGTTTCTGTGCAACATAACCACATATTTAGGGCAAGAAACCAGTTTTATAACTACTTATTTCCACTTGGTTCCATCAAACTTTTGGGGCAGTAATTTAGTTTGTTTTTGGGTTGGTTTTGGGTTAAGAACTTCATGCTTGCTTAGAAAAATATATATATTTAAAATCAGACATGAGCATGAGTTTTGTACACTCAAAAACAAATAAAATTGTATAGGTAGTATTGTCTTACTGATAGCATATTGTTGTTGTTAACATTTCTATGACCACTCCAAAGGACCACTCCATGGGCTTAACTTTCAGTGCTAGAGCAATATAAAAGAAATAGAAGCGCTATTCCATAAATATTAGATATCTACATTCTAAGACAATACTCTAAGTTAGATGGCACTGCGCTATTCATACACAATATGATTCTTCACACTTACAACAACAATTTTCTCTTGAACCTTAAAACAATTCTAATCCAATGTCGACATCAATCCATGATTGATAAATGATGACGAAGACGGTTCTTGAATTTTTTTTTTCTAATTTTCTTCTATTTGCGATCGGTCGCCAGACCATAAGCGTAATTGGTTGGAAGTGGCCATCACCGCTCCTCCTAATCAAGCACGTGGTCTCTTTTTAGCCTTTTCACCACCATTGTCGGTTCTAACAACTCTGTAATGAGATTTGGGTGATTGTGGAGGCGGTCTTTGTGTCGTTCCCGATATAGATCGATCTCAGTCGCTACAGTTCTTGAAATTGATAGTTTTTTTTAATCACAATAATTTAAATTAATCCCAATCTCAATGAACCATTTGAATTAAACTATTAAGCATTGCCTTTTGCCTATTATTTGAAGTAAATGCTTTGGATTTGATGAACCACCATGTAATAATTAAGTCATTACATTATTCATCAAATTAGAAGCACTTCAAATAATAGAAGCAAAAGGCAACGCTTTAGTTTTATTGAATTGGGCCAATATCTCGCTGGTGATGCAAATCAGAGTTAAATAGTTTATACTTTTAATGTCAATCAATAAATTGGAATTTATTTCAAGAGTAGACACAGATTTAAAAGTCCTAGTTGTTTTTTCAATTAATAAAGAATTTGACTATATTTATTTATTACCTTTTCTAGGTATACCGTTGCTAGGTTACTTAGCACCAATTTATTTTTCTACTCAACTCAGTATTAAAAGTGATTAATTAATAAAAAATAACTTTAAATAATAGCCAATATTGTTATTAAAACTTTAAATGATAGTCAATATCCTCTACATCAGCCATTTTTATTGTCCCCCACTGCTGGGGCACAGGCCTTTCTGCATAACCCACCATGCAGGCCCAATGTGGATTGGTGGGTGGGTGTTAACTACTGCAAATGCAGCCGGGACCAACAGCTTAACGTGCCTTCTGAAGCATGTAGGAACTGGAGATAACACATTTTTGGTCACCCATCCCATGACTGACCCATGCGAAAGTTGCTTAACCTCCACAATCACACAGCCAGGTGCTAAGCCACTGGGAAACCAAGCTCCTTTGAAAACGAAAATAATCTCCAAGATCAAGGGATGGCAATCATGGACCAAGGCAGAGACTTATTCGAGACCATGGGCCACTTCCGCAAATGATGAACTAATGGCAGGCCACCAGCACAAATTGAAATCATAAAAATAGCAAAAAAAAATACACTTTTCATGTTTTTTTTTTCAATTGAACAAGGAAATATTTTAGCTGGTTGGTGGGCCACTGGCATATTGCCGACGGGCCACATGTGGCCCGCGGGCCTCAGTCTGTGCATCCCTGATTTAGAGTATAAATTCCAGTGTTTGATAAAACCTAAATAAAATGATAAATTAGTTAAATGTACAAAAAAATATTGTAACTATTTTAATAATAAATGATAATAAGTGTTTTGTACACCGGTTTTCATGATTTTTCCATCTCTAAAGTCCCAGTGGCACATTTGTAAAAGGTCTAGGCTGCTAATTAAATAGCTGATTAAGCTATTTGACTGCAACAAAAATATTCGGTATGCCTTTTGGGAAAAATCATCAAAAGAGTAATTTTTAACTGCTGGAACACTAAAATTTTCAAATTGTTGTGGCGTCGGACTTAGGTAAGAATTAAGATGGTGGTAGCTAGCCAGGTGGACTTGAAATAAGCCCTACCACCAACCAAACCGAGTACAGTACCCCTCTCCTGGGAATCAAACCTGGGACCCTTGTTTCTTACATGTGTGGGTGAACCACTAGACCACAGAGGCAGTTATTAGGAAGACGATAGCAGCCCATAATTCTGTAATTATTTTAATTGAATTACAGTTGACTTCAAGATGGCTCTGTGCGAAAGTCAGTTGGACTCGGCCCTTCCTCAGCTGAAGGCCGAGGAGGACTCTCACCCGAGCAGCGGTGATGAGGGAAAGTCACCGGAGAAGAAACTCAAGGTGGAGAACGGAGACATCTACGGTTTGGATCAAGGTAAAGAACTAGATATATAAATATTTTTTTGCTAAAACACAGTCATACAAATATTTTTAATTTTAATTTTTAATTTTCTTTATTAGACACATAACAGAAAACAGTCATGAAAGCAAATGATTACAATAGTACAATGTCCAAGTACTAGACTGAACTCCAACAACATGCATCGTTTAATAAACAATGTTTTCTGTGAGTGAAAAAGAAACATAGGTAGATACTTAAAATACTTAGGTACCCAGTTAGGTATAGGTTTCAAATAACATTACTATTAAATTAAATGACTAAAAAAAGGACAAACAAAATTAACATCTAGGTACACATAACAAAAGAGAATCAAAAGAAGGCAGGGCCCAGGCTCGGTGTGTGAATTTTGCCTTTCAGCAAAACACCAATTTTCAGCTGTCACCCAGACGAAACTAGTTTCCAACTTTGTCAGCTTGAACCCTAAGGAACGTTTGATCAGGATAAAAGTAGTCTATATGTTAATCCTGGGCCCTACATGACCAAATTGACATGTCCCTAAGTACAATTATAAAATTCACCGACATAATATAGCAGTTGCCGGATAATTAGAAACACCAATTGATTTTCGTACAAACGAGGTAACTTTGAACCCTTGGTTCTCCGCCAGGGATTGACCTAGCTGTGATCTGATGATGGCCATCCAGGGAGTGAATGGAGGAGATCCAGATTACTATACATACCCAACTGATCTGGGGGCTAATTGTCTAATTTTAAAATCTATCGCAATCGCTTTCAGCCTGCCTAGCATGACCGATTTATATCGCGTGATATAGCGTTTTATCACGTTTAACTGTCAAAAAGACAAAAGAATATGACAGTTGAGTGTCGATAAAATGCTATATCACGCGATATAAATCGGTCATGCTAGGCAGGCAGGATGTGATACATTGATGCTTCTTTTTGGCAAAAATAAAAACTTATCAAAGTAATGCAGCAATGTGTCACATCCATCTGTCAAATGAAAGCGATTGCGATAGATTTTTAAAAGTAGACAATAGTAGCCTGCCTGCCTAGCATGACCGATTTATATCGCGTGATATAGCATTTTATCGACACTGAACTGTCAAATTCCTTTGTCTTTTTGACAGTTAAACGTGATAAAACGCTATATCACGCGATATAAATCGGTCATGCTAGGCAGGCTGGATCATCATTCTAAGAGCTATTTGGATATTTAAAAAAAAAACCGTGAAAATATCATTAAAATTTATGGTAATTCTGAAACTGAGAACTCTGATCCTTGCAGCTCTTAGAATGCTTATCAGACCACTTGGGTGTGTATAGCGATCTGGATCTCCTCCATTCACTCCCTGGATGGCCATCATCAGGTCACAGCTAGGTCAATCCGCGGCGGAGAACCAAGGCTTCAAAGTTACCTCGTTTGTATGAAAATCGACTGGTGTTTCTAATTAATCGACCACTACTATATGTCACTGACAAATAACAATTTGGTGCTATTTTATTGTCAATTTAATAGCGTGTACTGTACACTTTGCCCGCAGTGCCTGGTGGTCTGCCTCTAAGCGTGGACTACCGCTCCCCCGTGTCCCACTTCATCCCACCAGCCGTGGAAATGTACGCGGCCCGACCGAAGCCCGAAGTCATTTCACGTGAGTTTCATTCCAACCACACTTCGTACCACCAGCCGTCATTTCGTCCCACCAGCCGTGGAAATGTACGCGGCCCCACTGAAGCCTGAAGTCATTTCACGTGAGTTTCATTCCAACCACACTTCGTACCACTAGCCGTCACTTCGTACCACCAGCTGTCGAAATGTACGCGGCCCGACCGAAGCCCGAAGTCATATCACGTGAGTGTCATTCCAACCACACTTCGTACCACTAGCCGTCACTTGGTACCACCAGCTGTCTAAATGTACGCGGCCCCACCGAAGCCCGAAGTCATATCACGTGAGTGTCATTCCAACCACACTTCGTACCACTAGCCGTCACTTGGTACCACCAGCTGTCAAAATGTACGCGGCCCCACCGAAGCCCGAAGTCATATCACGTGAGTGTCATTCCAACCACACTTCGTACCACTAGCCGTCACTTGGTACCACCAGCTGTCTTAATGTACGCGGCCCCACCGAAGCCCGAAGTCATATCACGTGAGTGTCATTCCAACCACACTTCGTACCACTAGCCGTCACTTGGAACCACCAGCTGTCTAAATGTACGCGGCCCCACCGAAGCCCGAAGTCATATCACGTGAGTTTCATTCCAATCGTCTAGTCCCCTTAGTGGGACCACTGAAACGAGACGTAAAATAGCGATTTGTCACGTCTAACTGTTAGACACTAAGGCTGAGTTGCACCATCTAACTTTGACGATAACAAGCTTGTTAAAGTACCGGTTAAGCACTAGTTAGCCAAAAAAAAAACCGGTGAAGCAAGTGCGAGTCGGACTCGCGCACCGAGGGTTTCCGTACCATCATAATAAATCAAATCAAATCATTTATTCCACCTTGTAACATGGTAAAATACAGCTGTTTTAAATATTGAATGATCACAACATATTACACTAAAACTAGAATGTGGAAATTATTAAAAACACTGCAGAGCCTGCTGTAGAATAATAAAATTATTATTGCAGTATTAGGTCAGCACCATCTCTTGGCCGATAGTGGAACTATTTTTTTTCTTAGGTCAGGGCCATCTGTTGACTGTTAGAGGAACATATGAATTTTTTGAGTTTTTTTTGAATTTCTAAAAAAGTGTGTTATATTGAGACATCGTTTAATTTTTTCTGTAATCTTTACATAAACTACTATAGAATTATTTCAGATTTTTCTCTTTGCAAACTTCGGAGATATGGGGGGGAACGGTATTTTTTAACATTTATTCTTTTTTTTTTAATATTTGACAACATCACATACATTGCTCCGATTCCAAAGTAAGTAGCTAAAGCACTTGTGTAATGGAAATCAGAGACAACGGTGGTATGACAAACACCCAAACCTGAGACAATATAGAAAAGTTCATTTTCTACATTGGCCCAGCCGGGGATCGAACCCGGGACCTCAAGAGATGGTGACTGACGCCTTGAAAACCGGCGTGCAAACCACTCGACCACGGAGGTCGTCGTCATCATAAGTCGTAAATTATGCGGCCTAAAAATAAAGAAAAAATGTTTTAAAATGTGCAAACAGTACTCTTTCATATGATACCCCACATGCCCTAGTCGCCCCACTTTAAATTTTTAAGACCCCTTTTCAGTCCCTGTTGTAAAAAAAATATTTATTTTTTTATTTCTTTCTTATTTGCAAAATAGTTGGACAAACGTCATCTTTAACTATTCAAAATTTCAAGTTGATACCATTAGTAGTTCTCGAGATATCCAGCTGTGACAGACAGACAGACAGGCAGACTGAGTCACACCATAAGGGTTCCTTTTTACCATTTTGGTACGGAACCCTAAAAAGAGGTTGCCAGCCAGCATGATGTCCTTTGACAAGTTTGACGTGACAAATAGGTAGCATATCATTTGACGATAACTATAACTTTGACAGCGTTTTGGTGCAACTCACACTAAGGTCGTCTCCACAATCACCCAAACCCTCATTACAGAGCTTATACACCCGACAACGGTGGTGAAAAGGCTAATTAATTAATTAGGAGAGCAGCGGTAATGTAATTACCTCTTCACTATACTCGTCCTTTCTTCCTTCCATCCAAATTAACTCAAAAACTTTAAAATTAAAAGCTATTTGACTGCTATAATTAAGAAATGAAGCTATATTTGTCTCTGTCCCGGTCGGCAGGATTTTATAACATAAATTATTAGACGTAATTAAGACAGAAAAATGTTGAAGATTTTGCTTTTTCTTCCTTTTACATTATTATTATTATAGTTTGTTTTCTTGTAGTTTTTTTATAGTTTTATTACATTTTCTTGTCACTTGCGATTCTGCTGATTGTGAATAAACATCCCAGCCCCCCAAGCCAAAGTAACATTTGCAAATTTTCGTTTTGACGATTTGACGTTTTAAAACCTTATGACAATCCCATACATGTTTCGAAAGCGAAACGATAACGAAGATTTGCCAATGTTACTTTGGCTAGGCCCTCTGATTCGAATCCTATTATATGCAATTGATTAACTAAGCTTATTTTGTTCCCGAGACATAATTATGTACCTATATTTGTATTATTATTTCTGTATGTCTTTCCGTCATTCATTTAGTTGCAGCTTGTCAAGTAATTTATATATAACTGTCAAAATATTCAGTTTATTTTTAACCCCACGTCTTCGCATTTAAGTTCAAAATTGATTACCCCGTACTATTTATAAAATTATTATTACCCAAAAAAGTACTTAGTTTTTATTTCCCAGCATGCATTTTTTACCCCTTTTTTTTTGTTCAAATTTTTCATTTTTTTTAGCGGATGACGCAAATAATATGTTGACGCCGATGAAAAGAAAAAGAGGGAGACCGAGGATAGACAAGACGAGTCCAGAATACCTAGCCAACTTAGCGGCGAGAAAACAGGCTAGAGAGATGGGTACGTGACCATAGACAAAACATATTAATTAATTAATGCTATTTAATAATCCTAATATATTCAGACAAAATTTTATTGTATCGTATGAGCCGCACTGTATAATAAACCACTCAAAATATGCGTCATGCTCGTGAACGGAAGTAACTTTTAAACAACCCTGTATATTAAACAACTCAGATGCGTCATGCTCATGTCATGAACGGTTGTAATGTAACTTTTTAACCACTCTGTATTAAATAACTCTGAATATACGTCATGCTCGTGAACGGGAGTAACTTTTTGATCACACCGTCGTATATTAAACAACTCAGTTGCGGGCGTCATTCTCGCGTCATGCTCATGTCATGATCGGGTAATGTAACTTTTAAGCATCTTGTATTTAACAACTCAGAATATTTATACGTCATGCTCGTGAACTGATGTAGTGTAACTTATTAACCATACGCTAAGGCCGATGGTGGGAGCGCACTACACCCGGAATCCTCATCACTGAAGAACTGGCTATCTTACCTCTAACTGTTGTTATGGTGTCAGACTTAGGTAAGATGGTGGTAGCTGGCCAGGCGGACTTGAAATAAGCCCTACCACCAACCAAACCGAGTACAAATAGGCTAGTTGACAAAATTTCAATAACTGCTTAATATTTTTGCTTATTAGGCATTTTATCGAAAAAAAAGGTTTATTTATTTTTAATCGAGCGTTTACATTATAAATTTCGCGTTTTAAAAAACCAATTTTAATTTGGTTCCAAAACGCACAAGACTGTCATGGCGTCTTGAATGACGTCACGCCGTGCAAAACAAACAAAAGAGCGATCGTGTCTTCGTACGTTATAGCTAGTTTTTATCGTTTAAAAATGAATTTCTCATATTATAAGTACTGTATAGTGCCCCAGTGTGATAGCACGACTATAAAAACGCCAAACCAGTTATTTATATATGTTCCAAACAATGGAGAAATACGGAAAAAGTGGCTAAAACTTGCGTTCGGTTGTGGTTAGGTTGCACTCGGAGTGTAGGTTTGGAACGCGCCTCCGGTAGTGATACTCGAAACGTCAAACACAAGATTGGAGTTTCGCACGGCGTGACGTAACGCTTTCTGATTGGTGTTCACTGTCACGTGACTAAAGGTTGCATTTTACGAAATTTATTTTTTAAAAATATTATTAATCTTTAACGCTTTTGATAATTAAAATTGTTTGTTATTTTCTCCATAATATAATTAATCATTATAAACCCCTATCCATTATATTTATTCTTAATGGAAACAAGCCTATTGTACCCCCCTGGGAATCGAACCCGTGACCCCTGCGTCTTACACGGGTGGGTGAACCACTAGATAACGGTTCCGTAAGAGATTCAGGGGTTCCGCGAAAATTCAAGAGTTTATAAGTTCAAGATAATATATATATTGTTCTAACTAAATAAATATTTTATATCTTATAAGTTCTTTTTTTAAAGTCTAAAAAAAGTTTAAAACTATACTTACAAGATGTGAACACCAAGCCAAAAAACCTCAGTATGGTGTAATTTCACGCAATAAACAATGTTACAGTTAGTTTAAATAGAATAGAATAGAATAGAATAGAAAATAGTTTATTATTAATCTCACTCACAAAGAATGAACAAAATACTTAAACACTAAAATAAAAATCCATTAAAATAAAATAAATGAAAAGAGATAAAAAAAACAAATAAAAGAGATTAATAAAGGGCCCCTGCCTCAGCGTATGAATGCCGTGACGTGACGTAACGAAACGGCACGCTGCTATTCTGCCTGCCTAGCATGACCGATTTATATCGCGTGATATAGCATTTTATCGACACTCAACTGTCAAATTCTTTTGTCTTTTTGACAGTTGAACGTGATAAAACGCTATATCACGCGATATAAATCGGTCATGCTAGGCAGGCAGACAGGGCCTGGCTGTAACGGACGCTAGTATATAAGAAAGAAAAAAAAAAGTAATATTACAAAAACCTATTTCCTCTGTGTTAACTTCTTACTTGATCTAGGGTTCCAACTAACAAAAAGGATTCCGTAGCCAAAATATTTTGAGAACCGCTGCACTGGACCACAGAGGCGGTTCTTTATCAATCAATCAATACATTTATTCGCAAAAATATGGTTACATTAGTTGTTACGTCACCAGCATTATTTTGTTGTTAATGTCAACGTGCAAATGTTTACAAAAAAATATTATTAATAATTATTTGTCAGAAATAAATATTACTTGTTTAACATTGACATATTTAAAAGAGATAAACTAGTTTTAAAGCATTATAATAAATAATTCAATCATCATTATAAAAAAAATCAATTAGGTACAATTTTAGTGTCCGACCGAAACTGGAATTCCAGCCGGAACCGAACTTTCGGCCCTGCCCAGCCCCCTAGCCAAAGTAACATATGCAAATTTTCGCTATCGCTTCGCTTCGAAACATGTATGGATTTGACGTTTTAAAATTCGATTGTTAACGAAACCTTATGTCAATCCCATACATGTTTCGAAAGCGAAGCGATAACGAAGATTTGCTAATGTTACTGTGGCTAGGCCCTCTGGTTCCCAGTTTCGGCCGAAACCGAAACTTCGGTCGATCACTATACAATTAACAATAAATATAGTATCTTGAAGTACTGTATGTGTGACGGTTGTTGCAGCGGCCGTGATGAGCAGCCGCGCGCCATCTAGCGAGGCGGGCGAGAAGCGCAAGCGCGGCCGCCCGCGGGTCGATAAAACCAGCCCCGAGTATCTGGCCAGGAAGCGCGCCAGGGAACTCGGTGAGTTTAACTTAGAATATATAGTTCTTGGATGCCCGAGGTTTGATATGACCAGACCAGAGTATTTAGCTAGCAATAGAGCCAGGGAACTCGGTAAGTTTAACCACATAATATAGATATAAGTACTACCGTACAGAAAGGACACTCCCCGCCCCGCCCCAGAGTCAATTACCTCACCCCACCCCGCGAGTTCGTGTGCCGAATCGTGTGCTCGTTTAGTCGTGTTTGTCAACGTCAACTTATTTTGATTTCTGATACTTCAGGCTCCGTTACGCGAAATCACTTGTCTCTGTCTTTTTCTTTATGTGTAAAGAGTATGGAAAATAACCTCACTTCTGCAGTTTTTCGATGTTTTTCGTTGTTTTTTCATCATAATCTTTAGCACAATTATCTTCCTTAAAAAAAAGTTATTGGAGCAACTGCACAGTACGTTAAAGTGTATTTTGATGTAGAATTCAATACGTTTCCGCTATTATTTACGCCAAAAATATGGCCCGCGACAAGCGCTTTTGATGATATTCTGATTTTATTTTACTATCATCTGTGAGGTTTATACGCAATTTAATACTTGTAGCTACTAGATAATCTCTTTAGCTTGTCGTATGTTTTTTTTGTGGCTACAACTTTACGTTTTTTATAAAAATATGGCCCGCGCAGACCATGTTTTCCTATTATGGCCCCTTAAAACAATGCGTCGCAACTTTATTTGGCAAAAAGTTCGAATTATGGATTGAACGCCGCTCATACAGTACAAACTGCACATCTGTTGCGCGCGTACAAAAACGTCATCTGACGTCATCTGTGTATAACGGGGCGGTTGTATGGAGTGACCGGGGTGTGGTTTAACTTAAAATATAGGGGTTTTAGGAAGCCCGAGGATTGATAAGACCAACTCCAAGTATTTGGCCTGGAAATTTGTTAAGTTTATCTTAGAATATGGGGGTTTTAGGACGCCTGGCGATAAAACCAGCCTTTCTATTGTCTAATTTCAAAATCTATCGCAATCGCTTTCAGGATTGAAGCATCTTTATGGCACAAATAAAAACTTACCAAAGAAATGCAGCAATGTGTCGCATCCATCTGTCAAACGAAAGCGAAATAGATTTTTAAAATTATTAGACAATAGGGATGTTGACTAATGAATAAAATAACGAAATACTAATAAAAATCGTAAACATATTAAACTTTTAGAGTAGCTTGTATACCTCTTGCTTTTATATATTGCATATTATTTGTTTTATGACCCTTCAAAGTTGGGTGGACAAGTCCATTTAAAAAGTATAAAATTTATTAAAATAAATGATACCTTTAATTAGTCCGTAAAATGTATAGCAAATTTGTCGAAGAAACCATTTTGATAAACACAATATTTAATATAGCTGCTGAACAAATTTCCTATGCGTTGCATACAAACTAGCACGGCGTGACGTCATAACGTGCAAGCCATTAGTATGGAGCGTTTTTGATCGAGTCCATTTGTGCGCATTTCACACTGTGATATCTCGGGCAGTTTTCATGCTAGCGAATTAATTCTTTTACCAATGTTTCTTTTTTTGAGAGGTAATTTATGTAACATAAAATAAAAAAATAGTCAACATCCCAATAGCCCCCCTGCTTCGAGTATCTGGCCAGGAAGCGGGCCAATATAAGATTACGGACATTTTAAAATATATTTCAGTTTTTTGTTGTTGCTAAAGTACAAAAAGTTGTCGTTTTTAACATTTATCTGAACTGGCAAATACGATAACTTTTTGTACTTCAGCAACTCGAATCTGAAATATATGTTGAAATGTCCGTAATCTTATATTGCGAAAAGTGGCCGAGACACATTTTTCAATTACGCACTCAGATTTAAGAAATCTTGAGAAAACATGAATGTGCGAGTGAGAGAGCGGCAGTCAGCGGCAAAATCGCTACGGTCACACACCGACGACCAAGAATTAAGGCCCTCCGCTGCGTCAAGCGGGATCCCGCCGCGGGTAAACGGCGCGGGCATATAGTATAGATTGCTGGTTTTTGACGGACAGATGCTTGCGCAGTGCATGAGTAAGCTCTAATCTATGTCGCCCGCGCGTGTCCCGCTTGCTTGACACAGCGGAGGGCCTGAAATACCGAAAAAAAATAACGTTAATTTACCGGTAAAAATAACGTTAAAATTATTGTATCGGCAAAATTACCGTTAAATATAGCGTTAAACTTTACCGGAGTACCGGTAAAATTATCGGTAAAAAAGTAACGTTATTAATTGGAATAACGTTAATTTTAAAGTAACGGTAAAAAAGTAAGAAATAACGTTACATTTAAAAATAACGTTATCCCTGCCGACGACCCTTGCGAAAGTTGCTTACCTCCGCATTTTTTTTTTACTTCTAGAAGCTTTGGAAAGAAAAGCGAAGAGGGAATACAAACGTCGCGGTACTGCAGGTTAGTCTTATATTATAGTGCTTATCACACATATCAATAAAGTGCAATTTAGAATAACAAGATGTCAGTCTGTTCCAATTGTTAGCAATCGTTTTTTCTCACTTATGCTCTGAAATGTTATGATCACACAATCCAATTTAAAAATTACATTTTTACCAAAAATAAAAAAAACCCTCGTATTTCTTGAGAAAAGCACTATACATACAAGCCTTGTATTGGAAGCTATTTGCATTGCCTCGAATGATTAAAGCATTAAAACCATCCTCAACAATGCAAATGCTAACTTCATGTTCTCGGCTCGGTTAGTTAGTTGCTATATGAAAATATGTATTAGTACTAATGTACTAATACAAATGTTTTTGAAATTATCTATCAGGTTTAAATATCAGTATAAAATATTAACTATTTACTTTTGGGACAGACTATGATTCGCCAAAAAAGCGCATTTTAAAATCTTTTGAAAGCCAATTCTAGCAAACGACTTAGTGCTTAAAGGTTAAATTAAAGCTTAAATTTAAATTAACTTTGTCAATAATACAATACGGGTATTTTTATCTAGATATTTTTTTGTAAATAATCATCTGTCACAGTCAACGAACTAAAATCTATAGAAGTGTAATTGCAAACAAATATTGCTTAAAAAATGGCACCACGGTGCCGAAAAAGTACAACCCGCTCAGCTTTAGTCGGGCCAGCCACGCACCCTGTGACTGACGTTAGTGTTCTTTTCAATAAATTGCAGTTTGTATTGTAGAGGAAAGAGAGAGTTATTAGAAATGACGTCTTTTATAGTCAAATGGTGTAAAAGATGCAAAGAAGGCATTAAAAAGATTCAGAAAAACGTATCTTATTTTTTCGTTTAACTATAGAAAATGTCTATGAGTATACAAATTATGGTCGCTAATAAGCAACCAGTGTTCAGACGCTTTGTGCTGTATAATTAAATGCCAGTATTTTTAGCTCTATCCACTTAGTTGTACTTTTCGTGTGGTGCCATTTTTGAGCAGAATGCTTATTCCATAGATTTTAGTTCGCTGGTCACAGTAAATTGTGGTGTGGATTTGTTCACTATGGCACTTAACCACGTGTGGTGATCGACATTTATACACTGTTATTATGTAATCTTTCTCCTTCAATTAAACTAAACATGTTGCCAAAGAGACATGGGTCTAACTAAACTTAAAACCGGCCAAGTGCGACTCGAATATTTATTTTATTCTGTCAATTAGTATTTATTGTTACAGCGGCAACAGAAATACATAATGTGTGAAAATTTCAACTGTCTAGCTATCACGGTTCATGAGATACAGCCTGGTGACAGACAGACGGACTGTGGAGTCTTAGTAATAGGGTCCCGTTTTTACCCTTTGTATACGGAACCTCAAAAACGACAAAAATGTTGGTCCTCCCATACTAACTAGGCAGCTAAAACATTAAGACCGATCGGGATACGTTTTTAGGTTTCAAAAATATTAAAGTTAGTTTTTTTTTGTATATAGTTTCTGCACCATTCACATAGCCTAATACATGAATTTGTGTCATTTTGGATGGATGCATAAGTCATAATTTAGGTTTTTGTCTTTTTTAACACTATCGGACGAAAAGAAAATTAAAGTTGAAAATTTTACTTTAATGATGATTACGAAGTTGTATCCGATGTACATGAACTTTTTGTGTCATCTTCGTCCACGGGAATACTGTTATTTGACTATTACCATAGCTGTTACCTAAAAAGTTGCCGTAGTACCTCCAAAAGAATATTACAATAATATTGGTTAAAAAAGTGTCAAATGTTTTAGATCAATGGTAGCAGGCTATCTTAAATACAATACTATCAATTTTGACAGCTTTGAGTTAAATTATTTATAACCAACACAAATAATTGAATTTCTAAAGATGCATCGGCTAGATGTGACACAAAACGCAAAAATACACTTTATATATGCCAATGTATCGACAGGCTAGATTTCATAAACTTTAGAATTTTTAAAGGTTATGCCCTCAAAATAACGTATCCCGATCGGTCTAATTATATTAGTAGGGGGGCCTCACTCCGCGTATAAACTTTTATACTAGCCTATTGCTCGCGGCTGACTCAATCGAGCCAGCGCACGTGGGGTGGCGTGTGTCGGTTGAGACAGAGCTACGCGACAGAAAGAGAAGCGCTTCGGAGGCGCTTATAATAATAGGCACGCAGCGCTGTGCAATTTGAAATTGTACTTTATTGCCGTGCAGGGAGAGTAGCTTATTATTTGATTGTCTTCGCGCGGATGCGGTTCTGTACTATTGAGTATTGTGTGATAGGTTTTTTTTGTCGTTTTTTGATCCACGTCTCTTTGGCAAAAATGTTCAGTTTGTAGAATACTTACTAAGTGATTTAATTAATCGATTCAAAAATAACAATGTAAAATCAATGTGTTTTTCTATACTTGTCTTATTTTGTAAACAATATTTTATTAAGGGGCCTACAGCCGTCTATTAGCGCCGCTAATTCATTTATTTTTATACTCTTAAACAAGGTCAATATTAAAAAAAAAACCACTATGACCTCTTACAATATCTTTAATATTTATTGAATAACTCTTTAATACTTTTAATGCTTCTAAAATGGTTTTTAACCAAAAGTGGCCACTTTCGTTTTGATGCACCAATTTATTATTTTTATTAAAAGATTGTATACAGTATGACAAATATAGAAAATCAATTACATTATGTTCTAACACTATCTATAGTTTCATTTATCCACGTCATCACATTTCATTCATCATATGAAATCTACTAATTAAAAAAGTGCAACTATTTTCTGTGGTAATTTACATGAGTTTTATTTAACTGGGGTGATTACAAGCTCTTAAAAGTTGACAGGTTTATAAATTGCTATAGTTATATCTCTTTCTCGCTTTATAGCAAATAAAAGGGATGCATTGATAGCCATTCAGAAAACTGTCAGGTTTCAAGAGCTTGTAATACATAATACTTAGAACGTAACCCTAAACTAAAGTGGTAAATTTTGGTACTTAAAACATAAATTTATTACCCGTGTTTTTCGTATTTTTTCAAAATTTGTGTGTATGTATTTATTCAAAATTTTTCGCAAACCACCCATTTTCAACCCCCTTCAGCCAAACCGGCGATTATACCGACCGTGAAAGTCTCGCAACGGGTTAAAAAGCTGCAGACCGGTAAAAAGCCGATGAATACCGGTAAAAAACCGGTGACTACCGGTGTCAATACCGGTAAAAAACCTGTCAACGCTGGTAAAAAACCGGTGAATACCGGTAAAATACCGGTTAGTACCGGTTTGAGGAAAATACCGCCGAAGATGTCCGCGAGAAACGTCGCGGACAAACAAGCGATCATACGAAGAAATACAAAATTTATTAAGCGAAAAGGTAAAAACAATTAAGCATTTGACTACAGGTTTTGATCGGACAGAGATAAACTTCGTACGAATGAAATTACACTTTATTTTTATTACATTAATGTTTAATATCGGTTAATGGTTGTTAATAGCTTATGACCTTATACTTCTCAATGAAACTGCTGAAAGACTGCGCTTGACGCAAGACGAATTGAGAGTTGAAGACGCAATATTAACTCGAAAGCGTACAAACGTCCGAATCCTTCCGTATTCGATGCTATGCTTTCCGTTTAATTACTTTATGGTCCCAGAATAATATTAGTACTACCGTACAGAAAGGACACTCCGCCCCGCCCCACAATCAATTACCTCACCCCACCGCGCGAGTTCGTGTGCCGAATCGTGTGCTCATTCAATAGCCTTAGACTTCACGCACACAGTTGCGCGTGTGCAAAAACGTCACTGTGTAGCGTCTGTGTAATAGGTAGTGGAAACGCGGCGCTTGTATGGAGTGCTGTGCTATGGTACAGTTCGATTCGAAACGAAGACTATAATTTGCGGATTCATTTCTGACAGTTATTGATGACGGAAGAGTTAGTATCTGTCGGGAAGAAAATTGACATTTCGAATATGGAAACCATAGAGTAAATCTATGGAAAGCATAGCAACAGATACGGAATGTTTCGTGCATTTTTGTATAACCCTGGTGTGGACATAGCAATATACAAAAGGAGTTACATTATTCTTTGATTTTTATGAAAGAAATATTTGTTAGGTTTCGCCATTTTAGAAATAAAAAATATACGAAATAATAAAAAATGCTTTTGATAAAAATAAACTACGAAGCTCGTCTTATGAAGTTTATCTGTTCGATTTTAACTCCTGTGATGTAAACCCCATGTTTCGAAAAACAAAAAAATATAAATAACTAATATTTATTAGACCAAAAAATATAATTTTCATGTCAGTCCAGAGAAAAACGATTTACTTACTTACTTACTTTACTTACTTACTTACTTACTTAATATTGAAATTGTCTTTGGCACTATAGTTGATTTAAATTACTGGATTTATATAGTGTGTTTTAGGTATAATAAAGGTTTTTAGTGTTTCTAGTTTGATTTCCCTGGCCTAAGGTAATGGTTTTAAGGTAAAGGGCTAGGTAATTAGATCCAATAAGTGGTGGTCTAGGCCTAAATTCTATATCTAGGTTGGACCCCCAGCTTTTGGTCTATAAACCCTAGGTTTTGACCAGGTATTAAGGTTATTTCGCTTGTTCTACTTGACAGCTACCGAACTAATAAGACTGTCTCATTGATAAAAAATCGGTCAATACCGGTAAAAAAACCGGTGAATACTGGTAAAAAACCAGTGAATACCGGTAGAAACCGGTGCATACCGGTAAAATACCGGTTTAAAGAAAACAGCGCCGAAGATGCTTTACATTTTATTTTTGTATTTTTTTTTATACATTCAATAATTTCATTATAGAATTTAATAAAAGTAAATTAACTTTTTCGAACATGGGGTTTTTAATGCTAAACCTAAGTAGTTTGGATGCATGAAAGTCAATATAGATAATTTTTATAATTTTATAAATTCAAGATTTGCTAAAATATATTTCTTTTTGGATTTTTAATGTTAAATGAATGCATTTTGTGTTAAATATTGATATGAAATTGAACTATTAGTGGAGGTTGAAAATAATTTCGATTTAAATAGTTTTATTTTTATTTATTTCAAAATAACATATAATTTTTATTATTTTATTATTGTTATAAAAAGCATGGTAGATGAATATTTGAGCCAAAGTTTATAATGTTTATAAGATTTGAAATATACTTTTGAATATCTTTGAAAGTTATGAAAAGAACCTAAAGTAGGGGGGTATCAGTCCGCGCTTAACTCTTATATTAGTCTGTAGGCTAATATAAAAGTTTAAGCGCGGAGTATAAGCAATTTGGCTATACTCTGGTTTGAGTATAACCAATTTGGTTATACTGTGACGCAACTATAGACATCTCGCTAATAGTAGAGTACCATACCACACTACCATACAACTGACATATATTTCGGCGGTTCGCGTGCGAATGAGTCGGTTTACTAAGGGAGCTAGTCAAAAAAGTTCATACACGACGAAGGTACTAAGTGGCTCAATGAATTTAGTTGCTAACTGAACTGTATGTAGACAAGTAGGTATTTCTTATCATCAATAAAAATGTATCTAAATTCGTAAAATGTAGATATATTTCTTCCTATTATGGGCACCAGCTTCTCACACTTCAGGTCATACTTGTATTTTGCTCAAATTTGTTCTAAAATTAAGTAAAGTAACCTATTGTGTGATGAGGAAATAAATGATTTATTTATTTATTTATTCGTTTATTTATTTTCATATTTCATTCATTCGCATGTTAGTGTATTGTTTGAACAACTAACACAAATTGTGTTATTAACTTGCATGGATTTGTGTTGTGTCGAGGTGTTTGTGTCTTTTAGATTTACACGCTGAAATTTTAATCATTTGGTTCCCGCAGTGGGGTGGTTCCACTCATGATTACAAGCAACTTTTACTATGGGGCCAACTCTGATATCGCGAAAAAAATCAACTGTTCCATACAAAAGCGCAATACCTACTCGACCTCAATGTATGGAACAGCAGATTTTTTTCGTCGCGCTGTCGGGTTGTTACTATAGCAACGGATCCACCCTGTATGCAACATGTTACAAAACAACCCCCAATGCCGAATATGGTAGATAGGGACTGTCAAACTGAACACGACAAAAAACCCTAAGGCGGTGAACCCACACACGACCCGATCTCAACCCGAACTCGACTCAAACTCACCTCAATCGCAGCTCACCTTGAAATACATCGCTTACAATTTTGAGTCTTATGACATATTAATAAGCTCCAGTGTAATGGCCGGTATACATTTTGATTAGTGTTTAGTGCGAGTGGCTCGTTTAGTGTTTAGCAAAAAACACGTTCGGACAGTCTCTGATTAGTGTTAAGTGTTTAGTGCTTAGCGAAGTAAAACGTTCTATTTTTTCTGCGAGTAGCTCCTCCCGCGCGTCCCGCCTTCACCCCTCACTTGCAGCTAAACACGCACTATCGCACTAAACACGTCTGGACAGGACTGTTAAGTGTTTAGTTTATACTTCTTATTTTTTTTTACAATTAACTAAACAGTGTATGCTAAACAGTATGGGACATCACCTACTAATCACTACACACTAAACAGTGCACTAAACACTAAGCACTTAACTAAACAATATACCAGTCTTAATGTTCAGGTGAGTTTGAGGTGAGTTCGGGTTGAGTTTGAGTTGGGTTCGGCTTGTGTTTGAGTTGAGTTCGGGTTGTGTTGGAGTTGTTCAGGTTGAGCGTGGGGCGTGTACTGTATACTTCTGAGCTTATTAATGTGTCATAAAACCCAAAATTGAAAGCGATGTATTTCAAGGTGTGGGCTGCGGTTGAGTTGAGTTCGGGTTAAGGTCGGATCGTGTGAACGCAGCCTAAAGATGCTAAGCGTTAAAAGTTACTTTGTAAATGAAATAATTGTTCACTTAACCCTATAGACTCGGCGGCGTCATCTTCTACCGGCGATGGAACGTCGCGCGCTAAGCGCAAATATACTAAGAGAACGCCGAACGCCAAAAAAAATGATTTGGTAAGTCGAATCGTGGAGAATATACCTAGATGTATGAAATGAATTATATTGAGTCATGGCTGTTGGTTCAGCGGGTCTACCGGCTAAAAATAATGAAGTTAATGTTAACTGTAAGTATGTGATACATTGCTTCTTTTCTTTGGTAAGTTTTTATTGTGTCCTATTCGCCGTTATTCGAAGCCTTGGTAAACAGATTGAGAATAGCGGTGCCTTTCCGTTACCGTTCAGCATCATTATTATAGGTCTATCTTACTAAATTACGTCACATCCGCATCCGTGTGACGTCATATCTCACCCCACCATGTTCACCAGGCCGCCGCCATTGCGAGTTTCCGCGCTCATTGGCGTCCTTTTTTCGCAACCGTTCACATCTAGTCAAACGCTGTTAGCGTTCGAAATTTAAAAATTTTCCTAAGTAGGTCAAATGCTGTTAGCATTCGAATTTTAAAGTTTTCTAAAGTAGGTCAAACGCTGTTAGCGTTCGTGAAATTCGTAATTTAGATTTTATATTGCATATTTTTGTTGAAAAGTAACATCTTACGATTTATTTTCGTTTATTAAAAATGCGTGTGCGTAGAAATTTTAAAACCATACGAAAAATCAGTGATAGTTGGGTCCGACTCTTGTGTCGTCTCCGTTTTCGTCGTCATATTCGATCGCGGAGTAGCAGAGAACGAAGGCGAGGGCATGGATTTACAGTAAATACGACGCAGGATTTGAATTGAATTGAGGTAATCTAACGCCTCGCCATAAGGTCAGTAAAATTTTTCCAATTATTTTATAATGGTATGATTCTACCCACGATATGTTGAAAAATATTTTCTGTTAATTCTAACATTCGTTAAATTGCAGTTCATGAGTTTTATTCGCTTTTGGCCTATGCGATCTGCTAAAAGATTATAATTTTGACAAATTTAATGCTTATGAAAATTTTTACGTTACGGAAAACAAGTTTCGTAAGATTCCTATTCATTGTTAGTAAAGCTATATTGTGTTGAATGTGAGCTGAGCACACAATCCTCAATTGTGTCCTCAAAATATGAGAACGTGTATGCAGCTTGAATCCTGGCGCCATACTGGCGCTATCCGGCATTTCGTTCGACTCATAGTTTTACTTGACCAGTGATGAGATCAACCATTGCGCCCTATTTTATTTCGAGATGTTGTTTAGCCGTAGTCGTTTGAAAGAGTATTCAATTTTTTTTTTTTTTTGAGAAAAGCTACTGCTTTGTGAATCTGAATAGTGATAATACGTAACGAGGCGCTTTGAACAAAAATAAGTATTCAGGGTTTTGCAAAAGAATGTTGCCTTTATATTGGTTTTTAATAAAAACATTTATACGTTACTATTTATACGTATATATTTATATTACATTTAAACGATATCAATGCGCACAATTACTCGGGTTCAATTCCCAGTAAAATGAGCGTAGGTACTAATCTTGTCTTATGTTGTGTATAAATAAAAATGAATGCTTTATATTTGCTTTCTATGCTTTCCAAAACCATTTATTTGATTGTGATGAAACTTGGAGGACCGATTGTCCTGTCCCAAAAAAAAAAAAAAAAAAAAAAAAAAAAAAAAAAAAAAAAAAAAAAAAAAAAAAACCTTTGATTGAATAAATGTATGGTATATTAAGCTTGTCGGGTACAGCTAGTTATTAATAAAATAAATTGTGGTAATAATTTTAAAATAAAAATCTATCTTAAATTGCAATTAGATACTTTCTATTATCATTATACCCCTCGGTTCCAGCTTGTTCCGCAACTGGACCGAGGAAGGTCTATCGGCTGCTCCTGGCACCGTTGACACAAGTTTATGAAAAGTTGTATCTACATAATTTTCTATAATTAAAACATACTGTCTACTTCCTCTATGGTAGTAATCCCCACATGTTGAGAGCTGTGTGAGTTGTAACAATTTTTTTTCAATATTGATTCATCCGGTCGCTTCTGAGCACCGTTGATTGAGACTTTGATATGAACTCTGGCGGTCACTCCTGATGGATACCGTTGATTAAAGTATCTTACTATTTAACATAAATTCGGTCGCCCTCTGATGGACACCGTCATTATACATATAGTTATGTAATATCAATAAATATATTTATATTCGATAAACATTTATTATGGTTTTAACATAAATTCGGCCGGTCGCTCCGGAGCACCGTCGGTTGATGTTTTGACATAAATTATTTCGGTTGCTTTTGATGAGCACCGTCCAGGCACCGTCGATATGTACATAGTTTAACTCATTTTATCTTATTATTTTATTTAATTATTCTGTATAAACACTGGTCCTTAATCCCTGAGGGAGAGGAACTTAAAAAGGGGATCATCCAAGATATTCCCGTACTTCTAGTGGGCACCACCAATGAATGAATGATAGAAATAAATCTTTATTTACATAAGCTCCATGTTTTTAACAACCACTAGTTGCTACAGAACAACCAGAAGGATTTTGAAAGTTTCTTTGGGGAGTTATTTATTAATATTAATTTTTATAACTGTGGGCCAGTGGCAACAAGTTATTTTGATTGAAATATTTCAATTAATATATTTTCCTGTTATTTAAAATGTGTCTTTATTAAAAATATCGAACCGAGTGCAAAGTCCGGGTGTCGGAAAGAAGGTTCACCAACAGTTGCGTTCTGGTGCTTCACCGGCCGCTGCCGTGGCACACTCGATGCGCTCGCTCAGCTCGCGCTTTATTTTGCCCTTTTGTGATCAAAAGGTCACAGTTTTAATCTAACCTATTTATTGTGTCCCTTTTGGCTACTCGGTAACCAAAATAACTAGCGGATATTATGTTTTGTTTGAACATTTTATATTCATTTGTATTCTTTGAATATTCTTCATGAAACCGATGACAGATCAGATATTCTAGCTCGTTTTAGTTAAGTGGTTACTGCAAGGGTTGTGCCTGTTTTACATTTTAAATTTTATGAAAATTTAAGTCTGATGATGTTGGCTTTATTACAAAGTGCATTGATAGCCGATTTGCCGGGGGCGTGTAATGTTTGTGTACATAGATACATAAAGTGCTAGTTTTTATTTTACTTTGACCACGTTGTTATTTATTATCTATTCAGATATGAATTTAAAAAATCACTTTCACATGTATATGTTTTGTGATGTAAACCCTATTAAATTCGTGGGGGAATCTCGATTTTACTCAGACCTCGATTGAATCATTCTATATTTTGATTATAATCATAGCACGGTGTAGGTTGACATTTTGTTATACACCTACTTAAGTACTTGTTGAATATTTCAGTAGAATATGAAAACACTCCTATTTAGCTACCATAACATGTACCATATACTGGAAATAACTTTAAAATAATACACTTAAGCACTTTGACTTAGTCAGTTGTTGTAAACACTGTCGCTCTGATGTTATATTGGTTGGTGTCTGCTAATAAGTTACTTAAATATACTTTCCTAATCAAAGCGTAACCAACCACCCCTTTACCATGGGGAAGCACTGGCACCGGCTCTTGCTTATTTATGCGGGTGATGATACATGATTTGTTAGATAACAGAGGTAATCTTCTTGGTGGATGATTCCAAAGTATTTATGTGATTTTAATTGTATAATTAAATGCTATTATATTAATTCTAATTATTATTACTATTATTTTTGATATGCAACATTTTTGCTATATTGTTAGAAATTCAATTCAAGTTCAAAACAAATATAAAGTTGATGCTGCGTGCAGCTTTTCCGATGGCCATAGAAACCATGACATTTAGAAACTTAAATATTTATTTTATAGATTGATAAAAAGAAAATATTTCATTTACTTACCTTTACCTATAAAAAACGAAACTTTGTTTACAGTAAGTAGACATGTTGGAATAATTAAAGTCATATGTCTTTACTAAATAATTATTTCTTTCTTTGGTATACAGTACTGTCATATTTGTTCTTTTAATTTCATCTATTATATCTATTCTAGTCGTTACCTAGTATTTTGATTCCCAATGTTAATTCTGCGACGATAATTAAAAATGTTACAGTTAAGTGTAGTGGGTACTTACCTAAGTAAGTATCCTTACTTACCTATTATTATTATGTTTTGTTTTTGTTTTGGGCTAACACAGCTGCTGGGTGTTGACCAATCGAATAGGTACTAAATGTTTTATTAAGTGTAAAAATTCAAATGACCTTGTAAATGTTAATTAACATTCGATAGAAATTTATATAACACCAACGTCTGACATTAGTGCTTGTTTCTGCCCACACATAAAGTTTATGTTAGACGCGACACAACAAGATGTCGCAGACAGTGGCGCACACAGACACTCTAGCTAGCTAGTCGGCCTAAGTGTGTAACACCAAAGGTAGTTCGCCTACCTTTGGCTTAAATCAGACGTATAACGTTTATTTTTGGGTAGGTATTTATTGAGTTTCAGTTCGCAGTTTACGATTAAATTAATTTAATCAAGTATTTAATATAAAAGTAATAACTTTGTGACCGTGTTCACAAAGATTTATTTTATTATGATATCCAAATCCAGTTAGGAGGTTTTATAAATATTTTTTTTGCAGAGCAAAAGCTCAAAGATTTGGTAAGGTTTGTATCTTGAAGTGAATTAATTGTGCAGCAACTAACATCACATTTGTAATAAAAGAATCTGCGAAGAAAACGTTGTTTTGTCCCAGATTATTTTGAAGTAGGCGATCGACGCGATTTAATCAGAGATGCATTGTCAACCAGCAGTCATATCAAACGATAACACGACTAAAATATTATGAGTTAGATAATTTATGGTAAATAATTACTTAAGTAAAAAATTTATGTAAATTTATTTAAAGCTGATCTGATTTGTCAATGGACTTTATTTCAGTTTAAATTATTGTTTTTTTTTGTATTATTATTATTATTATTTTTTCTTCCCTTTACTATTTAAAGAAAGCTTTCTTTTGATCTAAATTAAAATCAATCTTAAACTATTTATGATAATTAAGAGTGTCACAATGGCGTCCTGTCCCTGTTCACCAGGCGATAACAAACAATGTCTCAATCTGTTTACCAAGGCTTCGAATAACGGCGAATAGGACACAATAGGAGCGTTTTACCTACCATTAAAACGCATATTGTGTCTGAAGCCTTATTCGAAGCCTACCTTCAAGGGCTGCCTGGTATGCATTTAATGCGCAATAGTTGTAAAGGTATTTTTCAGATTTTGAGACTGCAATGAGCGCGGAAACTCGCAATGGCGGCGGCCTGGTGAACATGGTGGGGTGAGATATGACGTCACACGGATGCGGATGTGACGTAATTTAGTAAGATAGACCTATAATAATGATGCTGAACGGTAACGGAAAGGCACCGCTATTCTCAATCTGTTTACCAAGGCTTCGAATAAGGCTTCAGACACAATATGCGTTTTAATGGTAGGTAAAACGCTCCTATTTGTGCCAAAACAAAGTAGCAATGTATCACATACTTACAGTTAACATTAACTTCATTGTTTTTAGCCGGTAGACCCGCTGATATACTCATCTATTTTGTCTAGGGATACAGGTGTTATTTTCATACAAACGAGGTAACTTCGAAGCCTTTGTTTTCTACCAGGGATGTACCGTGCTGGGATCTGATGATGGCTGTCCAGGGAGTGAATGGAGGAGATTCAGATCGCTATACACACCCAACTGATCTGATCAGCATTCTAAAAGATTGATGGGTCAAAGTTCTCAGTTTCAGGATTTCCATACATTTTCATGCTATTTTCGCGGTTTTTTTTAAACATGTCCATTAATCTTTTAGAATGCTGATCAGATCAGTTGGGTGTGTATAGCGATCTGAATCTCCTCCATTCACTCCCTGGACAGCCATCATCAGATCACAGCACGGTACATCCCTGGCAGAAAACCAAGGCTTCAAAGTTACCTCGTTTGTATGAAGATAACACCTGTATCCCTAGACAAAGTTGATGTGTGTATATGGGAATGAAAGTGACTCATATCAACTTAATAGATTTAAAGTGACTCATTTCGACTTAGAAATCACCATGATTTATCCCGTATTTTTTTTAAAATTTGGACTTATTTGGAAACGAGCTATTTTCGTTCTCAGGAAGCGTATTTTATTTTTTTGAGTTGTGACATTCAAATTCTTAAGCATGAATTGTATTTTTTTTACACCCTGTATGATAAAAAATCTACTCATTTCAGGAGTAAATAATTGTTTTAAGTTATTGATTTAAAATAATTTATTTTGTCGTAGACCCCACAGACAGAACGTGTAAAGGGCAAAAGGGGGAGACCGAGGAAAGTGGACCAATTAGCAGCTAACAACAAAACACAACAGCCCAGTAAGTTATAATCAGTACCCATCATTCCGGTTCCCAACTCTTGATTGAAACTTTGTCATGTTCCCTTTTGCAATACTAGATTTGCAGAGGTCATACAATTTTTTGGCTCATAAAGCATATAATATGTTACTGAATAAATTAAACCTAAGATCTTATTCGAACAGACAAATAAAAGAACACTTATTTAATCACCTGTTTAAATTGAGTAATGAAGAAGTTCAAAGCCTTCATACTCCAATATTGTAAAATCAAGACACATTCTTACATAAACTCTCACATATATCCAAAACTAATCACATACACACCCATATAAACACACACACACACACACACACACACTCACACACACACACATACATTTCTCCACACAAAACAATTATTTGCATGCTCTAAGTTTGCATGCGTAAACTCTAAATGTGTAATTTTCATCTTATTCAATAATTTATTTCCTCTACATACGTACCTTATTAACTTCATTAGCGGCAACAGAAACTTAGTACTTGTATTAAAAAGCTATCAGCTCAATCCGGGAAGTGAGGACCTGGTGTCTTGTATTATAGGTTGCAACCCAACCCATTTCAAGCATCAGTCTTCACAACTAGTAATCTAAGACTGATATTGTTTATATTTACTGTTGCTTGTTACTACTATTTGTGAAGGAATAAATAAAGATTTATTTAAATCAATGTTTATGAGTTCATGAATAAATTAAGGAAATAATTTATCTTGTAATTCATTCTAAGAAAAACCTACGCGGACCAAATAGAGGTTTTAATATAATAAAAAAGGCTGGTGTACGTAGTGACAAAAAACGCAGGGCATGTATGAAAAGATTGATGGATGTTAATGAAGCGAAAGAAGTGTGCAAGGATCGTAGCAGGTGGCGATCCATAGTCTCTGCCTACCCCCATGGGAAACAGGCGTGAGTGTATGTATTAATTCAAAGATCCAAATATGGTTAATAACATGGTTGTTTTGTTATAAAGTTTTTTTTATCGAATTAAAATAGTTTTTCTGCACACTAATGCCCGGTTTCTAAGGTACTTATCGTTGGTTAAAATAGAATAGAATAAGTATCATTTATTTGCATTTGATTATTAGGGTACACTGGAAGTCTTATAGTAATAGAATTTTTAGATTTTAGCATTCACAATGCTATTTTATATATTAAGTTACTTAATATAACTGAAAAAATATTAGAAAAAATCGACTCACCCGTAGCAGCTCAGACGGGACTCGAACCCGCACCCTTAGGATTCCGGCCCAATGCACTAACCAATTATGCTACCGAGTCGCTAGTGGGAGTCTTAATCGATTGTCTGGCATCTGTAAAGATGTTGCATTCGAATGTTGAAGGTGATTCTTCACATTGATGAAATAACGCTGGCTTACAGCGAAAACGTCAAAAGTATTAGAAAATTTCGCCACTCCCACTAGCGACTCGGTAGCATAATTGGTTAGTGCATTGGGCCGGAATCCTAAGGGTGCGGGTTCGAGTCCCGTCTGAGCTGCTACGGGTGAGTCGATTTTTTCTAATATTTTTTCAGTTATATTAAGTAACTTAATTAGTCTTATAGTATTTAAAAGATCTGCCTATTCAACCATTAACAAATGCAAATATTATCTTAAATTTAAATTAACAAGTTGAGGATGTCGAATATTGTTATTACAATTTATAACTTACAATAAAATCGGAATTGCCCGTGACTGTAGTTGTTTATTTCAGAGATCCGTGTCCGCAGCAACCTGATGCCCGTGAACACGGAACCCATCAGTTTGGACAGCGACGATGAACCGGATTTAGGTCAGTCAGTACTTGATAATAAATAATTATCTATTATGAAACTACTGGCTTGATTTAAATAAAACAAAAAAAAAAGAAAAACTAATAAAATAAAAAAACAATTTATTTTTTGAATTTTTTGATTTTAGGCATTCACAATGCTATTTTTATATTAGGATAAATATTTTAATAGAAATAATTAAATATTTTTTATTATTTAAATTTTTTCTAGTATTTTTTCTATTAAAATATTTATCCTAAATCAATTTATATTTCATACATACTCTCGGTATAAGCAATCGATTGATGTATAGCTTGTTCGTATTAATTCTGGGTTTTTGGACCATCTCCATTCATTCCCTCTATCAGAATGACAATAGGCTAGTTGACAAAATTTCAATAACGGCTTAATATTTTAGCTTATTAGGCATTTTATCGAAAAAAAAGGTTTATTTATTTTTAATCGAGCGTTTACATTATAAATTTCGCGTTTTAAAAAACCAATTTTAATTTGGTTCCAAAACGCACAAGACTGTCATGGCGTCTTGAATGACGTCACGCCGTGCGAAACAAACCAAAGAGCGATCGTGTCTTCGTACGTTATAGCTAGTTTTTATCGTTTAAAAATGAATTTCTCATATTATAAGTACTGTATAGAGCCCCAGTGTGATAGCACGACTATAAAAACGCCAAACCAGTTATTTATATATGTTCCAAACAATGGAGAAATACGGAAAAAGTGGCTAAAACTTGCGTTCGGTTGTGGTTAGGTTGCACTCGGAGTGTAGGTTTGGAACGCGCCTCCGGTAGTGATACTCGAAACGTCAAAGACAAGATTGAAGTTTCGCACGGCGTGACGTAACGCTTTCTGATTGGTGTTCACTGTCACGTGACTAAAGGTTTCATTTTACGAAATTTATTTTTTAAAAATATTATTAATCTTTAACGCTTTTAATAATTAAAATTGTTTGTTATTTTCTTCATAATATAATTAATCATTATAAACCCCTATCCATTATATTTATTCTTAATGGAAACAAGCCTATTACTTTGATAGCAAAAAGACAATTCAGCTACATGACATAAAAGCAGAGTGCCCAGTCAGCAGAGAGTCAACACAGCTGGATGACATAAATGCAGAATGACCTAGTAGCAAAAGTCCGTATGTTTAAAATACCTTATAAGCCGGAAGTCAAATTAGTTGGATGACAAAAACATAGAATGAGATAGTAGCGATAACGTCTGGAAAAGAAAATAGTCTGAACAGTGGAGGTTAAGCAACTTTCGCAAGGGTCGGTAATGGGATGGGTGACCAAAAAATGAATTATCTCGAGGTCCTCCGTGCTTCGAAAGGCACGTTAAGCAGTCGTTAACAGCCACCAAACCGCATTGGGCCCGCGTGGTGAATTATGGCCCGTCCTCCTTATCCACCTGTGCCCCGGCAGTGGGGACAATAAAAATGGCTGATGGACATAGGCACAAACAAACAATAAAGGCCTTACCACAAAATATTTTAAAACACTGTTTAATAAAAACACTGTTTAAATGTGATGCCGTCTCTTTCAAACAATATTGTCAAAAAAGTGACAGCATCACATTTAAACAGTGTTTTAGTTAAACGCTTCTTAAACAGTGTTTTGTGGTAAGGCCGTTAATGTATATCAACATACTAAGCATCTATAGGGGCCTTTAGTGTTCATGTCTATTTAGTAACTTTAGCATTTAAATATCAAGACGTTTTGCTATTAAGGCGTTTAGCGTTCATGTCTATCTAGTAACTATGGTGTTTTAATATCAAGGCGTTTGGGCGATATTGTCATTTTACAACGTGGGTATTCTGATGGTGACCCAAATGATTGAATGGACCCAAGTGACACTTCCCATGGTTTTGTACACAGGATCACCGTCGCAAGCGTCCGATTCGCTCAGTTTGGACGAAAATCTACGAGCCATTCGACACATACACGAGAAGTACGCCAACATTGACAAGGTGAGGACCGAGGTATTAATATGCACTACTAATACATTTTTGAAACAATATTTAGTTAAAAACACGCCAAAAACGTAATAAAGTCAGAAGAAACAGTATTTTTATTTTACACAAATATTTGATTTGAAGAAACGCACTGTATTTGCACTAACATTTCAAGAAACACAGTGTTTATACGCGAATATTTCAAGAAACGAAGTGTTTTACGCTAACATTTCAAGAAACGCAGTGTTTTATACTAATATTTCAAGAAAAGCAGTGTATTACACTGACATTTCAAGAAACGCAGTGTTTTATACTAATATTTCAAGAAAAGCAGTGTATTACACTAACATTTTAAGAAACGCAGTGTTTTATACTAATATTTCAAGAAAAGCAGTGTATTACACTAACATTTCAAGAAAAGCAGTGTATTACACTAACATTTCAAGAAACGCAGTGTTTTATACTAATATTTCAAGAAAAGCAGTGTTTTACACTAACATTTCAAGAAAAGCAGTGTATTACACTAACATTTTAAGAAACGCAGTGTTTTATACTAATATTTCAAGAAAAGCAGTGTATTACACTAACATTTTAAGAAACGCAGTGTTTTATACTAATATTTCAAGAAAAGCAGTGTATTACACTAACATTTCAAGAAAAGCAGTGTATTACACTAACATTTCAAGAAACGCAGTGTTTTATACTAATATTTCAAGAAAAGCAGTGTTTTACACTAACATTTCAAGAAAAGCAGTGTATTACACTAACATTTCAAGAAACGCAGTGTTTTATACTAATGTTTCAAGAAAAGCAGTGTATTACACTAACATTTCAAGAAACGCAGTGTTTTATACTAATATTTCAAGAAAAGCAGTGTTTTACACTAACATTTCAAGAAACGCAGTGTTTTATACTAATATTTCAAGAAAAGCAGTGTATTACACTAACATTTCATGAAACGCAGTGTTTAATACTAATATTTCAAGAAAAGCAGTGTATTACACTAACATTTCAAGAAACGCAGTGTTTTATACTAATATTTCAAGAAAAGCAGTGTATTACACTAACATTTCAAGAAACGCAGTGTTTTATACTAATATTTCAAGAAAAGCAGTGTATTACACTAACATTTCAAGAAACGCAGTGTTTTACATTAATATTTAAAGAACGTAGTGGTTTTACTCTTACATTTAAAAACCCAGTGTTTTACACTAACACTTTATGAAACGCAGTGTTTTACATTAATGTATCAAAAAACGCAGTGGTTTTACACTAAAATTTTAAGAAACGCAGTGTTTTACACTAATGTTACAAGAAATGCCGTGATTTCACTCTAAATAATTATTATTCTGCTTTATTATTATTATCATAATTCACTTGTGTATACAGGGTTATTTGTAAAACATCAACAACCTCGCAGGAGTAAATTACCAACATCATAAACAACAACATTAAAATTTATTCTACGACTTTTCCGAAAATAGTCAAAAAAAAAATCTACCTTCCATGGCTTCCATACAAATGTTCGAACAGCTGATAGAGTTTTGTATGAAAAGTGGATTGTTTCTTGTCTGTTTTCGGAAGTAGTAGTAGTGGTAAGTGAAAGTGAAAGTGAAATAAGCTTTATTCAAATAAACTTAATTATTAGGTACTACTTTTGAATCGTCTATATTTTCCTACCACCCGTTCCAGACTTTTTTTAGCTGGCAAGAAGAACGGGCGCAAGAAACTTAAACGTAGTAGAACAAATGTTATTTATGATGTTAGTAATCTACTCCTGCGAGGTTGATGGTGTTTTACAAATAACCCTGTATATTCTTGGTAGGATGACCTGTATGAGAGTCATCTGCTAGCGGCGAACTTCAAGAAACCGCCCGCGGACGGCCAGCGGTTGGACGACGAAGTGCTCTCCATAAGGAGTTCCGAAGGTAAATCACGTTACTGCAGGTAAATGAATAACAAAATATAAGTTTGGACTTGAGTATTTTCTTGTGCTATTTTGCTTGATTTCACTTGTATGTGAAACTAGCTATCGCCCATTCGAGAAAATCCTTAGGGCACCATTAGTTTCCCCCTTTTAGGGGTTGAATTCTGAAAAAATCTGAAACACTTGTTTACTTATTTTATCGATAGGAGTTTCGAATAACATAGTCTAATTAATCTTGTTTCCCCATACAAATTTTGTACACCCGGTTCACGCCTTTAGGGGGTGAATTTCGAGAAAATCCGCAGGGCACCATTAATTTCCCCCTTTTAGGGGTAAAATTCTGGAAAAAAAACAAATTCTCGTTTACTTATTTTATCGATAAGAGTTTCGAATAAAATAGTCTAAACTAATCTTGTTTTGCTATTCAAATTTTGTACACCCGTTTCAACCCTTTAGGGGGTGAATTTTGAAAAATCCTTTCTTAGTATATCCCTAGACCTCATCTGTGTTATTACAAAAGATTTTTAAACATTGTTTAACTAAACATAATTTGACGGTAACGTGTGCCTAGTGCTGTCTCTGTCAAACAATATTGTCAAAAAAGTGACAGCATCACATTTAAACACGTGTTTAGTTAAACAGTGTTTTAAAATCTTTTGTAATAACACAGATGTGGTCTAGGGATACACTTAAAAATGTCAATGATGATAAAAAATTCTTAAATAATTTAATACTTACTAACAAAAAAGTGTTATTACAACTTGAAGGAATATTTCGAAGATGAAAATATAGAAATATGAATAATGTAGATAAAAAGTAAACTAAATTAAAACATTAAAATACCTAACTTAAATTAAATACATAAGTGCAATATAATTTAATAAATAAAATAGTTTTTATTAATTAAGTAATAACTACTATTGTAATGAAACTAATATACTAATATAAGATAATGATAAAATAGTGTTTGCTATCTATCATTGTTGTTGTGCCCGACAGGGTTCATAGTGATCTAAAATATTATAATTTAAGAACTACTGTAACACTGTGGAATGCAATAAATGATTTGAGTATTGAGTAAGAAAGGATTTTTCAAAATTCACCCCCTAAAGGGTTGAAACGGGTGTACAAAATTTGTATAGAAAAAAATCTTTGTGAAACACGGCATATGTTTAGACCAAGCGGTTTGGGCTGTGCTTTGATATGTCAGTCAGTCACTTAGTCAGTTTCTTATTACCCGACTACGGCGAAGCAAAACAGAGGTTTTTATTACATATTTAGATGGCGGTTTTCTTTAAGAAAACCTTTACTATTTGTCTTTTGCAATGTGTAAGTGTTTTCCTCGTGTATATTTGGTAACTTCAATTCCTAGGTTGTTCGTCAATTAAGGAAATGGAGACCAGAGTGGAGAAGTTGGAAGACACCTCGAATTCAGACTCGGACAGCAGCAGCTCGGGGTCCGGTGAGTTAGTTAGTTACTTAGTTACTTTTATGTAATTAAATTTAAAATACCTAAGTGCTATTATGTAGTAACACTAGTAACAAAAAAAAAATCTTACTTTTGTCTCTCTCCAACTACTTATTAGTCCCTTTTGTAAACTTGTCTGGATGTCCTTCATACAGGTCATTTTATTGCCCTAGTAAGGACAGCAGCATGACCAATTAACAACATTTTGTTAAAACATGTTTTAAGTGTCCCTAATTTGTAAGTTTTTTGTAAACTTTTTTATGAAATAAATTATTATTATTATTATATTATGTTTACAAGCCCGCGGTTTCACCCGCGTGGTTCCCGTTCCCGTGGGAATATGGGGTCAAAAAGTATCCTATGTTTTAGTCTAGGCTATCTACTATATGTGTGCCAAATTCCAACCAAATCTGTTCAGTAGTTTTTGCGTGATTGAGGAACAAACATCCAAACATTAGGATTAGGATATTAGGAATAGGAATTAGGAATAAGGATTAGGATTAGGATTAGGATATTAGGATTAGGATTAGGATTAGGAATTAGGATTAGGAATTAGGATTAGGATATTAGGATTGGGATAGTAAGATTTACCGTCTTATTCATAAAGCCTTTATGACTAATTTAGTGCATAATTTCTACTATTCGCCGTGTTATTCGCCGTGTGTCAACTACGGTTATCCTTTTTAGGGTTCCGTACCCAAAGGGTAAAAACGGGACCCTATTACTAAGACCCCACTCTCCGTTTGTCTGTACGTATGTCTGTCACTAGGCTGTATCTCATGACATGAACTTATGAATCTTTTGCCGCTGTAACATCAAATACTAATAAAAACAGAATAAAATAAATCTTTAAGGGGCTGCCATACAACAAACGTGTTTTTTTTTTGCTATTTTTTGGTACGGCGACTCGCACTTGGCTAGTTTTTATTGAATTTTGGACTCGAACATTTTCTTGTTTCGTACTTTTTAGAGTCCGATTTTTAGTCGGGTTTTAGTTTTTAAACTTTTTTTTATAAGTTTACCCCCTTACAGGCAGCACGAGCTCCAATTCCAGTTCCACGTCGAGCTCGGACAGCTCTAGCTCCTCGGACAGTTCGGACAGCGAGAGCGACCGCGAGAATAACGCGGAACAACCGCCGCGGAATAACGCAGAGGACGAGCGGTGAGGCTTATAGTTATCTTACAGCTCTTATTTACTAATGTAAATGAAAATCGACTGGTGTCCCTAATAGGCTTGTTTCCATTAAGAATAAATATAATGGATAGGGGTTTATAATGATTAATTATATTATGGAGAAAATAACAAACAATTTTAATTATTAAAAGCGTTAAAGATTAATAATATTTTTAAAAAATAAATTTCGTAAAATGAAACCTTTAGTCACGTGACAGTGAACACCAATCAGAAAGCGTGACGTCACGCCGTGCGAAACTCCAATCTTGTCTTTGACGTTTCGAGTATCACTACCGGAGGCGCGTTCCAAACCTACACTCCGAGTGCAACCTAACCACAACCGAACGCACGTTTTAGCCACTTTTTCCGTATTTCTCCATTGTTTGGAACATATATAAATAACTGGTTTGGCGTTTTTATAGTCGTGCTATCACACTGGGGCACTATACAGTACTTATAATATGAGAAATTCATTTTTAAACGATAAAAACTAGCTATAACGTACGAAGACACGATCGCTCTTTGGTTTGTTTCGCAGCATAAGCTAAAATATTAAGCAGTTATTGAAATTTTGTCAACTAGCCTATTCAATACGTTTCCGCTATTATTTACGCCAAAAATATGGCCCGCGACAAGCGCTTTTGATGATAATATTCAGATTTTTTTTTACAATCATCTGTGAGGTTTATACGCAATTTAATACTTGTAGCTACTAGATAATCTCTTTAGCTTGTCGTATGTTTTTTTGTGGCTACAACTTTACGTTTTCTATATAAAAATATGGCCCGCGCAAACCATGTTTTCCTATTATGGCCTTTTAATGTAGATGCCGCTACAATCTTATATTACGAATAGTGGTCGGAATACATTTTTTAATTGCGCACTCAGATTTAAGAAATCTTGAGGAAACATGAAATGTACGAGCGACAGAGCGACATAATCGTACACAGCCTCTTAAAAAAGGAAATAATTGCCTTTTTTTGTAGAAACTGTTGTTTTTTTCCAGCTAATTTTCTTAAGTCCCATTTTCTTGCCCCAGATCATTCGGCGCCTGGTCGTACAGCAATCCCCAGTCGGATTCCGACTCGGACCCAGAAAAGTCTGGGGACCTAGTGATCCCTAGAGAACAGGATGAGATCAGTGAATCCGACAACGAATCAGCTGACAAAAGCTTCCAGTGCCACATCTGCAGGAAGTGGTATTCCACCAGGGTGACGTTAAAGTGAGTATAAAAAACATGGCGGCAATTTTAGAAATTTGGGTAGGTCAAAATTGGTACTGCAATTTTTACTCTAAGAATAAAAACGTGTTAAAAATGGGTCAAAATAGGTAGGTACGTTAATTTTAGTTTAGGAAAATGGGTTAAAATGTTAGGCACGTCAATTTTAGAAACTTGGATCACAATAGGTACGTCAATTTTAGAAACTTGGATCACAATAGGTACGTCAATTTTAGAAACTTGGATCAAAATAGGCACGTCAATTTTAGAAACTTGGATCACAATAGGCACGTCAATTTTAGAAACTTGGATCACAATAGGTACGTCAATTTTAGAAACTTGGATCAAAATAGGCACGTCAATTTTAGAAACTTGGATCACAATAGGCACGTCAATTTTAGAAACTTGGATCACAATAGGTACGTCAATTTTAGAAACTTGGATCAAAATAGGCACGTCAATTTTAGAAACTTGGATCACAATAGGCACGTCAATTTTAGAAACTTGGATCACAATAGGCACGTCAATTTTAGAAACTTGGATCACAATAGGCACGTCAATTTTAGAAACTTGGATCACAATAGGCACGTCAATTTTAGAAACTTGGATCACAATAGGTACGTCAATTGTAGTGACATCACACAGGTCAAAATAAGTACGTCATTTTAGAAACTTGGTTACAATAGGCACATCAATTTTAGAAACTTGGATCACAATAGGCACGTCAATTTTAGAAACTTGGTTACAATAGGCACATCAATTTTAGAAACTTGGATCACAATAGGCACGTCAATTTTAGAAACTTGGATCACAATAGGCACGTCAATTTTAGAAACTTGGATCACAATAGGTACGTCAATTTTAGAAACTTGGATCAAAATAGGCACGTCAATTTTAGAAACTTGGATCACAATAGGCACGTCAATTTTAGAAACTTGGATCACAATAGGTACGTCAATTTTAGAAACTTGGATCAAAATAGGCACGTCAATTTTAGAAACTTGGATCACAATAGGCACGTCAATTTTAGAAACTTGGATCACAATAGGCACGTCAATTTTAGAAACTTGGATCACAATAGGCACGTCAATTTTAGAAACTTGGATCACAATAGGTACGTCAATTTTAGAAACTTGGATCAAAATAGGCACGTCAATTTTAGAAACTTGGATCACAATAGGCACGTCAATTTTAGAAACTTGGATCACAATAGGCACGTCAATTTTAGAAACTTGGATCACAATAGGCACGTCAATTTTAGAAACTTGGATCACAATAGGCACGTCAATTTTAGAAACTTGGATCACAATAGGCACGTCAATTTTAGAAACTTGGATCACAATAGGCACGTCAATTTTAGAAACTTGGATCACAATAGGCACGTCAATTTTAGAAACTTGGATCACAATAGGCACGTCAGTTTTAGAAACTTGGATCACAATAGGCACGTAAATTTTAGAAAATTGGATCAAAATAGGAACGGCAATTTTAGAAACTTGGATCAAAATAGGAACGGCAATTTTAGAAACTTGGATCACAATAGGCACGTCAATTTTAGAAACTTGGATCACAATAGGCACGTCCATTTTAGAAACTTGGATCAAAATAAGTACGTCATTTTAGTGACATGGGTCAAATGACGTGCCTGTTTGACTCTAAGAAATATGGGTCAAAATAGGTAATAGCTAAAGTAACATAACAATATTTGTATTCCAGAATCCATCGAAGAGTCCACCAGAATCGCGGCGGCGGCAATTCCCGATCGCGAGCGCGATCCTCAGACAGATACGAGTGCGACTGTTGCAACGAGACCTTTAGTAGGAGGGAGAAACTGTTGGAACACAAGTAAGTAGAGTAGCAGTAAATCCTCAGTGGTGAGGATTCCGGGTGAAGTGCACTTCCACCTTCGGCCTTATCGTCATCAGGCGAGCTATCCCGTCGTGCATAAAAAAAAAGTATTTTAAGTTAAACCATAACCAAAGAATATATTATAAGTACTAAGTACAGAAAGGACACTCCCCGCGCCGCCCTAGAATCGGTTACCTCACCCCACCCCGCAAGTTCGTGTGCCGAATCATATGCTCGTTTAGTCGTGTTTTACAACTGCCATTTTATTTTGATATTATTTATTTATCTATCGTTTATGGATAGCTAACAGCTTATAAACATACAGATAGCAACAAATATATATAACTAAAAGCTATTGACAAGCTACCACATGTAGAATAGGCTTGTTTCCATTAAGAATAAATATAATGGATAGGGGTTTATAATGATTAATTATATTATGGAGAAAATAACAAACAATTTTAATTATTAAAAGCGTTAAAGATTAATAATATTTTTAAAAAATAAATTTCGTAAAATGAAACCTTTAGTCACGTGACAGTGAACACCAATCAGAAAGCGTGACGTCACGCCGTGCGAAACTCCAATCTTGTCTTTGACGTTTCGAGTATCACTACCGGAGGCGCGTTCCAAACCTACACTCCGAGTGCAACCTAACCACAACCGAACGCAAGTTTTAGCCACTTTTTCCGTATTTCTCCATTGTTTGGAACATATATAAATAACTGGTTTGGCGTTTTTATAGTCGTGCTATCACACTGGGGCACTATACAGTACCTACTTATAATATGAGAAATTCATTTTTAAACGATAAAAACTAGCTATAACGTACGAAGACACGATCGCTCTTTTGTTTGTTTCGCACGGCGTGACGTCATTCAAGACGCCATGACAGTCTTGTGCGTTTTGGAACCAAATTAAAATTGGTTTTTTAAAACGCGAAATTTATAATGTAAACGCTCGATTAAAAATAAATAAACCTTTTTTTTCGATAAAATGCCTAATAAGCTAAAATATTAAGCAGTTATTGAAATTTTGTCAACTAGCCTATTCAAAAGAAATTGATCGTAAATTAGGTAATCGTAGCCCAGAAAGGACAGGTGCGTAAAATAGTAACATTAAACTAAATTTTAAACAATAACTTAATAACAGTCGTGATGCTGATGAAAAAAATAAATCAATATTGGCGTCAGCGTTATTAATGGCGGAACAAGCTCTATTAAGGAAACTGTTATGCCTGTAGTTGGTGCGCATAGAAGGAATACTAAATGGTCTATATGAATCGTTGCGGGGTGCTCTTGTAGGTATTTTAAAACGAATTTTTCAACACACTTGCTCGTAAAGTGAGCCCTAATACACCGCTTTTAGGGCCATAAACCGAGCTATAACAAACGCGTGCAATAATATATAAAACACTAGTTCGTAATAGAATTAACCCTACAAAGTAAAATTAGTACCTTACTGCAAGTTCTATGCGAGTAAACAGAGCATTCCCAATTTAGCCGGGTAATACAGTTTTTTTTTGACAACAAAGAGGTTTTATGCTGCTTAAAATTCATATACATTTTTGGAATAAATAAATGTGTAAGTCCTTAATTAAGTCAAATAAATAAATAATTATTATCAAATTATTCATAATTCACAATATTTTGTTATAAAATATAAAAATATTTGCATTTTGTCATTTAAAATTATAATTTTGAAGTATTAGTAGTAGGCTGTATGCTCCTCACCCCTTTGTTCGCAAAATATTCTTGCGTTGGGCGTGTGAAAAAAACAAAAAAAAACATGCGCGCCTTTTCCCATAATTATCATATTTTGTTTTGCCATATTTGTTGCTTTGTGATATATTACTTTGTTTTTTCCTCGCAAATGTGTTGAAAAACGTCGTATGAAACTCGTGAGCTCTTGCTTATTGCACACTCGGCTGAGTTACGCCCTCGCCTGCGGCTCGGGCTGCAACCCACAGCCTTGTGCGCAATGAGCAACCTAAGCTAACTTGTCTCATAATGTACTATTATGATGTAGTTCCGGAATCAATCTACTGAACCTCTAATCAACTTGAGTAGAAAAGTAACATCTGCAATATTACGTCTAACAGAAAGCGGTAGCAAGTGATATTTAGTACAACGGTCTTCGTAAGATGTTTTCGGAATTTTGAATTTGAAATTTAGGAACCGAGTAAATTTTTTCTGGATCTTCTCTATATTATTTATGTATGTTACGTAACAGGGGTTCCAAATCTGGCTGGCATACTCAAGATGGCTGCGGACATAAGCACAATAAAGGATTTTAAAAGGAATGTGTCCTAATTAGAGATGGGCAAACCCGACTGCTGGTTTTAAACCCAGTTAACGCCCATAGACTATTTTGTTGAATTAAATAAAATCTTTAGATATAAGAGATGTTTTGTCCTTTGAATATATTTCTGTATTGATTTAACAAGAAATGGTTTTCATAGTAACGTCAATAATGTTCAATATTTAAAATGTGTTCTATGGCGATCGATGACTCGGCGATTAATCTGTTGGAATGCACCCAATGTAATAAACGTGTTGTGTTGTTCGCAGGGCGGAAGCTCACCGCGGATCCATGACAGTCCGCTGTGACGTTTGCCGCAAGTGCTTCGAGGACGACGCGGAGTTAGCCGCGCACAATACTATGCACACGGCCGACGAGCGAGCCGGTATGAATTATACCTTATTCATTATAATTAGCACAAAAATAATACAACTACCCTCAAGAATAGGAGTTTATTAATGTGTTGTAATAAAAAAATTGCAAAAAAGTTTCAAGATGGCGCAGATGTAAGTGGATTTAAAATCTGCCGTCGATACTTTTCTTCCTGTATTTTCTGTAAGTGCTACGAAGACGACGCGAAGTTAACCGCGCACAATACTATGCATACGCCCGACCAGCGCGCCGGTATGAATTATACTTTATTTATTATAATTAGCACAAAAATAGTACATAGTTTTTATCGCACGCCGTTATAATCCCCGTGAAAAATAAAAAAAATATGATTACCACTACGTTACCACTACTTTCATACTAACAACGGCCAAATATTCAAACGAATCATGAAGTTAAGGCCACTTTAAATAAAAAAAAATACAGATTTGACTGAAACTCTATGAAATGAAACTGACAGCTTCCTTAAAGTTAAGGAGACCTGCCCCCCTAGCCAAAGTAACATTTGCAAATTTTCGTTATTGCTTCGCTTAGAAACATGTATGGATTTGACGTTTTAAAATTCGATTGTTAACGAAACCTTATGTCAATCCCATACATGTTCCGAAAGCGAAGCGATAACGAAAATTTGCAAATGTTACTTTGGCTAGGGGGCAACTAAAGATTTTAGCTAAGTAGCCTTTGAGTATTCGGCCGTATGAGCAGGGCTCTGTCACTCCGCGTGCGAGTCTGAACCGCTCGGCGTCCTCTGAGAGGACAAATTTCATACAACAGAAAAGATAAGACCTACGCGATAGAAAGAGAGGCAACTATTAAGTGCATGTTTTGGAGCGAAGGGAGCGCTGTGCGACCTGAATTGCACTTTATTGTGTCGAAGCAAGAGTCGCAATTTATTTAAACGATTTGGCGGAGTGCGCTTCTGTACGCTAGTACTATTATCTATTCTGTGGTATGAGGTTTAAACCCGTTGTACGAATAAACAGAATCTCTCTCTCATCCCCCAGGGCGTTGCTCCGAGTGCGGCGTATCGTTCGGTCGCTACGAGCAGCTGCGGCGCCACCGGCTCGCCGCGCACGCGCCCGCCGCCGCCGCGCGGCTGCCGCACGCCTGCCACCAGTGCGGCAAGCGGTTCAGCCACGCGCACTCGCTCACCAGGCACGCGCAAAACCACGCTAAGCAACTCTACCGCTGCGTCGTCTGCAAGGTGAATGAATTAAAAATAAAACTGTGCTTTTGTTGTGTGGATGTTTATTTATGTTTTTTAATAAAACTATAGCAAAAAAGTTCGGGAGATGGCGTCGATGTTCGCGGATTAAAAATCGGTTGATTATTTTTAGAAATTTTTTCAACTGCCATTTTCATTGTATTTCATCTTTAGGTACTTGTAGTGTACATCTCAAAAAATAAAAAAAATGTTTAAAAAACAAAAAAACCGACTTCAAAAAACCTGCCTGGGGCTGGAGTACATCTTCCTTTTTTATTCTAAAAGCCCCACCCGACTTCAATTGACGTGTTTTATTATAACAATGATAATGCGTATCTAACGATTTGTATATTATTTCTTGCTTTTTTTAGAGGCAGGTTTTTTGAAGTCGGTTTTTTTGTTTAAAAAAAAAATTTTTTTTTTATTTTAGTGTAAGTACCTTCTGTATTAGGTAGTGTAGGTATATTATTTAGGTAGAAAAATCGGCTCAGCCAAACGTGAGATAATCGCGGAGAAACATACATACATAAATACTGAATACCTCCTTTTTTGATGTCGGTTAAAAAGACTACACAAAGGTATCCCTTCCCCAACAAAAAAAATCATCTAATTCGGTTCATTATCTAAATCGGTCCATAAATGTCGAAGATACGCGCGAACAACGATAAAAAAAAAAACATACAATCGAATTGAGAACCTCCTCCTTTTGATGAAGTCGGTTAAAAATAAAGCTGGATTCTTGTTGTTATACGAGTGTATATTAACCGTCTACAATAGAAACAACACCAAAAAGTTTTAAGTCTTATTAATGGCCTTGATTTGATAAAAAAATCGGATCGATATGATGAGATTTATGAGTCCTCCTATCCTATACGTCCAGCTACCATCCACCGCCGATCCAACAAGACAACTCCGATCCAACAAGACAACTCCGATCCAACCACCACCCAACTCCGATCCAACCACACCACCCAACTCCGATCCAACCACCACCCATCTCCGATCCAACCACCACCCAACTCCGATCCAACCACCACCCAACTCAGATCCAACCACCACACCACCCAACTCCAAGCCAACCACCACCCAACTCAGATCCAACCAATACACCACCCAACTCTGAGCAAACCACCACCCAACTCAGATCCTACCACCACCCAACTCCGATCCAACCACCACCCAACTTCGATCCAACCACTACCCAACTCCGATCCAACCACCACCCAACTCCGATCCAACCACCACCCAACTCCGATCCAACCACCACCCAACTCCGATCCAACCACCACCCAACTCCGATCCAACCACCACCCAACTCAGATCCAACCACCACACCACCCAACTCCAAGCCAACCACCACCCAACTCAGATCCTACCACCACCCAGCTCAGATCCAACCACCACACCACCCAACTCCAAGCCAACCACCACCCAACTCAGATCCAACCAATACACCACCCAACTCCAAGCCAACCACCACCCAACTCAGATCCAACCAATACACCACCCAACTCAATTTTTTTTTATTTTAGTGTAAGTACCTTCTGTATTAGGTAGTGTAGGTATATTATTTAGGTAGAAAAATCGGCTCAGCCAAACGTGAGATAATCGCGGAGAAACATACATACATAAATACTGAATACCTCCTTTTTTGATGTCGGTTAAAAAGACTACACAAAGGTATCCCTTCCCCAACAAAAAAAATCATCTAATTCGGTTCATTATCTAAATCGGTCCATAAATGTCGAAGATACGCGCGAACAACGATAAAAAAAAAACATACAATCGAATTGAGAACCTCCTCCTTTTGATGAAGTCGGTTAAAAATAAAGCCGGATTCTTGTTGTTATACGAGTGTATATTAACCGTCTACAATAGAAACAACACCAAAAAGTTTTAAGTCTTATTAATGGCCTTGATTTGATAAAAAAATCGGATCGATATGATGAGATTTATGAGTCCTCCTATCCTATACGTCCAGCTACCATCCACCGCCGATCCAACCACCACCCAACTCCGATCCAACCACACCACCCAACTCCGATCCAACCACACCACCCAACTCCGATCCAACCACCTCCCATCTCCGATCCAACCACCACCCAACTCCGATCCAACCACCACCCAACTCAGATCCAACCACCACACCACCCAACTCCAAGCCAACCACCACCCAACTCAGATCCAACCAATACACCACCCAACTCTGAGCAAACCACCACCCAACTCAGATCCTACCACCACCCATCTCATCTCCAACCACCACCCAACTCCGAGCCAACCACCAGCCAACTCCGATCCAACCACCACTTAACTCCGATCCAACCACTACCCAACTCCGATCCAACCACCACCCAACTCCGATCCAACCACCACCCAACTCCGATCCAACCACCACCCAACTACGATCCGATTCCGATCCGATGATTGTTCAACTCGTTTGTTTTGTTGCAGGCATCCTTCGCCCGCGCCGACCAGTTAGCCCAGCACTTAAACAGTCACCTAGCCACCTACAAGCGGTTGAAACCGTAACGGGATTGTGCAAACGAGTTTTATGGACACATACACAATTATTGAATATTATTATTATATTATATTAATATAGAGTTTTATTTACGTGTGCTTTTCATTTCACGATCACAGATTTAGGGTGTCTGTCCATTGACGCGGAGCTAGGCGACGGAGCGGAGAAACGAGGAAATATTAACCAATTACATTACATAAAATCTCCGCTCCGCAATCCTATTGGTAAATATTTCCTCGTTTCTCCGCTCCGTCGCCTAGCTCCGCGTCAATGAACAGGCAGCCTTAACGTCCCATTGCTGGGACACATGCCTTCCTTATGGGTGGATAAGGATAAATCACAAATAAACGCGGGCCCATTGCGGATTGGAGGCCTTCCTTATGGGTGGATAAGGATAAATCACAAATAAACGCGGGCCCATTGCGGATTGGAGGCCTTCCTTATGGGTGGATAAGGATAAATCACAAATAAACGCGGGCCCATTGCGGATTGGAGGCCTTCCTTATGGGTGGATAAGGATAAATCACAAATAAACGCGGGCCCATTGCGGATTGGAGGCCTTCCTTATGGGTGGATAAGGATAAATCACAAATAAACGCGGGTCCATTGCGGATTGGAGGCCTTCCTTATGGGTGGATAAGGATAAATCACAAATAAACGCGGGCCCATTGCGGATTGGAGGCCTTCCTTATGGGTGGATAAGGATAAATCACAAATAAACTCGGGCCCATTGCGGATTGGTGAATGTTAACGACTGCAAATGCAGCCGGGACCTTAACGTACCTTCTGTTCTAAAGCATGGAGGAGCTAGAACAGTTTTGGTCACCCATCCCTGCTGAAAATAGCATTAAAATGCATGGAAATCCTGAAACAGAACTCTGATCCTTACATCTTTTAGAATGCTGATCAGATCAGTTGTGAATGGCAAGGTGCGAGGGATATCGCCTGGTTTTTGAAATATTTTGTGGCTAGGATATAGTGCCATTTGGTGCCTATTTTAAAAAAGTTCTGCCATTAATAGTTTCACAGATATTCAGCATAGCTGGTTGTCCCGCTATCTTGATATCAAAATGGCGGGACAACCACTGGCAATCCATAATCAGTTGGGACGTTTTAAAAAACAACAATTATAATGCGTTTTAGTGCTTTATGCTACGGCTCTACCTGCGCCTTACTGCCGTACTCAGAGACGTCAATTAATTTTATATATATATATATATTCTTTATTGCACTAATAATTATTGTTACATAATTTATAATAATAATTGTGAGCAAAGGTGGACTTATCTCTAAAGAGATCTCTTCCAGCCAACCTAAGAGGTGTCAGAGATTTACAGTAAGCGGTCACATAAAGTGCATGACATATAAAAAATAATAATTAAATAATAAGATAATAATACTTATTCATTTTTATAATATATAAAATACACATACATATATAAAAAAATAAAAAATATACCATACTCAATACATACATATAAATAAACATGTAAGTGATTATGAGATAATATGTTATTTATGACTCGACGATAGTTGTGCTAGAAAGTGCGACTTAACTTTGGATTTAAAGGTCTTGACGTTAAGACAATCCTGAATGTTCAACGGGAGTTTATTCCAAAGCTGTACAGCTCTAACAGAGAAGGGGTTACGGAGGAAACTGGTGTTGCTTTTAGGTAACTCCAGCATCTTAGGTATGATGCAAGCACGCCTAGGGCGAGAGGGAGGAGGAAGTATTTGGAACCGGGAAACGAGGTACTTAGGTGATTTGGGATCCTATTTTATTGCTTCATTAAATATATTGTCGTCTTATACTATCACTATGGAAAAGAAAAAGATAGCACCAATTTTAATAAAGTATTAAACTTTTTTTTTTTTTACAACATCACATACATTGCTTCGATTCCAAAGTAAGTAGCTAAGCACTTGTATTATGGAAATCAGAGACAACGGTGGTATCACAAACACCCAGACCTGAGACAATATAGAAAAGTTAATTTTCTACATTGACCCAGCCGGGGATCGAACCCGGGACCTCAAGAGATGGTGTTGCCTTGAAAACCGGTGTGCAAACCACTCGACCAAGGAGGTCGTCTATTGTTGTTATCTTATTAATTGACGTCTCGTGCCATACTATCATTATTTACAGATCCGGGCACCTGGCAGATTTTCAGTGGGGGGTGGGGGGGGGGGGAGCGGTTGAGCAACAAAGGGGCTAAATAAGCGATTGAAGGTATACAATTTACAGAGCTCTGGATTTGGTGTGGTATAATAGCAAGCCAATCGTGTATCTAAATCGAATATTACCTACATTGCAAGAAATTTTGACTGGTGGAAAAGTAGTGCCAGGCGGCATCAACTTTACCACTTTTTCGCGCATTTTGATGACTTTTGGCCTTCGACGAATTAACCAATGGACGCGAAATAACATCCATAAGCGCATTTACCCCTCTGTCACTTACTGAGCCTAATAGCCACAGTAAACGATATCGCGTTGTCAGCGTGATGCTAAAGCTCGTGGCGAAACATTGGTACAAAAATGGGCAAAATGCTCCGTATTTGTTCAGCAAAAAAAAACGGGCAATTAAAAAATGTTTCTTTTTACGCGTAAGCTCAATTTCAACCAATTATAGTTGCTTTTTTTCCGTAAAATAAATAAAATTTCGTATGTAAACAAATTGGGTGACTTAGCCGGTTTCCTAATAACGTCAAAACTATACCCCGCTCAAACCCCGGCCAGACTGTTGTAAACACGCCCTCCACATCGGTCTCCACCGGTGGTTTACAATAGTGTAAACACTTGTTTGCAATAGTTAATACTTTTTTTTTATAAAATTAATATAGTGACTATGTATGATAAATTCTGGTTTGTATGGTTAGGTCGGCAGATGGCCGAAAACCGGCTAAATCACCCTATAATATTGTCATTATTATTTTGACAAGTGTAATTTATTTATTTATTTAACCATTTATTTCAGGCTACTAGGCCCATACAATATATACCTTACAGACTAACATACATAATTATTAAATAAAAATAATCTATTTGTTTACACGTATCGAAGGCGGCGACGTGTTGCGCAATGCAGTGTCCGGTATCCGACCGCGAAAGCGTCGGAACAAGACACCCTTCGGCCAAAAATCTTCTTTCATGAAGGTCGACAGATGTTCAGTCGGTACCCTCACCACGAAGTGCAGGCGAGATACATACACCAGCGTCGTCGGGATCCCCCCTCACCCCGCAAAAATTGGTCGATCGTGATTTCATACATTTTTCTTACGTTTCGTGTCCAGTGGTTAATTCGTCCAAGCTTTTGGCACTAATTTGGCGATATAAATCTAGCTAAGCATTGAAAAATCAGTCCTACGAATACGATAAAGACAAGGCTGAAATGGGGATTACCCCATTTCAATCATTAATTTTACACAGCCAGAAAAAAAAAGTTTTGGTCACCCATCCGGAAAATTAACATTGTCATCATCGCTTAGCTTTCACTATCGCTGTCAATAAACTAAACAAGTGTTACACCGAGGGGAAGACCTTCCGTATTAAAAGTAGATCCATGACAAACAAACAATACGCGTCATCGCAACAAGTTATTGGTGAGTATCAAATGCAGGGGTGCTCAACATTTTAATTTAAACAAATTGTAATTTAAGGCGGAATATTAGCACTTCTGTGTTTTGTATGAAATCACTAAAATGCAAATATTTCGAAATCTATTATAGATATTTAAAAAATCAAAACGTACAGCCCTAGTATTTAGGCATTTCAAAAAAATACCAAAAATTAATTACTGTAGGTTAAGGTTTAGAGGGTGGGAAACGTTATAGCCGTTTGTATGGAGACCACGTGGTTGACAATCCTCTTAATTATTAAGTACTTTTGAATCGTCTATATTTTCCTCCCACCCGTTCCAGACTTTTTTAGCTGACAAGAAGAACAAACAAACGGACTTTCGCATTTATTAACCTATTTAATAAGGTTGTAAAATTTCCTCTTCTCCATACATTCTCAAGTGAAATCTATTGTTCCCGGGTTCGATTCCCGGCCGGGCAGAAATTGAAATGATGAATTTTAATTTCTGTAACGGGTCTGGGTGTTACTATGTATAATAAGTATACTTATTATACATATATATTTAATAAGTATATAAGTAGTAGGTATATCAGTTGTCTAGCACCCATTTTACAAGCTTTGCTTAGTTTGGGGCTAGATGGCGCTGTGTGAAATTGTCCAAGCATTTATTATTATTATGTACGCTTAGGGATTCACGGGCCAAAAGTGACCCGGTCCTTTAAGGCTTGCGTGGGATATGGATCCAACACGTAGAGGCCATTTTTAGCGACTTTAATCTAATATGCGTGTGGTACAACTGCTATTATTATTATTATTATTATTGTCAATCTATACCTACCTACGCTGTGGTAGATGGTTAGTTGGCTAAGTTCATATTCATTAATATTATAATATATTATAAATGTAAAAGTAGGTAACTGTGTTAAAATGCTTTGCAGATTGTCTATGAAATTATCTGTCCATAAAGTAATTGCGACTTATCCGAAACCTCTGAAAAGTGGCCTTTATATTTTATTTATTCACAACGGGATAGTGCTTGGCCTTCACCTCACCTGATGTTAAGTGACGATAAGGCTGAAGGTGGAAGCGCACTGCACCCGGAATCCTCACCACTGAGGAACTGGCTATCTTACCTCTAACTGCCTGCCAAACACAAACAACCATTTTTAGATTGTCGTGATGCGTCACACTTAGGTAAGATGGAGGTAGCTTACCAGGTAGACTTAAAATAGCCCCTACCACCAACCAAACCCAGTACAAGGTACAAATTTTACCCCCGTCCCGGGAATCGAACCCGGGACCCTTGCGTTTTACTGGGCGAACCACAGAGGCTAATTTAACCTAGTTTAAATACATCCCAGGTTAATTTTACCACGTAACTTTATTAATTTTTATCATGCTATTTTTGGTAATAAATTCAAGCGGGAGTGTTTTATCGGTCAATCCCAAGGTTGCGCACCCCTGCCGCCTGTGACGCGCGAGCGCATGCCGCAGCCGTCATTAATGGCCGCCAACCTAGGGCTGCTACTTGCAAGTTATTGAGTAACATTAATGTTACCCACTCAATAATAAACAATTGATTTGAAGTTATTAAGTAATTTATTGTCGTGGAAGAATTTTAATATAATTAGTAAGCTAAATTTTCCATGTATATGTATATAGTCGTAGTTTTAACCTCCTCTGTGGTCTAGTGGCTCGCCCACCCGTGTAAGAGTAAGTCCCGGGTTCGATTCCCAGGGGGGTACAATTTGTACTCGGTTAGGTTGGTGGTAGGGCTTATTTCAAGTCCGCCTGGCTTGCTACCACCATCTTACCTAACTTAAGTCTGACGCCATAACAACAATTTGAGAATTGTTGTGTTCCGGCATTTAGATGTAAGATAGCCAGTTCCTCAGTGATGAGGATTCTGGGTGTAGTGCGCTTCCACCTTCGGCCAGTGAGGTGAAGGCCAAGCACTATCCCGTTGTGCATAAAAAATTTAATCGCATTGTTATTTAATTTAAAAAGAAAAAAATCAGAATTAATTTCTTATTGTCCATGCAATTTAACTAAATGGTGACTGATTATAAAATAAATAAAAACTTAAAGGTGACAACCCTGTAACTTCCTCCAACACTTGACCATCCCATCGAAGATTTCTCAGTAACTTTTTGCTATACAATACGGACACACGCGTCAATTAAAACTTGACTTTACAATTACAAACAAAAAGTTTATTTTTTAATCTGTGTGTAACTTATTAAGTGGGGTTTAAAACCTTTTTACAAACTTATAAAAATAAAATAAAAAAAAACTTTTAAATTTGTGTTTTTAAAAAGTGTTGTGTTTAATACAGCTAAATTAATTGCATGGATAGTTTGTGTGTTTGTAACTTTTTTCTATAAGACAATAGCAATTGTTTTTAATTGCTGCCGACTGCATGTGTGTATAAATAACAGGTGGGTACTTGTGTTTTTTAATATCAAGGTACATACCTGAGTAACTTGATCATTAGCCACTTTTATTGACCCCACTTCTGGGGCACAGGCCTTCCTTATGGGTGGATAAGGAGGATGGGACGTAACCCACCAAGCGGGCCCAATGCGGATTGATGGGTGTTTACGGCTAATGCAGCCGGGACCAACGCCAACGGCTTAAGGCGACTATATCCCAGTCCTCATCTTAATTAATATCCTATCCTCATCTTAATTAAATTAATTGCTGGCTAACAGAATGTATCGAAGATTCACATGCACAGATTGCGAAGGATCTATAGTTATTTAAAAAACAAAAATTGCTTCTCTTAAGGTGGCACCCTGAGCGAAAGTGGCGCCGCGGTGAATTTTATTTAATACTTAATATAATTCTAACACACAATTTTAATAAGGTTCGTGGAATTTTTAGGGCCCACAGTCTAGTATTTTTAGACGATATCGTTACATTCCCTCGTAGTCACTGCTAGAAGTAGTTAGCAAAACTGCTAAAAGTGGCCGTTTTTGACACATTTGCTATTTACTTCTGCTAATGACTACGAGGGCATGTAGTGATACCTTCTAAAAATACTAGACCATGGACCCTAAACACTCCACGTAAAATATGATTAAAATCTTTTACTTTCAATAACTTATTAAATGAAAACCTCGAGGGCGCCACTTTCGGTCATACAACCGCCTTAAGTAAATAATATAATTATGATGACATGGCACAAACTTGGTTTATTTTTGAACTAATGGGTAGGTACCTACTACCTATGACTGAACTAAGTATGATTAATAATTAAGTATTAAGTAAGTAATATGTATTCGCTAGAACTGTAACTACCTACTTAAAGTAAACAAAAAACCGCAGACAAAAGTTCAAGAAATTATACAAATAAAATACTTATATGATAGTAAATTAGTCCAGTAAACGAAAATATATAGAGAGGGCAATGATTGGAACCAATTGGAATTAAATTTTTGACTTCGTAGTTTTGTTTGGACTAGGTAGATAATCAAATAAATATACTAAACATAATAAATAAGTAGGTAAATTATAAATTAATGGTACTGTAAGTATAAAATAAAATGAAATTAAATGATTACTTCGGCATATAGTGTGTTTATCCTTAGGTAGGTAGGTACTTTAAACAGTTTTTGTCAGTTGTCACGTCTACAAGTATTTTAAACTTATACTGTCTAAAAGTAATGTTCATTTCAATAAAATCAAATTGTCTGTAACTTATTAAACATATTATAGAGATAGGGACCATCAAACTGTACAACTTTACTATGGGGCCTACTCTGAATACGCGAAAAAAAATCAGCTGTTTCATACAAAAATTAATAGGTAACGTAAATATGAAAATGTATGAAACAGCTGTTTTTTTGGCGATTTAAGAGTTGTGGTCCCATAGTAAAAGATGTTCAGTACCCTTAGCACGAACAGCTATCGAAAAAAATTCGATAGATAAATTTTGTATTGGAAATTTGTACAGCGCCATCTATCGCCGATAAGCGAAATTAAATTTTCCACAGAGAATTGGCTGTCGAGTAATTTTACGTGCGTTTTTTTTCTCGATAGCTGTTCGTGCTAAGGGTACCTACAGTTTGATGGTCTCGACTCGATCTACCATGTTCGGCTTTTATTAGGGGTTTTTTATAATACGTTGTATTGTATCATGTGTTTTGTTATAGGTACTTACTTACTTGCCTCCTTTAGATCGAACTTAGTAAATTACATTATTGTCCTAGTACCTACCTACTTATTAAAAATTACAGTTTCTTGTGATTCGTTCGTGCATTCCGACGACACTATTCTAGAAGGAAAAATCCACATTAGTGCAAGTTACATTTAACTAAACAAAAAATATTGGAAAACCTCTAAGTAGCTAAAGCACTTGTGTTATGGAAATCAGAGACAACGGTGGAACTACAAACACCCAGACCTGAGGCAATATAGAAAAGTTAGTTTGCTAAAGGACATTGGGCATTTTGTTCGGACATTTGACCTACGGCGTACACAAAAGAAATAGGGCTAGGTACATAAATGTATCTGCTATGTAGTGGTATGGGTCGCATATCTTGCAGGACATGTTTCATTTTTTAACATTATATCATAGCATTTCAATAATAAATAAAATAAAATAAATAAATAAAGAAAATACAAACATTCATAATGCTTGTCAAACATTTTCACAATGCTGAAAGTACAAACTTCTGTTTTACTAACAAAAGTTTAATAACACTATTATATACTCACACACATAATGTGGAATAACTTTTTTCTGCCGGTCCGTACATAAAAAAATAATACATATTTTGAAAAGTGGGATTGAATTCTTCAATTTAAAACTGGTTTGGTTTCTGTTCGCGAACTTTCATCAAGCAGGTCAAATATGCCCAATGACCTTTACCCGGGGATTGGACCCTGTCCTCAGAGGTGGCGACACCAGGTTTAATAAAAACCATTCGGCCACGAAGGTTGACAAAATTTTTCAACTACTTAAGTACGTCAAAGGTTTTAAAATATTCGTAAAATAAAAATAACTTAAGTAGGTAGGTAGTAGTAAATCTCTTTACTTAATTAAGTATTGTAAACAACAAAGGAATACGTTTCGAGGAATCTTAAAAACCGCAAATAAATTAAGCTGTTTTATCGAATACAGGTAAAAGGTTTTGCTAAATAAGGAAACTTGAAAAAGTTGTTATTTATTTCCATCGTCAATACTTTTACCGCATCCGCGTACTCACTTTATTAAAAACGTAGGTAAGTACCTGTCTAGTTCCCTTAGCACGAACAGTACCCTTAGCACGAACAGCTATCGAAAAAAATAACGCGCGTAAAATCATTCGATAGAAAATTATCTATGGAAATTTTAATTTTTCTATTCGGCGGTAGATGGCGCTTTACAAATTTCCAATACAAAATTGCACTATCGAATGATTTTACGCGCGTTATTTTTTTCGATAGCTGTTCGTGCTAAGGGTAACAGCTATCGAGAAAAAAAACGCGCGTAAAATTACTCGATAGACAATTCTCTATGGAAAATTTAATTTCGCTTATCGGCGATAGATGGCGCTGTACAAATTTCCAATACAAAATTTATCTATCGAATGATTTTACGCGCGTTATTTTTTTCGATAGCTGTTCGTGCTTAGGGTACAGAATTATGGCAGATAGGGACCATCAAACTGAACAACTTTTACTATGGGACCAACTCTGAAACAAGGACCGGAACCGCTTACCGTTAAAGCGGTTTTCGATTGGGCATTTCATAGAATTGTTTTCAAAAACCTTATCAATACGGTAACCCTATCGAAATGGTAACCCAAGTAAGCACTTACCGAATACGAAAACCCTATCGAGGAAACCCTATGAAGGCTTTTGGAAGGGGTTTTAAAACGTGTTCAAGCAATTTATACCTAGTTCCACACTTATACTATTCTGTGGTTCCACCTGGGCCCAAGGACCAGAACCGCATACCGTTAAATGGGTTTTGATTGGGTATTTCATGAACCACTTACCGCAATGATTTCATCATGAGGTATTTCATGAACCGGTTTTCCAGTCCCTGCTCTGAACTCTGAAATCGCAAAAAAAAACTCTGCTGTTTTTCATACATTTTCATATTTTCGTTATTTATTTTTTGTGTAAAACAGCCGATTTTTTCGCGAAGCTTTTTTGTGTAAAGGTACCATCACCACTCTATTCTGGGGTGGGCTCGGGCCACCCCGCCCCTCTCTTCCTACGCGCATGGGTTATAGGCACCATGGATTTATGGGGGCTATGCGTAGTATCTAATATTGGCATAATTATGCAAGTACCTATCAATTATCATTTATCATTGTGAGAAACTTGGTAAGTATAACATTAGTAACGTAAGACAGAACCGTTTGTCATTGTTTACCTATACCTTAGGGCCTGTCCACATGACCACGTCACGACGTGACGTCAACGTGGAACGGTGCGTTGTCGCGGCACGGTACGGCAACGCGCAACGTCGCCGCGGAACTACGCGTCTGACGTCACGTCGGAAGCTAGTGTCGGCATCGAGCTCAAAATCAATGAAAAACGGCAAATCGATATAAAATCACGAGACGAGCAATTATCATGGTAGCAACATTAAATCGTAAAAATAAGTACCTATATATGCTAAGATGTACAAGACACAACAAAGTGTAACGTTGCGACATCGTGATTTTTACGATACGGTAACGTAAATTTGCACGTCACGTCAACGCACCGCGTCACGACACCGCCGCCGCCGCACCTTTCCACGTTGACGACGTCGTGACGTGATCATGTGAACAGGCCCTTATTACAATCTACGTATTCATTAAGTCTATCTTCTACTTAGTTTATGCATAGAATAAATAATTGGTTTGTGATTATAATAACAAGTCTGCATAGTGCATAGTCTGGAATTTATTGAATAGCTCCAAAGTGTTTTCAATTTGCAAAAAATACTAATTTAGAATGTTAAACACGTTTTAAGAGCGATTTCGCATTTTGCAGCTCAAATAGATTGTCTCACTCAAGTTTTTTAAGCATAATAAATGACTCGATTTATTTTTAAGTGATTTTTTCATACATCGTCATTATACTTAAGAGGATTGTCAAGCAAACGGTCTCCATACAAACGGCGATAACGTTTCCCACCCTCTAAACCTTAACCTACAGCAATGAATTTTTGGTATGTTTTTGAAATGCCTAAAAACTAGGGCTGTACGTTCTGATTTTTAAAATATTCATTGTAGATTTGAAAATATTGGCACTTCTGTGTTTTGTATGAAATCACTAAAATGCAAATATTTCAAAATCTATTATAGATATTTAAAAAATCAAAACGTACAGACCTAGTTTTTAGGCATTTCAAAAACATACCAAAAATTCATTGCTGTAGGTTAAGGTTTAGAGGGTGGAAAACGTTATCGCCGTTTGTATGGAGACCGTTTGCTTGACAATCCTCTTAATAGTTATTATCCATACATACCTAGGTACCTACCTACTTACATTGTTTTTGTTTAAACTTAATATTTATAACTAGTTCAAAATTGTTATATTAGGTTACTTTATCAAGTAAATCCAAAATACTTATCTAAACTAAATAAGTATAAGTACCTACCTACTTACGTGAAATAATCGTGATAGTAAGTAGTTAAGTTAACAATCACCAAAAATAATTCAAGTCATTCATTATCTAAGTATAAAAATTAAAAGTGTGAGTGAAAGAGGCAATCAAAATGCAAAAACACTGAAATGCGTTGTAAAACTAAAACTACCTACGTAATTATACGTAGGTATAAGTATTTCATTAAAAACATACATACGGGTCAAACTGAGAACCTCCTTTTTTAAGTCGGTTAAAGAACCTACACTTAAGATATCCCTCTTCCAACAAAAAAATAATTATCTTATTCAGTTCATAAACAAACAAGTAATACGACCATTATCATCGAGGTACTTTTATCAAGATTATCTGAAAAGTACTGAACCGATTTACAAATTTTAAAAAATGGGACCAACTTGGGAGTTTACCTAATGTAATAACGTTTGAACTATTTCAATCGGTCCAGCCGTCTTCGAGTAATCGGTGGACATACACAAAAAAAAATATACAGGCGAACATAGAACCTCCTCCTTTTTTGGAAGTCGGTTCAAAAGTAACACGTACCTAGATTGTTTACTAAATAGGTTATTGGACTTTATAAAAAAAATATGCTACAATTACAATTGTAGGTAAGTACTTTAGAAGATTTTATCTACTAACGGATACACACCCACACATTTATAATGTAATAATTACTTTATTTCATAACGAAGCGTGTTAAATACTCGCCGGTTTTTTCCACTAGCGCTGATTTTGGTGTCTGATCCAATCACTTAATGATCTAATGTCTTAATTGACAACAAAAAAGTATAACCAACTACTGATAATTTTTACCGACTTCAAAAGGAAAGAAAAGTAGGTACTCAATTCTTGATCTTTAAATTGCCTTTCTTGAATCAATTAGTTGAACCACAGATAATATAATACATATTGTGTAGACGATCGATTCAACGGGATAGTGCTTGGCGACGATAAAGACGAAAGTGTAAGCGCACTACACCCGGAATCCTCACCACTGAGGAACTGGCTATCTTACCTCTAAGACTTAGGTAAGATGGTGATAACTAGCCAGGCGGACTGGAAATAAGGCTTTTTACCACCAACCAAACATAGTACAAATTTACCCCGTTCTAGGAATCGAACCCGGAACCCCTGCTGCGTCTTACACGTGTGGGCACTAGACCACAGAGGCGTTGGAAAGTCAAACCAACAATTTAAACAAAGCGAAGCTTTGTATACTTGATAGTACCTAATTAAAAAAAAAAATTCACTCCTCTTGCTCAAAAAGTCCGTCATTGTAACGTACAAGAGCTGAGATAAAATAGAACAATAACCCCTAGGGGAAAAAGTTTTTTCTTTTTTAATTTTTGTCTATTACCAATGAGCCTACTAAAATGAAAAAGTCTTTTCACTCCTCTTGCTCAAAAAGTCCGTCATTGTAACGTACAAGAGCCGAGATAAAAATAGCATAATAACCCCTAGGGAATAAAGTTTTTTCTTTTTTAATCTTTGTCTTTTACCAATGAGCCTACTAAAATGAAAAAGTCTTTTCACTCCTCTTGCTCAAAAAGTCCGTCATTGTAACGTACAAGAGCCGAGATAAAAATAGCATAATAACCCCTAGGGGATAAAGTTTTTTCTTTTTTAATCTTTGTCTATTACCAATGAGCCTACTAAAACGAAAGTCTTTATTCATAATCACGAATAAAGATTCGCTCGACTTAATACTATATCTCATTCTTATTTTTTAAAATGGAACTAATAGCATCTCTTCGTCTTCGTGAAATCATAGACTTATTTATACTCTGTGCACAGACAGAGTGAATCGTAGAATGCGTGATTGTGTTGCTTAGCTGCTTCAGCAGAAATTAAAAAAAGGTACGATGGCGCGAAATCTTTAGATTTCAATCTTTTGCCATCAAGCACAAATCATTTATTTAAATACTGTACAAAAAGTTTATGAAGTGGAGGATAGAAAAACGAGTGGATTCGTTTACGGAAGTAGGTATAAAGTATTTAATATTGTATTTTATTTTCTCGCAATCGTAGTGAAAAGTAGAGTGTAACACACGACGCTAAAACCCATTGTAACTCGGTTTCTATTTATTCCCTCGCTAAAGCTCGGGAATAGAACTACCTCGTATGCAATGGGTCATTTTAGCGTCTTGTATAACAATCTACTATTTCACTCCTTTTGCTCAAAAAGTCCGTCATTGTAACGTACAAGAGCTGAGATAAAATATAGCATAATAACCTCTAGGGGATAAAGTTTTTTCTTTTTTAATGTTTGTCTGTTACCAATCATGGGTCATTTTAGCTTCTTGTATAACAATCTACTACTTATTGTTAAATGAACTAAGCCTGCGATCGAACCCAGGACTTTAGATATGGCGACACCATGAAAGGCACTCGACCATGGAGGTCGTCGAATAATTAATTAAGGTAGGTTCTATGTTACTACTTATGGCTTTTTATTTTTTATTTAGAAAATGAGTCGCCATATTTTTATTAAATTCTCTAGTCACACATACAATCATACATAACTTTGATAAAAACGACACATTAAATTCGGCTTAGATATACGGAAAAACTGGATTACATATTAAGTTATTAAATTGTAATTAAGGATTTTATACTCTTGTTAACAAGTCTCAAATTCGTTTATCAATTGTCTCGTAACAACATCTATTTTGAGATCAAATCTTGTTTTTATTGAATATGTTATTTTTAGTTAGTTGTTGTTTTGATATGAGTGCCTTATTATTATTTTTTATATAATTTGAGGATGTCTTTCATTTAACTCGGCTTTGATGCCCAAAAAAGTATACAAAACCAGATTTTAACATACTTTAAAAGTTGTTATTTTTATGTTAAAACTATGTGACTTCGTCCATTATATATAGACAGTCGAAAAATCCTAAGGTATTTTTCTGATAAATTCTATCTGATTTTATTTGAAATTGATAGTGTTCAAAAGTTGTAATATTTATTCAACTTGCCGACTGCCGTGTGTCTGTTAAAATAAAAAGAAATTGGAATTTCATACAAAAATAAGCTAAATTTAATATTTTTCAACTTACACGGCGAATAGAAGAAATGCAAATTGAATCAGATATTGTTCGTATGCTGTAATGGTCAACTTACCGACTTTACTGTTGAATTTACTGTATTTCAAACACATTCAGATTAAATTTACTATAGAAAAATACCTTTTACCCTTATCACGAACAGCTATCACAGTACATATATATTTGAAAAAATATATATATATGTACTGTGCAGCTATCGAGAAAACAAACGCGCGTAAAATTACTCGATAGACAATTCTCTATGGAAAATTTCATTTCGCTTATCGGCGATAGATGGCGCTGTACAAATTTCCAATACAAAATTTGTCTATCGAATGATTTTACGCGCGTTATTTTTTTCGACAGCTGTTCGTGCTAAGGGTCGTTCTGAACTTAGGTCCTTGTGTGGAAAACCAATATTTTCATTGGAGCAGCATAAATAATGCTACCTACTACCGCATGCGCTCGGACCGCGACCGCGCTATTGTTTGCTCCGCGGTTTTTAATTCTAAAATAGTGTCAAAAATGGTTAATTACGCAAGTGATATATACTAATAGAATCGGTGTATTACAAGCTTCATAATAGTGCAAATATCTCAACTGGATATCGGCGCGTTTGTTATTTTTTCATAACGCCGCCTGTTGGTACCTGCAAGGCTCGCCTCGAGACGCGATAAGTGCGTTGACCTTGACCCCGAGTAGCTACTTTCGTTCGTGATTTCGTGAATTTGATAAGTAATAATGGAGTGTTTAATGTGCAAAAAAGTTCTCTCTAAACGGGGATCGCATTTTATATGTCAAGGTCCCTGTGCAGGAACTTTTCATCGAGGTTGTGTAAAAGGGCTAGCCGACGATTTAAAGGCGGGAAGGAATCGAGTTCGTTGTAATAACTGTGAAGTGGACGACGCATCGGATGATGAAGAAATCGATGATGATACTCAAAGTCTTAACAAGATCCTGAAAGACATACAGCGTAAGGTCAGCTCACTACCGGGATTCAAAAAACAGCTGGAATCTATCAAAGAGAGTATGAGCGTCTTATCAGATAAGTACGACACTCTACTAATTGAACACGAACAAAATAAAGATAAAATAGTCAAGCTAGAGAAAACGGTTGTACACACTAATAACAAATGCATATATTTGGAAAAATGTAATTTGGCACTGGAACAAAAAATGCATGATTTTGAACAAGCAACCCGAAAAAATAACCTCGAAATAGTAGGCGTTGAGCAACTTCCAGGCGAAGACGTGAAGAGTATCGTAGCCAAAATCGGAGAAATAATGGAGGTCAGCTGCGTTGATATAGAATCGACAAAAAGAACGAAGCCATCGAAACCAGGCAACAAACCAGCAGCGATCATCGTAAGTTTCAAATCCTCGGGAACAGAATCGCGGGACAAGTGGCTGACTCGAAGAATTAAGTTGGCCGAAGTTACGAGCACCGTGATTACAGGCGGGACACAGGTTAACAAAATTTTTGTAAATGAAGATCTAACCAAAACGATGAAAGGTTTACTTTGGAACACCAAGAAACAGCTGAACGGAACCTATAAGTACGTTTGGGTGTCTAATGGAAAAATCTTAGTTAAAAGAGCTGATGGTGAAAATGCGATATGGGTAAGAGGAGAAGGTGATATTACCGAACTATTAAAGGAAAAGTGAATATTTTCTAAATTATAAGTCTATTTTATTTAAAATTGTTGCAAAATTCACTCTACTAGACGATATTGATTCTATTAACTTGAGTTCCATAAACTATGTGTGTGTCGAAAATGTAAAAAGTTGGTTGAACTCTTGCCATAATAAAACAGACTTAAAGCTAATTCATGTTAACATTCGTTCCTTAAAAAAACACTTTAACGAATTACTTGTAACAATAAATAACCATCTAGAACAAATTGACATAATTGTAATCACAGAATGTAACATTAACCATTCATTATTATCTTTTTATAAAATAGCCAGTCGCGAGGGACGCAGCGGAGGGGGGGTGCTAGTCTACACGCGGGTGGGGATCGTGGCTCGCGCGAGCGACGCGCACGCGGACCTATCTGCACGATTGCCGGATATGCGAACTGCGGAATGCGTTTCCATTACACTCAGCGGCAACGGAGAACCAGTTTATATAGTGGCAATATATAGACCGCCTAAAATTAATAAAAAGGATAAAACAGTACAATTTTTAGAAGAATTTAATAAGCTCGTCGATAGTTTACCTCGAAATTCCAAAGTTATTATCTGCGGTGATATAAACATAAATTTATTAAATAGTCAGTGCAATCACGTCATAACTTACGAAAATATACTAGCAGAATTTGGGTTCACAAAATGTATTAATGATGTGACGCGTAGAGAAATAGTTAAAGATAAAATTGTAGAATCGTGTATAGACCATATCTACATTAGGGATCCCTCAGCTAACATACATTCAGCAGTAATAAAACACAAAATTTCGGATCACTACTACGTAGCCGCGGCGGTGCAATGGAAACGCGATTCACAATGTAGCCAACCATACGAACCAAGCAGTGGCACGAGTCACATCACATGTGCTCTCGCCGCGCACCCGCGCCTGCGCCCGCAACTCGACGTATTCTAGATAATCGTATGGTTAGAGATAAACTATTAACAACCAACTTTGATGAGTTATTGGAGTATGAATGTCCTAATAAATTATATAAGGCTTTTTGTCAAATTTTTACTAACATTTATGATGAATGCTTTAAAAACGTAGTCATTAATAATAGTAATAGAAATAATAAAAACTGGATAACAGATAACTTAAAGGCAATGATAAGAGAAAGAGACAGTTTATTTGCTATATGGATTAAAGACCATAAAAATATGATAAAAAGACTGAATTATACTAAGTACAGAAATAAATGTTATAAAGCTATTGCCAAGAGTTATACTGTATATGAAAAACAAAGCATTTTAGACTGTAATAATAATATTAAGAAAATTTGGGACAAAATTAATATAATGTTAGGTAAAGATAAAAAGTCATTGGATTCATTAATATTAAATAATATGATATGTCAAGGTACTCAGAAAGATATATGTAATAAATTTGCTTCAACATTTTCTAGTGAAATTGATCTCATAAAACATAAGTGCAATGAAAAATTATTAAATAGAAATAAATATGTAAATAATTCAGAGGTGAGTATCAGATGGCAGCCGGTGAGTAGTAAAGAAATTCATCGTATTATCAACAAAATGTGTTCAAAAAAATCCCCCGGATGTGATCGGATACGCATGTCTGACTTGAAAACAATAGCTGATAAGGTAAGCCCTATATTAGCAAAGCTTATTAATCTGTCCGTTAAGCATTCGAAGTTTCCTAATGAATTAAAAAAAGCAATTATACGTCCAATTCACAAAAAGGGTGACAAAAGTGTATTTTCTAATTATAGACCAATAGGAATCCTATCAAGTGTAGATAAAATTATGGAAAAAAGCATTATTAAACAGTTAGGAGCTTTTCTTCAGAACAACCAAATATTAAATAAATGTCAGCATGGTTTTCAAAAAGGGAAAAGCACTAATACACTTTTGTCAGACTTTACTGATGAAATAAATGTTTATTTAGAAAGTAAGAAATATGTCGTGTCTATATTTTTTGATTTTAAAAAAGCTTTCGACACCTTAGAAACAGAAACGTTACTGAAAGCAATGGAGGAGTGTGGGGTGAGGGGGCCGCTGAAACAATGGTTCAGCGACTACCTCACCGCGCGCTCCTACCGCGTAAAGGTAGGCGAGGCAATCAGCGAGGAGGTGGAGGTTCAGTGCGGAGTAACACAGGGATCCGGTTGTGGACCTGTCTGCTACCTAATGCATGCTAACAGCATAAGTGGAGTGCTCAAGCATTGTTCAGCGCATATGTTCGCGGACGACTTGTGCATATTGCTTGCCGGCACAGATCTTGCTGAAATGTATAGCTTAATACAAGAAGATGTAAACGCAGTCGTCAAATGGGCGCACGATAATGGTTTAGTACTCAATGCAGAGAAAACTAATCTCCTTACCATCTACTCGCCTTATCTCCATCCACCCGAGTTGAGGGCCTCTATATATACACATGATTTATATTGTATTCATAATAATAATACTAATTGCCATTGTAATCCAATTAAAGAAGTCGATAACGTCACATACCTAGGTCTGAAACTAGATAAACATTTTTCATGGTCGATACACGTTAATGATATCTGTAGTAAACTAAGAATACTCTTAGGAAAATTTTACCACCTTAGTTTCAAACTTCCTAAAAGTACACTAAAATGTCTGTACATTACCTTAGTTGATTCAATTGTGAGTTACGCGCTTGATTGCTATGGTTTAACCTTTAAAACAAACTTAGCAAAAATAGAAAAACTTCAAATAAGATTTCTGAAATTACTAGTTGACAAAAAAACTAAAAATAAGTGTAAACAAAACTACATGGAATTATTTAAAATATGTAATGTTCTACCAGCAAGCTTGAAACACAAATATTTATTAATCACAAATCAACATGGCAATCAAACGCATAACCTAGCACTTATCAAACATAACCACGAGACGAGGTCAATATCCGCGGGCAAGTTTGAGGTACCTAGGGTGAATAATTATTATGGTGATAGAACTATTAAAAAACGTCTACCCTATTTACTGAATGGCCTGCCAGCGGATATTAGACATGAGCCAGTTAAAAATAAATTTAAAACAATGTTAAAAAAACACATGCTTCAAAACTTAATTTTTTAATTTTATTTTTAAATTTAAGTCTAGTCTTTAAAAGAAACTGAAGATCCCACAGTCAAACCGACTAGTTGGTTTTGTGGGACTATTTTGTAACCTCATATTGTATCCTCTTTGTTCATAATAAATATATAAATAAAAAAATACTAACTTAGAATAAGCTTTGGTTAGGAAAGCGTCCTTAGGGAATTAATGTATATATATATACATTAATTCGGTTCGAAAATTTCGAAAATAGTGTCACTTTTCCACGAAAATTGAGTGTCAGTGTCAGTTTTCAGTTAAAATAATGCCAGTGTTAAATATTTATTTAGGTATAAATGTCTATTTAGTTCGTTATCGTTCTCTTAGAACACTTTTCTATAAAACTAATAAGGTCATTTTTATTTTATTAACCTATTATTATTTTATTTCACTATTATTATTTTCTTCATTTTTATTTTATTAGCCGTTGTCATTCACCACGCATGTTGCAATCACCCAATTTACCGGTATGTCAAATACTTATATCTTACATTAAAAACACAAAACGCGATGTAAAGCTGAATTTTTAGTGTTAGATGTGTGAATCACGAAGGGAAGAGTGAAATGAGTAAAACTACGTTTGTCAACTTTGCAAGCAAAAAATATTATGCTTCCTGCGTACCTAATTCTTACCTACAAGAAAAACTGCAAAGTTTTAGGACATTTTTCAGTTATAGCAGTTCAATTTTATTCAAAAACTTTGATAGTTAAGATAGAATCGTTGAATAGGGATTTTCAAAATTGAGTAACAAATAGTCTAGGGACTGATGTTAGTCTTATCTTATCTTATCTTATCTTATTTTAGACATTTATTACCTAGTTAAGGTGGTACCCTGAGCGAAAGTGGCGCCGCGGTGAATTATATTCAATATTATAATTCTAATACACAATTTTAAAAATGTTTATCGTGGAGATTTTAGGGCCCACAGTCTAGTATTTTTAGACGGTATCGTTACATTCCCTCGTAGTCACTGCTAGAAGTATAGCAAAACTGCTAAAAGTGGCCGTTTTTGACACATTTGTTATCTACTTCTACAATTGACTACGAGGCATGATACCTTCTAAAAATACTAGACCATGGGCCCTAAAATCTCCACGATAAACATTATTAAAATCTTTTTCTATTAATCACTTATTAAATAAAAACCTCTGAGGGCGCCACTTTCGGTCATACAACCGCCTTAATAAAAAATCGGTTAGGTACTTGTCAAGAGTTCTATTGTTGATAATAAACATGATCGATATCTCTTGCAGTTACTTTTAACCCAATCTATAACCGATGATTCATTTCTATTGTAGTTATTGATCATATTGATGATTTAACTGTATCACCTTCCCGTTACTAAACCACAGACAATAAAAGTAGGGCATAGACAAAAGAGTGTAATACTTGCGGTTTAATCTCTTGAGTTAGTTGTTACTCGGTAAAAAGTGATAGTAATAAATTATATACGCTTTATTGCACACAAGTAAAAAATATTACAGAAAAGAGGACAAGAATACAAAGAAGAAAGTATACAAGAGGCGGCCTTATTGCTAAAGCAATATCTTCCAGGCATGCTTTGGGTGAAAAATAAAGACTTACCTCATCATCATCATCATCATCATATCAGCCGCAAGACACCCACTGCTGGGTATAGGCCTCCCCCAAGGATCTCCACGACGATCGGTCCTGCGCTGCTCGCATCCAGCGGCGCACCGCGACCTTCACCCTCACGTCGGTCCACCTTGTCGGGGGCCTACCCACGGAGCGTCGTCCGGTCCGCGGTCGCCATTCCAGAACCTTTCCGCCCCAACGGCCATCGGTTCTTCTCGCTATGTGTCCCGCCCATTGCCACTTCAGCTGAGCAATCCTTCGAGCGATGTCGGTTACTTTAGTTCTCTTGCGGATCTCTTCGTTTCTGATTCGATCACGCAGGGAAACTACTTAACTAATACTTACCTAATTAGTTAAAACATAAACTTATTTAAACTGTGGAATATTAAGTTTATGGTTATAAATTACGGATTTCTTATAATCATTGCACGATCGGCTATTACTCACTACGCAGGCCCAATGCGGATTTGTGGGCGTGGTTTAGATGAATTATCCTTACTTCCTTACTTTATTTATTTTAATAATAAATGCGAAACTCTGTTTGTTACGCCTTCACATCTATTTAACCAATTATAATGAAATTTTGAACACACGCTGTTAGGGGTACTACAGAGAAGGACAAAGGATACCTACCTATTTCATCACGAAAAAAGTTACTGTTCCCGAGGGATAGAAACAACTGACGTCGCAGACGAAGTCGCGTGTTTTATATATATGTCTCTAAATTTTTTTTGATTTGTTACAGATGATGAGAAGATGGCAACGAAAATTATTACTATTTTATTGTCATTACTTACTTTAACGGTAAACGTGCAATCACAATTTTATGGTAAGAGACTTTTTTTTGTTCATTTTTGTTCTGCATTATTGTTCTCCCGGGTTCGATTCCCAGGTGGGGAGTACAATTTGTACTCGGTTTGGTTGGTGGTAGGGCTTATTGCAAGTCCGCCTGGCTAGCTACCACCAACTTACCTAAGTCTGACGCCATAAAAACAATTTAAACATTAAAGGTAAGATAGCCAGTTCCTCAGTGATGAGGATTCCGGGTGAAGTGCATTTCCACCTTCGGCCTTATCGTCACTCATCAGATGAGGTGAAGTGAGAAAGTGAAAGTGTAATAAGCTTTATTCAAAGAAACTTAATTATTAAGTACTTTTGAATCGTCTATATTTTCCTACCACCCGTTCCAGACTTTTTTAGCTGACAAGAAGAACGGGCGCAAGAAACTTATCAGCTGAAGGCCAAGCACTATATCGTTGTGCATAAAAATACTTTTTTAAGACCGTGCGAATTTAAAAGAAAACTTTGTTTTTTTATTAGAAAATTTAAGCTAGAGTCAGGTCATTCTATTATATATTCTGTGGTCAGGTCAAAGAAAATTGAGATTGAAATGGCGGCGCCACTTTCCCTGTTAAATTAACAGGAGGTTAAGTTATTGGAAACTGAACCTTAAAATAAGGCGCAAAATTAGTTACATTTCCAACCGAGTCTCATCTTTCGTGGACCAAACTCTATACAATACTTCATCCAACTTACGAAAATAAAACCCGGGACCAGAGATGGCGACACCTTGAAAACTGGTGTACAAACCACTCGACCACGTCGTCAAATGATTGAATGAGGTTTGGATGTTGACTAAAGTTTTAATGATAATAATTGTATTACAGAGTTTTTTAAGTCAACATCTTAAGGTTGTGTAAAATTTATAAGTCCGTAATAAGGCCAGTAGTCATGTATGGATCAGAATGTTGGGCTATGAAGAAGATGGATGAAAGGAAATTACATGTAGCAGAGATGAAAATGTTGAGGTGGATGTGTGGTATGTGACGCGAATGGATAAAATTAGGAATGAGTATGTCAGAGGAAGTCTGAAAGTAGCACCAGTAACAGAGAAGTTGAAAGGGAATCGTCTGGCTTGGTTTGGGCATGTTATGAGAAGAGATGAAAGGCATGTTACTAGAAGAGTATTGGATATGGATGTTGAGGGCTGGAAAGTAAGAGGAAGACCACAGAAAAGATGAATGGATTGTGTGCGGATTGATATGAATGTGAAGGGAGTGGATGAGGAGATGACGAGTGACAGGAAGGAATGGAAGAGAAGGACGCACTGCACCGACCCCAAATAAATTGGGATAAGGGTAGGGGGATGATGATGATCTTAAGGTTGTGTTCAATCCATGAAACTGAACTTCTTGCATCTGTTCTTCTTGTCAGTTAAAAAAGTTTGGAACTGGTGGTAAGAAAATAAATAGACGATTCGAAAGAGTTTAATTTTTAAGATAATTTGAAAAAAGATTATTTTGACTTTGACTAGAACGGTGACTAAAACATAACCCTGTTTATTTTCAGATTTCTTTCAAGGCTACCAACCGTTTATACCTTTACATCAAACAACAAAGCGATCAGATTTAATATTCTTTCAAGATGAAAACAATCAAAAGAAACCAAGAGGAGAGACAGTTGTAAGCAACGAGAGACAAACAAGCAAAGAGCAAGGGAGAAAGCCTTATTCACAAGAAAGAGAGAGCAATAGACAGACGACGCGTAAGAAGCACACAACAACAGCTTCTATATTTAATTTAAACTTCTTTACTACTTCTAAACCGAAGAAGGTTAACAAAAGTCCTAATCGAAGAAATTTCGATACGGACAATCCACAATCAAATGAAAATATAAGAAATAACCAACATATAAACAGTGGACTTTTATTTGGAAACGATAAATACTACGACGACAGTTTAAACAACATTGCTGGCGATTATCGCACGACAACAAAACGTAGTTACACCACATCTACAACAACTAAACGAAGTTACGGCACTACTAAGCTAAGTTATGCTACTGCTAGACCGAGTTATACAACTGCCAGGCCGAGTTACACAACTGCCAGGCCGAGTTATACAACTGCCAGGCCGAGTTATACAACTGCCAGGCCGAGTTATACAACTGCAAGGCCGAGTTATACGCCTGCCAGACCGAGTTACGCCACTGCCAAACCAAGTTACGCCAACCCAAATGTTTACAACGACAGGCCGTATGATTTAAACGCATTTTCCACTGTAAGACCAGGAGTGAAACCAGCAAATGTAGATTTAAATAAACCTCCCATTACTAATAGGCCCACGAAGTTGGCTGTTTATCCGAAACCTACTGACAGCAGTGTGATTAGGTTTCCAGAAGACCCTGATGTAAGTCCAGAAGTTATTAAGGGACCTGATGAGGATCAAATGAGTTATGCTGAGAAGAGAAGATATATTGAGCTGGTTGAGACAAGTAAGTTTATTTAAGTGTCCATCAGCCATTTTTGATGTCCCCACTGCTGGGGCACAACAGGCCTTCCTTATGGGTGGTAAGGAGGATGGGCCATAACCCACCACGCGGGCCCAATGCGGATTGGTGGGTGTTAACGACTGCAAATGCAGCCGGGACCAACGGCTTAACGTGCCTTCCGAAGCACGGAGGAGCTCGAGATAAAAAATCTTTGGTTTTTTATGACCGACCCATGCGAACGTTGCTTAACTTCCGCAATCGCTGGGTCAGGCGCTAAACCACTGCGCCACCGAGCTCCTCATTTAAGTAATCAAATCAAATTTGATCACATTTTAGCTCAGGCCCCCTCCACCGAAACACGGTATAATATCGCGTAATATACCGTTTTATTGACACTAAACTGTAAAAATCCATTGTCTTTTGACAGAGGGGGCTGATCTTCAAACCAATTAGCTAACTATAAAGATACCTAGTAAGGGCGTAAATTGGTTTTGTGGTGTACTTACCTATCTACCTATACAATCAAATAATGGAAATGAAGAGTTTGTTTCTTTCTTCAATTGTCAAATTTTAATATTTCCCCACTATCACCCATTCAAGACGTTTTCTAGTTTCTTTCTCTTCTTCTTTCTTCTTGTATGAGGATGAGTGGCCACCTCTAGTGTTAGAGTTTATCAAGCCGCCTGTAAGGCCTCTGACTTGGCTTAACGACTGTTGTCAGACGACAACAGCCGGGACCGACGGTCTAACGTACCCTCCGAAGTACGGAAGCGCTAGTTGTAATGGCAATTAACGGTCACCCATCCGACACCTGGCCAAACCGAGCGATGCTCAACAACGTGATCGAGTACGATCAGTCTGTCAAGCTCTGCCTTGAGCGGTTTTTTAACGTTTCTTAGTTTTAATTTTTTTGTTATTTCAGTGTGCGACAAATATAAGGCTCTCAGCGTGAAGCGAGTGGAGGCGATACCACTGCTGCCTTCACCAGAGCCAGTAGGAGTGAACGTGTCGGTGTGTCCCCGCTCCACGGTACCACTGGTGGTGGGGGGGAGGGTGGTCACCATACAGGAGTACCCGCACATGGCGCTACTCGGGTGGACGAAAGTGCAGGTGAGGGTAAACACTATTATCTAGGGTACCTACATTCTCTAACATGCAACTTCACTGTCAGTGATCGCTTCGTCGAGTTTCTGACAGATGGCATATTATCCATTAGTGAGCATTTAGTGAGCCATAGATTCCAAAGAGTTCTAGTTCTTGTTAATATAATTTTTGACAGGGAGCGCTGTGCGACCTAAATTGCACTTTATTGTGTCGGAACAAGATTTGCTATTTATTTAAATGATTTTGTGGAGTGCAACTTCTGTACGCTAGTACTATTATCTATTTATATTCCAAGGAAAGTGGCATAAACTTAATATTCCATGTTAATGGGAAAGTGGTTAGCTATAGCTATCGATAAAAATTTGTTCTGTCTCTTAGTAGGACTAGTTGAGCTGAGTTTTGGCCTTCTGTACCCTTAGCCATAGTAGAATACTATGCCTTAGCACGAACAGCTATCGAAAAAAATAACTCGCGTAAAATCATTCGATAGATACATTTTGTATTGGAAATTTGTACAACGCCATCTATCGCCGATAAGCGAAATGAAATTTTCAATAGAGAATTGTCTATCGAGTAATTTTACGTGCGTTTCTATTTGCAGATGAGAATGAAATATTTGTTTATAGAACATCATCAAGGTGCTCTAAGATTAATTTGGTGAGGGTACCTACACTTTAACAAATGCATCAAGGTGGTTTTTTTGATAGTTTAATTAGGTCAATTAATTAGATTATTATTCAAGGAAAGTGACCATCGAAAGGAGTTTACAGTGTTAAAATTTTGATAGTGCAAAATTTTCTATGAAAATACCGTCACTTTTCTCAGCTGTCTTCTACATTATTTATGAGGTTTTACTGATTCTGAAACTTACCTCCGACAAACGTTTCTCTGCCGAATGAGCCGCCGACAGATCGTTTCGTTTATGAGTTGTTCAACGACAAAACCTTTCAACTACGAACGATTCGCCGACAAAACGATTCATTTATGGGTGAATCGACGACAGAACCTTACCACTACGAACGTTTCGCTGACCCATAAATAAATCGTTTTGTCGGCGAATTGTTCGTAGTTGAAAGGCTTTGTCGTTGAACAACTCATAAACGAAACGATCTGTCGGCGGCTCATTCGGCAGAGAAACGTTTGTCGGAGGTAAGTTTCAGAATCGGTTTTACTAGAGATCTTAAATTCAAATACCTTTTTATTAAATAATATGCAATTACTTATTTACTTTCAGGGAGGTGGCTACTCATGGAAGTGCGGTGGTTCTCTGATCAGCGACCAGTACGTGCTCACCGCGAGCCACTGCGCCTATCAGGACAAGGATGATACTGTTGTTACGTAAGTGATATTTTTACCCGACTGCGGGTTATGTTTTTCGCGCGTATCTTGTAAGTAAGTTTTTGTATGTTTGTATGTAATATTCATATTATTACCTTTCGAATCTTCCAGCGGAGCCCCCAGGGTCGTGCAACTAGGCTCCAGCTACCTCGACGACACGGGGGCCCTCGTCATGAAGGTGTCGTCCGTCACGCGACACCCTAAGTACATCCAGACGAGATCCTACTACGACATTGCGCTGATCAAGCTGGTGAAGCCTGTCACGTAAGTAAAATTACTGATGACCTGATGACTGTTGACTAGTGTCATCAGAAACTAGTCAACAGTCATCAGACCATCATCGCATCAGACAGGTTGATGACCTGATGGACGACTGATGACTAATGACCTATGACCTGATGAATGATGACTAAGTAATGACTGAAAACCAGGATGACTGATGACTGTTGAACATGCAGACAAGGTTCTTTTTTGACATACTTCTGATTAATTCAGTGAAGCCTGTCACTTAAGTAAAATTACTGATGACTTTATGACTGTTGACTAGTGTCTGATGACTTGATGATTGTGATGGTGACTAAAGACCGATAACTTGATGACCCGTGTCTGATAACCAATGATCGATGACCTGATGAGAGAAAGAAAAAAGATAATCAGTTTATTTGAGATTAATTTTAATAAACACAAAATAAACATTGGGAAAACATTATTATTTTTATTTATTTTATTTATTTATTTGGTTTACCAGCAATTGTTATATTATTACATTAATGAGTATTATATAGTAGTTATTAGCTAAATGCACAATTAATTTAAGGCAAACACCGCATGCAAAGTTGAGTCTATAATTTATTATTAAATAGTTTATACAAAAATGTGAGATCAAGTATTATCCGACGGTTTTCCAGAGAAGTATATTTAATATGTTTTAGTCTATTTTTGTATGAAAACCCTTTCCAACACTTGTTAGATGAGTAAGCCAAATGCCAAAGATATCTTTTCTGAATACGTTCCAACCTAAGAGAGTGACACGCATAGTGTGGTCTCCACACAACACTACAGTATTCCAGAATGCTCAGGACAAGAGAATTGTACAGCAGCCTCTTTGTTTGCAACCTGCGGAATCCCTTGCCAATTCTAATAATAAATCCAAGCATGTTAGAAGCTCTTTTTATGACACTTTCTAATTGAGCACCAAATGTTAATTTTAGGTCGTTCATATGGTCAGCCTCTTGAATTTTTGTACCATTAATATAATAATTAGATTTAATAAAAAAAAAAAAAAAAAAAAATTGTGCTTTCTGGTGAATTTAACGTAAAAACATTTGTCTAAATTTAATTGCATTCTATTTGAGTCACACCAATGATTCACACTATTCAGATTATTAATTGTCTTAAATCGGTCCCGTTCCATCCGACTCATCATATGCATGGTCTTTGACCAGCGCTGGTCTTTCGTCGGGACCGGTTAGATGATTGCTGACCTGATGGCTGATGACCTGACGGTAATGACTGATGAACTGACTACCTGACAACCTGCTGAATTGATGACTGATGATCAAATTCAGATCCTGATGACTGACAACCTAGGATGATAATAATAAATTACTAATTACCTGATGACTTATGATTGATTACTCGAAGACCTGATCATCTGATAACTAGAATAGAATAGAATTGAATAGAATAATTATTTATTTTCCATTGGTGCAGATACAATGTTTACATAATGAACAATATTTTATTAACATTTGCCTGAACTAGGAAATCCTGTGTTACAGGCGATTTGAGCTAATAATAATCACAAAATTTAGTTAGTCACTAACTAATAAGTTAAGCAAATATTTTTTTTCTACACAATAAAAGTTTAAGTTAAAGTAGGTACACATACATTACAAATTATTCTTTAATTAAAACTTACTTAAATAAAAATGCAATTTACTATTTTAATACAACCAATAGTTTCTCTGTATCTTCATAGGACATGTTTTGTAGGATATTTTTTAAGTTGATCTTACAATTTCTACAATTGAGCGGGTAGATGTTTGCTATACGATTTAATCAATTGTACAGTAGCGGGCCCAGGAATAAATAGAATTTTCTTGTAAAAGCATAATTAATAGAAACTCTTTGAGTGCATACTATATCTTTGCGTCTTTTATTAATTATGTCAGGGCTAAACTGATATATTATTTATTCATTATGCAGATTTTCTGAAGTGGTGAAGCCTGCGTGCTTGGGACAGCCACCGGGCGTCGGAGAACCCGTCATTGTCACTGGTTGGGGACGAACTGAGTTTGGTAAGTTAATAAATGAACATTTTAATTCGACAAAAAATAAGATGCCAAATCTTTGTAAATTAAAACCAGCCCGTTGTTTCGCGTTGATTTTTGAAGTCACATGTCCAAACTATACTGATTTTTTTAAATGCTACGATAACATAACTTCTACGGTGGTTTAGAGCTTGGCCCAGCAATTGCGGAGCTTAAGTATCTTTCGCAAGGATTGGTCATGGAATGGGTGACCATAAATTTATTATCTTGAGCTCCTCCGTGCATTTGCAGTCGTTATCACCCAGCAATCCGCATTGGACCCGCGTGGTGGGTTATGGCACATCCTCCTTATCCACCTATAATGAAGGCCTGTGACCCAGCAGTGGGGGCAATTAAACATGGCTAATGGGCATTGTGAATACAAAAATCAAAATTTTAATAATATTACAGGAGGAAGCCAATCGTTAGAGCTCCGTAGCGCATCCGTTCCTGTGTGGGACATTGAAGATTGCCACCGAGTGTTGGGCACTTCCAGGAAGCTGCCCAACGGCCCGTCCGCTGACAGCCAGATCTGCGCGGGGGAGAAGAAAGGGGGGAAGGATACTTGCCAGGTGGGAAAGAAAAAAGAATTTATGTTTTTGAATTTGTGGTTTTTGCATAGATAGGTCTTTTATCCTCTTTACAAAAGCCCTAAAATCTAGTTTATTTTATTTTATTATAAAATGGTCTTCTCTTCCTTCCCAATATTGCGATACCCAACAGGGTCCAAAAAAAGGAAAAATATGACTCGCACCAGATCAATTCTCGGACAGGAATCGAACCCGCGACCTTTGGATTTCCGATCCAATGCTCTGACGGCTGAGCTACCGATTCATCAGTGGCATCGTCGAATTTAATTAATGTATTGAAATTAAACACTTTTTTGGATTCGCTGTGCAATTTATTGTCTTGTCACCACGTGTGTTATGTGATTAACTGCAATGACTAACAAACTGTGACGACTGATGATGTTTATCTGATGATGGATGACTGACTAACTGATTACCTGATGAATGACTGTTTACTGACAAGTAGGTAATGATTATTAATTATAGGATCATGTTATTTCATATTTTATTTGATTTCCTAAGCAAGCGTTTTAATCCTATCAATTAATTGTAATTATTTAGTTAGTAGGTACTAATATACTTTTATTTATCAATTATTTTTTAATATTGTAGTCTTTCAAACACATAAACTCTCAATATTTTCGCAGGGTGATTCCGGAGGCCCAGCCCAAATTCAAGATGGGTGTGCATGGCGAGTAATAGCAGTCACCTCCGTCGGCAGATCTTGTGGAGCTCCAAACACACCTGCCTTGTATGCAACATTGCACATCCCCTTCATAGCAGCACAAATATTCGGCAAAGTTGCCCAGACTGACAGTAATTCCAATAAAAATAACAATAGAGATACTACAAGTGTAAATAGTGATAATAATGATAGTAGTAATATTTATTCTAATAGTGATAAGCCTAATAACAATAACAATTATAATCATGGAAGTAATAATCAAAATAGTCAACAAAATAATAATGGAAATAATTATCAAATTGGTCAAAATATTAATAATAGAGAAAATGACTACAGTAATGGAAATAATTATCAAAATAGTCAACAAAATAATAACAACAGAGAAACTGTTCAATATAACAATAACAATAACCAACAAGATTATAATATCAGACCTATCACGAATCTTGATAATAATTATAATAATAGACAAGATGTTTATAGCATTCCTCAAAATTATAATAATAATAATAATAACAGACAGAGTAAATATAATAATGATAATTATAATAATAACGGATATAATAGTGATGGTAATAGGAATAATAATTATAGAAATGATTATTTCGTACAGCCGGCGTATACAGTGACGGAAGCACCAAGATATGATAATGATAGGCCATGGTGGCAGCCATATTAAATAGTTTGATATATTTAGCTGTATCAGGGCCCCTTTAATATCGTGACAATAATTTGTCAATTGTCATGACAATTTGGTTTACATTGCGATGTAGCTATGAGTAGTTTGTTCTATTTTCAAAATGGTTGATGTAATATAAAATTGTCATGACATGTGACAAATTGTCACATTTGAAAATGAAAATGAAAACAAGGAACACTAAAAAGTCATTATACTTTTCCTGATAAACTGCAAGTAGCAACCTTAGACTTGTGTTTTGCTTGTGTCCATTAAGGGTGCATCGCGAAATAACTATGTTAAATAAAATTCTGAAAAATATAACGTTTTTGTCCTTGTCCTTGTAACAGCTGATCACATTTTGTGAGACCCCCCTCCATAGTGTGATGTCATGTGTCACATATTTTACAACTTTACGTCTAGAAATAATTTTTGAATTAAAAAACAGTTCAGATTGTTTTATTTCAACTTAAATGATTTTGAAATGTGACGTCACTAAATTTAGCACCACTCCCACCCCTTGTCACACAATGTCACACTTCGTCGACCACCTCCCTCCCCCTTAACGTGTGACGTAATTTATGGTTGGCCCCTAAAAGTGGCTACTTTAGGCATTAATCCAGGGTTTAACTACACAAAAACATTTAAAAACCAAGAAAAAAACGCATACAAAAATAGTTTATAACTAATACTAGTTTTTATATTTTTCAAATTTTTATTAATATTTCACACAGTTATTTCGTTGTAATGATTTTTTTCTTGATTGGCGGCGCTAGTGGACGCGGGATGCACCCTTAATGAAACTGATTATCGAAAACAATAGTCAAACAAATAATAAAGTTTCAAAAGCAGAAGCAGTTTCCCATACAAATAATGACATCATCCATTTTGGTCCAAAAAGCAAAGGTTCTTTATTCTGATAGATTTTGTCCACCTAAGCATTTCTTATTATGGCACCGAAGCTCTAGCACCGCTATACTTGATTTTATCCAGCTTCGCATATGCACTTAGAGAAATAAAAAAAACAACTGACCTGAATACAGCTTTAGTTACATATTATGCATATGCTTACGCCTGGCTTAATTATGGAATAATAATGTGGGGAAATAGTACAGAAGTCTCATCCTTATTCATACTGCAAAAAAAACTTATCAGAATCTTAGTCAATATAGATAATACCGAAAGCTGCAAGCCGTACTTCCAAAAGCATAAAATCCTTTCCCTACCTTGTATTTATATTTTTGAAATCTGCAAATTTGTCAGAAAACACATAGAGTTATATACTAAACGAAAAGATGTCCAGTCTACTTATTCATTACGGCATAAAAATAAGCTAAAAGTTCCAACCGCTCGCCTACATTTGTGCTCATCCAGTGCATATAATATGTCTATCAGAATCTACAACAAATTGCCTGAAAAATTAATAAATGAAGAAAATAACAAATTGTTTAACAGAAGTCTAAAAGATATGTTATTAAATGAATGCTACTATAGTGTAAAAGAGTATTTGAATGATAAAATAAATGCCTAATAAGATATAGGTACTTACATACTTAATATAAACGTAAAATAATAGAAAAATATTATACTAATACACTTATATTATATTGTGACTTATATGTGATACACAGTTCAAAACTATGTATTTTTTGATATAGTAATAATTGTAATTTGTTTTTAATAAGGCGTCCTCTCCTACTTCAATTGCTATACCCTACCAGGGTCCATAATGTTCTCTTTCTATAAACTACCACCTATGTATTCACTTTATGGTATGCAATAAAATATTGAATTGAATTGAATTGAATTGAATTGAATTAATTGAGTTCAAAAAGTCTGTCTTTTCATACATTTTGACACAAATGTTAAGCGGTGCTACAGCTTCGGTGCCATAATAAAAAATGCTTAGATGGACAAAATCTATCAGAATACAGCACTTTTGTCTTTTGGCCGGCACTTTTATATTTAGACGAAAATTGTATGAAACATTGGATGATGTCCTTTACGGGTTAATGCAACACTGTATTATACTGTGCGAAAACCCACGGAATACCGCAGTTTTTTTCCGCGCGGTTCTTCTGCCTATTATATTAATTAGTAATAATTATGTGTTCTGTACCCTTAGCCAGAACAGCTATCGAAAAAAAATACTCGCGTAAAATCATTCGATAGTTAAATTTTGTATTGGAAATTTGTACAACGCCGTCTATCGCCGATAAGCGAAATGAAATTTTCCATAGAGAATTGTCTATCGAGTAATTTTACGTGCGTTTTTTTTCTCGATAGCTGTTCGTGCTAAGGGTACTGTTCTATTCTGTGATTATAAATAATTTATGTTTGTGCCAACTTTTACTATATTGACTGTATTTAATTTTCCGCCATTTATTGCGACTGTGCTTTTGATTATACTTAAACGTTATTTTATTTTATTGTGTCTGTTTTATTAATGTTCCTTTTCAGTAGGTAGCCCTAGTTTTTTTATTTTTTTAACAATAACATTTTTTTTTATTTATTTATTTATTTATTTATTAGTTCTGTACACACACAATTACAAACGGAAAAGAAATGGACAGAAGAATTGTACAAGGGCACAACTTATTTCACATTGAAATTTCTTCCAGCAGGCCCGGGACAGGAAAAACATTGAGAAGGGCAGACAGTGTGTACCTCAAAAATATATGATAAGTATATATATTATAAACATACATATACATAATATTATCTATAAATAAATACACATACACAAATAATTAATATAATAATAAATACCTACATATAAATATACTACACAATAATAATTATGATGAGGACAGATGAAAATATAATTAAATCGAACTATGCTAAGAACAAGTAGTTAGGTAATGCTCCTTTACACGTTTTTTGAAAAGAGAAAGCGTTTCACTGTCTCGTATCTCAGCTGGTAGCGAGTTCCAGAGACGGACGGCATGTACGGAAAAGGAATAGGAAGCAAAGTCGGAATGATGTGAGGGAAACTTAAGAAGGGATTTTAGATGGGATCTGCACGAAGTATTGGGAGGATGAACAAAGGAGAAACGTTCACGGAGATAAGAGGGGTAGGCAGGGTTGAAAAGGACGTTAAAGAGGAGACAGAGGATTCTGACATTCCTGCGCAGACGTATTGGGAGCCACTTGAGATCCTTCCGGAAGTTAGAAACGTGATCATACTTACGCAGACCAAAAATGAAGCGTATAGCAGCATTTTGAAGGCGCTCAAGTTTGTTCAAAAGTAGCTCTGTAGCGTCTAAGTAGCAAGCATCAGCATAGTCGAGAAGAGGTAGAATAAGTGATTGAGCAAGATTTTTTATTTTTTTTAGGATACTGCACCATCTAACTTTAACAATAACAAGCTTGTTAAAGTACCGGTTAAGCACAAGTTAGCCAAAAAAGAGGTTGCCAGCCAGCATGATGTCCTTTGACAAGTATGACGTGACAAATAGGTAGCATATCAATTGACGATAACTATAACTTTGACAGCGTTTTGGTGCAACTCACGCTTTGTGTTAATTAGCGTAAGAAAACCATAACTAATTTAACTATTTAATAAAAAGTCCCGCTTAATCAAATAGCGGAGAGGAGGCGCATAAAACTCTTAAATAGGTAGTACATTATGAGACAAGTTAGCTTAGTGTGCAATAAGCAAGAGCTCACGAGTTCCATACGGCGACGTTTTTCAACACATTTGCGAGAAAAATACAAAGTAATTTACCACACAGCAACAAATACGACAAAATCAAAATTTTGTTTTTTTCACACGCCCAACGCAAGAATATTTTGCGAACAAAGGGGTGAGTGAGCATACAGCCTACTTCAAAATTATAATTTTAAGTGATAAAATGCAAATATTTTATAACAAAATATTGTAAATTATGAATAATTTGATAATAATAAATATTTGTTTGACTTAATTATGGACTTACACATTTATTCATTCCAAAAATGTATATGAATTTTTAGCAGCATATAACCTCTTTGTGTTACTAAAAAAATAACTGTATTATCCGGCTAAATTGGGAATGCTTTGTTTACCTTCATAGAACTTGCAGTAAGATACTAATTTGACTTTGTAGGGTTAATTCTATTACAACTAGTGTTTTATCTAATATTGCACGCGTTTGTTATAGCTCGGTTTGTGGCCCTAAAAGCGATGTATTAGGGCTCACTTTACGAGCAAGTGTGTTGAAAAAAAAAATTTAACACGTTTATGAAATAAGCACGTTTTTATTGTTATATATTTTTTATTTTTAAGAGCCTATTGCTCTTAAATGAATAAGGCAAAAGGGTAGCGAATAGGGTCTATAAATAAAACACAACATTCTTTTATACTTTTATTTCGCATCATATCATTCTTAAAATCTATATGTCATATGTATGTATTATAACTATCTTTTTATGCTATAGGTAGGTACAGAGTATATCATTATATACTTATGAATAATATTTCCATCTCGTTTTAACTTGAAAGAGAACAGTCAAATCAACAATGAACAGAGAGGCGAGGCGGGAAAAACGCGCTTTGCAACGACCGCCATTTTGATTTCGTTCGGAAATCAAAGATAAAAATGTCGTTGACCACTTTAAAAAAAAGTGGACTCAAAACGCGCTATTTCCACAGCTTTAACGGTAAGATTTAACGAAAAAAAATGCAAGAAAAATAGCAATAACAAGTTTTTAAAACATAACAGATAAGCTTTCAAGACTTAATTATATACTTAATTTACTATGTCGTTTTATAACTACATTTTCCACTAAATTTATGCGAGCTCAGTTAATAGAAAAAATATAGGGGTGAAAAATAAAAATCGTTTTTTGACAAAAAAAATTGTTTCAACTAAACGCGATTGTATTTCCTTATTTTTTTAAGAATTATAGCTTTAATATCTTAAGTAGATCACATGACTATGATATTAATATTACCATAGAATAGCATAGGGTACTTTTTTAATAAAATATAAAAAATGGGGAAGTTAAAATCACTAACACTTGTGTGGTCATTTTTTAAGTTCGAGAATAATCACATACGATTTTGTTCAACTAAAAGCTCAGAGTTTTCATGAAAAAAAAATGTGCGTTAAAATTTCTTAGTTTAAGAGAAAAAAATTGAGCAAGAAAGAAAATTCTCTTACCTATATCTACGACACCAATTGGACGGTAGAAAAAAGGAGGGGGGGTTGAGGGTTAAAAAAATTGTGCTCGAAATCAACATGAAATTCTATAACGGTTTACCAATTACCATTTTCTCACTTTTCAAAAGTTACGTCAGTAAAAGTAAAGGTTTTTATAGTGAAAGACTATCACTTTAAAAAATGTACTAGCATTACAAGAAATAAAAACGTCATCTACACATCTATTGCGTCATTATTGCTGTATTTATTTGTTGTTATTGATGTAAAAATTTACATTTGTTCGTAATTTGAAACCTTTTATTGAAATAAAACTATTTCATCGGCACTACTTTAAAAACACTTTAGAGGTGCAACTTTTTAAATTTTGGCAGTTTTTTTAAAGAGAATTGTCAACCACGTGGTCTCCATACAAACGTCGATAACGTTTCCCACCCTCTAAACCTTAACCTACAGTAATTAATTTTTGGTATTTTTTTGAAATGCCTAAATACTAGGGCTGTACGTTTTGATTTTTTAAATATCTATAATAGATTTCGAAATATTTGCATTTTAGTGATTTCATACAAAACACAGAAGTGCCAATATTTTGAAATCTACAATGAATATTTTAAAAATCAAAACGTACAGCCCTAGTTTTTAGGCATTTCAAAAACATACCAAAAATTCATTGTTGTAGGTTAAGGTTTAGAGGGTGGGAAACGTTATCGCCGTTTGTATGGAGACCACGTGGTTGACAATTCTCTTAATGACGTTATCTTTTTTTGAACAATGTAAATTTTTACATCTTTATTTTGATTAATAATAACATTATCATAGATATTGCTAAATGAACTGCGATAGATATAGATATCACTAGACAAGGACAGGCCAACATCAAAATCTTGCTCTAAACATTAAAAAAAACACAAAGCTAAAAGATTTTTAGGATACAAAATATCCATTTTACACTTTTCAAAAAATATCGTCTTTTTTCGTGTACAAAAACAATTTTTCTCTTTAACTAAGCATGCGAACATTGGGATCCTTTAAACTCTAAAAAACATCAAAACTCTAGCATTTTCTAAAACAAAAATAAATGTCACTACGAGGTTACAAAAAAACAAATAACATTGAGTTTTTACTACACCACAATTAATACTATAATGTTTTGCGGCTTTGATTAAGTTTTTGTTTTTTATTTAACTTTGGAAAAAAAAAAAAAAAAAAAACTCGATCCTTTTATGGGTATACTATTTTTAAAGTGATTCTAAAACAAGTAAATAAGGATTTTTAAACAAAATTAAAGAGCGAATAGATTTTTTTATAAGACACTGTGTGCAAAAATAGGTTTTATTATTTTGAACACAATATTTTTTTTTATTTCAAAACCGCAAAACTTGATTTTGAATCGTTTTTAAAGGAGTTTTGACTTCTTGGTGTTATATTACTTCGGAAAATGGATAGTAAGGATCATAAAGGAATTTTTGGCACTCGGTGTGCAAAAAATGATATGCCCAAATTATAAGTATGATAATTAAACATTTTAGAAAAAGGGTCATTACCACGTTTTTATATATTTTTTTTACAAAAAAACTTTATCTTAATTTAAATGTTCATTCGTTTTAAAACCTTTTTTTAACAGACACGGTGGGGTTGTTGGTTTTAAAATATATTATTTTGGTTACTAATAAATTTTATGCTATTGAAATATTCTTTTTTACAAGTCAAGAGTATTTTTTTAAATATCAACAGTCAATCTTATCCTCTTGTTTAATCGTTTTATGTTTTCAAAATCAAATTTTTTATATTGCGTAATTTTAAATAAAATTTGAAATTCTGCAAAACTTGCAATTACTTCATTATGTTTCAACAACCTTCATTTGAAACTTTCAGTACCTACGTGAAGTTTTCATTTATTGTTGTAAGAAAGTTTGTTTCCCTTAAATGAAGCAAGAAAATATGGACATATCATTTCTAACACTGTGTCATCTATGATGATCAAAGAGATAAAGTTAAAGTATAAAGATAGTTTTCAATAAGGCATTTTCAAAGGATTAATTTTATCCACGGATATATTTTCTCACACTATACTCGCGAATTCTACATTTTACATATAATGCCGAGCATTATTATTATATTTGGTGTTATTTGGGACTTAAAATTATATATACCGTAATATCTTAACACCATTGCATAGGATAAAACAATAACATGGAAAAAACTATTAAAAAAAACGAGAACGAAAACAAAACAACACTTAAAATTTGAATAGCCTATCTAAAAGATATATAACGTTAATGTCTTATCTGCACAATAATTTTGTATATAATATACTTTAATATATCTTGCAATTTCACCTAGCTAAAGTTAATAATATCCATTTTATAATGGAGATTTTATCGTTAATTTTATGTTTAATTACTTATAACTTATTGGAGACAGCGAAGCCGTATCTTATGTTAATTTTACTCATATATATGCATAATTATACTATATGTAGTCTGAAGGAAGTATAGCAACACGAAAAGGCAACAACTTGTCATTGAGAGATATGGACTTTTTGGTGTTAGAAAGATATACACAGTGCTCTCTTTAACGTGAAAAATACATCTTCAATCACTTCTATATGTAAATGTAGAAGTAGTATCATGAATAGTTAGACGTTAGACTTACGTTACGCTAATAACCCAGATTGTATAGCAGATGTATAGTTACACAATGGTTACTCTCTGTCAAACTATTTGAATTTGACTTTGAAAAGAAAGTGACAAAACACTGCACAATGCTTATGCTTACCCTAAGCATATAAGTTAGTTAGCTATAATTAATAAATTACAAAAACATTAAATGTTCTTTGTATTTAGGTTAACGTAAAATATGGATATTACAACATTTTAAACAATAAGTTTCATTTATTTTCATTTAATTTCGTAAGAAAAATAAATGAAATAAGTAAAGTTTGCACTGTATATATCTGCTAAACCTCATAATCGCGTCCTTCTCAGTATTTTGACAGTCGGCGATATTCCTAATGTTACATTAAGGCTTATATCTATTGGATATATATGTATGTTACTATCATATACTACTTCAAGCAATTATAGGCAAAAATGAATTCATTTTCACTAAAACCTAGCTCATTATATGTCAATTACAACTAAATTTGACTATCTATTTGTTTGTAATACAATTTTGTGATATAATTCAGTATTTTATATTTACCATTGAAGTCGAACTCCATTTTGCATTTCGTTACCTTGTGAATCGTGCATAGTTTTTAAATATATCCACCTTTTTTCATTCAATAACATATTTTTAACATACTGTCAAAAATTCTTTCCGTCACACTCTTTTAAATGTAACTGCACACGATTCAATGACACTTAGCGATTGACAGAATGACACAATTGACGCCACAATTCGATTCCTTAGCAGAAATGAACTATATATTTATCATTTAATAATAATAATAATATATATAAATATCTTATATAATAATTTCTAGCGATATGTCTCTCAATTTTCACTACATGCTCAAAATTATAATGCTAATTTAAACAAGGAAATCAACTACAGTCAAACATAGATCTTTTAATACAATGTATAAAATACATTAGTTACAAAATATTATCATAGACTTCAGGTAACGGTCAACACCACCACCCTTTCAAAAAGTTTCAAAAAACACATCGATAGTACTACGAGTTCCTTCACTTTTTTATTCAATTATTTTAAGAACACTAATAATCCCTGGTAAAAAGGGACTACTTAACATTCAACTAAAACGTTTTATTAACCAACCTCAATATTTAAAAACTTTGAAAATAAAAGATAGAGGAATAACAGCCGGAATATATTAAAAACAAAACAAAAAAAACCGCTCATTTTTTGAGAGAAACCAAACGAACGCCGTTTCACACTCCCGATTTTCTAACTAACTACAGTAAACGATTAAATGCGTCTTATTTTCTATGCAATAAATATTTTTTCTTTTCACTTAATTACCTATTCAATAAATAAATCTAATATTTCACTACATTTCGGTATTTTTTTTTCTCAAAGTTTTTTTAAAGTGTATCCTTTATATTTAGACACAACCATCTTTTATAACAGTAGTTTTATATAGTTTATTCATTTTCATTTTATAAGTGGATCTGTCTTTGGCATTAATCTGACTCGGAAATAAAAAAAATGACTAGAAAGTTGTTTATTAGCGGTTCGCTAAGTTGTATAATCATTTATACTTATTTTTCTTGCCTCGTCCAGCCACAACGGATATAAAATTGTCTTAAAAAACTTCTCACTCTCAGATGTGATCCTCGCCTATTACTACATTTTTACCATTTTACCTACTAAACATGTCTCCAAAAATCTACGTTTTTTCCACTAATCTTACTGCTAAACTTGTGCTGTCTGATGTTGGTACATTTCACAATTAATTTTTCTCTGCATCCATTATTTTTTTCATTTAATCATAACCATTTTTGGCCCGCGTGTTAAATGATATTTCATTCAATAACTTAAAGCTAACTTAACAATAATTATAATCTTAATCCAAATCTATATATGATCTAAAATTATTTTATTTTATTTTTAACTTTATACGCATTCATTATGCAGTCATAAGCGGCTGAAAAGTAACTTTTATATTCGTGACTCACATTATTTCGATCAGAATAAATGTAACCTTATGCAGGTAAATGAAACTTATATCTCTAATTCGAAGGCTTAGCCTTCTATTTAGCACAATCCGCACATAACCATCCCGCCACTTTCGTTAATAAATGAAAAGACACTTTCGTTTCTGATCGCACTAAATGAAACAGCGTTTCGTTTTAAATGAAACAGCGTTAAATGAAGTCGGCTGCGTTGAAGTCTGGCGATAGAATTCGTTTGGGTTTTTGTGGAATTCGTTTGGGTTTTGGGTGGGATGGTGGTGGTGTCACATCCAGTCCTTGTGGAGGCAGCAGCAGGCCGGCTCCGGCGGCGCGCGCTGGCCTCACACCAGCAGGCTGGGCGCCAGCCATTCATCCTCCCCGATCTGACAAATTTATTAAAAAGGTAAATGTATATTATGTTACCGCTAAAGTACTGAATCCATTAATGTTCTAATTAACTAGATAATCTTCTGGTGCTTCGCCGGCCGTTACCGCGGCACCCTCGCTCCGCTCGCTTGGCTCGCGCGTTTTTGGTCGCAATCCTAACCTAACCTAATGGACTCTACCATGGCGAGAGCCACCTTGCGGGGGGCTAGGCCCCCCCCGTTTTATTTCTACCCCCTTTTATGTGGTAACACTATTTTTACAATTAAAGAAACTGTTTTCTCACTTTAACTGATCCTTGGTCATTAATCTGCAGATACCAAGTTATAGTGTGAAATCCAACAATTTTTCGCACGTCTAACTGATTTATGCACTTTAATGGTAACATTTGTAGGTCAGACAAATCTTGTTTACAAAGAAAAACCCAAATAATGCAAATCGTGATGTAAAGCTGCATTTATATATGTTTTGTAAGCAATAAAAAAGTAGTGCTTGGTTGCCTTTGTTCGCAAAATATTACATTCTCAAAATATTCTAAATACCTACAGTTAAACACAAAATGTAGTGGAGTTTATTTTATTTTATAAAAAATCAACAATTTATGGCAAGTGATTTAATAATAAAGGGAAGGTTTTTAACTTAATATTTATTACTTATTTTAAGTATAATTTTTATTTTATAGGTATCTAAGGTTTTTTTTTATATATTATTCTTATAATTGTTTTATTAACAAGATATTCATTTCATTTATGACATTATGACATATTACTGTTCACTGTTTGTTCATTTTCACATTTCACAGAATAGTTCGTTAGTTTGTTAAATTATGGCACAGAATATGACTGTAATACTAAGTACTAAACGTAGAGAAGCCTATCCGCGCGAGGACAATCAAATAATAAGCTACTCTCGCTGCACGGTAATAAAGTAAAATTTCAAATTGCACAGCGCTGCGTGCCTATTATTATAAGCACCTACGAAGAAAGATTAGATGGAGATAAAATTAATACTCACTGGCTGAACCTGGAAGTGCTGCACGGGGTAGTGGAGCACCTGGGGCGGCTGCGACATGGCCGCGACCCCGCCCACGCCCCCCACCCCGCCCACTCCACCCACGCCCCCGCCCAGCGCCCACGGCAGCTGCACCCCGCCCATGCTGGAATTCAGACTGTTCTCTGTTACAATACTGCAAAATATTAAGTACACTGATCTAAACTTGATATTAATACTTTTGTACTCGTGAAAATGATATAGGATCATGACATAGACAAGACCGAGGGCAAAAATGCTTTCGTATGTCCTTCCGGCTGTCCGTTGGCTGTCCGTTTGTTCTCCTCTAGAGGTCGCATTTCTCAACCGATTCTCGTGAAGTTTTGTGAGCAAGTTCTATAATAGTACATTATGAGACAAGTTAGCTTAGGTTGCTCATTGCGCACAAGGCTGTGGGTTGCAGCCCGAGCCGCAGGCGAGGGCGTAACTCGGCCGAGTGTGCAATAAGCAAGAACTCACGAGTTTCATACGACGTTTCTCAACACATTTGCGAGGAAAAAACAAAGTAATTTACCACACAGCAAAAAATACGACAAAAACAAAATATGATAATTATTATGGGAAAAGGCGCGCAGGTTTTTTTTTGTATTTTTCACACGCCCAACACAAAAATATTTTGCCAGCAAAGGGGTGAGTGAGCATACGGCCATTACAGCCTACTTCAAGATTATAATTTTAAGTGATAAAATACAAATATTTTAATATTTTATAACAAAATATTGTGAATTGTGAATAATTTGATAATATTAAACATTTTTTTTTACTTAATTAAGGATTTACACATTTATTTATTCCAAAAATGTATATGAATTTTCAGCAGCATAAAACCTTTTTGTTGATACTAAAAAAAATAACTGTATTACCCGGATAAATTGGCAATGCTCTGTTTACTCGCATAGAACTTGCAGTAAGGTACCTACTAATTTAACTTTGTAGGGTTAATTCTATTACGTACTAGTCTTTTGTATACTATTGCACGCGTTTGTTATACGACTGTTTATTTATGGCCCTAAAAACGATGTATTAGGGCTCACTTTACGAGCAAGTGTGTTGAAAATTATATAATAATATATTTTTGCCCATTAAGTTATTCGAAATTTTTCAAAATGGCGGAGATATACAATTTAAAATCATATTTCAGCCATTTCAAAAAGCTGCAACCCACAGCTTGGTGTGCAATGAGCAACTTAAGCTAACTTGTCTCATAATGTACTATTATAGGTATAAATTAGGCTTGTAACGTAGATTAGTAATATGAGTTTAAAATGTAATGTAATTATACATAGTTTGGTGTAGTAGTAGGCAGAAGAATAAATAACTTAAAATGTCTGATAAAAGTTCAGGAACCCAACTTACCCCATGTACTGTTGCTGGTAGCCCGCGAACTGGCCGTACGAGTACCCCTGGACGCCCTGCACGCCCCCCAGGAAGCCCCCCAGCTGCTGGGGGTACGTGTTGTACCAGTACGAGGTCGGGGGCACCCCTCCCGCGGTGTACGCTGCCCCGAAAGGGCTGTACGCCGTACCGCCGAGCTGTGGACACAAAGTAATAGGAGCTAAAGTATGAAATAATCATTTTCATAGGGCCAGCAGTATTAAAAAAAAAATTGACAAGTGAGAGTCGGACTCGCCCACCGAAATTCCGTACACTACTTTGTTGGTACTTAAATAAAAACTATATTTTTTATATTTTAATTACAAATATTATACGTGTAACAGAAAGGGGGTATCAACCCGAAAGGAGGTCAATGTACTCGTGAAACTGAACACCTTCCAACAGAAAAAAAAATTCAAATCGAAAAAAAAATTTGGACTTTCCATAGAAAATTTGAATTTGCCGCCAACATTTTGTATGGGGAGTTCAAAAAAAAAATAATTTATTTGTTTTTTTTTCTGTCGGAAGGTGTTTAGTTTCACGAGTACATTGACCTCCTTTCGGGTTGATACCCCCTTTCTGTTACACCTTGTATAGTTATCAGACTTTTTAAGTGTCAAAATATGGGTTTTTTGTGGCATAAACGACCGTATCTTTTTTTTACTTAAACTTAAAAGTTTGATTTTTTCACAGCTTCAAGGGACTGTAGATTTGAGTATATGGTTTTAATTTCAACTCGATACCTCCACGCGTTCCCGAGATAAAGGGTCTTGACAGACAGACAGACAGACAGACGGACAACAAAGTGATCCTATAAGGGTTCCGTTTTTTCTTTTTGAGGTACGGAACCCTAAAAACCAATTTGGCATTATGAAACTATACTCTGTGATAAAATATAAGTGAATTACTTAATTCACCTAGGTGATTTTTTCTCACAGAGGCTCTCATATCTTCTATGATGTTAAGGCGGTTATATGACCGAAAGTGGCGCCCTCAGAGGTTTTTATTTAATAAGTTGTTAATAGAAAAAGATTTTAATAATGTTTATCGTGGAGATTTTAGGGCCCATGGTCTAGTATTTTTAGAAGGCACATGCCCTCGTAGTCATTCGTAGAAGTAGATAGCAAATGTGTCAAAAACGGCCACTTTTAGCAGTTTTGCTATCTACTTTGCTAGCAGTGACTACGAGGGAATGTAACGATACCGTCTAAAAATACTAGAATGTGGGCCCTAAAATCTCCACGATAAACATGTTTAAAATTGTGTATTAGAATTATAATATTAAATATAATTCACCGCGGCGCCACTTTTGCTCAGGGTACCGCCTTAAAAAAACACTATCTCTGTCCAACCCTGAAAGAAGTAGTATAAAGCAAAGTTACGTGAGATTGCGTCGTTTAATGCTATTTAGTTTATTGACAAATAAATTATTTGAAATATAAATTTAAAAAAGAAATAGAAAAATTTGATTTAATGTGTGTACAATTTCAGTAAGTGTGTGTGTGTTGTGAATTAAGTAGTGTGTGTGGGATATGTTATGTTGTGTGTGTATGTTTTGTGAGTGTTTGGTGTGTGTAGTGTAGGTGAAGTGTGATTTTAACGTGTGGATTTGTCTTGCAATTACTACGAGTGAGGCTGAGTTGAACCATCTTGACTTAACCTTAACTTATCTGAGCCAGTGGGCAAAAGTGGAACTAAGGTGTTATCTGTTAAAGTTATGGTTCATCATCATATCAGCCGCACGACACCCACTGCTGGGTATAGGCCAGTATAAGTTATGGTTAAGGCCAGTATATTCCAAAAACTCTGTCTTTGTCTTTTTCTTTACGTGTGAAGAGTTATGAAAATAACCTCACTTTTAATTTTTTCGATGTTTTTGTTGTTATTTTGAGCATAAAGTCACTTTTTGAAAAAGTAACCGTTGAATATTCTTCTTTAAATCATTACCTATTTTTCTATATATTATTCGTGAATAAGGGATTAATAAACTTTAAGTATTATCACAGAATACATAGTACAAGTATCCAAAACATATAAAATTAATGAAAATTTTCTTTCGTCTTTGCAAATTTTTATAGTCGAGTAAAGATACGAATATCGTATTTTTAACCGTAAAATAATCAAGATCGTTTATGAAACTTCAACATAATATTTTTATCTGCTCAAAATAAAGAATATTTGATTGTTTATCGTTGAATCAAAAATAGGCCAATTCCGATAATTTCGAATATACTGGCCTTAAGTCAAGATGGAACTCAGCCTAAGTATACCTACTTGTATGGCAGCCAACTTGTTAATAATTAATTATCAATTCGGAACTGGCTTTGCATCGCTCTAGTTAGCTCGTCTTCCATAATAATTAATTATTAATATAGTCGCTTATTTGTCTCATTAAACAGGCATATTTTCGTACAGAAACAGAATAATTAATCAAGCGAGATTTTTAATTAGCATTTAGAATTCATTAAGAACAATATTGCATCTTTATTTACGGAATTTCTGTTTTGTTTATTTTGGCACCCCTAGCAGTGAAAATCTATAATATTGTCGGTAGCTGGCGCTGTACAAGTTTTCCATGCGCAATGCCCTTCGTGCCCGTAGTGCAGTTTAGGAAATTTGTACAACGCCATCTACCGTCGAAAAGCGAAAGGAAATTTATCATAGACAGTTTCTCTGTCAAGTTCTTTTTCGCGCGTTTTTTCGATAAATGTTCGTAATTACGGAGGTCAGAGGTCACAGTCGGAGGATAAAAAAAACATGATTATTTTAAAGAATTGGCTAAAGAAATTAAAATAAACATCTTTTGTCTAAGGCTGATCGATACTTTATTTAGAGTACCTACCTAATTATCTTTGGAAAAATTTATTTCGCTTTTCGTCGGTAGATGGCGCTGTAAAAATATCCCATATAAAATTAATTAAAACGAATGATTTTTACGCGCATTATTTTTTTCGATAGCTGTTCGTGCTAATAGGAAAATTACAATCCAAATGCTAACTGCGTAAACGAGGGACGCATAATATATGAGGGCTTTTCAAAATGACAAAAAACTGTAGGCTCGATAGATGGCGTTGATAATGTATGTGTCAGTGTATTTTTTTACTAAGCCACAGAATATATAATAGTACTAACGTACAGAAGTCGGACCCCGCGAGGACCATCAAATAATAAGCTACTCTCGCTGCACGGCAATAAAGTACAATTTCAAACTGCACAACGCTGCGTGGATAAAATTATATGCACCTACGAAGAAGAAAGAGAGGCGTTTCTTTCTGTCGTATAGCTCTATCTCAACCGACACATTTCGGGGTTGCTACTCGCTAGTTACTGATATCATAGAAAACATTCCTTATGCCCATGAATAAACAATGAAATTACTAATAGGTACCTACTTATAAAATAAAATAAATCTACCTAATAGGTGAGCTGAGCATATTTAAAGAGCATAAATAATAAGTATTTCTAAGTAGTTAGAGAAGCTCGATGGCGCAGTGATATAGCGCCTGGCCCAACGATTGCGAAGGTTAAGCAACTTTTGCAAGGGTCGGTTATGGGATGGGTGAAAAAAAATAGTATTTTTTAGCTTTTTTCTTTACTGGTGCCATATTTCGAACTTCGATACAACTAAGTATGTAAATATGTATACAAAAATACAATAAACTTTGGTAGGTAGGCTAAGCTTCGAAGAGTACCTAGGTAGGCAGGCAGATGTAACCCTAAAATGTTTCTCTTTGGCCAGATGTCAGCCAGCGAGCGCTTACTTTCGTCTTTGGTACAGGCCGTTTTACTTTTAAAAGCCAATTTTGACACCTCTCTTTCCATCAACGCCATCTAGTGAGGCAAATATTTACTATTTTTATTTTTTAAATGTCACTTTGAAAAGCCCTCATTGTAATTTCACGATTTTCACGGCCAGTTCACGATCTGATGAAAAGATAGATTTTTGAACTTCCAATGTGAAGAACTGATGTAGAATTCTACTTCACAAAAATTACCGTAGACTGAAAAAGAAACAAAGAAACGCAATAACCGAACAGATTATTGAAAAATTGTTAAAAAAAAAACAAAAAACCGACTTCAAAAACCTACCTCTAAAAAGCAAGAAATAATATTCGTAATAATAAAAATACGTCTATTGAAGTCGGGTGGGGCTGGAGTACAAATTCCTTTTTTTTATTCTAAAAGCCCCACCCGATTTTTTAAACAACAAGAAACATTTGGTTTTTTTTATTTTTAGTGTAGGTACCTTGTAGGTAAGGTATATTATATATGTAGAAAAATGGGCTAAGCCCAAACGCAAGATAATCGCGGAGAAACATACTTAAATACGGGTCAAACTGAGAACCTCCTTTTTTAAGTCGGTTAAAAATCAAAATCAAAATCAAAAAATCATTTATTCAGTCTAGGCTGTTACAAGCACTTGTGAATGTCAAAGAAGCTACGCCATCGGTTCGCAAACCCTGAGCGGGAGACCTTGTAACGAGAAGAACCGGCAAGAAACTCGTCAAGGGCTGCTTTTTTCTCCCTGTATATTTCATACAGAGTCGTCAACATTGAAAAATGAGCTCCACATTTAAAGTGAGGTCATTTTCCATCACAATAATTAACAAAAGTTTGTACACAATGGGTAGGTAGGTTGAAATTAAATACCTACTACATATCGGATAGGTAATTGTGAGAGTAAATAACTTTCAACTAGTTGAGAAATCAGTAATCACTATGTCTGCTACTCGAAAGTGCACCTAAGTAGGCAAAATTTACCAAAAAATACTTGAGACAAGACATAAAAAATAACAATAAAAAACGCAATTCTTACAATTCAATATGCGTTAAGATAGGTACTCAGAAGCAGACCCATTCCCACTGGCAGCACCCGTTCACGAGCATGACGCGTGGACCAGCCATCGCTTCGCTCAACCATATTTGAGGGAACGTAACGACCCGCCCCACACGACACCACCGCAGAAATGATTAAAGAGAGCATGACATACTTAGGCTACCCATCCTAAGGCACTGAATTGAAAACTAATATCCAAAAGCTTTTCATAGGCCTTTACTTACAAAAACTACTGACTATAGAAAGCAAAATGATTGCAATAAAAAAAAAAAAAAAAAGAGAAATCAAAACAAGGTTTACTTGCCTATTAGTTTTATGTTTTGAGTAAGAAGTGCCATACATATTGATAACATCAAACAGAGAAAAAAAAAAAAATATAAATATACGACGCCCTTAGTACAAGCAGACAGAAGCAGACCCATTCCCACTGGCAGCACCCGTTCACGAGCATGACGCATGGACCAGCCATCGCTTCGCTCAACCATATTTGAGGGAACGTAACGACCCGCCCCACACGACACCACCGCAGAAATGTTTAAAGTGAGCATGACATACTAAAGCTAATACTAAAGACTCTTCCAACAAAAAAATAATTATCTTATTCAGTTCATAAACAAAGAATTAATACGACCATTATCATCGAGGTAATTCACACAAAAACATACAATTTTCGTGCTTTTTTCAAGATTACTTGAAAAGTACTGAACCGATTTCTATATTTAAAAATGGGACCAACTTGGGAGTTTACCTAATGTAATAACGTTTGAATCATTTCAATCGGTCCAGCGGCCTTTGAGTAATCGGTGTACACATAAAAATAAAAAATAAAACAAATATACAGAAAAACATAGAACCTCCTTCTTTTTTGGAAGTCGGTTAAAAATGGCTTGGTAACTCTCAAAAAATCCACCATAAAAATAAACTTCAAATCGTCAGATTTCGTAATTTTCAATGACAGTGATATGATTTTTTTTATGCAAAAAGGATAGTTTTTTTATTGTTCTTAAGATATTTCAGAAATCAATAAAAATTTACAAAATTACGTCAAATTTCTGGCGAAGCGTCAATTAAAGCTATGCAATATTCAACCTTATTCTAAAGACATAATGAATAATATCGTGAACTGCCGCGCCTTAATTTTCAATACCGACAGCGGAGATGACGTAAGCCTGTACAGACCCACGTCACTTCCTGTCTCGGAGTGATATTGAAAGTGAACCTTTACCACAGAATATATAATAGTTGCCTTTACTATTAAAAAAAATACACTTAGTTATAAGTAGTTTACATTGCGTACAATAGATGGCAGTGTACTCTATTGAATCGCGGTATGGAATAGTGTAACGATAAAAATAATAGGTACCTACTTAGAAGTAGGCAGTATCGAGACTAGGAGACTTTTGAAATTTTTGAAAAACTGAAGCGAAATGCGAATATCAGCATTCTCAGCGTCGGTTTAATTATGAAATGTAATGTCACTGAATAACAATAATAATTACTAATTACCTACGGCTTTACCACAAAACACTGTTTAACACGTGTTTAACTAAAACACTGTTTAAATGTGATGCTGTCACTTTTTTGACAATACTGTTTGAAAGAGACGGCATCACATTTAAACAGTGTTTTTACTAAACAGTAAACAGTGGTAAGGCCGCTAGTATTTAATCTTACAGTCACCTTTATTATTTCCAGTCACCCAATTAAAAATATCCAATAAAATCATAGTAACTAGCGCTAATATCTATTATTAGGTTATTAAGTCAGTGTTCTTATCTTACATTCTTAGCTCACATTATTTAAGTACTTATTAGTATTATTAGCACACATTTTTAACTCAAAGACTTAGCCCGCATCTTCGAAATGTAAGGCTAACGTTTTTTTCTAAGGGACAACATAAAGATGTAAGCTCAAGCGCACCATGACCAACCTGGCTTTGACCCTGTGCGTTGTTGGGGTCCCTGGACTCCTTGCCCCATGAACACTTAACCGCTTGCCCTTTCACGTCAGTTTTCTTATTTAACTTTCTTATCTCTTATTCTTAGCTCACATTATTTAGGTACTCGTATTCTTAGCTCACATTTTTAATTCGCAATCTTAGCACATAGGTATTTTTAACTCATATTCTTATCTTACATTCTTCGCTCATATTTTTCAGGTACTTGCGTTCTTAGCACACATTTTCAACTCACAGTCTTAGCTCGCATCTTCGAAATGTATCAATATAAGGCTAAAACGTTTTTTCTAAGGGACAACATGAAAATGTAAGCTCAAGCGCACCATGACCCACCTGGCTTTTTAAACCTGGGCATTGTTAAGGTCTCCGGACTCTCCTGGTAGGGGAAAAAAAACTTGACGATTTAAAAGTACTTTCAAATAAGTCTATTTAAAAAAAAATATTTCTATTTCTTTGCCCCATGAACACTTCACCGGTTGCCCGTTCACGTCAGTGTTCTTATCTTACATTCTTAGCTCACATTATTTAGGTACGTATTCTTGGCTCACATTTTTAACTCACAATCACTCGCATCTTCGTAATGTGTAAATATAAAGCTAAAACGTTTTCTAAGGGACAACATAAAGATGTAAGCTCAAGCGCACCATGACCAACCTGGCTTTGACCCTGTGCGTTGTTGGGGTCCCCGGACTCCTTGCCCCATGAACACTTCACCGGTTGGCCGTTCACGTCAGTGTTGTGGACGGCTACTATGGCGTGGGTGGCGCTCTCTTTCGTGGAAAATCTGGAAACAAAATGTAGTTTAGAGAATTAGGGGTTTTTATTAGAGATGAAACGGATATCTGGTAACTATCCGGTATCCGGCCTATCCGGCGGCCGATCTACTATCCGGCCGAATACCTGATAACTACTATTCGGCCGGCGAATTAAAAAAAACTGGATAAAAAAAAATATTTAATAGTTTGCTTTATTATTTGCTTTATTTAGTTAGTCTTAGTATCACTTAAGATACCTATATAATTAGTTTTAGTTTAAAATTTTTAATCACACAATTGTAAATGAATGTAATAGAAACTGAATTAATTAGTACTCAGTACTCATACTGCGCTAAGGGCAAATTATGGTGAATAAATACTAATTTCTCTGTATTGAGAGGTAGCAAGCGGTTTCGCTTCTCTTTATAAATAAGGCTAGCTTCAGAAAAAAGTCTTTCGCTGTACACACTGCTGCAAGGTGCTGAAAGATAGATTTTGGAAAGAGTGTGTGCGCTGCACCAAACGGCTAAGTTCCGCCGGATATCCAGCGGCTGGATATCCGGCTATCCGGCCACAAGGTTGGCCGAATATCCGGTATCCGGTATCCGGCCAAACTGCTATCCGTTTTATCTCTAGTTTTTATAAAAGATACGCAAGCGCTTGCCCGCTATCAAGGCTGATGGTAAGCGATGATGCGATCTACGATGGAACGCGCTTGCCTAAAAGATACAGTTGTTTCATCTCACGAATGCGCGTCGGCTATGAATGGTGTAAGGCGTGCACATGCACATTGTTTTAGTGTGCGTAATACGAAAGCGGGCAAACGCGTGATACCGGGCAAGCATAAAAATACAGTTTTCAGTCTTACAAAAAAAGTAATAAATTAATAAGACTAAAAAGACCTAAAAGACCTAAAAGACCTAAAAGACCTAAAAGACCTAAAAGACCTAAAAGACCTAAAAGACCTAAAAGACCTAAAAGACCTAAAAGACCTAAAAGACCTAAAAGACCTAAAAGACCTAAAAGACCTAAAATACCAAAAATACCAAAAATACCAAAAACCTAAAAGACCAAAAAGACCACCAACCTAATGAACGCATATCCCTTATCCTTGAAGACCCTTATCTCCTGGATGGTGCCGAAGGGCTGGAACGTCTTCTGCATCAGCTCCTCGCTCAGGCCGGTGGTGAGACCGCCGCAGTAGACCGTGCAGTTGGTGGGCGAGCTCTGGTTGTATACCTCGTCAAAGGTCAGCGGCTTCGAGTTCACTAGAAATAAAAATAATTATGTTGAAATAAAACACTTTTTTACTTAGTGGCAACTTTTAGCACTTTTGCTAACTACTACTACAACGAACTACACTCGACGTCAGAAAAATCGCTCCTCTTCAAAAATAGGTTGAGACTCAGCCACCTGCTATTGCTAGCTAACGTTTCATTGTGTAAATGTTGATATCTATTGAAAGTACATTTCAATTAATAATTGTTTGATTAAATTAACATACCGGGTGTAACAAGACCCTCAACGAAGCCGAGGTCTACGTATTCTGCCCACCATTAGGACCATTTCTGTTCAAAATTATTGCTGGGAAACGATTTTAATTTTTGGTGTTAAAAAAGCATTGCATACATTTCCACGCAATGTAACGCGTACATAAGACCGCGCCTGCGAGTGTATGCTACACAGCTGCGTGCGGCCGAGTTGAAAGGCAACGTTTATGTGCGTGCTCATGAAACACATTGAATGATAACGTTTTGAAGCCATTGTTTGTTACGAAATACATAAAATTTTGATAATGTTTCTGTAGACATAGGTAAAAATAGGAAATAACGAATAAAATAAGATTTCATAAAAAAATAAAAAAAAAAAATTGACTTTGACCTTCAATAACTTCGTAGGTATTTGTTTCCCAGTATAGTCTAAAAGACAAAAATGATCCCGATGATCCGATCCGATGACCTTTCAACTCGGCCGCACGCAGCTGTGTAGCATTCACTCGCAGGCGCGGTCCTTTGTACGCGTTACATTGCGTGGTAATAATGCTTTTTTAACACCAAAAATTAAAATCGTTGAACCCCCAAAAACCCCCCCTGGCTTCGCCCGTTATCAATCCTCAGTTAAGGCGAGAAACATAGGCACTTAGTGCTCGTAGCTGTCTAGTTAAGTAGTATGGGACGGACCAAATTGTTTCGTATTTTTTTTTGGCAAAAATTTTAAGTCTCATTGGTAGAACATGACTACAAAATAACGGTGTAGGTATAAAGTTATGGTAAGTCCATCATAATTAATACGTAAAATTTGATGATCAACCAATTTTTCAGTAGAAAGAAAAAAAAAATAAGTGCTCCAGAATCATCACCTACTGACATACAAAATGAAAGTACACTTACGTATGTAAGCCGGCCCGCTGGGCTTCCACGAAAGGGGAATGATATTTAATCAATTTTATACTTAAATGCAAAGCTATTAAGGTTTAAAATAAATAACAGATTTTTGTCAGTTTTGTATAATATCATGTGCTGCTTACTGTACCTACAGATTACCTACCTATATATAAAATTTAAATCTAATTTCGCTGCATACATACCGGCTGCGCAAAAGGTGCCATTATGCAGACAAATTGAATCGCTTGAGCTAGGGTTGTCACTGACATGTTTTTAAACCAGAAAAGAGATTAAACTTTTTTTTATAATCAATACAATAAAACAACTAACCAAATCGTTAGTAGACGACCACAGTGGTTTATGTTCCATTCTCAGTTATGTCAAACTTATCTATGTTGTCAGTCACCATTGATTATAAAGGTCACTTATTCCTATGACACAAATGCAAGATAACTTCTCTATGTATTTTTTTTCTTGCTGTAAACTTCAATGACAGTTATTATATTAAATTAGACTTTAATCCTTACTTCCTTACTAATATTATTAATGCGAAAGTCCGTTAGTTTGTTTTTATACGCCTTCACGTCTTATTAACTACTGAAGGTATGCAAAATTTCATGACCATCGGGGTCATGAAATTTTGCATACCTACATAGACGTTGTCACGTTGTTCATCCCGAAAATAATATTGTTCCCGAGGGATAGCAAAAACCTTTCCACGCAGACGACGCCGCGGGCGGCCGCTAGTAAGAGATAAAATTATACAGTTTCCGATTTTCACCAGTTTTTTTACAATCAGCTAAAATAGTATTCACTTTATGTGTATTTCTTTACTGGTAAAAAATATTTTTAATGTAAGTATGTAGGTATATGAAATACCTTTGAGGATAAAAACTAACAAAAAGCTAGTTTTGTTGTCGCTTTTTTGACAAATAAGTTTTTTTATAGTCAAAATTCAGGGTTATCACTGGCAGGTTAATATGCATTCGTATTTTCTGTGTGATTGTCAATAATTGTATTTTTTTTTACAAAACCTTTTTCTTTTACTTATTTCGAATTTATTTTTTTCCCACAACGGAGATGTCAGTTTGTGACAACCCTACCCTCCCTGGGGGTAAGCTTTACAAAATGTTATTCGGCGGAGTATCCCTGGATCGACTGACACAAATCCTGGATGCAATTCCGACGGAGGGTGTGAAAAAAATCCAGCTCAGGAATTGAGAAGTAGGTACACGATGTCGAAAAGCAGATGAAAATCATTTACGTGGTCTGGAAAATCTGATAGAAATATTGGATGATCATTTTCGTGTCGATGTTTGCACAAAAATGACACTACAGCAGGGGTGGCCAACCTTTTCAGCAGCTGGGCCAATATTCGGAAATAGAATTTCGCACGGGCCGCTCTACCAAATTTTATGTAGCTAACCAACGCTCAAAAAATATCATTATTTTTGAAGAAACTATTGTTCTTTTAATATTTTTTTTAACTTCAAGTTCGGCGGGCCACAAGTGACAGTCGGCGGGCCCCATGTGGCCCGCGGGCCGCGGGTTGCCCACCCTTGCCCTACAGGGTGATTTTTCTTTGAACACTCGACAAATTTTGTGATGTGTCTTATGGAGCCCCTAGACGATCAAGCATTTCTTGTCAATCATTTACATTGCATTTACCATTTGGGGGCGTGGCCTACTTTTGATTGGCCACGGTAATCTATCTATTCTATGGTGCTTGTCAAGCATCGCTTCTAGACGATCAAAATGTGATTGACAAGCAATGCAATGTAAATGATTGACAAGCAATTTTGATCGTTTAGGGGTCCATTAGACCGTCAAACTGAAGAACTTTGTCTATGGGACTAATTTAATCAGAGCAAAAAAATAATCAGCTGTTCGCTAGAAAACGTATATTATTATCTTCTAGACCAAATATCTTGTTTTACATAGATACATTGCCTTTTCTTTCTGGCTGAAATCATATAGGTTATTAAAGAATCTGAGACAAAGGTACAGTCAACAACGAAAACCGCTTGTGGAGCTCGGTGGCGCAGTGGTTTAGCGCAAGGCCCAGCGATTGCGGAAGTTAAGCAACGTTCGCATGGGTCGGTCATGGGATGGGTGACCAAAAATTTATTATCTCGAGCTCCCCCGTGCTTCGGAAGGCACGTTTTAGCCGTTGGTCCCTGCTGCATTTGCAGTCGTTAACACCCACCAATCCGCATTGGGCCCGCGTGGTGGGTTATGGCCCATCCTCCTTACCACCCATAAGGAAGGCCTGTGCCCCAGCAGTGGGGACATCAAAAATGGCTGATGGACATGGCCATTAGTTAGGATGTTGCTTTTCTTTCTTTCTTTCAATTTTACTCTGATGGACGACACGTTATTAAATAATATTACTCAAACCGAAGACTCAGCCGGGTGGTATCATCAGCTCCATAGACTCCTCCCCTGACACTCATTTCCGGTGGAAGGTTAATACTTATTTTCCTCGGCACGCCGCATTTAGGTACCCACTTCCGGTATATTGTTGGGACTAAGCATTTAGACTTTAAATCCCACGTTGGCATTAGGTTTAAATTACTTTGATTATAGGGAATCGTTAATTTCAATTTGTTTGTATTGATTTTCTACTTTCATCGTTATCGTGAATCGTAAACATGTTTTAATCCTTTGCAAAAATGCAAATTAACTTATCATTTAGACTTATTAAGGGGCCATAATAGGAAAACATGGTTTGCGCGGGCCATATTTTTATATAGAAAACGTAAAGTTGTAGCCACAAAAAAAACATAAAACAAGCTAAAGAGATTATCTAGTATCTACAAGCATTAAATTGCGTATAAACCTCACAGATGATTGTAAAAAAAAAAACAGAATATCATCAAAAGCGCTTGTCGCGGGTCATATTTTTGGCGTAAATAAAAGCGGAAACGTATTGAATTCTACATTAAAATACCCTTTAACGTACTGTGCAGTTGCTCCAATAACTTTTTTTCAAAAAAGATAATTGTGCTAAAGGTTAAAAAACAACGAAAAAGTGCAGAAGTGAGGTTATTTTTCATACTCTTTATGTTTAGAATAGATAGACCGCTAGGTGGCGCTACGGGATTCTAATATTGAATTGCCGAAGCGGGCCGGCGGCAGCCAAGGTCACGCGCCGTGCGGTCGTGCATTTGAGCCGGCCATTTTTTGTCGTATTGTATTTCACATCACATTTCGCTGTGCAGGCGCCGCGAGTGGACGATATATTGTTTTGCGGTTCGTTTTTACCGATCGTAGTCCGCCATCTTAAAATGTGGCATTTTGTAATGGAGTGAACTAATTTCACAAACCAAAGGTTTGGTTTTTGTTTGATTGTTTGTGATTGTATCGTAAATTCAGTGACACGAATAGATGTTATTATATTTCGTCGCCTCAAGTAAACTTGTGAGAATAAGTGACCCCCTTGTGACACGTGCGGATGCCGCTCGGTGTCGTCAATTATTTGGAAGAACAAAAGAAATCGTGGTGAAATCTCCAACTTGTTTCGGTGCCGTCTGGTTCCCTCTGTGTACCGTCTGTGTTACTTGGCCAAGTGTAGGTAGGAAGTGTTAATACAGCGGTGCCAGCCACCGATCCGCTGGCGGGAGGCTCGCCGCGTGGTTTGACTGCACGAGGGGAACGTGAACATTGACCTGTGAGTTATGAACTATTAATTATTAGTATTAGTATAGTATTTAAGTGTCGATTTAAGAGACACTTTGGTAGCAGAGCTTAGATTTGTAAGGTAACTTTATATTCCATTATTTAAGGGGGATACACACGTTCCGGTTTTTCGGAATTCGGAAAATTCGGAATCCAGGTGTGTCGACTTAGTTATTGGGAAACACTTTACACGTTAAGAAAAAGACAGAGACAAATGATTTCGCTTAACGGAGCCTTAAGTCCCACATTGTTGATAGGTTGAAATTATTTTGAAAATTACTAATTTCAATTTGTATTGTTTTCTGATTTTTGTTACTTCCGTAGACTTTGAAATCCATTTTACTGTTTATTGCTTAACCAAAGTAAAATCTTATTAAATGTAGGTCACGTTGGTTCAAGTAGAAGTAGGTAAAAAAATACTTAGAATAAATTCGTAATTTGTGTCAATAATTAATTTTTTGTCACATTCGTGGACATGATATATTATATACATAATTTATTGTATTCGTGTCACTTTTGTGAATTGGAAACGTCATTAATGTGATTAATTAATATTGAAAACAAAATGGGAAAAATTGTTTTCTTATTTATAATTTGTATCGTGTTTTGTTATTTAATATTAGATTAAAATTTGTATCATAGTTTTGTGTTTGAATGTAGTCTCATATTTATTTTATCCCAAATGGACCGAAATCCCCGTCGTAGACTTAATTCACCTGGGCTGATTCACCTAGGTGATCTAATTATAAGTACCTACTTACTAAATTAGTATACTTAATTCACCTATTCTGGGTCCCTGGGTGAATTAAGAGTACCAGTTAGCATACTTAATTCACCCAGGTGATTGAGCTCAGGTGAATTAAGTCAACGACGGACTGAAATCGCAACAAAATCAAACTAGCACGACTGAAAACTGGGATTTAATTTCCTACTCGTCGATTGGTTAAAACTTTCCCAGATAACCTCAAACTGTTCAACTTTGACCGTTAAATTGAACGAGAGATGCAGAATTAGTTTTAACTTTCGTGTAGTGGTTGGATTATGGGTTTAACGTTACGTTTATTGCCGTACGTTTACGTTAAGTACGTTGACGATCTTAATGGTCAAGTGGTTTGTACATTGGTTTTTTTCAAAAGTACTTAATAATTAAGTTTATTTGAATAAAGCTTATTTGACTTTTGACTTTTAAAGTATCACTATCTCTTGAGGTCTCTGGTTAGGTCAATTTAGAAAAATAACATTTTCTAGAGTGTTTCTCGCACAGAAAAAAGTTGTTTAGCACCTTGCTACTTTGTCATAGTAACTTTTTTGAATGATTCTTCAAACTGTCAGACATTGTCCCCCTTACTAATAAATAATGTATAACAGATGTCTAGTTACACAGTGTTTTGTTTGTTGTGTGTTGTGTTGTGTTTCTTTTCTATATCAAACTCAAATAGTTTGACAGAGAGTAACCATTGTGTAACAACTATCGTCCATCAGCCATTTTTGATGTCCCCACTGCTGGGGCACAGGCCTTCCTTATGGGTGGTAAGGAGGACGGGCCATAACCCACCACGCGGGCCCAATGCGGATTGGTGGGTGTTAACGACTGCAAATGCAGCCGGGACCAACGGCTTAACGTGCCTTCCCAAGCACGGGGGAGCTCGAGATAATACATTTTTGGTCACCCATCCCATGACCGACCCTCGTTGCTTAACCTCCGCAATCGCTGAGCCAGGCGCTAAACCACTGCGCCACCGAGCTCCTCACTAATATCACAGAATAAATAATACACACACACACATACACACAAACACATCGCATACAATTTTGAGCTTTATGACACATTAATAAGCTCCATTTTATTTTGCCGATGCAACTGCACACGCCCCGCGCTCAACCCTAACTCAACTCAACCCGAACTCGACACGAACTCAACTCAAACTCGACACAAACTCAACCCGAACTCACCTCAAACTCACCTGAACATTACACAGGAGCTTATTAATGTGTCATTACTCAAAATTGTAAGCAATGTATTTCAAGGTGTTGAGTTTGAGTTGAGTTCGGGTTGAGGTCGGGTCGTGTGTTATTGTCTGAACGTAGCCTAGTCAGACTTTAAATTGAATGTGATGTTAATGATATGACACTACTTCAGCAGGAAAAATCTCAGTAATGAATAAGCCAAGTTGTTTTATAACATAAAGATGAATAACAATTAACAGGGCATATTAATTAATGTTTAATTACATTTATTAAACAATGCACCTACACGTGTAGAAGATTCACAACAAAAAGAAAAATAAAAACATCATAAAGTTATTTTCGTAATAAATTGCGCAGTTAATAAAATGAGAGCTTACAAAATGTTTAGAAGTAATACTGAGATCAAAGATGTGTCGTGTCTACTCTTCCTGTCAAAACATAATTTATTCTTTGAAATAAAAATTTGATATGAAAATATGAAAAATAATTAACTAACTGCCTTTGATGCTAAATTTTGCCAGATTGGCCTTATAAAATATTTATGTAGGTACCTACTTAAGTACGAATAAACCTTTTGTAGTGCTGTTAAGGTTTATAAAAATTCAGTTTATAAATTAAATTAGAATAAGCTTTTGCGAGAGATAAAATTTGAGATTGAAAACAAGAAAACTGACGAATAAAATTGATATTCAAAACACTTAAGTTTATTATTTATTCACAGGTAGGCCTCGGCATGGATCTTGAGAGGTGACATTTTGATGCACAGAAGCGAAGTGTAATAGGCTTGTTTCCATTAAGAATAAATGTAATGGATAGGGGTTTATAATGATTAATTATATTATGTAGAAAATAACAAACAATTTTAATTATTAAAAGCGTTAAAGATTAATAATATTTTTAATTTCGTAAAATGCAACCTTTAGTCACGTGACAGTGAACACCAATCAGAAAGCGTTACGTCACGCCGTGCGAAACTCCAATCTTGTCTTTGACGTTTCGAGTATCACTACCGGAGGCGCGTTCCAAACCTACACTCCGAGTGCAACCTAACCACAACCGAACGCAAGTTTTAGCCACTTTTTCCGTATTTCTCCATTGTTTGGAACATATATAAATAACTGGTTTGGCGTTTTTATAGTCGTGCTATCACACTGGGGCACTATACAGTACTTATAATATGAGAAATTCATTTTTAAACGATAAAAACTAGCTATAACGTACGAAGACACGATCGCTCTTTTGTTTGTTTTGCACGGCGTGACGTCATTCAAGACGCCATGACAGTCTTGTGCGTTTTGGAACCAAATTAAAATTGGTTTTTTAAAACGCGAAATTTATAATGTAAACGCTCGATTAAAAATATAAACCTTTTTTTTCGATAAAATGCCTAATAAGCTAAAATATTAAGCAGTTATTGAAATTTTGTCAACTAGCCAATTGCAAACAAATATTGCTTAAAAAAATTGTTTAAAAAAAAACAAAAAACCGACTTCAAAAAACCTACCTCTAAAAAGCAAGAAATAATATTCGTATACCTAATATAAATACGTCTATTGAAGTCGGGTGGGGCTGGAGTACAAATTCCTTTTTTTTATTCTAAAAGCCCCACCCGACTTCAATAGACGTATTTTTATTATACGAATATTATTTCTTGCTTTTTAGAGGTAGGTTTTTTGAAGTCGGTTTTTTGTTTTTTTTTAAACAATTTTTTATTTTTTAATTTTTAGTGTAGGTACCTTGTAGGTAAGGTATATTATATATATGTAGAAAAATCGGCTCAGCCAAACGTAAGATAATCGCGGAGAAACATACTTAAATACGGGTCAAACTGAGAACCTCCTTTTTTAAGTCGGTTAAAAAACTACACTTAAGATATCCCTCTTTTAACAAAAAAATAATTATCTTATTCAGTTCATAAACAAAGAAGTAATTCGACCAATCATCGAGGTAATTCACACAAAATCATACTATTTTCGTGCTTTTTTCAAAATTACTTGAAAAGTACTGAACCGATTTCCAAATTTTAAAAAATTGGACCAACTTGGGAGTGTACCTAATGTAATAACGTTTGAATCATTTCAATCGGTCCAGCCGTCTTCGAGTAATCGGTGGACATACACAAAAAAAAAAAATACAGACGAACATAGAACCTCCTCCTTTTTTGGAAGTCGGTTAAAAATGGCACCACGGGGCCGAAAAAGTTCAACCCGCTCAGCTTTAGTCGGGCCAGCCACGCACCCGGTGACTTGACGTTAGTGTTCATTTCAATAAATTGCAGTTTGTATTGTAGAGAAAAGATAGAAAGAGAGAGTTATTAGGAATAACGTCCTTTATAGTCAAATGGTGTAAAAGATGCAAAGAAGGCAGTAAAAAGATGCAGAAAAAACGTATCTTAAATATCTATTAGTATACAAATTATGGTCGCTAATAAGCAACCAGTGTTCAGATGCTTTGTGCTGCATAATTAAATTCCAGCATTTTTATCTCTATCCACTTAGTTGTACTTTTCGTGTGGGGCCATTTTTTGAGCAGAATGCTTATTCCATAGATTTTAGTTCGCTGCACAGAAGTCATTTATACTGTGACTTTTTGAACCACATTGGATTCGATTCGTTTGGCACGAATTAACTAAATTGACAGGACTAAACTTTAATTTTAGCATCCTCGATCGCGTTCGGGAGTAACCCCAGCCCCCCTTCTCTCGACAGGAATTGTCCATCAGCCATTTTCGATTTCCCCACTGCTGGGGCACAGGCCTTCCTTATGGGTGGTAAGGAGGATGGGCCATAACCCACAACGCGGGCCCAATGATTCGTGGGTGTTAACGACTGCAAATGCAGCCGGGACTAACGGCTTAACGTGCCTTCCGAAGCACGGAGGAGCTCGAAATAAATTTTTGGTCACCCATCCCATGATCGACCCTTGCGAACGTTGCTTAACCCTTTGGGTACAGAACCCTAAAAACAAACTTACGTTCACTCTTAGGTGCTGGAGGTTTTCTCGTAGCCCAGTTGGTGCGGATCGAGCGGGAGCCGAGCCACTGCCCGTTCATGGAGGTGATCGCAGACTCTGCTTCCTGTAAGAAAAACAATTCATAAGCGCTTTATTAATTTGTGGCAATTCGGCCTAGGCCGCAGATCAAATGACAAGCTGCAAGCCATTTTTTAATGAATTCAAAATTTTAACAGTAACATCCTTGTACATACTAGAAACATGTAAATTAGTGAGAAATAACCTAAAAATGTTTATAAACAGTGATGATAATTACACTGGAGCAATGAGCTTAAGGAAAAGAAATAAATTTGTTTTGCCTAAATCTAGTATGACATTAGTTGGTTCAGGGCCTTACTCTATGGCAATAAAACTGTACAATAGTCTACCAAAATATATTAGGGAAATCGAGAACTATAATAGTTTTGTTAAATGTCTAAATAATTATTTAATTGATAAATGTTATTATAATCTTAACGAATTTTATAAGCCTATGCAATAAAGTAGGTAGTGAATAAATCTAAATTTAATTTAAGTACTACTCTTCAATATTGTTATGTCCTTCCAGGGCTCATGTGTAAGCACTAAAATAATTTTAAGATCCTTATGTACCACATGATATGCAATAAATATATTTGATTTGATTTGCGATTGATAACGTTATTTCTTACTTTTTTTAACGTTACATTTAACATTAACATTATGTCAATTATTAACGTTACTTTAGTTAACGTCACATTGAAATTAACGTTATTTCAGTAAATAACGGTAATTTTAACGTTATTTCTTACATTTTGTTACCGTTACTTTAAAATTAACATTATTCCAATTAGTGTTAATTTTAAAGTACTTTTTACCGATAATTTTACCGGTACAATAATTTTAACGTTATTTTTACCGGTAAATTTACCGATAAAATGTTTTAAAGGTATTTTTAACGTTATTTTTTTGGTATCGTTATTTTTTTTAACGGCATTTTAATCCCTGGCCGCAGGTGGCTGAACAAAATTATCTGATCCGGTGGCCAAAACTGGAACTACGTTATTACATATTGTAACCTAGGTTAAACCTGTAGTATACTGGATATGTATATTTATGTGATTACTTAATCATTTATTACACTTTGTTAATCATCATCATCATATCAGCCGCACGACACCCACTGCTGGGTATAGGCCTCCCCTAAGGATCTCCACGACGATCGGTCCTGCGCTGCCCGCATCCAGCGGCTTCCCGCGACCTTCACCAGATCGTCGGTCCACCTTGTCGGGGGCCTACCCACGGAGCGCCGTCCGGTGCGTGGTCGCCATTCCAGAACCTTTCCGCCCCAACGGCCATCGGTTCTTCTCGCTATGTGTCCCGCCCATTGCCACTTCAGCTGAGCAATCCTTCGAGCGATGTCGGTTACTTTAGTTCTCTTGCGGATCTCTTCGTTTCTGATTCGATCACGCAGGGAAACGCCGAGCATGGCTCTCTCCATTGCACGCTGGGTGACCTTGAGCCTCCTTATGAGACCCATAGTTAGCGACCACGTTTCACTGCCGTAAGTCATCACTGGCAACACACACTGTTCATAGACTTTCGTCTTGAGACACTGGGGTAAACTTTGTTAATAACTTAATTTATTACTATGTTTATTCCATTAAAAGTACTTAAACGGTAGTTGTAGTAAACAGGCGACTGCAGTTGCCCCGCCAGCGCCACGCGTAACCTATAAATACGCGGTAACAGTGTGGGGATGCTTAGTCAGACTGGAGCCGCCACAGTGAACGGTTGTACAGCGGAATAAGTTTATCGTATAATAAATACGTAGTTACAAGTGTGAAATAATAGTACATTACAGCCGTGAACGGGAAGCTAGCGATTGCATTGTCGAGGATGGTTTGAAGCCCGAGCTGCAGGCGAGGGCTTTAATCATTCGAGGCAATGCAAGTAGCTTCCAGAACAAGGCTTGTATAGTGCTTTTCTCAAGAAATGCGAGGAAATAAAAAACTTTTCAATTGAAACTTAATTAAATTTAATTAATATTAAAAATGAGATTTATCATAGACAAATCCTCTGAGTAATCTTTATTTACGTGCAGCGCCATCTACCGCCGAGAAGCAAAAACCCTTCTCATTTCGCTTCTCGGCGGTAGATGGCGCTGTACATAATTCAAGATTACTTAGAGGATTTGTCTCTGATAAATCTGGTACAATACAATGTAATATTTATTTATTCTTATAGTAATATACTCTGTGCGCACCATTTTTTTTATTGTATCGTTATTATAGTACCTATTAAATAATTTTACCTTTATAATATTAACTGTCTTGTCGTTGGCTTGCGTGCCAGAAAAAAGGAACTAAAGTTATGGCTGTATGGTGCAAATGTGCCTTTGCTTTTTTTGTTTTTGTGAACAGCTAAAACAAAAAAAAGAAGTTGCCGCAGACCACCCAGATCATCTTCGCACTGTACCTACTTCCCGCACTGGTGCTGGTGCGGGAAGTAAGTATTGAAATTCATTCCTGGCCTGAATTTTAAATTTAGAATGTGATGAACCAGACCCCCTCGGAAATGTGGAACGCCCCGCATTCCTTTTTCAAATGGAATGATAAGATTTCAGAGCATATGTGAGAAAATACTATTATCATCTATGCTGGAGTTTTACTACTACAACACGATCAGCTACATAGACGACAGCGACGCCATCACCTGCGATTTAATTTTGGAAGCGATTTGCTAGGTGACTAAAATCGATCCATGCAAATAGTCCATAACCGCCTCTGTGGTCGTGGTTCGCCCACTTGTGTAAGATGCAGGGGTCCCGGGTTCGATTCCCAGGGAAGGTACAATTTGTTCTCGGTTTGGTTGGTGGTAGGGCTTATTTCAAGTCCGCCTGGCTAGCTACCATCTTACCTAAGTCTGACGCCGTAACAACAATTTAAAAATTGTTGTGTTCCGGCAGTTAGAGGTAAGATAGCCAGTTCCTCAGTGATGAGGATTCCGGGTGTAGTGCGCTTCCACTTTTGGCCTTATCGTCACTTAACATCAGGTGAGGTAACATGAGGTGAGGTGAAGGCCAAGCATCATCCTGTTGTACATATAAAAGTCAACTATAAAGTGATTATGTACCTACTGATAAAATAAAACTTACCGATTTTTTAAGGAACGACACGAATCCATATCCTTTAGATTTTAACGTTTGAGGATCTCTGACGACTCGACAATCCCTGTGAACAATAAAAAAATATAACTTGAATAAAATACACATTTTTTTCCCCCAATTTCACAGTGTTGTGTTCCGGCAAGTCTATGGTTCCGGAAGTTAGAGGTCAAGGAATTTATAAGTACTCAGTACTTATAAATGGTTATAAATAGTACAGTTAGAGTGGCGGATTCAGGATTTTGGTTTGGGAGGGGCTTAACGTAGGTGAGGGCAGGCTATACCAAGGTAATCAACAGATTTGTTGGGGTGGACCCAAATGATTTTGGGGGGGCGGGGGCTTGAGCCCCTTAGCCCCCCCTGGACCCGCTAGTGGTACAATTAAATTGACAATACTTGTTTAGAAATTGATCCCACGAAACTACACTCGAGAATGTATGGCAAAGAGTAAAGGACATCATCCATGTTTCATTCATTTTTGGTCCAAATATAAAAGTGCCGGCTAAAACAACACAAAAATAAACAAAAACAAAAGTAACAAAAATGCTTTATTCTGATAGATTTTGTCCATCTAAGCATTTTTTATTATGGCACCGAAGCTGTAGCACCGCTTCACATTTGTGTCAAAATGTATGAAAAGACAGACTTTTTGAACTCGATTAAAATCAAGTACAGCGGTTTTACAGCTTGGGTGCCATAATAAGAAATGCTAAGACGGACAAATCTATCAGAATTTGCATTTTGGCCGACTTTTTTTTACATTTATGCCAAAATGTATGAAAAGACAGACTTTTTGAACTTATTTAAAATCAAGTATAGCGGTGCTAGAGCTTCGGCGCCGTAATTAGGTAATGCTTAGGTGGACAAAATCTATCACAATAAAGCACTTTTGCTTTTAAGCCGGCACTTTCACATTTGGACCAAAATGGATGATGTCCTTTTACAGATTCGTTTTGTACGCAAGCGCTCTGAAATTAGCCGTTTCAGTTGTTATACACGTTGAGTGCGAAACCAGGTCTATACGCCTCGCTTACAGTGCGACTAAGAAAAGTATAGACTTCCTTGTCACGCGGAAGGCATAACTTTAACTTGGTTCGGTGTAGGAAAGAGATGAATATATATCTAAGATGTATTCTTAAATTAGAATCCAATGGTGTACCTACCTTAATACCAGGTTTTTAGACCTGGCACCGCATGGATGAAATAAAATTTCATCACAGTGCGTAACCTGGTCGAAGCACCTTGTACCCCGCGCACCTGGTACCGCACCCCGCGCTCGCTTCGCGCGGCTAGTGTTGGCTTGCTTGCACCACGAAACGCACGCGTCGACATGGCGTCAAGACCAACCAAAAGGTGCCAAAAAAAAATGTCTACGATGTTTGTGAGGACAGTGATGCAGTGAATATTAAATCTAATCATAGATTAATAAATCAAAGACAGGTGAATCATCATTACTATTTATTTTATTTACCTAATTACATTTCCCGTACCCACGGCACCGGTACCTGCCTACCCAGGCAGGTTTTTATTCTCTGTTTTATTACAGAAAAGTAACATTTAGTGCGTATCTACTTCTATAGGTACTCTATACTAATATTATAAAGAGGAAAGATTTGTATAGGTATATATAAAACACATACATACACATACAAATAAAAAATAAATTAATAAATTAATCTTTTCAGAACCCGCACGAAAACTTGATAAACACAATTTGGTAAAAGGTGTTAAGAAGAGGAAGTGTGTTGGATGTTACGAAAAACTCCGAACCTTTAGTTAAAGTGTTTTTTTTTTAACTGAATATGTTCAGTGCAAAAAAATCTTTTGTTACCTTGAAAAACATTAATTCATATTTGTTTTATCTTTTTTTTTTCATTATATTAAACTTAATTAAGACCATCGATGTTTTTATTTCACATCCCTAAAATACGCACCAGATTTCCCTTATTCAGTGCGGCACAGGGTGCATAAACCCTGTATTATAAATATAGGTTTAATTTTTAAACTAAGCGAGCTGTTAACGAACGCCTTCAGGTGTATGTCAATTAGTTCATTGTTATTTATATTCAAAGCAAAAAAATCATATACCTTTTTGCATGAAGCCAAAAAAGGATTTAAAGTTTCTTAAATGTTACAGGGTCTATAAGCCTTGTGCCGCCACAATGGAAGTTTTATTACCAGGTGTATAGACCTTGTAACGAAGGAATGGAAAGTATAGAAAAATCCTGCCGCAGCGAACGTGTTAAATTAATAGTATTGTAATGTAAGCTAGCCAGTCTCTCAGTGGTGCGGATTCCGGGTGTAAAAGAGCAAAAAGTGATCACTTTAAACATTAAGGTGGTACCCTGAGCGAAAGTGGCGCCGCGGTGAATTATATTTAATATTATAATTCTAATACACAATTTTAAAAATGTTTATCGTGGAGATTTTAGGGCCCACAGTCTAGTATTTTTAGACGGTATCGTTACATTCCCTCGTAGTCACTGCTAGAAGTAGATAGCAAAACTGCTAAAAGTGGCCGTTTTTGACACATTTGCTATCTACTTCTACGAATGACTACGAGGGCATGTAGTGATACCTACTAAAAATACTAGAACATGCGGGCCCTAAAATCTCTACGATTAACATTATTAAAACCTTTTTCTATTAATAACTTATTAAATAAAAACCTCTGAGGGCGCCACTTTCGGTCATACAACCGCCTTAAAGTAATAGTATTGTAATATAGCCAGTCCCTCAGTGGTGAGGACTCCGGGTGTAGAAGAGCAAAAAAGTGACCACTTTAGGCATTTCATTTCTATAACTGAAATGAAACTAATGATCCATATATTTTTAATGAAGTTACTAAACAGCATCAAATTAAAGCTGATCTTAATCAATTTATAAGCAGCACAGTAATACAATTCTCGAAACCACAACACTCTATAAAATACAAATCTAAGAAAAACAAAATACACATCGCCATTTCTTTCCAACTTACTCGTTTCATCTAACCTCTCTTTCCCCCTAAAAAGGCGCCTCAATTTTTAATGACACTCGTAAAAGTTTACGAGGGAGGGGAGTGGAGGCTGATAAGGAATTTGGGCGGTTTTTTTTAATATTCAGAGACCTACTAGACTGTGAAAATGTTGAAAGCAATTTTAGGACTCTGGAAATTACGAACGCTGCAAAAATGTGATATGGTTAAGCTAGGAAGGTAGTAAAAACTGACTTTGAATATGAACTGAATTTTGAACTTATTATATGAATACTGGCGGCTGCCCGCGACTTCGTACACGTTAATTTTCAACGATGAAACCAACACTAAATCGTTACCGTTTCATGAAATAAAATACTTTTAACGGATACTAGCGCGGTTTTATTGGAAGTTATTTTTGTAAAAAAATAAACGGTAAGTATTTAAATAAGTAAAGTTCGATTTTTATTTTCCCGACGTTTAGGTAAATTTAATGAAAATTTTGACCTTTCATTGGATACGAATGAATGACCAACATAATGCATGTAGGTAAAGGTGTTTGTTTATAAATTTGTCATTTTTTTATTTGATCTCTTTATTGTACTACAATAAAATAATGTACAAAATGCGGACTTAATACTAAATGCATTCTCTCCCAGTCAACCCTTAGGGAACATTAGCCACGAATGCGGTACATTTAATAGTGTAGGTATAATAATATACATTCAGTATAATAAATACATAAATACTTCTACAATAATATTAAATACATACATATATACACATATACCTAACTATTACAGCAAAACCAAATAATCATCGATAAAAAGGTAAAGCAAAAATTATAATGATGATGATTTTCACATTATGCTCATTATAAGCTTTCTAACACGTTTGAACGTTTCTTGCTGGGTGATCTCCTAATAGCTTCAGGAAGACCGTTTCAGCCCCCCAAGCCAAAGTAACATTTGCAAATTTTCGTTATCGCTTCGCTTCGAAACATGTATGGATTTGACGTTTTAAAATTCGATTGTTAACGAAACCTTATGTCAATCCCATACATGTTTCGAAAGCGAAGCGATAACGAAGATTTGCCAATGTTACTTTGGCTAGGCCCTCTGAGACGCAAAGCGTGCAGAGTGAAAGATTCAGACATATACCCGGAACGAAACAGAGGAGTGGAGAGAGTGACAGAATTGGAAGATCGAAGTTGGCGATCATGAGAATATTTCGCAATTTATTGGCGATATGTGGGTAGGTATAGGTATACAAATACAATGATACTGTTACAAGTTTTAATATGAATTTATTTGTGTTTTTACGGCCTAGAATCTGGCAGCGTAACGCATTGGCTAAATGTCATTCAGGCCGGTGATTAAAATGACGAAGATAGAGCGATTTTCGTGTCGCATTCTCAAAAACACTCCCCAATTCACAATTGGCTGATGACATCATCGGCCACGTGCACCGCTCAGCGGCGCGGCAGGTGTTTGTTCGGGCGATCGTGGCACGTGACGTCATCGCATGATCCGCAAGGACCGGCCGTGTTTTTTAAACTCACTTTTTAAATCTTTAATAATTTTGTCATTTCTTGATGGATTTGAGAAATTTATACAGGGGGCTTACCATCAGCAAATAAGAAACGATTCTGTTCAAAAGCAGGCCTTAAAACAAGACTGCTTAAGGCCTGCTTTCGAACTAACCTTTGAGGTCATAAGTACGAAAAAGTAAGGCAGTTCAATATAAGTCCTGCTATAAGAGCTCATAGTAAGGCCCCAGAGATTTACTCAGATATTGATATTGTATTTGATGTGATATACAAAATTGACAATATTCAAGCGTGCTCCGGAAGGCACGTGAAGCCGTTGGTCCCGGCTGCGTTTGCAGTCGTTAACACCCACCAATCCGCATTGGGTCCGCGTGGTGGGTTATGGCCCATCCTCCTTACCACTCTAAGGAAGACCTGTGCCCCAGCAGTGGGGACATCAAAAATATCAAAAATGGCTGATGGACATGTATACTCATTAAATATAATATATGTACTTCTTAGCATGTAAGGGTGTATGTACTTGTTGGTTGTCCATATAAATAAATAAAAAATAAAAATAATTTAACCAGCTGGCTGCAGCAACACCAAGTCAGTGTATCACGTTTCACGTCTTACATTTAAGTCACATGAAACAAGAAAGGAATTTAATATAACTCGTTCACAAAATCAGTTGAGCACAAATCGAATAAGGCACGGATCGTAAGGCAATGGGGTTATGAATTAACCAAAACTGTCCAAAACTGTTGTGAATTATATATTTTCTGGTAGCTTTTGGATTTGGAGTCAGGAATAACAAATTGCGGAATTTTTATAATGCTGCATTTTAATTTGAATAAAAATTAAATTTTGAATTTACAGCATAGTACAATAAATCACTATTACGGCTGTATGCGTAGGTTATGCCTTTGCTCCAAAGACTTTCTATGTTGTTGCTCAAAACAAAAAATCAAAGGTATGATTAGGTACTCTTTGTCACTGTCTGTCAAATCTGTCAATCAGTTTTTTAAATCAGTAAATGCAAAGGAACTTCGTTTTCAGCCGTATGTTTGATATTTTATCGCGGTAATAATATAAAAAAAATATTTGGTTAACAAGGTAAAATAAAAAAATCATAATATTATTTTCTTTATTCTTCAAACTTGTGCTATCAAAAAAAATTAAAAACAATAGGCTTGTTTCCATTAAGAATAAATATAATGGATAGGGGTTTATAATTATTAATTATATTATGGAGAAAATAACAAACAATTTTAATTATTAAAAGCGTTAAAGATTAATAATATTTTTAAAAAATAAATTTCGTAAAATGAAACCTTTAGTCACGTGACAGCTGACAGTGAACACCAATCAGAAAGCGTTACGTCACGCCGTGCGAAACTCCAATCTTGTCTTTGACGTTTCGAGTATCACTACCGGAGGCGCGTTCCAAACCTACACTTCGAGTGCAACCTAACTACAACCGAACGCAAGTTTTGGCCACTTTTTCCGTATTTCTCCATTGTTTGGAACATATATAAATAACTGGTTTGGCGTTTTTATAGTCGTGCTATCACACTGGGGCACTATACAGTACTTATAATATGAGAAATTCATTTTTAAACGATAAAAACTAGCTATAACGTACGAAAACACGATCGCTCTTTGGTTTGTTTCGCACGGCGTGACGTCATTCAAGACGCCATGACAGTCTTGTGCGTTTTGGAACCAAATTAAAATTGGTTTTTTAAAACGCGAAATTTATAATGTAAACGCTCGATTAAAAATAAATAAACCTTTTTTTTCGATAAAATGCCTAATAAGCTAAAATATTAAGCAGTTATTGAAATTTTGTCAACTAGCCTATTCTCTTCGAAAAAGTTTACCAACCCCATTCGTACGCTGCTTAAAACGTTCCGTGTCATGCAGATTTTAGTTGAAGAATTTTGCCGTTTGCTATTTAGTACTTATTCTGCCTGTACATTATTTAATTAGCATTAATATTATCATCATCCATATGAGGAGCTCGGTGGCGCAGTGGTGTAGCGCCTGGCCCAGCAATTGCGGAGGTTAAGCAACGTTCGCAAGGGTCAGTCATGGGATGGGTGACCAAAAATTTATTATCTCGAGCTCCACCGTGCTTCGGAAGGCACGTTACGCTGTTGGTCCCGGCTGCATTTGCAGTCGTTAACACCCACCAATCCGCATTGGGCCCGCGTGGTGGGTTATGGCCCATCCTCCTTATCCACACATAAGGAAGGCCTGTGCCCCAGCAGTGGGGACATTAAAAGGTGGCTGATGGACAACCATATGGTTTTATTTATTTAGGACTAAAGTTGTCCAGATTTTGACTGTCAATCGCAATACGTCCACTTCGCATTTGATCCACTTTGGTCCATCTCGCGGAACGTCCATTTCACATTTGGTCAACTTTCACATAAATATGGGAACTCACACGGAGCAATGTACCTATGTGATATTTTAATACCCAACTTCGCATCAAATGTCAGAATAGGTCCGCAGATTTCAATCACAGAATAGTGTCGAACGGGCGTTATTACTGTGACAGCTTTTGGCGGCAGAATAGTTTTCAAGTAGCCCGTTACTCATCGGGTGGGGTGTCACTGATTGCGTTTTTATAAGTTGACTAGCGACCCGCCCTCGCTTCGCTTCGGTGTAGTGTGAAATTTAACACCATGTATTATATTATTTTATTTATTTTACAGTATTTACATATAAACCTTGTTGTGTATCGTTGTGTTGTTCAAAATAAATTTATTTTCTTTCTTTCTTTCTTCCTCTTGAATAACTCTATCTATTAAAAAAACCGCATCAAAATCCGTTGCGTAGTTTTAAAGATCCAAGCATACATAGGGACAGACAGCGGGAAGCCAGTTTGTTTTACACTATGTAGTGAAGCGGGTGCTGGAACCATTTCTTAACTTTAGTCAAGGTTTGTTTCAAATACCCTCCTACATTATACTTACTTTCTGTATATGTCACTTATATAATTATATACAGTCTGGGCTCCTTGTGGTTAGTGTTTTTTGTATGGCAGTAGTCTACTACTTTAGTCAGGCTAGGCGCACTCCGCTCCTTAGGTACGAAGCTACAAGTACCCGGCGTCCGTCCGGACGGACTAATTTCAGAGGGCCGCCGCGTGCCGGCCGGGTCGCACGTTAGCAACATTAGTTCGATTTCGATACTCATTCACGCGCCGCGTTCGCGTATTGTCGCGTCGTTCGTTTGCATGTTTAACCAAAATGAAGGCATATGGCATCGCAATGGGCTGCCTTAACACATTATAAACACAATAACTTGTAATAAATTAATTATTCAGATTAATTATTATTTAAAAGACAACACTGAAGTCGTTAGAAGAAATAAGAGCTACGCGATAGAAAGAGGGGCATCTTCTAGGTGAGGCATAACTATAGGCAAGGGAGCGGTGTGCGACCTGAATTGCACTTTTTTGCGTCTGGGATAGAGTAGCTATTTATTTAAATGACTTTGCGGAGTGGATCTTCTGTACTTGTACTATTATGTATTCTGTGCTTTAGTATGCAAAAACCACGTGAAAAAATAATTGACCGAGCGAGCGCGAAGCGTCTCTGCTTCAGCTTGGGCAAAAATTATTTCGTATGTCCTTTCTTCCGTCCGGATGTCCTTGCGGCTGTCCGTTTGTTATCGTCTACAGTGGCCCTACCATGAGTTGATGCAAACTGTTAACGTTACCGTAAACTATCGTATTGTCTCTTTCACTCGCACTGACTGTGAGTAGTATATCCGATAGTTTACGCTTACGGTAACGTTTACAGTTTGCATCAACTCATGGTAGAGCCACAGGTCGCATTTTTCAACCGATTCTCGTGAAATTTCGTGAGCAGGTTCGATAATTATATAGAATTTTTCAGTCGAACCAGTTTTGGGAAATTTATCTGTGTTATTTGTTTTTGAAAAACATAATAATAATAATTTTAGTTCCATATCAAGAAGATTTTCGTTTTCGAGCTGTAGTTGTTAACAAAGCTTGAAGATGTATAATGGATAGAGGAAAATATACAAGGTGTTCCAAAAATACGAGTAATGCCGAATATGGTATATAGGGATACATTCGGACATACATTTTTTACTATCGGAACAACTCTGAAATCGCGAAAAAAATCAGGTGTTTCATACATTTTGATATTTATTTCTTTGTACGAAACAGCTGTTTTTTTTCTATGCAAAAATACAAGGCTTTTTATTTTGTTTTTTATTTTATTCTCCGCTGTCAGTGAGGCCCCACCTCGCTGGCGTACGTCCAAGTAGGAACTCCGCGTTTTGTTTCGTGTCGTGTCCATCCATGTTTTTTTTGGTTTGCAAAAGATTTCTTATATTTGGCCGCTGCATTCCTATTCGTATAATTCATGAATGCGGAATAATTTATTGTTTATTGTGGTAATATTTTGATGTTATTATGTAGTTATATGGATAATGTTTCTTTGTTATACTGTGTGGTTTGAAGACATATGATATGTTTTTCCATGCTCTATTTGCTATATCATCTAATATTGTGATCTAATAATACCAGTTAAGCTTAGTGATGTACAAAACTCGAGTCTTCGAGTTCTACTTATGAAGACTCGAGGCGGATTGGCAGGACTCAGTGAGCTTCGTAAGCTTGTAGTCCCCAGCCTAGCCGAGTCGCGAGTTCTATGAGCCACGCCTCGAGGCTTCAAAAGAGTTTGAGCCTTCCAAAGAGCTTAAACCTATCAAAATAGCTCGAGCCTTCAAAAGAGCTCGAGTTGTTTATTTAACACTGATTCCAATTTCTAAATGAGAAATAAATAAAATATGATTTAAGTACAGTTTTTATTTATTCATTACCATATAAGACATTACAAAAATCATAAAATCACTAAGATTTGTACTGTTTGTAATTAAAATAATATTTGCTTGCATACCTTGAATAAGTAATTAAAATGTATCTGAAATTTCGCCTCGAGCCCTTTTTGAGCGTCAAGCTTCAAGTTGTTTTTTTTAAACTCGAGCTATTCTTGAAAACTCGAGTTCATGTAAGACTCGACCACTTTTCAAGGTTCGAGTTGTTGCTCAAAGAGCTCGCTATCGAGCTCACAGAGCCCTACAAATCTGACTAGAGTCGCCAAAATTTGAACTCAAAAAGAAATCGAGCTCTCAAAAAGACTCGAGCTCTGAAAAAGTCTCCCGAGTCGTCGAGCGTCATACAAACGAGCCGAGCCCTGTAAAACGACTCCGAGCTCTAGACAAAAGGACTCGGAGGCTCGAGTCATGTACATCACTACATCACTAGTAAGCTGGGTAATTTAATAAAGTCAAGGTTAATGTTTAATAAAATACCTGCTCTTCATTAGATGAATGAACGGGCAAAACGAGCGTAATACCATCATAAAACCCTTTCGATTTTTATGATGGTTACGACGTTGTTTGGGGGACCCCTTCAATTATTTTCTATATCATCCCCTGAAAACCCGGAACCAGGGGGGTATAACTCCGCGCTTAAACTTTTATATTAGCCTACTGCTCGCGGCCCACTCCAAGAGGGCCATTGTCGAGGGATATCACCGCGCCGACCGAAACGCGCGGCGTGTGCAAGCGACGAGAGCGCAGCGCGTGAACGTCACCAACGAAACGAGTCAGTCAAGCGCCGAATGCGAAACTGCATGCACTTCGTTTTTGATACTTAATTACTAACGTACCTACCTACCTACCAAAGTTTATTGTATTTTTTGTATACATATTTACATACTTAGTTGTATCGAAGTTCGAAATATGGCACCAGTGAAGAAAAAAGCTAAAAAATACTATTTTTTTTCACCCATCCCATAACTGACCCTTGCAAAAGTTGCTTAACCTCCGCAATCGTTGGGCCAGGCGCTATACCACTGCGCCATCGAGCTTCTCTAACTACTTAGAAATACTCATGAAATACTTATTATTTATGCTCTTTAAATATGCTCAGCTCACCTATTAGGTAGATTTATTTTATTTTATAAGTAGGTACCTATTATAGTAATTTCATTGTTTATTCATGGGCATAACGAATGTTTTCTATGATATCAGTAACTAGCGAGTAGCAACCCCGAAATGTGTCGGTTGAGACAGAGCTATGCGACAGAAAGAGACGCCTCTCTTTCTTCTTCGTAGGTGCATATAATTTTATCCACGCAGCGTTGTGCAGTTTGAAATTGTACTTTATTGCCGTGCAGCGAGAGTAGCTTATTATTTGATGGTCCTCGCGGGGTCGGACTTCTGTACGTTAGTACTATTATATATTCTGTGCCGGAACTATGGATCTGGGGCCTTACTATGAGCTCTTATAGCAGGGCTTATATTGAACTGCCTTACTTTTTCGTACTATGACCTCAACGGTTAGTACTATTGTTAGCTTACCTCAATAGATTTCTATTGATGTTTGTGCCCGATAGGGCACAGCGGGCGTTAACGAGTTAAGGCCTGCTTTTGAACTGAACTGTTTCTTCTTTGCTGATGGTAAGCCCCCTGATATCGGAGGAATGTCAATATATTTTTTAGGATATTACTGCGTTTTTTAGAGTAAATAAACAGAAATTTGATTTTTTAAGTCTTTTATTTTAGTATTTTAAATTTATCGCCGGCCGTTTCAGCTTCTTGACGTGTGTCTAGGATTATGAGCACCCCTGGCAAGATTTGAATTTTGCGCCCCAACATATTTCTAGGATAATGAGCACCCCCGGCAAGATTTGAATTTTGCGCCCCAAGACTTATAGATTTATTTTCTTGCTATGGATCAGCAAAGTGCGCCCCCCAAGGGTTGCGCCCCTGGCAGCCCCTAGCTATGTTGATGTGTTCGAGAAGAAATGATGAAAAGTGATACTCACGATATTTCACCAAATGGCGCGAAGGCGTCTCTCAGACTCTGCGTTTCTATTTCCGGACTCAAATCCCCGACGAAGATGTGGTAGTGTTCTGTAACAATAATAAAAATGTCGTTAGTTTTTTATATAAAACGACTGGTTATAATTAGGGATTATGGATATGAAATTTCGGATCTGGACACATAAATAACACAAATAAATGATTTGTAGGTAGGTATTTGTAGGTTAAACAAAAATCTTCTGAATGCGATTGATCTGTCTTCATCGGGTGGATTCAACTTTCAATTAAACTTGCGTCGAACGCATGCAATATTTGCCTTCAAACCGTGCGCTTTTTCATTCTACTTTGACGTGTTTTTGAGAAGATATACATAATTATATATATACCTACGCTATTATATGAATCTGTTGAAAGCAAAAGAGGAACCGCCTTTGTGGTCTTGTGGTTCGCCCACTCGTGTAAAGACTGGTTTACATTATCTTAGTCTTAAGTACAGTGCTTTAGTTGAAACATCTAAACGGTCGTCTTATGACTAAAGAGAGTAACGCTCTTTAGCCTTTAACGTAGCCTTTCAACTGGAATCATCGCTTTCCAGTAGAACCCCCCGCGCGCCCGCGCCGCCCGCTCACCCCCCGCGCGACACTTTCCTCGCACTGGAAGCATGTAAATCGACATTTTAGTAGCGTATAGTAGAGTGCTTTAGTCAAATGACACTGTAGGTGCTAGAAGCATGTGTAAACGCTCACTGGAAAGGCACCAAAACTACTAAAGCACTCGCATTCGAATCTACTCGCACGCTACTAAAGCACTCTACTAAAGACTCAGATAATGTAAACCAGTCGTTGCCGGGTTCAATTCCTAGGGTGGGTACAATTTGTAATCAGTTTGGTTGGTGGTAGGGCTTCTTTCAAGTTCGACTGGCTAGCTACCACCATCTTATAAGTCTAACGCCATAGCAACAATTTAAAAATTGTTGTGTTCCGGCAGTTAGAGGTAAAGATAGGCCAGTTCGGACATTTTATCGGTAAATTTACCGGTAAAAATAACGTTATAATTGTTGTACCGGTAAAATTACCGTTAAATAGAGCTAAAATTATCGGTAAAAAAGTAACGATATTAATTGGAATAATAATAATTATAAATAAAGAAACGGTAACAAAAAGTAAGAAATAACGTTAAAATTAACGTTATTTACTGAAATAACGTTAATTTCAATGTAACGTTACCTAAAGTAACGTTATTTATTGACAGAACGTTAATGTTAAAAGTAACGGTAAAAAAGTAAGAAATAACGTTACATTTAAAAATAACGTTATCAATCCCTGGACAGACAAATATTCATAAAATTAATATATTTTTATAGACTTCAATTTGCGTCCGACCGTCTCTGTTATTCAAGGCTTTATCGATTTGTTTTCTTCTTCGCATTCAATTGCGGCTTTTGTACTGAGTATTATGCCAGTCATATCTTACAATAAAACGCAAAACGCGATGTAAACTGCATTTTTAGTATGACCTTGGACCCGTTAATGGCTGGTTTACACGTATTACTAGTCAATTAACTTAATTTTAAGTAAGCTTAAACATGTTTTCGATACTTACATACATACATACATACATAAACCTCACGCCTGTTTCCCATGGGGGTAGGCAGAGACTATGGATCGCCACCTGCTACGATCCTTGCACACTTCTTTCGCTTCATCCATCAATCTTTTCATACATGCCCTACGGTTTTTGTCACTATGTACACCTGACTTTTTTTTTGTTTTTTAAAAGTCAATACTTAGGTATTAGTTAAGCTTTTTAGTTCGCTAACGATGGACGGGCAACAACGTGTCCAATTCTTGAATACTGCCTTAATATGTAAGATTCTAGACTAGGTAAAGAATGAAAATAGCCAGGGCAGCGAGAATACATAAAATACTGTGGGTGAGAGACACTGAAAATGAAAAAGTGTATTGTCTTCCGTCCACTTTTACATTTTTCAAATAAGATCTGCAATACGTCACTTAAAAACAATCACATAGACGTGTGTGTATAAACGTGTCAAGTGGTTAGACATAAGTGCCAACTTTTTGCTCTTTACTTACTGAACTACTAATACAACGAACTAATCTAAGATGAAGGCGCCACTTGAGTAATACAGAAAAAAAACATTTTCAACTTGTTTACTTGGACGCTAAAATTTAACTTGCAACTTATACTAAATTCATTGTTCACTCACATGCATTACGTCACTTATAATTTAGTAAAAATTTAAGTAGTTAATTACTTGACTAGTTAATACATGTAAACCATAGGAAAGAGTGTAACTAACTAAAATAAAAAAGTGATAAATTATTAAAGAAATTTTGATTTAATATTCAATCATTAAATAATTCATCGCTTTAAGTTTTTTTTAAACGTGGGAACTGTCAGTAAAATACAATACCTACTATGGGCAATGTCCGAAAAAAATCAAATCGGCTGAATATTTTTTTATAGGTAGGAATAAGCTCGCTTAGTAATGGAAAAAAGTTTCAGAATTTTCGGTAGGGTGAAAATTAAAAAAAAAAACACTTCACCTTCACAAATGTACAAAAGTAATTGCTACCACCTGCCACAACCACAACACGTATTAAAAAAAAAGTTTTGACGTTTTGTGTTGAAACCTTTGCTCACAATTATTATTAGTGCAATAAAGAATATATAACTTTTTGTTGTTGTCGTTGTGGCAGGTGGTGGCAAAGCAGCCAGTCCAGTGTAATAATATAGAGGTCACTCTATATTATTACACTGGACTGGCTGCTGTCAAACTGTTCTTGCGCCTATTTGATTTCCACCATTTTGGCGCTGTAGGACGTAGCGTGCGTACAGGGTACTAAATCTAGTGATGTGCTTATGTCAACGCAAATACCGATAGCCCTATAAATTCAAACTTGTCAAAAATGACAAAATTAGTTCTTTAGACGCACGCTAGTGGCGTTTCAAATAGGCACAAAAACTTTGCTGTCAAACCATACAGACAGCCAGTCCAGTTAAATAGAAAAAAAAATCAGGTCAATGTGGCAAAGGTATAATCTCCATTCTGCTGTTACTTTCATGCATTTGTGAAGTCAAATTGTTTTTTTTTTTAATTTTTCACGCAACCGAAAATTCTGAAACTTTTTCTATTACTAAGGGAGCTCCTACCTATAAAAAATATTCAGCCGATGTGATTTTTTTCGGACATTCCATTTCTTTGACATTTCCTTATTTCTGTGAGATTAACTCGATTTTTTGTGTAAAAGGCCGTCTGTAATTATAATTACTCAAATAGTAGATTGTTATACAAGACGCTAAAATTACCCATTGCATACGAGGTATTTTTATTCCCGAGCTTTAGCGAGGGAATAAATAGAAACCGAGTTACAATGGGTTTTAGCGTCGTGTGTTACACTATACTTTTCACTACGAGTGCGAGAAAATAAAAGACAATATTAAATAGTTTATACCTACTTACCCTCGTAAACGAATCCACTCGTTTTTCTATCACAAACTTTTTGTACAATATTTAAAAAAAATGATTTGTGCTTGACGGCAGAAGATTAAAATTATTTCTTTCCTATTACAGTCACACAATTCAATCGGTTTGTAATTATAAAAAAAATCTAAAGATTTCGCGCCACGGTACCTTTTTTTAATTTCTGCTGTAGCAGCTAAACAACACAAACACGCATTCTACGATTCACTCTGTACACAGAGTATAAATAAGTCTATGATTTCACCGAAGAGATGCTTTTAGTTCCATTTTCAAAAATAAGAATGAGAAACTGGGGGCCTATTACGAAACTTGGTCACGATAGTCGTCCGCAGTTCGTCGGTTATAGTTATTACAAATATTTTCAATGTAGCTATCGTAGTCCATAGTCTATTGAACGAATAATGACGGATCCACTAGAGAGAAACTGACAAATTTACGCAATCACTTTGCAATATCGCATACGCAAGTGCTTTGAAATAGGAATCAATCGGAACGAAGCACGGACGCAGCCGCGTGTATCGCATTAAACTTTTCGTAATAGACCCCCAGTATTAAGTCGAGCGAGTTTTTATTCGTGATTATGAATAAAGACTTTTTCGTTTTAGTACGCTCATTGGTAATAGACAAACATTAAAAAAGAAAAAACGTACGAAAAAAAGTACGTTACAATGACGCATTTTTTGAGCAAGAGGAGTGAAAAATTTCATTACTAACAAGTATGCGTGGAGCCGAGTTATAAAACTAAAGACCTTATCGCTCTTTCAATAAGGCATAAATCAGGTTGCGTGTGTTTTTTATTTAGGTCGTAGGAGCACGGTTATGTTTTCACAAATCTGTGTGTTAAATTATTGTTTACTATTGTAAGCTTAGAACTAACTCTTTTAGTTCCAATTAGCACTATCTTTAGTAACAGTCCTCAAATATATAAATATAAATAATATTAAAAAAAACAGTTTAGTATAAAAAACAGCTACAGTTAACAGCCCGTCAGGTTATACAAAACCTTAATCTACATAGTTAGTCTTAATTTCTACTATTATACTACGTGCATCTGAACTGAAATTGATACTAGTAGTAAATCCAGTATAAAACAACAAACATTTCTAAAACGTGAATTAATGCTTTTATAACCAAACTAGCTTCCGCCCGCGACTTCGACCGCATTTGGAAAATCCTTAGGGAACCATTGACCGGGGTAAAAGGTAGGTATCCTATGTTTTAATCCAGGCTATAAACTATCTGTGTGTCAAATTTCATCGAAATCTGTTCAGTAGTTTTGCGTGATTGAGGAACAAACATCCAAACCCACAAACTTTCACATTTATAATATTAAGTAGGATGTGTTAGGCCTTCAATCCAGACGGTTGCAAGTCTTAATTTGATTCGCAATTATTCAAACTGATTAACCTATTGTGGTAGCCCAGCGTGACGTCGATTAAACAAAAAAAGTATTTATTTTATTGACCGAGCGAATGCGAAGCGTCTACGTTTCACCTTGGAAGTGTCGTGTTAAGCTTTGTCCACACTTGTACCATTTTGGCGTATCAGTACCCTTAGCACGAACAGTTATCGAGAAAAAAAACGCACGTAAAAATCCTCGATAGACAATTCTCTATGGAAAATTTCATTTCGCTTATCGGCGATAGATGGCGTTGTACAAATTTCCAATACAAAATTTATCTATCGAATGATTTTACGCGAGTTATTTTTTTCGATAGCTGTTCGTGCTAAGGGTACTGATCACCGTATCTTTAGCATACATCGCTAGTTTGGTTGGTGGTACGTTGGAGTAATACTGTATCAAAGAGACGATTTATGACAAAGATACGGTGATCTGATACGCCAAAATGATACAAGTGTGGACAAAGCTTAATGTAACGTGTTCATATTTTCGATGATTTCGAAGGGGGGGACAACCAAAACCCCCCCTGTCTGCAGGCTTGATTCCCTAACTGTACCTACTTAACCCTAAAAAGGTGCCGTGTATCTGATTCATTTTAATCCATGTAACTGGGTCGCCCGTGGTCATACATAACCATGCATGGCTTGTTTGCAAGTTACGTGTTACTTCCTCGTGTGTGAAAATATTGTTTTAATGAAGAGACTTCACACAAAAAATGGTTTAAATTAAAACCAACTTTATTTTACTCACTTCCGGTTATATTTTTATTTTAATTATCAAACATTGTTACCACAGCATTTACAGAGCATTAACGCAGGTATAATTATACAATACATAAAAATAAAATATATATACAAAGGTTACAAAAAAAATGATTTTAAACAAATATTAAAATTAGTAATAATGAGAATATCGAAATAATTTATTATATTGTCTCATGATAGGTGTGTGTGAATGTGTGCGTGTGTGTGTGTGTGTAGGTTTGTGTGTGTTTGTGTGTGTGTTTGTGCATGCGTGATTGTCTCCTTCATAATTAGAAACAGCAGGTAAAAATAAATTCACTCGCACTGTATGGTACGTAAACGTAGGTTTACATGGCGTACAAAGGTGGTATTAATAAGAATCAAATATAAAACTCTACCGAATCAAACATCAAATAATAGGTACTTTGATAAGTATATTATTATGGTGTTCACCTTAAAAAACTTGCCATAAAAATCTTATTATGTTAGTGTAAGTAATTTGCTTTTCAGCAGTGTTATAAAACTAACGGGTGGAACAAGGCACTCAACGAAGCCGAAGTCCACGCATTCCGCCCATCATCAGGATCATTTTTTGCGCGGTCCTGGGAAACCAATAGCTACGAAGTTATTGAAGGTCAAAGTCAAAAACTTTTTTTTAATTATTTTTATGAAATCTTATTTTATTCGTTATATTTCCTAATTTTTGTCTACAGAAACATTATCAAGTTTTTATGTATTTCGTAACAAACAATGGCTTCAAAACGTCATCACTCAATGTATTTCATGAGCACGCACATAAACGTTGCCTTTCAACTCGGCCGCACGCAGCTGTGTAGCATTCACTCGCAGGCGCGGTCTTTTGTACGCGTTACATTGCGTGCGTGGTAAATTGTATGAAATGATTTTTAACACCGAAAATTTAAATCGTTCTCAGCAATAATTTTGAACAGAAATGGTCCTGATGATGGGCAGAATACGTAGACCTCGGCTTCGTTGAGGGTCTTGTTACACCCGGTGTATACATTTTGATATTTTAGTTATTATTTTTTGTTTGAAACAGCTGATAATTTTGTTCGCTATTCCAGAGTTGGTCCCATAGTAAAAGTTGATTAGTTTGATTGATGGTCCCTATCTACCATATTCAGCATTAGGGTTATTTTTGTAACAAGTTGTGTATTTCAGCACTAAAATACACATTAAGCCATTAACAATGTTTAATGTCTTTAATAAATCCAACGGAAATGAACTGAATAAAATATGAATTGGGTACCGAAATAGCCATCTCGTTTCAAATCTTCATAAAGCGAGAGAGCTTAATGAAAAACACTTTTATTATAAACTCTAAAAAGCTTTAAAAGACTCAAAAGATGAATCTAAAAGGCGATTACAGTTAAGCGAGACTCACACTGTTCTTTGCTACGGAGTTGTCATATTGACGTCAAAACAACAGTATGGTAATTTTAGGATCAGTCTTTTTTGTAAACATACTATGTAAAAATCGGCTCAGCCAAACGAGAGATAATCGCGGAGAAACTTACATACATACAAACTGAATACCTCCTTTTTTTGAAGTCGGTTAAAAGGACTACACAAAGGTATCCCTTTCCCAACAAAAAAAATCATCTAATTCGGTTCATAAATAACAAAATCGTCAAGGTCAAGATTTAATATCATAGTATTTTTAGGATTACTTGTAAACTACTGAACCGATTTGAAAAAAAAAATTAAATGGGACCATCTCGCAAGAAAACTCAATCGAACAAAAAAGAATCATCAAAATAGGTCCATAAATGTCGAAGATACGCGCGAACAACGATAAAAAAAACATACTATAGAATTGAGAACCTCCTCTTTTTGTTGAAGTCGGTTAAAAAGAAATACCCATACTAACACGGTTTTATTAAAGTATTTTTTAAAACTTTGATTTGAGTTTTGCAATTGAAAATTTATGAAAAGCCAAAAAATCTCAAGGGCTATTTTCTGTGACACCTCTTGTAATGCGCCCTAAACGATCAAATTTGCTTGTCAATCTTTAACATTGCATTCGGCTTGTCAATCACATTTTGATCGTCTAGGAGCGATGCTTGAAAAGCACCACAGAATAGACAGGTAATCTGTCTATCAAATCTATCTGGCCTATCAAAAGTAGGCCATGGCTCCCAAATGGTATTGGTGGTTCTAATGCAATGTAAATGATTGACAAGAAATGCTCGTCTAAAGTCTGCTTAAGACTCGCCTTACACTAAATCCAGAGCGAGACTGCACAGAGCGAGGCAGCAATACTCGAGTGATGTCAGAGATTTCTGCTAATCCGGAGCGGGACGGGCTCGGATGTCGCATTAAAACTTTTCGTTACCCGTAACAATTTAACGTCTCTTTGACGTTATCGCCGCGCTGAGGTTATGGGGCGACTGTTTTCTTGAAATGAAATGAAAAATTCTTAATTCAAATAAACTTAGAAAAAAACACAAGGTTGCACGCTTGACGGTTTTTTATCTGATACATTTCAGAGAGTGTGCAACGGAATAGGGAATGTGCATAAGTCACAGATTTTGATGAATTTGAGCTTGATCGCTGCGGACACTTACAATAACATGATGGAACAAAAAGAAAAAAAGTATTATTTTAGTTTTATCACACGATTAAATCAGGGGAAAATAACGTTTTTTTTTCATTTTCGAATATAATGCACTTTACAGTCAGATAGAATATCGAATAAGAAATAATATATTGTATAACACTGTCTTATGTACTTAAACGCAAAATTTAGGGAGATAATTGAAGATTATTGGCTAACTCCATATTAAACGCGCCTGAAACACACCTGAAACGTGACATGTGACGTCACCGTTTTGTATAGAGCGTTTTCGGCGGGTGCTCATGCGTGCTAACTTCAAGTAACTATATCACGAGAAAAAAACACAATAGAAAAGTTTTAATATTACACTTGATTTTCTCACGCATTATACTTTTGATTCTGATTTAAAAAAAATTGATGCATATTCCCTATTGCACAACCTAATTCGGCCATCTCCCTTCTTCCATCGGACAACCAGACGCACGAATCAGTGCCACAGTTTTTTGGTGGATATTCCAATGACTCGCACTAAGCGATTGCTTCGAATTTTATCATCCGTACCGCTAGAGAGTGGAACTCCTTGCCTGAGTCTGTGTTTCCTGATAGGTACAATCTGGGGGGCTTCAAGCTGCGAGTCAATAGGTTACTTAGGGCCCCCCTAGACCTACCGGTTTCTTTACTTTGCTTTGCTGTTCGGCAATGGACGTTTCAATCTATCGCATATTTTCAATCTAAGTACATTTCACATAAATGTATGTTATTGTGAGCTTTGTTCCTTGAACGATCGTTATGAAAACACAAAAAAATTGAAATAAAACACTTTTAACGGATACTAGCGCGGTTTTATTGAAAGTACTTTGGTAATTAGTTGGTATTTGGTTTGATTTTTGATTTTCCCGACGTTTCGGCACCTTTGCAGCTGCCACAAAGCTCACAAGTAGCTTCAGTCCCCCGTGACCACGGCATATGCACTGTATAATGAAAGTAGATACAAAATTAGGGGACACGTATTTTTTATTTTTACTTTTATTGTTTTTTTTGTATAATATTTTTGAAATCTTACTCATTCTAAATGAGCGTAAGTAGGTACATTGTCAGGAAGTTGAATGTGTAGCTTTTGCCAAAAAAAATATATGAGCTTAGAACACTAAAATCTCGAAAAGGTTTTCCAATTTTAGTAAGTACTTTCTCAAAATGAAATGTTGTCCATTGTTTTTTCCTACCGCCCATTCTAGACTTTTTTGTTCCTAGTCACTAGTGGCTATTCTGGCTACTCCATATTTTGTCTATGTAAATGGCTACATACGAACTAATAAAAAAAACACCGTCAATTTACCCAATCGACGAATCACTTGGGAAATTTCGCAGTCCAATAGCTGAATTTCGTTACATTTTTCAGGCAGTCTCTAGCGACCGAAGACAAAATTATTTCATGACGTTTTATTGTTTGTTTAGTAAAAAAATGATTCATTTTTTTCTCTATTTTTTGAGATGGTGAGACGTGGCCCAAATCGGGACTTGTCCTTTTCCGCTCAATAAGGCCGGCCACACACAGACGGAATCCCGTTACGGAATTCCGAACGGAATTTCAATAATGTATGAAGATTCCGTACGGAAAAATCCCGTATGTGTGTGGTAGTCCATAGATTTGTATGAATTAGCTGCGTTCGGAACCACGTATGTACGGAGTTCCGTAACGTGATTCCGTCTGTGTGTGGCCGGCCTTAGTGTACACTTGCGTACGGACTCTTAAGCCAAGTTCCGTTCTAAAGGTTGGTTTACATTAGATTATTTTTAGTATAGTGCTTTAGTAGCGTGCGAGTATATTCGAACTCGGATTCGAGTGCTTTAGTAGTTTTGGTGCCTTTCCAGTGAGCGTTTACATGCTTCTAGTACAGTGTGTCATTTGACTAAAGCACTCTACTAAATACGCTACTAAAATGTCGATTTACATGCTTCCAGTGCGAGGAAAGTGTCGCGAGGGGGTTCTACTGGAAAGCGATGATTCCAGTTGAAAGGATACTATAACGTTATGGACCCCCTAAACGATCAAAATTGCTTGTCAATCATTTACATTGCATTGCTTGTCAATCACATTTTGATCGTCTAAGAGCGATGCTTGACAAGCACCACAGAATAGATAGATTACCGTGGCCAATCAAAAGTAGGCCACGCCCCCAAATGGTAAATGCAATGTAAATTATTCTATATTATATATCCATATTACTCTCTTTAGTCATAAGACGACCGTTTACATGTTTCAACTAAAGCACTCTACTAAAGACTAAGACAATGTAAACCAGTCTTAAAGAGACAATACAGCGTATCTCTTTAACAGCTAAAGTTCGTCTTATTTTTGAGAAAGTCTTATCTTTAATAAGATTCAGCCAAACTTTGAAACGGTTCAAAGGGAAGTTTATCGCCTGTAATATGGGGTTTTGTTGGGTTTCCAGAATATTGGCCTTATTGTTTTAATTTAGTTAAGTTTTATGTTTTTTGTTTTAAATAACAGTTTAGGAAAATAATTTGGGAGTCTCGATCTCGACTAAAAATATGTGTACAGTTTAGAACTTTGTCACTTTATTATAGTTGTCATTGATTTCTGTTCGAAAAAGTAATATAGAAAAGATTTTAGAGTGACAAAGTTCTAAACTGTATAGGTATGTAAAGCCCGTTCACTTAGATATTGTCGGTACACCCGCAAGCACTTGTGTTCACAGACAGAAATATCGATACAAACACAACCTTTCACTACGGCGGCACTTCTATGTAATCTGCCAAAATCCTAATTGTCCTTTGTTTATGCGGCGGTATCCTTTGACAAGAAGCGGCACGTGCAAAGGCGGCGCGATAAAAGGGCGACACTATCTAAGCGAACGGACTTTACATATTTTTAGACGTGACTGTAGAGGTAAGGTACACACACAAATAAAAAGAGAAAGTAAATAAAAGATATTATAATAAAATACTAAGAAATTGTTTATTTATACTCACTAAGTTATGGGGCATTTACATTGGTGACTAACGCCGCACGGCCGTGGGTGGAATTGCGTAAGGTAATCGTATTCATTTGACAGTTCATATCGTATTCCATCGGCTGCAATTTGTATGGGATGACATATAAAATATGATACAATATGAACTGTCAAATGTATTCGATTGACTTTATGCAATCACCTAGCGTGTAAATGGCAGGTGTCTGAACAAAATTATCTGATCCGGTGGCCAAAACTGGAACTACGATAGTACATATTGTTACCTAGGTTCAGGGATTGAAATACCGTTAAAAAACTACGTTAAATAACGTTAAAAATACCGTTAAAACATTTTATCGGTAAATTTACCGGTAAAAGTAACGGTAAAATTATTGTACCGGTAAAACTACCGTATAATAGAGCGTTAAACTTTGCCGATACAATAGTACCGGTAAAATTATCGGTAAAAAAGTAACGTTATTAATAGGAATAACGTTAATTTTAAAGTAACGGTAACAAAAAGTAAGAAATAACGTTAAAATGAACGTTATTTATTGACATTACGTTAATGTTAAAAGTAACGGTAAAAAAGTAAGAAATAACGTTACATTTAAAAATAACGTTATCAATCCCTGCCTAGGTTACGCCATCAACTACAATATACATTATAGACTATAGCGACGCCATCACCTGCGATTCAATTTTGGAAGCGACTTGCTAACTCAAGAACTGGCTGTATGGCTTGACCTTTGCCTGTCTAAAAGGACGAAAACAACAACTACTACTACTACTACAGCCAAATACTGAAACGAATCTTAAAGTTAAGGCCACCTTAAATACATAAAAGTTGTCAGATTTGACAGAAATTCTAGGAAACTGACAGCTTCCTTAAAGTTAAAGAGACCTTAACTTAAGATTACCGAGTCACTCGGTAGCTCAGCGGTCAGAGCATTGGACCGGATATCCAAAGGTCGCGGGTTCGATTCCCGTCTGAGTATTGATCTGGTGCGAGTCGTATTTTTTCTAGTATATTATTTAGTATTGTGAAAAAATAGCATTGTGAATGCAAAAATCTCAAATTTAAAAATTATATAGCTATTTCATCTTAATCGATTGCCAAATATCTGGAAAGATATTTCAATTGAATATCGAGGTAATTCCTCACATTGGTGAAATAACGCTGGCTTGCAGCGTAAGAGTAGGATATACTAGAAGAAATTCGGCGATGTCACTAGTGACTCGGTAGCTCAGCGGTCAGAGCATTGGACCGGATATCCAAAGGTCGCGGGTTCGATTCCCGTCTGAGTATTGATCTGGTGCGAGTCGTATTTTAGTGACTCGGTAGCTCAGCGGTCAGAGCATTGGACCGGATATCCAAAGGTCGCGGGTTCGATTCCCGTCTGAGTATTGATCTGGTGCGAGTCGTATTTTAACTTAAGATTTTAGCTAAGAAGCCTTTGAGTATTCGGCCGTAAAGTCCATAGTTAGATTTTTATGCCAGTACTACTCATAATAATTAAGAAGTTGTTTCATACATTTTTCTCAAGGGTATAACAACGGTTCAGCAAAAAGGTTTTTAGTTAAAAAAGTAGGTTAAACACAAAGTTAATTCTTTTTAACTTCAAAGTTAGTTTCTCCAGTAAAACGATTCTCTAGAGATTTACGTATCTAATTACTTTAGTAGTTCATAGTACAGTTTAGTAGTAGGTACCTAAACTCTGTCTCTTTAACCGCCTCTGGTGGTCTGGTTCGCCCACCCGTGTCAGAAGCAGGGGTCCTGGGTTCAATTCCCCGGAAGGGGGTACAATTTGTATTTGGTTTAGTTAGTGGCCTGCCACCAACCGGATCACAACATTTTTTTTTTAAATTGTTGTTACGGCTTAAGACTAAGGTATGATGGTCTTCTTCTTCTTATTTTTGTTTTGGCAATCTACTTTCCTCTTGGAAGTAATTTTTGCCAGTGTCAAATATTGAATAGTTCAGTGTTGTTTCAATTTATGCGGGTGCATCGCATTCCAATGCTGCTTGGAGCATTTGGCACGAAGTATATCAAGACAGTTTACTCGGTTAGTCCTGCCGAGGTAGCCACCACTACAATATAAAAGTCCCAGCTTCGCTTCACACAACCAAAATCGCGCCTATTTCAATTATCCCACATATTGTTCAGTTGCGTAGACACTTGTACCACAAAACTGCACCGATTTTAAGACATAATATCCACTATGAAACAATTTGCAAATAAGTAATTAAAATAGCAACCGAACATAACTTGACAAAATGGCGCCAAAAACTCCGGTATGATGGTCGCCGTGCTAGCCAGGCGGACTTGATAAGCTAGGGCGTATTTCTAGTCTACATTTTGTGTTTTGTCTGTTTTCAAAAAAGTCGTAGAACGATTCGATGTTTAATGAAGGTTTTTCAAAGTGACATTTAAAAAATAAAAATAGTAACTAGTTGCCTCACTAGATGGCGTTGAAGGAAAGAGATGAGTCAAAATTAGCTTTTAAAAATAAACGGCCTGTACAAAAAAGGCAAGTAAGCGCTCGCTGGCTGACATCTACCCAAAGAGTAGATTACTCTTCGAAGCTTAGTAAAAAAATCACATTGACTCATTCGAGTGTTTTTGGCGCCATTTCGTCGAGTTCAGTTCGGTGGCTATTTTAATTATTTGCATATTGTTTATAGTGGATATTGTGTCTTGGTGCAGTTTTGTGGTACAAGTGTCTACGCAACTGAACAATATGTGGGATAATTGAAATGGGCGCGATCTTGATTGTGTGATGCTGAGACTTTGATTGTAGTGGTGGCTACCTCGGCAGAACTTACTAAGTAAACTGTCTTGATATACTTCGTGCTAAATGCTCCAAGCAGCATTGGAATGCGATGCACCCGCATTCTAATGTAAACTGAAACAATACCACTGAATTATTTAACACTTGACACTGGCAAAAATTACTCCCTGAAGAGGAGTAGATTGCCATAACAAGAAGAAAACTCATTAATTTTTATCAACGCCATCTATCAAGCCTACAATTTTGTGTCATTGTGAAAAGTCCTCATTGCAAGCGAAAAAATTAAGTTCCTTTTAAAAGTGACCTAGAAATTTAATCAATACTAAACATTTAATATCGTTTAAAGCAATTCGTATTTCTTTCAGTGGAAAAACGTTCATTTCCTAAATTGTTTCGGTTAGGGTTCCTTTGAAAGACATGCGTTAGTTTTGCTAAAAGAAAATGCTTTGATTTTTTAGGGTTCCATAGTCAAATCAACAAGGAATCCTCATAGTTTTTAAGTCCTTTTTTTATTGAAGGAAACCCTGTACCCTTAGCACGAACAGCTATCGAAAAAAATAACGCGCGTAAAATCATTCGATAGTGCAATTTTGTATGGGAAATTTGTACAACGCCATCTACCGTCAAACAGCGAAACTAAAATTTCCATAGATAATTCCCAATCGAGTAATTTTACGCGCGTTTTTTTTTGCTCGATAGCTGTTTGTGCTAAGGGTACAGTACAATCAAAATCGGTAATACACATCAATATTATAAATTTAAAAGTAAATCTGTCTGTTTGTTTCGATTTCACTGCTGAACTGCTGAATTCTGATGAGTTTTGTACTAAGAAAATTATTGGATACTGGAGACGAAATAAAATTAATGCTACAATAAATTTATTACCGGAATTTCTACGGATAATCGAAATTCCACTCGAATGAAGTCGAGGTCGTTTTATATAGTTACAGTGGTGGCCAAAAAATTAAGGACACCAGTTGATTTTCATACAAACGAGGTAACTTTGAAGCCTTGGTTCTTCGCCAAGGATTGACCTAACTGTGATCGGTACGGTACCCTTAGCACGAACAGCTATCGAGAAAAAAAACGTGCGTAAAATTACTCGATAGAGAATTATCTATGGAAATTTTAGTTTCGCTATTCGGCGGTAGATGGCGTTGTACAAATTTTCCATACTAAATTGCACTATCGAATGATTTTACGTGCGTTATTTTTTTCGATAGCTGTTCGTGCTAAGGGTACTGATGATGGCTGGCCATCCAGGGAGTAAATGGAGGAGATTCAAGATCACTATACACTACACACTCAATTGATCTGCATTTGACAGATGAATGTGAAAAACATACCAAAGAAAAGTAGCAATGTATGTCAAATGAAACCGGTCGCGAAATAGTTTTTAATTAAATAATCAGCCAGCTGCACACTAGCGTCGCGATTGAAAAAAAAACATAGTGCATAAATGAAGACGAAATTGTGTTTTATCTCTCTGTAGTGTACTCCGAAGAAGGTTTGTGGTACTTTTCATAGCTTTTCAATGGAGTTTTTTGTGAAAAGTGGCCGCTTTTAGCAAATAAGCTAGCCATAAATAAATAAATAAATAAATGCTTGGACAATTTCACACAGCGCCATCTAGCCCCAAACTAAGCAAAGCTTGTAATATGGGTGCTAGACAATTGATATACTACTTATATACTTTTTAAATATATACTTATTATACATAGTAACACCCAGACCCGTCACAGAAATTAAAATTCATCATTTCAATTTCTGCCCGGCCGGGAATCGAACCCGGGACCTCTTGCGTGGTAGGCGGCATGTTGACCACTGCACCACTCAGGTCGTCGTCATAGCTTAGATACAGCATTGGGGTTATTGGGAATGATAATCTAACGCTGGAAAAAAACACATAACTTATTCGGAGTGCACTACAGATGTGCAATAGAGAGATAATTCACAATTTCGTCTTTATTTAAGCAATATTATTTTTTTCTAATGAAGTTAGTGTGCATTAAAAGCCATCTTAAATTACAAATAGGAGAGAAACGATATAATATCATAAAATATTCAAACTCCAAAACATGTAACAGCTTTTACACAAATGCAAAATGTAAAATTTGGAATTATTCAAAGAGTTTTAAGTAAGGATTTAAGTTCTTAAATGTAAAATAAGTCTTTGAATAATTTAGTAACCTAGCCCATTACAGAACTCATTTTTTAAGTAGGTATACATATTATGCAAGTCAGGTGAATTTTCAATTAAATTCAATTGTATTTATTATCAATTAACAATCTATGTCTGTCTATTACGATTACAATTTCACGCCTAAACATGGCCTAAACTGCTGAACTGAATTTGATGAAATTTGGTATAAAATTATCTTGATTTATTAGAGTTTGAGATGGCGAGTTGACGCATATCACAAATTAAAATTCGTCAACTCGCCGCTCGGCCAGATTCGACATGGCGAGTTGACGAATAAGTCAACTATTTGCCTCACTAGATGGCGTTGGCGTTGATGGAAAGAAAAGTTTCAAAATTGCCTTTTTAAAATAAACGGCCTGTACCAAAGAGGCAAGTACGCGCTCGCTAGCTGACATCTGCCCAAAGAAAAACATTTTAGGGTTACATCTGCCTGCCTACCTGAGTAGGTACTCTTCGAAGCTTAGTAAAAAAACACATGGACACATCATTTTTATCAACGCCATCTATCGTGCCTACAGTTTTTTTTACATTTTGAAAAGCTCTCATTTCAAAATATGGCCCCTGGCCGCCGTAATGCGAAAACCCTCAGGTTTGTTTTGTTGTGCTCAAAGCTTCAGACAGCACTGTGTATGTGTAATATTAATTCCCCATTTCGGACATCAGTCTCATACAAACCTAGCTTAGTACATACAATATAAGGTATAATCTAGGATTATTGTTTGTGATGAGAAAATAAATAATTATTATTATTAATCAAAATCAAAATCAAAAAATCATTTATTCAGTCTAGGCTGTTACAAGCACTTGTGAATGTCAAAGAAGCTACGCCATCGGTTCGCAAACCCTGCGCGGGAGACCTTGTAACGAGAAGAACCGGCAAGAAACTCGTCAAGGGCTGCTTTTTTCTCCCTGTATATTTCATACAGAGTCGTCAACATTGAAAAATGAGCTCCACATTTAAAGTGAGGTCATTTTCCATCACAATAATTAACAAAAGTTTGCACGCAATGGGTAGGTAGGTTGAAATTAAATACGTACTACATATCGGATAGGTAATTGTGAGAGTAAATAACTTTCAACTAGTTGAGAAATCAGTAATCACTATGTCTGCTACTCGAAAGTGCACCTAAGTAGGCAAAATTTACCAAAAAACACTTGATACAAGACATAAAAAATAACAATAAAAAAACGCAATTCTTACAATTCAATATGCGTTAAGATAGGTACTCAGAAGCAGACCCATTCCCACTGGCAGCACCCGTTCACGAGCATGACGCGTGGACCAGCCATCGCTTCGCTCAAACATATTTGAGGGAACGTAACGACCCGCCCCACACGACACCACCGCAGAAATGTTTAAAGTGAGCATGTCATACTAAAGCTACTCGCATTAAGGCGTCGTCGAGTCAAAAAGCTTACAATAAGTTTTAAGTAGTAATCAAACTCCAGCATTTATTATAATAGTATTTATTTTACACTTACAGATTGCACGCTTGTAACTACGTATTTATACGAAACACTTATTCAGCTGTTCAACCGTTCACTGTGGCGGCTCCAGTACGACTGAGCATCCCCACACTGTTACCGCGTATTTATAGGTTACGCGTGGCGGTGGCGGGGCAACTGCAGTCGCCTGTTTACTACAACTACCGTTTAAGTACTTTTAATGGAATAAACATAGGTAGTAATAAACTAAGTTATTAACAAAGTGTAATAAATTATTAAGTAATCACATAAATATACATAATTCAGTATAATACACTGTCCATTGAAGCGGAGAAACGAGGAAATATTAACCAATAGGATTGCGGTGCGGATATTTTATGCAATCCTCCGCCGCCTAGCTCCTCGTCAATGGACAGGCACCCTTAATTTAAGTGTTTTTTTTGACTAAAAACAAAAACTATTAATATCCCTTTTTTTTCTTTTTTAAAGTAACTTAACCGGGATATTTTCAATGGGTAGTAGTAGACATTCTGGCTCGTGCCATAGAGATATTTCAATTACTTCCTTTTTATTTGAGCCTAAAAGAATTCCTTTTAGACCCTTCGGGTAGAGTGCAAGTTACAAGCTGAAGCGGGGAGCGTTTCTTGTGTAACCTCAAAAATTATGGGAAGGGACATCATGATAATAATAAAAATAATGAATATATGACAACATCACAAACATTGCTCCGATTCCAAAGTAAGTAGCTAAAGCACTTGTGTTAAGAGCCCGTAATAGCGATTTTGCCGCTGACTGCAGCTCTCTCGCTCACACATTTCATGTTTTCTCAAGATTTTAATTGAAAATTGAAAATTGTGTCTTGGCCACTTTTTGCAATATAAGATTAGAATTCTAAAAATATTTTTAAGTTTTTTGTTGCTAAAGTACAAAAAGTTATCGTTTCTAACAGTTATTTGAACTGGCAAATACGATAACTTTTTGTACTTCAGCAACTTGAAACTGAAACTGAAATATATGTTGAAATGTCCGTAATCTTATTTTGCGAAAAGTGGCCGAGACACATTTTTCATTTACGCACTAAGATTAAAAAAAACTTGAGAAAACATTAAATGTGCGAGCGAGAGAGCGGCAACTAGTCAGCGGCAAAATCGCTACTAACGGAGTCTTAAGGAAATCAAAGATAAAGGTGGTACCATCACAAACACTCAGGCCTGAGACAATATAACGGGTGTAACAAACAAGACACTCAACGAAGCCGAAGTCTACGCATTCCGCCCATCATCAGGATCATTTTTGTCTTTTAGACTATACCTGGGAAACTAATAGCTACAAAATTATTGAAGGTCAAAGTCAAAAAATTATTTTCAATATTTTTTATGAAATCTTGTTTTATTTGTTATTTCCTAATTTTTGTCTACAGAAACATTATCAAAATTTTATGTATTTCGTAACAAACAATGACTTCAAAACGTCATCACTCAATGTATTTCATGAGCACGCACATAAACGTTGCCTTTCAACTCGGCCGCACGCAGCTGTGTAGCATTCACTCGCAGGCGCGGTCTTTTGTACGCGTTACATGGCGTGGTAATGTATGCAATATGCAATGCTTTTTTAACACCAAAAATTAAAATCGTTTCCCAGCAATAATTTTGAACAGAAATGGTCCTGATGATGGGCAGAATACGTAGACCTCGGCTTCGTTGAGGGTCTTTGTTACACCCGGTAGAAAAATCATTTTCTATATTAACGCAGCCGGGGACTGAACCCGGGACCTCAAGAGATGGTGACGCCTTAAAACCGGCGTGTAAACTTTTTGATTTTCTGTTATAAAAGAGTAAAATCGCTAAAGCTTATGAATTAAGTAGCAGTGCGATGAAGCGTGTTAAGAGTTCCCATTTTTTAAATACTTCGTTTGCGTATACATACCGTCTTTAAATCTTTTCGTGACGCAACTTTGGTGACATCTAATTAAATAAAATACTTAATAATATACTAGAAAAAATACGACTCGCACCAGATCAATACTCAGACGGGAATCGAACCCGCGACCTTTGGATATACGGTCCAATGCTCTGACCGCTGAGCTACCGAGTCTGGTGCGAGTCGTATTTTTTCTAGTATATTATTTAGTATTGTATAAAAATAGCATTGTGAATGCAAAAATCTCAAATTTAAAAATTATATAGCTATTTCATCTTAATCGATTGCCAAATATCTGGAAAGATATTTCAATTGAATGTCCAGGTAATTCCTCACATTGGTGAAATAACGCTGGCTTGCAGCGTAAGAGTAGGATATACTAGAAGAAATTCGACGATGTTACTAGTGACTCGGTAGCTCAGCGGTCAGAGCATTGGACCGGATATCCAAAGGTCGCGGGTTCGATTCCCGTCTGAGTATTGATCTGGTGCGAGTCGTATTTTTTCTAGTATATTATTTAGTATTGTATAAAAATAGCATTGTGAATGCAAAAATCTCAAATTAAATAAATCTTACATTATAGTTTTTTTTTATTTTATTTATTGAACATTGTTACCATAGCATTAACAGAGCATTAACGCAGGTATAATTATACAACGAATAAGCCAATTACGGAAACAACATTTTGTAAACAAAATATAAAAATGGTTACAAATAAAAATATTTTAAACAAATACATACATACATACAGTCACGCCTGTTTCCCATACAGTTTAACGGATTTGAAAAAGAAATTCAAATATAATGACACATAACAATTTGTTATAATGTCTCATGATAGGTGTGTGTGAATGTGTGCGTGTGTATGTGTGTATGTTTGCGTGCTTGTCTCCTTCATAAATAGAAACAGCAGGTAAAAATAAATTCCCCCTACCCTCTCTGGCTGATCGATCCCCCTCAGGGAGTCAGCTTAATGGTTACTCGCCCTCTCCCCTGAGGGAGGGCAGTCGCTTCGGTTGAAGGTTCGTTGCCTGGGGTGGAATTGCGTAAGGTAATCGTATTCATTTGACAGTTCATATCGTATATCGGAATATAAAATATGAATTGCTACTTGCTACAAACACGATAAGTAGCAAGTAGCAATTCATATTTTATATTCCGATTTAAAAAAAAAAAATACATGAAAAAATTGACTTCTGTTTCTTTTAAATTTTGCCTATGCTTATAATAATATAGGGAAACCTGTAATTGGCTATACATATAGATAATACTTGATGTAATAATATATTGTAAACGCTGTTGGTTTTCTTAAGATCAAATAAATTAAAAAAAAAAAAAAAAAACCATCGGTTGCAATTTGTATGGGATAACATATATTATGATGCAATATGAACTGTCAAATAAATACGATTGACTTTACGCAATCACCTAGCTGGTCCGGGCACGAAACCAGTTTAAGGCGGTTTTTAGTCACTACGAGTCTGACATAACCAGATTAGCTCGGTAGCAACCGGCTAGGAGGTATCCAATGAGGATTTTCCGCCTCCTCTCCCCCCGCTGGGGAAGGGTCGCTCCGAACCCCTAAGGTTGAGATCCAAAAAAAAAAAAAGTAAATTCACTCGCACTGTATGTGAGTATGTAAAACGTAGGCTTACATGGCGTACAAAGGTGGGAATAAGATTGTCCATCAGCCATTTTGATGTCCCCACTGCTGGGGCACAGGCCTTCGAATAAAGTTTATTTCTATTTCTTCCTTATGGGTGGTAAGGAGGATGGGCCATAACCCACCACGCGGGCTCAATGCGGATTGGTGGGTGTTAACGACTGCAAATGCAGCCGGGACCAACGGCTTAACGTGCCTTCCGAAGCACGGAGGAGCTCGAGATAATAATTTTTTGGTCACCCATCCCATGACCGACCCTTGCGAACGTTGCTTAACTTCCGCAATCGCTGGGCCAGGTGCTTAACCACTGCGCCACCGACTCCACACTGCGCCACCGAGCTCCACTAAGGAAATAAGATTAAAATATTGAAAATTGGAATTAAATCATATTAATGTCAGTGTCGTAGCCACTAATAAAATTAGTTTGATTTTAAATTCTAAATTACACTTTCTAATATGAATTAATTTAAAATCTTTTTTTGGGAATAGGTATATTAACATCAAATTCGCCAAAATCGACGTTTTCGTTTCATAATACACTCTATAATACAACGTTATAGATAAAGTACTTACCTATTAATTATTTACAAAAAATAAGGAAATTATTCAATTTAAAGTTGGTGGCGCAGTGGTTTAGCGCCTGCAGTTTTTAAGCAACTTTCGCAAGGGTCGGTCATGGGATGGGTGACCATTTTTTTTTTATCTCGAGCTCCTCCGTGCTTCGGAAGGCACGTCAAGCCGTTGGTCCCGGCTGCATATGCAGTCGTTAACACCCATTAATCCGCATTGGGCCCGCGTGGTGGGTTATGGCCCATCCTCCTTATCCATCAATAAGGAAGGCCTGGGACATTAAAAATGGCTGATATCAAAAGGTTTTATCGTTAAACTTAAAATTGTTACGTGAGAATAAGTAAAAGAAGTTTTAATCGTTAAAACTTTAAATACTTGCTTAAGTTAATTATTAATTTCCGATTGTATTCTGAATGAAATTAATAAATTAATTACAAAAATATATGAATGCCTGCAGTACTTGGATTAAAGCCTACTTACAGTAGAAATAAAGAAAGAGGTTTCTTTAGGGGTAGGTGCCTATACTTTCTTTAGTGTTTTTTATGAAACTTTTTTTAATGTTTAAGAAAGAAAATCAGAAGTATTTTATTGCTCATAGTGGGCCGTAATGATCATAATTCGAAATAATAACAAGTAACCGAAGCATCTTTAAGGCCAGTATATTCGAAATTATCGAAATTGGCCTATTTTTGATTCAACGATAAACAATCATAAATATGCTTTATTATTGGCAGATAAAAATATTATGTTGAAGTTTCATAAGCGATCTTGATTATTTTACGGTTAAAAATACGATTTCCGTATCTTCACTCGACTATAAAAAGATGCAAAGACAAAGAAAATTTTCATTAATTTTGTATTTTTTGATAATACTTAAAGTTTATTAAGCCCTTATTCATGAATAATATATAGAAAAATAGGTAATGACATATAGCAGAATATTTAACGGTTACTTTTAAAAAAAGTGACTTTATGCTCAAAATAACAACAAAAACGTTGAAAAAATGAATAAGTGAGGTTATTTTCATTACTCTTTACACGTAAAGAAAAAGGCAAAGACAGAGTTTTTGGAATATACTGGCCTTAACATCACAGAAGATAATAATTATGAGAGCCTCTGTGTGGGAGAAAAAAAAATAGTAATTTCATACTATTTCCCTCTTAAAATTTGGACTTTATTATACTTGTTCAAAAAAAAAAGATTGCAATCTTCTTCTTTTTGGCAGGAATGTAATTTGAAACAACGATGAACTTTTTCTTTTGTTTTTATTTTCTTTTATTCAAAGTCCCAGAATAAGAAACGATTCCCTATGCCTTTGTGTAGGCAATTGCAAGAATAAATCTTCGATTAACTGAATTTCAAAAGAATACCAACAATTCAATAAGGTTTTATGGGATGAGGGATAAAGGGAAATACCACTTAAAGGAATTGATTGGGAAAATAAGATACGCGGAACTGTTCCCATTGAGCATGGTATCGATGGGAATTGTATGTTTAAAAAAATGTTGATCCAAGCTGGGATTTTCTTCATAAGGTATGTTGGGGTAAGTACGGATCGGGTAAATATCGAATAAATAGACACCGCTGCTGTAACGCGGCAAAAACGCCTAATGTACATACATACATATACAGTTACCACGCCTGTTTCCCATGGGGGTAGGCAGAGACTATGGATCGCCACCTGCTACGATCCTTGCACACTTCTTTCGCTTCATTAACATCCATCAATCTTTTCATACATGCCCTACGCCTAATGTGAAAGTACTTTAACGGCATTAACAATTTAACATCACACCGGAGGCAGTTCGACGTAAAATATCCAGTTCATACTCATTTTATGTTTATTGCTTTGACCATAATGTACAGAAGATTTTAATACAATAAAGTAGGTAGATCATCATGGACCCTGTCGGGCACAGCAAAAATGGTAAGAGGGGAGACCTTTCTCTTTATGTGACAAAATTTTAGTTTTATATTAGTTAGTAGTTTAATGTATTATTTATAAATGTTTGTTTGATATTATTTATTTGTTTTGGTACTTTATTTTGGTTTTTAATATATTATTTCAAACTTGTATCATTAAGGTGTTCCTGGATGCTATAATAATTTTTATTAATCAATATTGTTTTTAATTGTGTTAAGAAGTCTTGAGTTAAATCTTTTATTGAATTTGGCAATTAGTTGTATATTTTATTGACATAACTAGTGGTCCAGAAGAGTGCATTTTCAAACGAGATGTAGGTAAAGTTAACTTTTCCGATGGCGTAGATTATATCTTGTCGTTGTTATTTCTCGCGTTTGATAGAATTCTGGGTATTATCTGACAAATTTGCATATCTCTAAAATATTAATACACGGTAATGTGAGGATTTGATGGTTGACAAAGTATGGTTTGCAGCTAGTTATGTTTTCTAAGTTAAATATTATACGAATTAGTTTCTTTTGTAAGGTGAATAAAGAGGGAGCATCAGTGCTGTTACCCCACATAATTACCCCGTAACAATATTATATATATATATTATATATCTGTTGTTATTTTTACTTCACGTAAGGCATAGTTCCTAAGTAGTTGAGGATTCCGTGTGTAGTGCGCTTCCACGTCTGGCCTTAATGTCACTTAACATCAGCCCCCCTACGTGCGAGGGTTATAGGGTATTACAGCTTCAAAATAAGCAGTAAACTATATAATTACGTGCCTTACGCTTGTCAATTCCATACAATACGTTAAAATCTGTGATTTACATAAGTTTGCGAAAATGATTATTAAGCTTTTGATAGCGTTCAAACGTATACAATGTTGGCCATTTTGTAGGGGGGCAGGTGGGAAGACCAAGCACTAAACTTGTCTGGAGAGAAAAAAAACGATGTTGATTGTGCTCCTTATATCAATTAGACTACACAATTTCAAGCATGCGATTTTATAATAGTTTATTTATTTATTTAGGTATTTAATTTCAACCTATTGTGTGCAAACTTTTGTTAATTATTGTGATGGAAAATGACCTCACTTCAAATGTGGAGCTCATTTTTCAATGTTGACGACTCTGTATGAAATATACAGGGAGAAAAAAGCAGCCCTTGACGAGTTTCTTGCCGGTTCTTCTCGTTACAAGTGATTGTAAAGCCTAGACTGATTTTTTTTAAAATTGTACAAATACATAGAGTAAGGTACAAATGGCAGACTTAATTAATAGTCTAAACAGAGTAAAAGAATCGATTCCGCTCGATAAATCGAGTCTTAAAATTGTATGGTCTAATTGCACCATTAGGATCAGTGTAATGTTTGCTGTTTCATATTTTTGTTAACACAAATCATAATCTTTCATTCTTGTAAAGACATTTCTACAACAAAAATAAGAATACTTCTAAGTATCTTTATCCTTATCTTTAATTCCAGTTTTAATTCGTTCGGGGAAACTTTTTCTTTTGTTCCCGCCTTTTTTAACGGCTTCCGCCATTTTGTCGTCGCAAAAAGAAATGAAATGTCCGCCGAGGATGCGTTGTAACTTTGTTGGACTTTTGAATTTCCTAAAAAAAACGAAGAAACAGATTATGTCATTGTGTCTGTGGGAATAATTAGATTCGGCACCTGCAGTAAAAACTTGGGTTTGATTTCATGTTTTTATTCATGATTTAATGATTCTAAAGGAGACCCGCACTCGCCATAATAGTACATAATGAGACAAGTTAGCTTGTTCATCACACAAGGCTGTGGGTTGCAGCCCGAGCCGTAGGCGAGGGCGTAACTCAGCCGAGTGTGCAATAAGTAAGAGCTCACGAGTTTCATACGACGTTTTTTAACACATTTGCGAGGAAAGCAAAGTAATTTACCACACAGCAACAAATACGACAATAACAAAATATGATAATTATGGGAAAAGGCGCGCATGTTTTTTTTTGTTTTTTTTCACACGCCCAACGCAAGAATATTTTGCGAACAAAGGGGTGAGGAGCATACAGCCTACTTCAAAATTATAATTTTAAGTGACAAAATGTAAATATTTTAATATTTTATAACAAAATATTGTGAACTATGAATAATCTGATAATAATATATATTTATTTGACTTAATTAAGGACTTACACATTTATTTATTCCAAAAATTGAATATGAATTTGCAGCAGCATAAAACCTCTTTGTTGTCAACAAAAAATAACTGTATTACCCGGCTAAATTGGTAATGCTCTGTTTACTCGCATAGAACTTGCAGTAAGGTACTAATTTAACTTTGTAGGGTTAATTCTATTACGAACTAGTGTTTTATATATTATTGCACGCGTTTGTTATAGCTCGGTTTATGGCCCTAAAAGCGATGTATTAGGGCTCACTTTACGAGCAAGTGTGTTGAAAAAACAATTAATGCTTAACTTATACACGATTGAATTTGATCATTAAATAAAGCCAAATAATATTTGCTACCTTGACTAATAGACCGAGCTGCCACTGCATGAAACCTTACCTCACAAGGTGGAACACATGTCTGCTGTTCCACCTTGTGAGGTAAGGTTTCATGCAGTGGCAGCTCGGTCTACAAGTTTTGTCTTATTTTTGGCGCATGAATGACATGATGACCTCACTTTAAATGTGGAGCTCATTTTTCAATGTTGACGACTCTGTATGAAATATACAGGGAGAAAAAAGCAGCCCTTGACGAGTTTCTTGCCGGTTCTTCTCGTTACAAGTGCTTGTAACAGCCTAGACTGATTTTTTTTTTTAAATTGTACAAATACATAGAGTAAGATACAAATGGCGGAATTAATTAATAGTCTAAACAGAGTAAAAGAATCGATTCCGCTCGATAAATCGAGTCTTAAAATTGTATGGTCTAATTGCACCATTAGGATGAGTGTAACGTTTGCTATTTCATATTTTTGTTAACACAAATCATAATCTTTCATTCTTGTAAAGACATTTCTACAACAAAAATAAGAATACTTCTAAGTATCTTTATCCTTATCTTTAATTCCAGTTTTATGAAGAAAAAAGTTATTTAATAATGAATATTTTTTGATATGGAAACACTTCAGAAACAACGAATCATTGAATAATGTTCCGTTATCCACATAAAATTTTCAAAGAGTAGAAAAATCACTATGAAATGTAAAAACATGGCTGCATAAACCATAATTCTTTTTCTTTTTCCGAAATTAAGAAATCGAAATGTCAATTTGACTTCATCTGTCATTTGGTTGTCAGATACCAAGTGAAAAAGTTCAGCAGATTGTCCATCAGCCATTTTTGATGTCCCCACTGCTGGGGCACAGGCCTTCCTTATGGGCGGTAAGGAGGATGGGCCATAACCCACCACGCGGGCCCAATGCGGATTGGTGGGTGTTAACGACTGCAAATGCAGCCGGGATCAACGGCTTAACGTGCCTTCCGAAGCACGGAGGAGCTCGAGATACTAAATTTTTGGTCACCCATCCCAAGACCGACCCTTGCGAACGTTGCTTAACTTCCGCAATCGCTGGGCCAGGCGCTAAACCACTGCGCCACCGAGCTCGGTGAGGAGCTCGGTGGCGCAGCAGATTATGAATCACAGATTAAAAAGTAGGTATACAACTGTAGCATAAGGTCTCCCTTTTTCGAACTCGGTCACCCATCTTACAAAACGGCCGCTGCCACAGTTGCTTAATAACAGAAAATAAGAAAACACTTCGTTCCTTTCTTCGTATCCACTGATCCACAATAAGCCTGTCCGGAAAATGTCTGGGTACAGCGGAATGCGGACAATAAAATAGGTTTATTGGTACGAATATTGTATGGAGAAATTGTTATTAAAGATTGTCTGTACGAAAAATATTTTTATACAGATAGGCTGGGAAAAGCGTATAGTTATTATAGTCAATATAAAAATATCACATAAAAATATATTCGACGAATTGCACGCACTTTATGGGTACTTACAGATAATTTTAAACTAAACCAACAAACAGAATAAATTTCTAGCGAAACAAAACAAATGACATTAAATACGGTCAGGCTGGGGGTTACTCAAAGTCAAAGACAAATATTAAGCTTTATTCAAATAAACTTAATTTGAATCGTCTATATTTTCCTACCACCCGTTCCAGATTTTTTTAGCTGACAAGAAGAACGGGCGCAAGAAACTTATCAGCTGTAACAGCCATAAGTTACGATATTTACAAACTTGAATATATCGTTACCAGATAATTACAACAGGGTGACAGGATTATTGGCAACAACATAGACTTATTATATTACTTCGACAAAGTACTTACAGTAGCAAGTTAAGTGTTACATCATTTCCATCACTCCCCCGAGTAAAGAAGCAAAAAGCATTCTCCCTACTCAAAAAGGGGGGGGGGAGCTTACTCTCGACTAGATCGAGTTCACATCAGAATCGAATAAACGTCAAACATCTGTAATTAGGATACCTTAAAAGCGGTTTCCATGGTATCCATAGTATGGTTTTGACGTTTATTCCATCGATCGAATTCGATCTCGATCGCGTCGAAAGTAATCCCGCAGGTCAATGTAAGAAGAAATAAAAAGAAGAAGAATGAAGAACAAATAAACTTTTCTATATCATCTCGTCCCAATCAATTTCCCCATCAGCCATTTTTAATGTCCCCACTGCTGGGGCACAGGCCTTCCTTATGGGTGGTAAGGAGGATGGGCCATAACCCACAACGCGGGCCCAATGCGGATTGGTGGGTGTTAACGACTGCAAATGCAGCCGGGACCAACGGCTTAACGTGCCTTCCGAAGCACGGAGGAGCTCGAAATAATACATTTTTGGTCACCCATCCCATGACCGACCTTTGCGAACGTTGCTTAACCACCTGGACGTTTGTAGAACGCAGCCTGTGTCTAATTTACTCACCTGCTCATTACTGTTACTAACATAGTTTTTTAAGGCTCATTGTTACTAACACTCTATGGACTACTTTTTTGTCTGAAATAAATTACTTATTATTATTATTATTAATAACCTCCTCAATCGCTGGGCCAGGCGCTAAACCACTACGCCACCGAGCTCAATCTGAGCTGAACTACTGAACTGAACTATACTGAACTATATTTTACTGAGGTTATTGTTTGTAAGTAAACATTAGAACCTTAGCTTCAATTTATACATAATAGTCAGATATTTATACCCTCTCAGATCATGAAAAGGTGATAGTGTTGATGAAACTGAACAACTTTCTCCGGAACACACAGAGAAAGCAATAACTACGTAAGAACAAGGTCGAAAAACAAAAAAAAGGAGATGGTCCAAAAAAACCCAGAATTAATACAAGCAAGCTATATCAATCGATTGCTTATACCGAGAGAAATAATCCTACCTAAGGGCGGATTCGACCAAGGACCAAGTAAGAATAACTGTTATTCTTAGATAAAATGACCAGTTATTCGAGAGTAAACCGAAATTACGTTTTACCACATACTATTCTCAGAGTATTTTGCCTATTCAGGAATAGTCACTATACCACCATTTCGCGGGGAATAACAGAGTTAATCCGCGAGTATTTTAATGGCATCCGCGTGCCGTATATCAGTGACATTTGTTTGACATTTGACTTTGACCGCTACAGATACGTACAAGGCGACAAAATAAAGTTGACAAGACTTTGCCTTTTAAATAGTTCGTTTATAGAACAATGACATTTGGCCGGATAATACGTTCATTCATATATTCACTCACTAATGAAGGAATAAGAGTCTCAAGAGTAACTTATCTTTGGATTGCATGGAAAAATGACCATTTCTTTACTCGAGAAAAAAATCGTAGAATAGATGTATTCTTGGTATAGTTATTCCCGTTTATATTGAAGTTTGGACGAATCCGCCCTAAGTCGCAGACCCCAAATCCATGGTGTATCGGAGATATAAAGTTGACAATTTTGTCAACTTTTTGTCATTTTGATGTATATGTCAACTTTCGATACATTATGTACATAGTGAACAATAAAGGCGCCACTTTGAGGGCTATAGAAGCCTGAATCAATGGGTGCATTACAGTAAGGTAGACTAATCGCCGAGTCATCGATCGCCTTAAACTACATTACAACCATGGAAAGTAATAAAATTGAACATTATAACAAATTACTTTCCATGGTAAAAATGTTTACTGTGGTCATCGATGACTTAGCAATTGGCCTGCTGGAACGCACCCAATGATAAGAATAGCGGGACGGGTTTACTCCAGTGTATAAAACTCTCAGAACTAAAATACAACTAATTAAATTCAACTTAACTCTAAAGTTACTGAACAAAATGCGACACTTAAACCTTTGAACATTCAACTCGATTAGACAAAGAGTTTTCTTTAAAGGAATCAGAACTGTTAAGACAAACGTTTGTCGGAAAAAGGAAAATGAAAGAAAGACATGCCTTTTCACTTTTTTCCTGTTCCGCATTCTAAGCGAAAGTGAACCGTATAAGTAAAAAGGAATAAGGTAGATTTTACTTTCTCATGGATAAAAAGCTTCTTTTTCGCCTTGCGCAAAGTTGGCGGGTAAGTTTACCAATGTGAGCTTTAAAAAGATTGTCCTTTTGTTTGTTTTGTGGTTTTAAGTGGGGGGAAGTTTTTGGTTTTTGTAGGTTAACACTTTTCTACTAGTTTAGAATTTGTATCGTTAGATTCGGCGAAACTATAGGACAAATAGATGGCGCTCATTTAATCATAGCGTGGTTTCCCAAGATTTTTGCTTTTACACAATATTGGGTCATTCTGAACTTACCATCCTTTCAAGGATGTGTCCAGTCCATGAAACTAAACAACTTTCTCTAAGAAACATGTGTCGAATTTCGCCACAAAATTTTGGTCATCCCATACTAAATTGATCACGTGATCTGTTTGATTTGTATGGAATGTTGATTTTTATTTTACATATTTGGCCATGTGTTCCTTAGAAAAAGTTGTTCAGTTTCATGTCAAAATCAAAATCAAAAAAATCATTTATTCAGTCTAGGCTGTTACAAGCACTTGTGAATGTCAAAGAAGCTACGCCATCGGTTCGCAAACCCTGAGCGGGAGACCTTGTAACGAGAAGAACCGGCAAGAAACTCGTCAAGGGCTGCTTTTTTCTCCCTGTATATTTCATACAGAGTCGTCAACATTGAAAAATGAGCTCCACATTTAAAGTGAGGTCATTTTCCATCACAATAATTAACAAAAGTTTGTACACAATGGGTAGGTAGGTTGAAATTAAATACCTACTACATATCGGATAGGTAATTGTGAGAGTAAATAACTTTCAACTAGTTGAGAAATCAGCAATCACTATGTCTGCTACTCGAAAGTGCACCTAAGTAGGCAAAATTTACCAAAAAATACTTGAGACAAGACATAAAAAATAACAATAAAAAACGCAATTCTTACAATTCAATATGCGTTAAGATAGGTACTCAGAAGCAGACCCATTCCCACTGGCAGCACCCGTTCACGAGCATGACGCGTGGACCAGCCATCGCTTCGCTCAACCATATTTGAGGGAACGTAACGACCCGCCCCACACGACACCACCGCAGAAATAATTAAAGAGAGCATGACATACTTAGGCTACCCATCCTAAGGCACTGAATTGAAAACTAATATCCAAAAGCTTTTCATAGGCCTTTACTTACAAAAACTACTGACTATAGAAAGCAAAATGATTGCAATAAAAAAAAAAGAGAAATCAAAACAAGGTTTACTTGCCTATTAGTTTTATGTTTTGAGTAAGAAGTGCCATACATATTGATAACATCAAACAGAGAAAAAATATATATATATAAATATACGACGCCCTTAGTACAAGCAGACAGAAGCAGACCCATTCCCACTGGCAGCACCCGTTCACGAGCATGACGCATGGACTGAAGACATCCTCAAAATTTGGATGGTAAATACAAAATGACCTTGTATTTTCGCTTGTCGGATAGACAACTAACGAACTATATTATACTAGCAAAGTTATCTCATTAAATGCGATATGTTTGCAGTATTTGCTTGTTACAGTGGCCCGATGTTTCGGCTTTTTGTACTAAAAATAATAAAGATACCACAGAGAGGAACATCTTTATCATCAGAATTACCAGACATGAAGCTGCTGAACTATTTTATTCAGTAGTATTCGACAGAACCTCTTCTCCATTAACATTACAATTTCTTTCATTAAAAGTCTGGACCCTTATCGAAAAAAAGTTTTGAAAAACGTATCTAATAAAAAATATATTTTACCGCTATTACCGGAAAGTCAGCTGTCAAACAATTATATTATTACATTGGGCGCATTCTCTTCTCTCTCTCTCTCTCAAGTATAATATGTATAGAATGTTCAATACTTTACTTTTCATGGTTAAAATTTACTCTATGGCGATCGATGACTCAAAGATTTGTCTGGCAGAATGTGCCCATTCTCGTCTATATTTTGTATTGCCAGAAACAAACACGCAAAATTCATGCTTCAGAAAGAACGCGAACTTATCCGACTACCTACTATTATAAAGTTAAGGATTTGTTATCGATTTACACTTAAAGTCACAAAAGCCTGTAAACAGAACGCTTGAACTACAAAAAATGGCCTGACCTAACTCACAGTTTTCAAAGTCGGCTAAATTCGGTTGAATGACCTCGGTAAAGTATTTATCTTCCCACATTTTGCCAAGCAATATACCAGAAAAGGCAGCCTGAAATACTTAACCGAGTCCCTTGAAAAGATACCCTAATACTTGGAGAATAAGCCCGAAATTTCCTTGAACGAAATTTCGCAGCAAAATTTCAGCGTACACACAAAACTGTATCTTATAACAAGTGATATAGACTGTAGTGTTAAATGTATAAGTTTCAAAGGAATTTGACCTCTATTGAAGCGTTAATAAGATCGCTTTTTAACTGAAATGTACCGTTTGCTTCTATGAAGAATATACACAGGGTGTTTTGCATTTTTTATGATATGATGCTTCTTGTTTTAGGTGTTGACGAGTTTTTGACTTAGAAACACCGCGATAAGAGTACGTGTAGGCCTTTTAGGGTTATTGGTTATAGAAAAAGACATACCTTAGTAATATTTTATGTGGAAAAAAGTACTGCATACACAGACGAAGTCGCGGGGAGCCGCTAGTGTTTAGAACTAGCATATTTGAATGAAGTAGTTTTATTCATTAATTTGTTAATGCATTTTGCCACTTTCATATTCATAAATCATTTTATAAAAATGATTATACGTTAATTATTATAAAGACAGGAGATATTTTTTCGAAAGAATAAAATAGAGAAGATTAAAGTTTCTAAATAAAAGAAGATCCGTTAGTGAAGGTGAAAGTGAAAGTGAAAAAATTTATTCAGCTTAAAGGCATTTGTTACAAAAAGTCAACACAATTTAAAAGAAAATTAGCCAAAATGGTCTCCAACCTCAGCTATTGCCACATCCTGTGCGACACTGATTTTCAGGTGGAGCCAAATGTTTTTTATAGCGACTGTTTTTTAATATTAAATATTTACTTTAAATCACCACTATGTTTTTGTGGAGTTCTGTAATTGGCTTTCTGTGGCTATTATTTGTTAACTATTCTGTAACTCTAGCTGTTGAACTTCCATTAAAAAAAAAAAAATTGTAATGGATTTAATTGTCTTTGAACCAAAACACCCTGTATTGTTTGTAACTTAGCAAGTGGCGTAATAATATTATGAATAATAATAAGACAGAAATATACATTAATAAGTCGGGTTTTGATTATTATTAGAAGGGCTTGAATAACATTATGACGCAATTAGACAAACGTTACGTCGTTTCCTACTCGAATACGGGTATCCAATATTAGCATAAAGACAGTTTTTTTCATCCTCAACGAGCCTTCACCTCAACTGATGTTAAGTGACGATAAGGTCGTTAACCACTGACACTAAATTATATTTTCCTGAGGAACTGGGCTATCTTACCTCTAACTGCCAGAACACGACAATGTTAAACTGTTGTTATGGCGTCAGACTTGGGTAAGATCAAATCAAATCAAAATCAAAATCAAAATCAAAAAATCATTTATTCAGTCTAGGCTGTTACAAGCACTTGTGAATGTCAAAGAAGCTACGCCATCGGTTCGCAAACCCTGAGCGGGAGACCTTGTAACGAGAAGAACCGGCAAGAAACTCGTCAAGGGCTGCTTTTTTCTCCCTGTATATTTCATACAGAGTCGTCAACATTGAAAAATGAACTCCACATTTAAAGTGAGGTCATTTTCCATCACAATAATTAACAAAAGTTTGTACACAATGGGTAGGTAGGTTGAAATTAAATACCTACTACATATCGGATAGGTAATTGTGAGAGTAAATAACTTTCAACTAGTTGAGAAATCAGTAATCACTATGTCTGCTACTCGAAAGTGCACCTAAGTAGGCAAAATTTACCAAAAAATACTTGAGACAAGACATAAAAAATAACAATAAAAAACGCAATTCTTACAATTCAATATGCGTTAAGATAGGTACTCAGAAGCAGACCCATTCCCACTGGCAGCACCCGTTCACGAGCATGACGCGTGGACCAGCCATCGCTTCGCTCAACCATATTTGAGGGAACGTAACGACCCGCCCCACACGACACCACCGCAGAAATGATTAAAGAGAGCATGACATACTTAGGCTACCCATCCTAAGGCACTGAATTGAAAACTAATATCCAAAAGCTTTTCATAGGCCTTTGCCAGATGGTGGTAGCTAGCTAGGCGGACTTGAAAATAAGCCCTACTACCAACCAAACCGAGTACAAATGTATGCCCATTCGGGGCATCAAACCTGGGGCCCCTGCTTTAAGTGGGTGGACGAACGAAAATATAAAATATTTTTGTACTCCAAAAAAGAGCTGTTCGCGCCATATACACTCTACGGCGGAGAGATACCTTGAGAGAATTGTTCAAAGAAATAAATATTTTAACTTTGGCAGGCCAATATATTTATGAAAATTTATTTTATTTAAGGAAACACTATGATTCATTTGATAAGAACAGCAACATTCACCAGTTTAATACAAGAAATAAAGATAAACTTGCCGTTCCAAGATTTAGGCTTGCAAAAACGAGAGGTTCATTTATGGGGAAAGGCATAGCCTTTATTAATAAAGTTCCACAACAAGTGATTGATCTTCCTTTGCATGAATTTAAAAACCATGTTAAAAAAACGCTCATGGGTAAAGGTAATTATAAAGTTGACGATTATCTTAAAGATCAAAATGCGTGGAAATGATGTAACACATAACTTGCTAATATAAGAACTTTGTTGAAGTAATATAATGAGTCTATGTTGTTGCCAATAATCCTGTCACCCTGTTGTAATTATCTGGTAACGATATATTCAAGTTTGTAAATATCGTTACTTATGGCTGTTACAGCTGATAAGTTTCTTGCGCCCGTTCTTCTTGTCAGCTAAAAAAGTCTGGAACGGGTGGTAGAAAAATATAGACGATTCAAAAGTACTTAATAATTAAGTTTATTTGAATAAAGCTTATTTCACTTTCACTTTCACTTTCGAACCACTCAGACGAGGATGCCTTTTACTGCATTGTTATCTGCTGATCCACAAAGTATTCATTCAATCTGAACAAGACTGTAATAATTGATCATATTAAAATCAAAGCTTTGAAAAAATAAAATGGTAAAACGCTTCTAAAGGTATACCGCAGATAAACACACTCTTTTAAGACCAAATAGTTTGAATAAAAATGCTTAATACCAGTCCTTATTACATGTCAGTTAAAGTCTTCAATAAACTACCAACTTTTATTAAAAAAAAAAAAAAAAAAAAAAAAAAAATGTTTATTTCTCTCTCATAATAATCTTACATGTTACATTTACAGCTTAAGACTAAGAACAACATTATTAACATATTATGAAGATTGAGAGAGACTTGGTGCCCAAACTAGGCCGAAGCCTGTATCTCAGGTCACCAGTACCCTCCTCCTCGCTAGGTGGCTACACGGAATTTACAGTAATAAGGGGTTTACACAATTCTAAGAGAAATACATTTTGCATACACTGCAATATACTCTAAACTGATGATCATTATTATTATAAATGATTATAATTTACAAATTTCAATGAGGTGGCCCAAAACTACATGTGTGCAGTGTTGTGAAAGCTAGATAAAAATAAATACGAATAATCAACTTAAAAATAGGTATGGAAAGGCTTAATGGTTATGAAAAAGAAAAAAAAATATTATATAATCGGAAGTATGAGTTTTTCAGTATCGTCATAATTAAGATTTTGCAAATGGGACGTTACAGAGATTTTACATTGGTACCTCGAATGGAAGCCGATATTTATTTCTTTGTGGAGACGATTATATAGGAGAGGCCCTAAATAGCAGAAAAATCTGTGTGAGTAAGAGGTTCTAAAAGACGAGGATAGTGCCACTAAATTATTGCGACGGGAGTGAGTAATGTATCGGGATTGGTCAATATGTTGATGTTGCTTTAAAATGGTGTACAAGATAAAGAGTTGACGGACAGATAATAATTGACAGTATTGGAAAAGGTCATGCGTCGGGAAGCGATATGGAAGGAAAGTGCAAACCTTGAGGAGAGCTCTTTGGGCTCTTTCCAATCTGATCAAATAGGTTTTCGCAGCACCTCCCCAAGACGTGATACAATATATAATGAGGGACTGACATAATGCAATATATGTTGACTTAACTATACTAGAATCAGCTACATGTCGAAGGCTTTTGAACACATACATTAGCTTTCGTAGTCTGCCCGTAGTGAGATTTATATGAGCCTGGAAAGACAGCTTATCATCAATAAGAACGCCCAAGTATTTGGCTGAATCAGTTTTAACCAGACTAGGGCAAGTGCACGGATTATTAGGGGATGAAGATGAGTTTGAATGAGAGTGTGCTACAATTGACAAGTTGTTAGAAGGTGAAGTATTGGAATGTTTTATTGAGAAGGTCATGAATAGGGTTTTTTTAACATTAAGGGTTAGAAGGTTTGTACGAAGCCAGCTAGAAACAAGATCGAACCCGACCTGCGCTTTATGAAAGGTATCCTCCCACTTTTTTTCGGTGAATATTAAGGCCGTATCGTCTGCAAATGAGATGCTTTTGCAGTTAGGTATGTTTAGCGAGCAGAGTTCGTCTATATATACCAAAAACAGAGTGGGACCTAAGATACTGCCCTGTGGAACTCCGTAATCAATAGGAAGGTCAGAACTAGCTATACCATCTATTATTACTCTCTGTGTACGACCAGTGAGGAAACTTTCAAAGAGCTGCAGTTGATTTCCCCTAACTCCGATGTTTTCCAATTTCTTCAAAAGCAGGGGGATCGAAACCGTATCGAACGCTTTTGCTAGGTCTAGAAGGACAGCCAAGCACTTTTGCCCAGAATCCATGGCATTTACGATAGTATCAGTGAATTCATGGACCGCATCAGCTGTTGACCTTCCAGAACGAAACCCAAACTGATTCGGTGAAAGCGCAGATGTTTTTTCAAGGAAGCTTTTTAAGCGTAGGTTGAGAATTCGTTCCAAGACCTTGGATAAGGCTGGTAGAATTGAAATTGGCCGGTAGTTATTTGCATTGGCTCGGTCCCCAGACTTGAAGATTGGATGTACAATTGCTCTTTTGAAGGCAGAAGGAAAGACACCATTTAGAATACTAATGTTGCATATGTGGGTAATTACAGGCACTAACTCAACCCCGTATCGTTTCAATATGGTAGTGGGTATATCATCCCATCCCATAGCGCAATCCTGTTTTAGCGAACAAAGGATAGACTCCACCTCCTCCTCATCTGTTTCCAAAAGGACGAAAGACTCTCGTCGTGATGAGGTTGGCGTCACCGAGGGAGGAAGAGAAATGGGAGTTGTAGACTGAGTGACATTTACAGCAAGTGTTTTGCCTATGTTAGCGAAGAAGGAGTTGACCTCATCCACGGACTCTTTCGGGGTGGGCTTGGTGTTAAGAAGGTCAAAAGGTACAGATTTTGACTTATTTATGTTTGTTACTTCCTTAATCGCCTTCCATAGTGCTTTTGGATTCTTGCCAGCTTTACTCAGACATTCCTTGTCATATTCTCTCTTCCTTTTTTTGATAATGGAATTACAGAAATTGCGATATCGGACAAAGGTAACCCTTAGAGTGTCGTTTTGCGGATTGCTTTTAAGCTTTTTATGCATATTGTCCCTATTTCTGATGCACCTTAAGAGACCGGGGGTTATCCAGGGTTTCAAAATTCTGCATCTTCTTGAGAGAGTAAGAAAAGCAGAGTTGAGTGAGATGGCTGACTGTAACATACTAATAAAAAAGTTAGTGGCAAGTTCAGGATCAGTTATTTTCAGGATGGAACCGAAATCAAGTGTCTCCATAGTTTTCGATAGGCTTTCATAGTTAATTTTTCTAACTGTTTTAGGAGGTGTGTGTTGTTTGGTCATATGAATAGCGAGCAGTACGGCATCGTGATCAGTTATAGAGGAATTGATGACGAAGGTTTGGGAAGGGCGAACACACTTCACAATCACATGATCGAGACAGGATTCATTTCGAGTTGGTAGGCTATGACCAGGTAGGAGGCCATGATGTGCTAAAGAGTTTAGGTATTCATCAGCGTCAGTATCTAGTGAATTGGGGATAATGTTGATATTTATGTCACCCATGATAATTATATTCTTGTACTTGCCCAATAGGGTTAGTGTATTATTGAGAGAGGCTATAAAATTCTGGGTGTCGCGAAATCCACATGGCCGATAAATGGCTAACAACACCGTATCAGAACTTAAAAATGAACCAAACCTCAAATTATTCTCTAAGTCATTGAAATCTTACTAAATACAAAAATGAAATATATTAAAAATATTAGGATCTGTCCAAAGATGGTACATATATATTTTTATTTTTAATCTTTCGTAAATGTTAAAGTACTTTCAAAAATTTGCTATATACCTAAATGGTCACTAAGTCATGCACTTCATTATTGTATTGTAACACCTCTGTACACTTAAGTAGTTGCAAATAAACTTGATTTGATTTGATTACTAAAACATTACTAAGATTAAAAAAATAAAAAATGGCGCGTTTTTACAGAACGTTGTAAGTCGCTAGGATTTAGTGATAAAACTGGGAACGCTTCCTAATCTCGACGGGATTGAGTTCACGTCAGGATCTCAATCCTATATCTTATTTTTTTGAACTTTGAAAACAGAAGGCCTATTACAAAACAGCTTTGCGACAAGCGTACGAAGTTCGTCCCACTCCGCAGCACTATTGACTCACGAATATCAAGTACATTGAACGACGAATTGAGTCCGATTATCGTGATTCTTTTTTTAACCGACTTCCAAAAAAGGAGGAGGTTCTATGTTCGTCTGTATATTTGTTTTTTTTGTGTATGTCCACCGATTACTCAAAGACGGCTGGACCGATTGAAATGATTCAAACGTTATTACATTAGGTGAACTCCCAAGTTAGTCCCATTTGGAAATCGGTTCAGTACTTTTCAAGTAATCTTGAAAAAAGCACGAAAATAGTATGATTTTGTGTGAATTACCTCGATGATAGTGGTCGTGTTACTTCTTTGTTTATGAAATGAATAAGATAACTATATTTTTTTTGAAGAGAGGTAGTTCTTTAACTGACTTAATAATAAAAATACGTCTATTGAAGTCGGGTGGGGCTTTTAGAATAAAAAAAAAGGAATCTGTACTCCAGCCCCACCCGACTTCAATAGACGTATTTTTATTATTACGAATATTATTTCTTGCTTTTTAGAGTAAGTTTTTTTGTAGTCGATTTTTTGTTATTTTAAACAATTTTTTCTTGTTTCATGGAAAATAATAGGAGCCAAAGTATTATGTGGTACCTCTGTGGTCGAGTGGTGTACATCGGCTTTCAAGGTGTCGTCATATCTAAGGTCCCGGGTTTGATCCCCGGCTGAGTCAATGTAAAAAAATTAACTTTCTTGCATTGTCTCAGGCCGTTATTTCTGATTTCTCCACGTTAGCTACTTATTTTGAAATGGAGCAAAATGTATGCAATAATGGTCTACTGTTTGTATAATTTAAATTTAAATACGACTTGCTTTTACAAATATTTCAACATTATAACCTGTTAATTAGAGTTGGCAACGTAAATTAATATCGGCGAAGTGGAGCGGTCTGTATATACTAGGTATACACCCTGTATATAGGTATGTAAATTATGGCATCAACCGTCTCTCGGTTCGTTAGCCGATCCTTTTACGTCATGGTACTTAATTCATAAGCGGAAGCGGATTTAAAATTGTTTTTTTAAATGAGCGACGCGCATTAAAAATGGTTATGCAGACATGTCAAAATTGTGTGAAAAGATTTTTTTTAGGGAATTATTTTCATTCTGCTACTACATTTGAAAAAAAAGTGTTTTTTTTTTAATTTTCACGCAATTCAACTTTTATCTATTATAAAGGGAGCTTATCCCTCATCATCATCATCATATCAGCCGCACGACGGCCTCCTCCAAGGATCTCCATGACGATCGGTCCTGCGCTGCCCGCATCCAGCGGCTTCCCGCAACCTTCACCTGTAGCCCTACCATGAGTTGATGCAAACTGTTTACGTTACCGTAAACTATCGTTTTGTCTCTTTCACTCGCACTGACTGTGAGCAGTATATCCGACAGTTTACGGTAACGTAAACAGTTTGCATCAACTCATGGTAGGGCCACTGATCGTCGGTCCACCTTGTCGGGGCCTAGCCACGGACCGTCGCCGCGTCGTCTGGTGTCGCCATTCCAGAACTTTTCCGCCCCAACAGTCCGAATGGCTTATTCTTACCAATAAAAAATATTCATCGATTTGTTTTTTTTCAGACATTCCCTATTGTCTCTTATATTTTATTGATTAGTGTTTTTACCCGACTGCGGGTTATGTTTTTCGCGCGTATCTTGTAAGTATGTTTGTATGTAATAATCTTTATTACCTCATATCTTTCAAACGGCTGAACGGATTTCTATTATTTAGATATCGTTAGATTTGTCTTTTCAGCCCAAATGTTCTTAAGAAGGTGGCGTTATAAAAAAACCAACATGGCGGCTGTACGCTGCTATTATACGTAGTGAAAAAAATTTTTTTTTAGTAGTTAGCTTATAACATGCACCGACTCCTAACTTGTCGAGCGTTTCGCATGACACGGCCTGGAGGGACCAAAGTAATATTTGTGTGTGCCATTCGAATATTTTGTCTGGCAAATAGTGCAGAAATGTTGCAGATTCACGCCACATCTGTTGTGTAAAACGGTAAGTAGAGTTTAGTTTTGTCACTAATATGTTAACTGTTAATATTACTTTGGTAGTTTTTTTATGCACAACTCTTAGATCAAGAATATCCCTGATAACGCTTCACGAACAAAAACAGTACGCAAAAATGGCACCTCAAATAGCGTCCCAATTACAAAAATGCAAAATGAGCGCCCAGTTTGTAAGTAGGACGCTATTTGAGGTGCCATTTTTGAGACTCTGACCGGACATCTAGAGTATTCTTGATCGAAGGCACAACGGGATATTACTTGAACTTCACCTTACCTGATGTTAAGTGAAGATAAGGCCAAAGGTGGAAGCGCACTACACCCGGAATCCTCATCACGGAGGAACTGGCTATCTTACCTCTAACTGCCGGAATACAACAATATTTAAATTGTAGTTATGGCGTATGGCATCAGACTTAGGTAAGATGGTGGTAGCTAGTCAGGCTTTTTAAGTCCATTCCCCCTAGCATGACCACTGAAACGCGATCTTCTTCTTCATCTTATCTAATGAGGAATAGTGGCCACCTCTGGTGTTAGAGTTTATCAAGCCGCCTGTAAGGCCTCTAACTTGGCTTAACGACTATTATCAGATGACAACAGCCGGGACTGACCGACGGTTTAACGTGCCCTCCGAAGCACGGAAGCGCTCAGTTGTAATGGCACTTAGCGGTCACCCATCCGACACCTGGCCGGACTGAGCGTTGCTTAACAAACGTGATCGAGTACGATCAGTCTGTCGAGTTCCGCCATGAGCGCTTCAGCTTTAACTGTAAAGGCAATGGATTTTTACATTTGAGTATGCTGATCTTGAGTGAGAGAATGCTGAGTTGGGTGTGTATAGCGATCTTAATCTCCTCCGTTCACTCCTTGGATGACCATCATCAGATCACAGAACGGCAGGAAACCAAGGCTTCAAAGTTACCTCGTTTGTAAAAATACCTTGATCCCTATACAAAGTTGATGTGTTGGCTCAAACGGGAATCGAATTCAACTTACTTCAGAAGTTTCGTATAATTTCCCTAGAATAGTTAAGCATAAGTATATAGAAGAGCTCGGTGGCGTAGTGGTGTAGCGCCTGGCCCAGCGATTGCGGAAGTTAAGCAACGTTTGCAAGGGTCGGTCATGGGATGGGTGACCAAAAATTTATTATCTCGAGCTCCTCCGTGCTTCGGAAGGCACGTTAAGCCGTTGGTCCCGGCTGCATTTGCAGTCGTTAACACCCACCAATCCGCATTGGGCCCGCGTGGTGGGTTATGGCCCATCCTCCTTACCAACCCATAAGGAAGGTTTGTGCCCCAGCAGTGGGGACATCAAAAATGGCTGATATTCTACGTAGCACTTTGCTACGTCAAATCTCGTAGTCTTTACTACGGCAAATCTCGTAGTTACTTGCTACGGAAAATCTCGGAGAACGCTACGAGAAATTTCGTAGTTAAGTTACGAACATTATAAGAATAAGTAGTGTTGTGGTTTTTGTTGAAGTAGAAATTGATTTTGGTTACTATTGCAGTGTGGTGCACGACGTCATCATAGACGACGTATAAAGATGATAATAGTTTATTATAATTGGAGTTCCATTTCTTTAAAATAAACATGTGAAGTGTAATCAGATACTTTTCTAAAAACCCGGTCAAGAGTGAGTCGGACTCGCGCACCGAGGGTTTCCGTACCATCATAATAAATACACTGCAGAGCTGTAGAATAATAAAATTATTATTGCAGTATTAGGTCAGCAGTTCAGCACCATCTCTTGGCCGATAGTGGAACTAATTTAATTTTTCTTAGGTCAGGGCCATCTGTTGACTGGTAGAAGAACTAATAAACTTTTTGTTTGTTTTTAGAATTTCTAAAAAAGTGTGTTATAATGTCTCAATGTTTTTTATTTTCGTTTTTTTTTCCTGTAATCTTTACTTAAACTACTATCACATATAATTATTTCAGATTTTTCTCTTTGCACACTTCGGAGATAACGGGGGGGGACGGTATTTTTTTTACATTTTTCATCATAAGTCGAAAACTATGCGTACTAAAAAAAAGAAAAAAATTATTTCAAATGTGCGAACAGCGCTCTTTCATATGATACCCCACATGCCCTAGTCGCCCCACTTAAAATTTTTAAGACCCATTTTCAGTCCCTGTTGTAAAAAATATTTATTTCTTTATTTCTTTCTTATTTGCTAAATAGTTGGACAACCGTCATCTTAAACTATTCCTTTCAAGATTGATACCATTAGTAGTTCTCGAGATATCCAGCTGTGACAGACAGACCGACACCATAAGGGTTCCTTTTTACCATTTTGGTACGGAACCCTAACAAGCTAAATAGCTTGTTAGGGTTCCGTACCAAAATGGTTACCAAAAAAACCGTGGTTAATTACCTTAAAGTTTTACATGACATTTGTCATGTAAAACTTTAAGGTAATTAACCACGGTTTTTTTCTCTCAATAAATAAACAGTTAAGAATGTACTTTTTTCTTGTGCTATTTCGTCTCCCGACGCCCCACATTGCACCACAAGGTATAATATTACTGAATTGGAAATTATTACAATCTCATCATCATCATCATCATATCAGCCGCACGACACCCACTGCAATCTCATACTCATCTCAATTACAATCTCTACTAGGCAATATTTTTGCCAAAAGTGAGTTTGTACAAAATAAGCTTATTTTGTACAAAATAAGTGATATAAAATGTGAGTTTGTACAAAATAAGCGCCAAGTTTGCAAGTGGGACGCTATTTGAGTGGCCATGTTTACGTACTGTTTTAGTTCGTGAAGCGTTATTTAGGATATTCTTGATCGAAGCTCGAGAGAAAGAAAAAATATACAGACATAATGCATTATCATTATTATCATAACACAGCAAAAACGAATTGCAACATAACCAAAGGAAAGTAAAAATTCGTGTCTGGGCGTTAAAATTGAAACAAGTATGCGTTGCTAAGCCTCCCCCCTCCCCCCTCCCTGCCCCCGAGACTAACCACATCATAAATTTAACTAATTACTTGCGACCTATATTTCGTAGGGTCAGTCTGCTTTGTGAATTTGCGTGCCTTATTTGAAGTTTTGAGAGAGAAAAAAGAAAGAAATACATTTGCTAATAACACAAACAATATTGTAGGTAATAGCATAGGTATAAACTTTACAACAATTTAAAGATCAATAAAAATCTTATCTATCTTGTATCGTATCTTGTATCGTAGGTATCTTGATTTCTTTACAAGGCACGTGAAAATATTAATGAAAACGCTCTCGCTTAGATATATTAATGTCATATTTTAATAATTCACGGTAAATTACAATTTATATTGTTTTGTTGACGTTGACAATAGATGGCGCTGTTTCCCTCTGAATCGCGACATGGATTATTTTTACAAATTAGATAAGAACAACCTGTGGTGACTACTTACCTATTTAACTTTAAATTAATTTGAAAAACTTTAAAATTTTTGGAAAAAATGACGTGAATATTTCAGCGTCATTTTCCTATTAACTCTTTTCCCGTCGTTATGTTCATTGCTCAAAATGTACTCGTATGTTACAGTTAATTAAAATGCGGAAATCAGAGTGCACATGAGAATATTCTTATGCATGAGGTTTGTTTGAGGTTTTAGATATTATTTATTTCTCTAAAAGAATTTAACATTTACTTACAAGAGAAATACATAATTACATTAACTAGTTAATCTGCAGATTAACGACCAAGGAACAGTTAAAGTGCGAAAAAAAATAATTGTCGAAAAAAATGTGCAGGTAATCACATAAAAGGGGGTAGACAATTAAAGGGACGAGGTGGAGGGGGGCTGGGCCGCAGCCCTCCGCCATTGAAAAGTATTATTTTTTACCGACTTCTAAGAAGGAGAAGTTTCTCTGTTCGGCTGCTTGTATGTTTTTTATGTGTGTCCACCGATTACTCGAAGACGGCTGAACCGATTGAAATAATTCAAACGTCATTAGATCATGTTTGTGAAATTTTGAAATCGGTACCCTTAGCACGAACAGCTATCGAGAAAAAAAACGTGCGTAAAATTACTCGATAGAAAATTATCTATGTAAAAAGTTTCGCTAGTCGGCGGTAGATGGCGTTGTACAAATTTTCCATACTAAATTGCATTATCGAATGATTTTACGCGAGTTATTTTTTTCGATAGCGGTTCGTGCTAAGGGTACTGTTCAGTATTTTTCAAGAGAACCTGAAAATACTGTCGTTTTCATTACCATTTTATGAACTTATACGGATGATCGACCATATCATCTTTGTTTATACATGTAACGATTTAGATGATTCTTTTTTTGTATGAAAGAAGATACTTTAGTGATGATACCATTTTGGTTTCATCGTTATAGGACCTTGGATATTAAAGATACACAAGGGAACTCCTCATAATCAAATTGAAACTGTATGTATAGTGATTGAAATATTGCTAGGATTATGACAATCTTTAACAAATTAGGTATCTAACTATGGTCAAGGACGTTTTGGACGTTATATATATTTCTATGAATATTTTTTTTATTTGTAACCTGTGGCCCTACCATGAGTTGATGCAAACTGTTTACGTTACCGTAAACTATCGGATATACTGCTCACAGTCAGTGCGAGTGAAAGAGACAAAACGATAGTTTACGGTAACGTAAACAGTTTGCATCAACTCATGGTAGGGCCACTGATAAGATAAGTATTTTGTGTGTGTGGCTGTGTGTTTGTATGGCGTGCGTGCGTGTGTTTTTGTGTGTGTGTGTGTGTTGAAGTTTTACAGATCATCAATAATAGAAAAAAAAACTATTGATTCTTTCAATCGTTTATTTCTGCCCAACCGCAATATCGCAGAATAGCCCACATTATGAAATTAAAAACGCCAGAAAGGAGTGGCGTTCGGTCAAACAGACCAGCAGACTTTATAGTTTCGTGATGTTGGTAATAATGCGTGTGTACGTTTAATTGTAATTAATTATGTTTTTGGCACATAACCCGGTTTTATGTGATAATTATCCGGAATATGATACTGGCACTAGTGATACAAGCTCACTATATTCATGTAACAATTTTTTTAATTAAAAATCACCGAAGAAAAACGCATTTACGCGCTTCCCCGCCCGCAGATGAACGGGAGGGGGCATGTGGGCTCGCCAGGAGTAGAGCTCTAACCCTATCTAGGAATCAAATCTAAGACTTCACAACTAGCGTGCGTGTGCACGAAACGGGTGCCATTTCGAACGCATGAAATTTTTAGTCAAAATTTGATTTGGCATAACAGGAACGGCATGATTTTTCTCGCATAATGGCGGCATATTCGCATATTGTTATATTTGCAGAATATTTTCATTGGCATAAAGATTACTTTTACCTACTAATTTCATTTGGCATTATATGTTAACGCATAACTTTAACACTCATAATATAGTATTCAACATAATATCCAAATGGCATAATTACTATAAGCTTCATAGTCATAATTTGATTGGCACTGTAAAACATAATAATATGAAATAGTTATGTTAGGATCTTTGAAAACTATGGGTGACGATAAGGTACGACTATGAGCGAGCATAGCAAGGAAGGAGGAGGTTATGTTCCATTACAATCAACCAACGCATGAGCCAAAATGCCAAAACCGACCTGCTGGTAAAAGTGCCCTTTATAGAAAAAAAACTGTAGTATAATGGCAATAAAAATAGGTATTCAATAAAATTCCAAAATTAATAAGAGAATCACAAATTATAGAGTTTAAAATTAAATTGTTTCACTGGCTCAAAGAAAATTGATTTTATAATATTGAATTCTTTAATTATAAATGTACCCATTGACATAACAATTAAATTATTTTTAATTAACTAAAAATTGTAACAATTCTATTTAAAATGACATAGCTATATAATTAATTATTAGATTTTTGATACTTATTATTTTATTTTATTGTAACCTTGTAATTATTTGTATACCAGTAATTGGTGGAACACGCTGAACTTGTACCTTAAATATTTTATAAGATTAATTTGTACCGTGTTCCGAACGAATAAATTTCTATTTCTTATTTCTGACGCGTATTATGCACAAGATGCTAAGTTATGATTTTTAACCAAAGTCAAAGTCACAATGGCTTTATTCAAATAAACATAATAGGCAATTGAGTACATTTCCTACCTACCACCGTAATGGATAGAAAATGTATACAATTACATTTTATGTTTTTTGACCATTATGATTTATGTGGAATGAAAGTATGCGTAAACATTTATTCGGTACTAGCGGCTGAATTAATCTGCGTAAAAAGTTTTTCTATCCCTCGGGAACAATACTTTTTTATGGATAATTGGTATATGTCCTTCTCTGTACCTTTGACAACGTGTATGTAAAATTTCATCACGATCGGTTCAGTAGTTAAGACGTGAAGGCGTTACAAAGAAACAAACGGACTTTCGCATTTATAATATTAAGTAAGGATTTAAATGTTATGCGAATTGATCATTCTGCCGAAAAACCTTATGCCATAGTATATTATATATTATGTTATGGCTTATAACTTTATGCATTCACATATGAACCCCACGGAATACAGCAATTTATTCCAAACGGTTTTTCTGTTAATGTATTGGCTATTCTCAGAGGCCATGTTTATATAAAGACGTCTCACAGTCACAGGGGACGACATAACAAACAAAACATTTATGAAAATTTAGTTTATGTAAGGAAACACTATGATTCATTTGCTAAGAACAGCAATATTCACAAGTTTAATACAAGAAATAAAGATAAACTTGCCGTTCCAAGATTTAGGCTTGTAAAAACTAGAGGTTCATTTATGGGGAAAGGCATTGATTGATCTTCCTTTGCATGAATTTAAAAACCATGTTAAAAAAACGCTTTTGGGTAAAGGTTATTATAAAGTAGACGATTATCTTAAAGATCAAAATGCGTGGAACGATGTAACACATAACTTGCTACTATAAGTAATTTGTCGAAGTAATATAATAGGCCGCGCCTGCGAGTGTATGCTACACAGCTGCGTGCGGCCGAGTTGAAAGGCAGCGTTTATGTGCGTGCTCATGAGATACATCGAGTGACGACGTTTTGAAGCCATTGTTTGTTACGAAATACATTAAATTTTGATAATGTTTCTTTAGTCAAAAAGTAGGAAATAACGAATAAAATGAGATTTCATAAAAAAAAATTGACTTTGACCTTCAATAACTTCGTAACTATTGGTTTCCCAGGTATGGTCTAAAAGACAAAAATGATCCTGATGATGGGCGGAATACGTGGACTTCGGCTTCGTTGAAGGTCTTGTTACACCCGTTATACGTAGGTAGTCTATCCATAATAGTGTTTTATTTCAATAAATTGACCTCTATATCGGATAGCCATTGATAATACAGACCCTAAAGGAGCTATACTTCATCCGTGGCGGGCGATGGCCGTTCAAAACTTGGATAACGATGGATTTTATGAGACCGACGTGACTTCGAGTAGTGTTGTTCTCGTAAGAATCGATAAATAAGGGTATGTAATAGGGAAACATGCAGTCCCTATTTTTGTATAGAAAACGTAAAGTTGTAGCCACAAAAACACATGACAAGCTAAGGAGTTTCTCTAGTTGCTACAATATTAAATTGGGTATAAAGCTCACAGATAAAAAAAAACACAGATTTTACAGTTTCCGCAAGAATCATGAAAAAAAATTGAAAATGAACCCAAAAATTTACAAAAAACCAAAATCAAATCAAATGCAAAATCCTATCACATTTTTAAAGTTATCTAAGTAGTACCTATTTATTTTTACGATTGTGAAAAGCGCCCGCGAACTGCCTCCAGGTGGCCGAAATATTATTAACCGATTTTCAAAATTCCAACGAATGCACTTCTCGTCACCATGACGATCGGTCAATAATCATAGAAAATACCCTAGGACCCATTTTTAATTTTTTCTTAAGTCGGTTTTTTTTCCGAAATATTTACAATTTAGTAAACAAACACCTCCCAAAAAACCCGAATTTGCCCAAATTTTGCATGATTCCAAAAAAAGTTACTAGTAGATTTTCAAAATTCAAACGTTTACACGTGTCTCGATAAATTCCTCAACTTTTGGTACTATTCCCATTTCGATCCTCCAAAAATCCTCGGAGATATGACCAAAAACACGGTTAGGCGATTTGCATCTAATAACCATTTTCAATGGTAAAACAGAAAATCACCAAAAGCACTTGCGTAAGTTCACCTTTTTAGTAAATAATAGCAGAATCGTATTAAATTTAACTTCAAAATGTTGCTTTAATTACTTTTATTCAAGAAAGATAATATAATGATAATGATGAACAAACAACGAAAAACATCGAAAAAGTGAAAGAAGTGAGGTTATTTTCCTTACTCTTTACATGTAGAGGAAAAGATATAGACACATGTTCTAGTCGTAAACTCGTAACCAAGCCCTAGTGAATTAACTTTACTTTCAAAAAAATTTTAAAGGTTGTATACATTTAATGCCATTTAATCTTTACCTTTGTACCGAATTGTGTCGTTTTTATTCGTGTCTGCTGTTTATAATTCGGTTTGTCAAGACTTTTTTGCTAAGGAATCCGCATTCGACGTATCAAGTTAAACTGTTTTAAAAAGCCAAGCTTCTAAAGTTATAAGCGCAGACACATGATATTTGATCTTTAGTCATAAATAAAATAAAATAAGTTTATTTTTCTTTAAAACCATTACAATAATTTGAGAAATAAGTTGGTGTCCCCATTTAAGCTGAAAGCCTGTGTTTGTGGGACACCGCTCTTCCTTCCTTAGATATAACAAACTAAGACACTAGACTGAGATAGAAAACTTATAAAAAAACTAATTAATATTACACTATGTGTGTGTGTGTGTGTGGGCGTGTGCGTGTGTGTGTGTGTGTGCATGTTTGTGTGTGCAAGAATTTGTGGTAGTTTGTGTCAGATTAGCCAGCCACAATTTAGAAATATGTGATGGGTATGTAGTCAGTTAGTTTGAGAATTAATTTAAAGCGCCCAATGGGACCTAACTAATTCAATTTTCAAATTCAAATCATATATTATAATATAATTTACTTATTATCTATTACATATTTTCCCTGCAAAACCATTTCCATGGTTTGTCTCCGTTGAAGAGCTCACTAACATATTATTGAAAAGTAAAAAACATAATAATATTATAACATAACATATATGTATAATTTAATTAGACTATTGACGTTAATGCGATAAGTATTTATGTTTACTAGAATAGTATAATACTATAGGTAGTACATTAGGAACATGGGTGTACCCAGCTTCTGGGCTAGGGGGGTGGGGGGTTATTGTTAATATTGTATGTATAATTAAATATATTGTAAGGCAAATAGGAACATTAATTGACAACAATTGATAGTTAGTTAGAGGTAAACAAAATCCAGGGGGGCAGCTGCCCCTCCCTGCCCCCCTCGGTACGCCCATGACTAGAAATGATACGGCAGATATTTCGATACAAACCTATAGCTTACCTTACCTTCGTACGACAAAATGTGTTGGACCGGCGGCCAACCAGGGTCATTTTCGATCTATCGCATATTGAGACCAGACAAAATTGGCAAGAAAGCCACTAGCTTGGTGTTATCAAATATCATGGCCGACGGTCCATGTAGGATTGTAAATACGCGACCTCTTTGTGACAAATGTGTAGAGTTATAGATTACGGCTTACATTCTATCGATATCGATATTTTAATTAACATTTTTATATCCCAACCCTACTCAGATGAAATGTGTGTCCGAGCGAGCCTAACTTACGAGCGGGCTAAAGGCTTACGTAATCGAAATAGTTAAGCAATTCCTAAAGATTGCGGAAAAGATGGGTGACCACGGTTTTTGTGCTGTTATTGTGTAAAAATATACAAAGAACTATTGAAATCTGTATTATAAAACTATCATCTCATATTCTATATTCCAAATTATCGAATTTGGCCAATGTTTGATTCAACGATAAACAATCAAATAATTCTTTATTTTGAGCAGATAAAAAATATATGTTGAAGTTTCTTAAACGATCTTGATTATTTTACGGTTAAAAACACGATATTCGTATCTTTACTCGACTAAAAAAATATGCAAAGACAAAGAAAATTTTCATTAATTTCATATTTTTTGGATAATAGTACTTAAAGTTTATCAATCCCTTACTCACGAAAAATATATAGAAAAATAGGTAATGACATATAGAAGAATATTCAACGGTTACTTTTTCAAAAAGTGTCTTTATGCTCAAAATAACAACAAAAACATTGAAAAAATAAAAAGTGAGGTTATTTTCATTCATATTTCACTCTTCACACGTAAAGAAAAAGACAGAGACAGAGTTTTTGGAATATACTGGCCTTAATACAAAGCAACGTCATTGTGTAGGTCGCAAAATGCACTATGTCAAAAGACAATGAATTTTGACAGTTGAGTATCGATAAAACGCTATATCACGCGTTAAATAATCATGTCAGTGATAATGAGGGCTTGGCTTAGTGTAACGTGAGTAATATACTATATGACTGACTATTAATAATTAGTATAATATACAATTTTTCAAAAGAAATTTGATGTATGAAATTATACCAACATAACCAACCCTCCATAACCGTTTCTTTCTGCTATCATCCTTGATCCTTAAGGATATAGTCGAGAAAGATAAAAAACATCCTCCTATAATCACAAATTATTGAGCAATGAAAGCAGAAAAACAGCTCATAATATCTTTATAGCTAAGGCGTGTTGCACACGACGATTAAAAAAAAGCTAAGCGGTAAAAAAGGAAACCCTCAATGGATCACTTCGTTGTCCGTCTGTCTGTCTGTCTGTCTATGCTACTGCTCCACCTGCGTTAACGTTAACGTTAATGGTAATGTCCAACTACGCTTTAGCTAAGGCGTTATGTAAATTTAGTACTGAGGTTTGTAAATTAACACGTTAAAGTCTTGGCCACATCTGCGTAACGTCTAGATTAACGCTTTAAGTTATGCGTTAAGCCGCAGGTGGAGCCAAAGAGGCTACTTTTGGCAATTATGGATTTTAAAACTTACAGAATGAATGATAACTGTTGAAGAGTTATTCAAAAAATATTAGAGACAATTTAAGAGATTATTACATGAGCTTTTTTTAAATATTGACTTGGTTTACGAGTAAAAATAAATGTAGTGGCGGCGCTAGTTTCACAACCACCGCGCCACACTATTACCAAATAAATTATTGATTATTCGCGATAATTTGATTTACTATAAAGTCAACATATAAAAAGATTTTTTTAAAGGCATGTGACAAACTGTCAAAAGCTGTTTACTAATAGGACAAGGTAAGGATGAACCATCGAAAAAATTTCTAAGTATATGGAATGAACAGTACCCTTAGCACGAACAGCTATCGAAAAAAATAACGCGCGTAAAATCATTCGATAGTGCAGTTTTGTATTGGAAATTTGTACAACGCCATCTACCGCCGAATCGAGAAATTAAAATTTCCATAGATAATTCTCTATCGAGTAATTTTACGCGCGTTTTTTTTTCTCGATAGCTGTTCGTGCTGAGGGTACAGACCGTTTAGTCTACTAACGTCACACGAGTTTAAAACAGGGATCGGAAAACCCCCTTTTTTGGTTAACCCAATTGATAGGGAAACCCTATTAAAAAACTTACCAAAAGATAGGGTTTCCCTTTCGATAGGGTTAGTCGACTCGACGTTATGCTTACCGTATTGATAGGGTTTTTGAAAACAAGTCTATGAAATACCCAATCAAAACCCTTTAACGGTAAGCTGTTCTGGGCCTTCGGCCCAGGTGGAACTAGGTATAAATTGCTTGAACACGTTTTAAAACCCCTTCATAAAGCCTTCATAGGGTTTTCGTATTCGGTAAGTGCTTACTTGGGTTACCATTTCGATAGGGTTACCGTATTGATAGGGGTTTTAACAAGTCTATGAAATACCCAATCAAAACCCTTTAACGGTAAGCTGTTCAATAACACCACATTCTACAAATACCACACTTTACAAATGCCACATTCTACAAATACCACATTTTACAAATGACACATTCTACAAATACTACATTTTACAAATGCCACATTCTACAAATGCCACATTTTACAAATGCCACATTCTACAAATACCACATTTTACAAATGCCACATTTTACACATGCCACATTCTACAAATACCGCATTTTACAAATGACACATTCTACAAATATCACATTTTACAAATGCCACATTCTACAAATGCCACATTTTACAAATGCCACATTCTACAAATGCCACATTTTTGCTGATATAGGTATGGAGAAATAACATTTTCAATCACTTGGTCATTTTCGGGTAGTTTTTTTTTTGTTTACAGATTTATTATTATTATTCATTATTGTTTTTCGACTAGCGTCTGTGTAAAGCCTTAAGTTAAGCTATTACTCATTTACCTTCGCCGTAAGCTATAAAAAGCTATAAAAGAGACATAACGATGTTACCCGTATGGAAGAAATAAGATTATTTTCATATAAACTTGTGGGAATATTCCGCGCTTTAAAAATTAAGTTACGAATATGGCTCTTATTGATTATTTGTTTCTTTCGGAGGTGTTAAATCTAGGGAGTTTGCAAGCCCATATAATTCCAAATATGGTAGATACTTAGATAGGGTACCATGTATACAACCTCTTAGGGCGTTCGCTGCGTTAAGCGGGACACGCGCGCGGGTTGACATAGATTGAGAGCGTTTATGCGCTATACTAGCGCCGCCAATCGAAAAAAAATCATAGTCCTTAAATAAAGATGAAATTGTAAATTGTGTTCTTCTAGTGTACTCCGAAGAAGCTTTGTGGTACTTTTTATCGCTTAAACAATATTTTCTAGTCTGTCGATTAGAAGTTTTATTGCTAAAAGTGGCAACTTTGGCAATAAACTAATCGACAGGTTATACAATATTGTTTAAGCAATAAAAAGTACCACAAAGCTTCGGAGGACACTAGAAGAACACAATTCACAGTTTTGCCTTTATTTGAGCACTATGATTTTTTTTCGATTGGCGGCCCTAGTGTAGCGCATAAACGCTCTTAAAGCTTACTCATGCACTGCAAGCATCTCTCCGTCAGAAAACCGACAATCTATTAAGTATATCCCCACACCGTGTACTCGCGCCAGGGACCCGCTTAACGCAACAAACGCCCTTAAAATTGTTATAAAGCCCACACCACCACTTCATGACTGAAAAAAAGGTACCTAACTTGAATTTCTATTCGTCTAGTTAATATCCGATGGAAGATCCGTATCACAACCTCTTAAAACTTGCCAGGTTCATGAACTGCTATAGTTTTACATCTCTTTATTGCTGAATAAAAGAGATGCATTCATAAAACTGGCAAGTTTTAAGAGGTTTTAATACTGAGGCAGTTTCTGTGAATACTTACTTTTTTCTGGCTACTAATAGATATTGTGTGCCCTAGATGTGTGATCGCACTTTTAAATATAAACCACTTTTTTATAACTTAGTTCTTGCTTTCCCTACTAGATGGCGCTGTAACGTAATTTCTCACTTTATGCCTCCGTTGTATGACATGTAAATTTTCGTAAGTCCATTAGGCGCGTGTTGGCAGATAATCTTATAAATAACTTACGACGACATTTTGAATATTTGATGGAAGTCTCAAGGGTTCTATGGTAGGTTAACGAGTTACTCAAGATATTGTCTGTATAGTAACTTTGGTAACTTAAATAAGTATTCAAGCATAAAGCCTGGGTCTCAATTCTGCCAAATGTTAACGTAACAACCCCTCTAATCAGTAGAGGCGGAACTTGAAAGACTGATCGTACTCGATCACGTTTGTTAAGCAACGCCCGGTCCGGCCAGGTGCCGGATGGGTGACCGTTAAGTGGCATTACAACTGAGCACTTCCGTGCTTCGGAGGGCACGTGTCCCGGTTGTTGTCATCTGTACCCTTAGCACGAACAGCTATCGAGAAAAAAAACGCACGTAAAATTACTCGATAGACAATTCTTTATGGAAAATTTCATTTCGCTTATCGGCGATAGATGGCGTTGTACAAATTTCCAATACAAAATTTATCTATCGAATGATTTTACGCGAGTTATTTTTTAGTTATTTTTTAGTACTGATAACAGTCGTTAAGCTAAATTAGAGGCCTTACAGGCGGCTTGATAAACTCTAACACCAAAGGTGGCCACTATTCCTCATTCGATAAGAAGAAGTAGTTTCTTGCATGATTCATTTCCAAGCAATAGTAAAGTAAAATTTGCCATAATTCACTTTATATCGCAGATATTTGCCAGCTACCACCAATTCCAGTTTTCGACACTACTTTTAATATTCTAGTGCTCCAAAAATGCATTCGAGGATCTTTCAAGCACTTTTACAAACAGATGCGATCCAATACTTTTTTGTTACCATCAGCATTTCGTGTGCCAATTCTCGATGATTGCCGAAAGTTAGTGATGTGAAAATTTGATTGAGTTTTCATAATAAATCGAGTCGAACTTCTTTCGCTGGATAAGGAAGAAGTTTAGACACTTTCAGAATTATCATTTTGCGTATTTACAGTGATTTCATATAAAAGTGTATATTTTCATTAGCATTAGCAGTATTGATGATGATAACCTAATTCTGTTGATTATCTTAGTAAAAAAATATCATGTCTGGGTAAAATCTACCTTGATAGGGTAAAATAATATATTGTCTGGGTAATATTTTATCTTGTCTGGATAACAATCTACCTTGTTAACTTTAATCAGACCTGACAGATAGTAGAATAAGACATAATATCTTATTTGAATTAATTTATTTATTTTATTTATTTATTTAGTACACACACAATTTTTACATGAAAAATAATGGCCAGAAGAGTAGTACAAGGGCACAGCTTATTTCCTATTGAAATTTCTTCCAGCTGGCCCGGGACAGGAAAGAACATTGAGAAGGGCAGTCTGTGTGTATCTCGAAGTACTTACAAAAACTTATACCTATTTATAATTAATATCCTTTTTCGTCTGGGTGAAAATCACCTTATCTGGGTTCAAATCTACCTTGTCTGGGTAAATTTACTTTGTCTGGGTAAAATAAATCTTGTCTGGGTTAAAATCTACTTTGTCTGGGTAAAAATGTACATTCTTTAGGTAAAAATATACCTTGTCTGGGTAAAGATATAATATCTTGTCTGGGTTAAAATCTACTTTGTCTGGGTAAAAATGTACATTCTTTAGGTAAAAATATATCTTATCTGGGTAAAATATACCTTGTCTGGGGTAAAAATATACCTTATTTAGGTAAAATATACTTTGCTTGGGTAAAAATATATCTTGTCTGGGTAAAAATATACCTTGTCTAAGTAAAATTTACACTGTCTGGAAAAAAGTTTAGCTAAAAACCTAGGTACCTTACTTCTATCTACTCACCGAGTTTGTTGTTATTGTGCTGATGTTGGTGATGATGCTGTTGTTGTTGTTGCTGCTGTATTTGTGGCATCAGAGCCGGATGCGGCAACTGCAGCAACTTCGGCTCCAACTTCGTGGCTGCTGCCACAGGAATCGGGCCGGCATTTGTCATTGTCGTCATTGTGGCGGCGGGCATCATTAACGTGGACATAGTGAGCATTTTGATTATGGTCACAACACTAGAAACTTTCACTGCTCCATTCTTTTTCTTTTTTTTAATAAAAACTTTTTTCACTAGACTTCGATAAAATTGGGTTTTGTTTTGTATATATTACACTACAGATTGGTGTTATAGTATTTCATAATCACATATTTTGCGATCACTTCCGTTTGCTTTAATTTACAGTTATGTGAAACATCTAATCTATGGACGCGTCTGTAAAAAAATTGTTTTATAAAAAATTACATATCGTTATTTGAAAATGGAAAAGGATTGTATTGTGGCCTTTTTTATATGAGCGTTTTTTTTGTCAGCAAGTATTTAAATGTTGTCTTTTTTGCTATTTTCTTACCCGACTGCAAAGAAAGGGTTATGTTTTTCGCGCGTATCTTGTAAGTATGTTTTGTATGTAATATTCTTTATTACCTCATATCTTTTTAAAATAGTTTTTTTTTACTTCAGAAAAAAGAGAAAAGCTTCAGTGTTTCATTAATATTTAAGATTGTCCTTTTTTTGATGGAGATAAAATAGTAAGATTTCTAATGATACCTAAATGTTTAAAATAAATATTTATTATTTATTTACCTACTTCCTACTTTATTAATATTAAAATTGCTATGAAAACTATAAATTACATGAAAATAATGATAATGGTCATATTACTTCTTTGTTTTTGTAGGAAGAGGGATATCTTAAGTGTAGGTTCTTTAACCGACTTAAAAAAGGAGGTTCTCAAATATAAGATGCATTTGAAAATTGCAAGTTTTACTCACATCATTACTTACTCGTCTATCAAGGAAATTATAAGTACTGTACGAAATTACTGGGCTGTTACGGGGAGTTGGGGAGGAAAGGTTCTGGAATGGCGACCACGCACCGGACGGCGCTCCGTGGGTAGGCCCCCGACAAGGTGGACCGGCGTGAGTGTGAAGGTCGCGGGAAGCCGCTGGATGCGGGCAGCGCAGGACCGATCGTCGTGGAGATCCTTAGGGGAGGCCTATACCCAGCAGTGGGTGTCGTGCGGCTGATATGATGATGATGATGATGATGTACGAAATTATTGTACGAAGTACTTATAATTTCCTTGTCGTCTATAGTTACGAGTTTGATCTAAAAAGTTTGGCGACCCATGGTGTAGATAATAAAGAGGTTAATTAACTTTTTTCATTAAAAACAATAAACAAAAAAGGGTTTTAATCTGTAAAAAGAGGAATGCGTTCATCTGCTTGTCAGGTAATAAAACTGTGTCCGGAATATACATAGATGGGAATATATATGGTGGTTGTAGACTCGTGAACTTGGCAAGGCATCTATGTGTTTGCTTTTAATGTCTATTCCGTGTACAGTTGGCAAAAAAGTAAATAAAATATGTATGAAAGAAAAAGCCTGGAAAAACGGACTACTTATGTTTTTTTTTATTTTCAAAAGTCTTTCAAAGTCAGAGTTAAAACTTTATCGAAATAAGCATGAAAATGAAGCGATTTTGAATCGTCAATATTTTTTTACCCATTCAATACTTTTACCAACAACTGGGTGGAAGAAACTTATCAGCTTTTTTATATCTGTTACAGCTAATACCCGAAGTGCGGCCAAACCTAGTTTTAGCCGGCTAAAACTAGGTGTAGCCGATAGCTGTTGGCTAAAACTAGGTGAACCGATCTGCTTTACCCCTGTAGGTCAGAAATTTGAGGCGAGCGCGAAGCGCAGCGGAGCATGAGCCTTAAATCAGACAACAGAAATTACTTTCTTAATACCCAATGCTACACCTGGTTTTAGCCGGCTACACCTAGTATTAGCCTCGAGCAAATCGGCTACACCTACTTTTAGCCAACAGCTTTTGGCTACACCTAGTTTTAGCCGGCTAAAACTTAAGTTTACCCGCACTTCGGGTATTAGCCGTAAGTGGCCGTAACATATACATAACTTGGCCTCCACCTCACCTGATGTTAAGTGACGGTTAGGGCTGAAAGTGTAAGCGCACTACACCCGGAATCCTCATCACTGAGGAACTGGACGCCGGAACACAACAATTTATCTAACGACTTAGGTAAGACGGTACTAAGCTAGCCAGGCGGGCTTGAAATAAGCCCTACCACCAACCAAACCGAGTACAAATTGTACCCCTCCTGGGAATGGAACCCGGGACCTCTGCATCTTACACGTGTGGGCGAACCACTAGACCACAGAGGCGGGTTACTTGTTTAACCAGAAATCAGAAGTAAAGATATATTCACAAAGTAAAAAGTTTAATTTTACAAAAAATATAATCAACGCATGCACCTACCTCCTTTATTTACGTAAACGTTGTTGATGATTTATTTTTATTTTTCACTGAAATTTGCCGATTTAACTCTCCGCTTTTGATCTTAAAAAAACATAAAGAATTTATGATTATGATCATACTCGTATTGTTTGTTAAGTCGCTTGTTATATTCGCTTTTGATGTCGAAACAAAAAAGTATTTATATATTTTTTTATTTTTCTGTTGACCGTATGTTGCGGACATGTCATGTCAGCTAAAAAGGGTCTATGCCGCATTAATTTAGCACACAACCCCGCGGACATGAGTACTGGCGGCGACATAATCTAGGGATGTTAAGGAGCTCCGTAATCGTATCCGAAACTATCGGATATCCTTACTAATCCTTATATTTGTATTTAGTTAATTAAATAAATCAAAAAAATATTTACTATTCTTTATCATTACTAAAAATATAAATGCGAAATTCCGTTACTTTGTTTATTTATTTGTTACGCCTTAACTAATGAACAGATCATCATGAAATTTTGCATACTCGTTCTCAGGAGTACAGAGAAGGACATAGGGACATCATCCAGGAAAAGTACTGTTCCCGAGGGATAGCAAAAAAGCTTTCCACGCAGAGGAAGTCGCCCCTAGTCTTAAATAAAAATCTATCCGTAACCGTAACCGGAATTTCTGTGTATTAATAATTTGCATGCTTTATTAACAGTGAAACATGAGCACCTTCATTCCCCCGAATGTAACGATTATTTTATACCATGTTTGATGTGAATAAATGATTATGATCCGATGTAAAAGTTAAAAGTTTCGGATAATCTCGGATAGAGGTGAGGTGGAGTCAAAATTAAACACTTTTTGACAGGTTTTTCTACCCGGCTGAACCGTCGGTCGGCCGCCGGTCGGCCGCCGAAGTAATTCAAATTGTTAGGTAAGTATTACTTATGTATAGGTATCTTATTTGTGTTTTACTTTAAACATAAAAATCTAGTTTCCGTTTACATTAAAATTAAAAACGGATAATCCGAAATAATTTCATATCCGTAACCGTATCCGAAACCAGAACGAACGAAGTAGGTATCCGTAATTCCGTATCCAGATCTGGAATTTCATATCCATAACATCCCTTATATCAACGGGGTTTTATCACCTCGAAACGTTGCTAAACAGGCGTACCTACAGGGTGATTTTAAAGTCACGTGACTTAGGTAGGGTTGCCAGATGGTCGGATTGGTCGGGATTTGCCTGGATTCTCCCGGAATTTCAAGTTACTCCCGAAAAATCTAAAAATCTCCCGGAAAATCAGCTGCTCCAAAAGTTCTCTAGAAAGCAACAATTTTCGCGGATGAAACCTGGATGAATTAGTGGATAAAACTGACTAAAAATCGCGCTGCGCGGCCGTACATGTACAGCCATTTAAGTTATACTTTTATTTAAAATATTTATTTCTCCCGACAACAACCGCAAAATCCCGACATTTTCAAATTTTCTCCAGATATTTTGGACTTCAGATCTGGCAGCCCTAGACTTAGGGTGTGTTCAGTTCATGAAACTGAACAAGTTTTTCTAAGTAATAGGTCGCTAACGTCAACAATTTTGGGCTTACCCTGATTTGTACGATTTTTTTCATATTTCGCCCTTTGCGATGTTCAGTTTCATGGACTGAACAGAAATCTACGTACCGAGACGAAATCGGCGGTCGAATAATTGTATTGTATTTATGAAAAAATACAATACAATTATTCACATCGCCCGAAAAGATGGACACAACCTCGAACAACTGATGGTCACTGGCAAGGTCGATGGCAAACGGCCGAGAGGTCGAAGCCCAACTAGGTGGTCTGACCAAATCCTCTCTACGCTGAACACCAAGCTACACGATGCACTCCATGACGCTAAGGACAGACAGCGATGGAGAGGCATCGTCAAAGAAAAATTAACTTCCCATCGGGGCAATCACGACCCTCAGTAATGAGGAACACGACGCGAGGAGGAGGAGGATGAAAAAATATAATTAAGGGAAATATAATAAAGGGAAACAATAAATTCACATTTTGGGTATCAAAAATACTGAACATAGCGTACTGAAATACTAAGTGTGCGCCGGACTGAGGGCGACTACAAAAATTGAAAATGGGTAGCTTTAACATACAAATTGAGTAACTAGTTATTCAGAACGGCGAACAAATTCATATTTGGGTAACAACCTTAGGGCACACAAAACATTTAAAATTTGGCATATATTTTATTTAAAAAAGTTGACTATTATCCTAATCGAGATGACAAAAATACCATGTTGGGCAGCTTAAATCTGTAATATAGAGCCTACTTGGTATAATAGTTGCCCACTCAATAGTTTTGTCACTCATTTAGAATTTTTACTGCTAACATAAATTATTTGTCTCCCACTTGTAGTCGCCCGCTTTACATATTTTTTGTAATCCACAGTTAGTAGCCCGTTTAGTTATTTAGTCGCCCAAAAAATATTCCGCTGCCAGGTTTAGTATTTAAGTATCCCATTAACAGTCCCCTTTAATTATTTCCAGACACCCAATTAATTAATTCCCCTTTTAAACTATAATGTGATAACCCTAGACGCAAATTGACTATTGTTTGTGTACCTACATACCTGAATGGGCAAAAGCAAAACACAATTTAGTATAGGGTTGAAGGGATGGAAAGAGTGAGGAAGACATAGAAAGACGAGTAAAGAAAGGACATGCAGTGAATGGTGCCATACACTCGATTATGAGTAGCCAAATCGTATCTACAAAGGCGCGAATGGCTATTCATAACGGAGTGCTGGTGCCGACACTGATGTATGGAAGTGAATCTTGGGTATGGCAGAAGAAGAATGAAAGCAGAATAAATGCAGTAGAGATGCGTTCGGTGAGGAAAACATGTGGAGTCAAATTGAGTGATAGAGTGAGCAATGATGTGATTCGTGAAAGGTGTGGTCTGAAAGCTGATATAGTGACAAGAATGGAGAAAGGAATGCTCCGGTGGTTTGCTCCCTTAGAGAGAATGAATGAAAGGCGAATCACGAAAGAGATATATTGTGCGAATGTGGAAGGAACGATTGCGCAAGGGCGTCCCAGAAAAACCTACGCAGACCAATTTTATTAGAGGTTTTAATAAAAAAGGCTGGTGTACGTTGTGACAAAAACCGTAGGGCATGTATGAAAAGATTGATGGATGTTAATGAAGCGAAAGAAGTGTGCAAGGATCGTAGCAGGTGGCGACCCATAGTCTCTGCCTACCCCCATGGGAAACAGGCGTGAGTATATGTATGTATGACACTATTCAGTTATGTATGTTGTATGAATATATATTTTTTTAAAGTGGCGGATTTCAGGGTTTTCTAATAATTTTCCAGGGTTCTATGCATTGTACTCCATCTTTATCTACCAAATTCGGTTTTGGAGGTTTTTTGTTAAATGTTGTATAGTTTTTAACCAACTTCAAAAAAGAGGAGGTTCTCTGTTCGTCTGTATGTATGTATGTTTTTTGTAGGTAAAGTATTTTTCTCTACTGTGTTGTTTCTTTTCTAAAAACTATTTGATGTCAAAGGCTGTCATATCGTATTAAATATCTGAAGTAGGTACCTTATTCCGTAGCGCAAGTGTGAAAGCTTTTTCTAGTTGCCATTATATAACACTTAATCTTGAAAGCAACACTTAACTAACATAATAATCTGAGCTAAAGGCTAACAAAGGGGCAAAATTAGGTATGTACCTAGTTATTTATAGGTAAAGGTTTTTTTGAGAATTCGCCTCTGTTCAACTGAAAGTGTAGCAAAAGAACTATAGGCCAAAGGGAATTCTTTATGTAGATCTTACTATGGAGAGAGACTTGTTTAATGTTTTTTCAACACACTTGCTCGTAAAGTGAGCCCTAATACATCGCTTTTAGGGCCATTAACCGAGCTATAACAAACGCGTGCAATAATATATAAAACACTAGTACGTAATAGAATTAACCCTACAAAGGTAAATAAGTACCTTACTGCAAGTACTATGCGAGTAAACAGAGCATTCCCAATTTAGCCGGGTAATACAGTTATTTTTTTGAGTAACAACAAAGAGGTTTTATGCTGCTGAAAATACATATACATTTTTGGAATAAATAAATGTGAAGTCCTTAATTAAGTCAAACAAATATTTATTATGTCAAATTATTCATAATTCACAATATTTTGTTATAAAATATAAAAATATTTGCATTTCATCACTTAAAATTATAATTTTGAAGTAGGCTGTATGCTCACTCACCCCTTTGTTCGCAAAATATTCTTGCGTTGGGCGTGTGAAAATAAAACCAAAAAAAAACCTGCGCGCCTTTTCCCATAATTATCATTTTTGTTTTTGTCGTATTTGTTGCTGTAATAATAACTGTGGTTTTTCCTCGCAAATGTGTTGAAAAACGTCGTATGAAACTCGTGAGCTCTTGCTTATTGCACACTCGGCTGAGTTACGCCCTCGCCTGCGGCTCGGGCTGCAACCCACATCCTTGTGTGCAATGAGCAACCTAATCTAACTTGTCTCATAATGAATTATTATAGACTTTCTCGTCTTCAAAACCTTGTTAAATTAAGTAATGGGTAACTTTAACTCTAGGGAAAATCATTGGTTAACTTGGAAAAATTTTTGACTGACACAAACTGATATAAACTATACTGTATTCGTTTTAGCGAGGGACTTAAATGTCAAAAGTTTTAGAATCTTCATATAAGTCTTTTAATACGTTGAAATTATCTAAATAAGTTTGTAATATTCTTTTTTTATTAAATTATACTTCTAAGTTAAAGCGACACATCAAGATTGTTTGCATTAAATCTCTAGGTATTTTATCAAGTTGTTTTAACATGGCAGGAAGTTCAAATTCTTAACCAGTTTGAACCAAATTTATTCCCTAGGGTAAAAATAACCCACCTCAACTTAATTGAGACGAAGTTTTTTCAACTCTTTTATTTCAACTCGCTAATCTCACGTTCGTAAGAACAATACAAACGACCTAGTAAAAGTTGTTCAGTTTGATGGTCCCTATATAATATATTCGGTATGAGGGGTTTTTTTGTTACACATTATACAGGATGTATTTGTAACCACTCTCCAAATTTGACTTTCAAAATGAAACATGTGTCGGCAAAAAGTTTTGGTCATCCCATACTAAACTGATCACGTGATCTCTTTGATCTGTATGAAAACTCATTTTTTTTACATATTTGACCCTATGTTTCATGGAGAAAGTTGTTCAGTTTCATGGACTGAACACATCCTTAAAATCTGGAGAGTGGTTACAAATACACCCTGTATAATGTGTAACAAAAAACCCCTCATACCGAATATATTATATAGGGACCATCAAACTGAACAACTTTTTAATATGGGACCAACTTTGAAATCGCGAAAAAAAACAGCTGTCTCTTACAAAAATTAGAAACGAAAATATCAAATTGTATGAAACAGCTGATTTATTTCGCAAGCTCGCACATAAACGTTGCCATTCAACTCGGCCGCACGCAGCTGTGTAGCATACACTCGCAGGCGCGGTCTATTGCACGCGTTACATTGCGTGGAAATGTATGCAATGCTTTTTTAACACCAAAAATTAAAATCGTTTCCCAGCAATAATTTTAAACAGAAATGGTCCTGATGATGGGCAGAATACGTAGACCTCGGCTTCGTTGAGGGTCTTGTTACACCCGGTATATGTGTTGATAAAAAAATTCTGTCTTTCTTTAAAAAAATATATTTCTAAGGTTACATTAAAAAAACTGATGATGAAGTATCATAAAAAGCGTCATATATTCATTTCCTCCACATCCGTTCCCAATATTCGAGACGATTCAATAAAAACCATTATTTATGTCCAAACCAAAGCCTCTGCCACACTTATTCACAAGAAGTGACACTTGCCAAATCCTAAACATACCCTATTTCGTATGCAGAAGGGTTCCTTTTTGAATACCCAATCATGCGTATCAGTTTGAATAAATCTTTTCAGTATATTTTTATTCATGTGTTTTTAGGGTTCCGTAACTCGAAAGGATATCAACCCTTTTATGGTCTTTGTTGTCCGTCTGTCTGTCAAGACATTACGTTATTATTGAATGATTATATACCGTTAATTTTTAAGTATATCTAAAAATGAAAAGGGGACTTCAGACCACGTGAATGAACAACTTTTACTATGGGGCCAACCACGGAATCGCGAAAAAAAGATCAAATCAAATCAAATATATTTATTGCATATCATGTGGTACATAAGGATCTTAAAATTATTTTAGTGCTTACACATGAGCCCTGGAAGGACATAACAATATTGAAGAGAAGTACTTAAATTAAATTTAGATTTATTCACTACCTACTTTATTGCATAGGCTTATAAAATTCGTTAAGATTATAATAACATTTATCAATTAAATAATTATTTAGACATTTAACAAAACTATTATAGTTCTCGATTTCCCTAATATATTTTGGTAGACTATTGTACAGTTTTATTGCCATAGAGTAAGGCCCTGAACCAACTAATGTCATACTAGATTTAGGCAAAACAAATTTATTTCTTTTCCTTAAGCTCATTGCTCCAGTGTAATTATCATCACTGTTTATAAACATTTTTAGGTTATTTCTCACTAATTTACATGTTTCTAGTATGTACAAGGATGTTACTGTTAAAATTTTGAATTCATTAAAAAATGGCTTGCAGCTTGTCATTTGATCATTTGATCTATATTATCTAAGTTTCTATGGAACAGCTAATTTTTTTTCGAGATTCCGTGGTTGGCCCCATAGTAAAAGTTGTTCATTCACGTGGTCTGAAATCACCATTTAATTTTTAGATATACTTAAAAATTAACGGTGTATATCGTTTAATTAAATATACACCCTTTTAATGTAGCTTTTCCCTTATGTAATATAAAATAATGAAATCGAAATAAATAAAACAATATGATGGTAGGTATGACGAGTTTAAATTTAAGTTTTAACAATCAAATTTGTTTTATTTTTGTTTTAACAACAAAAGCGCAATACCTACTCTACTTTAACCCAGTTATAACGACCGATCGTTATAAAGATTAAAAAAATAAGTATAAGGAATATCCTCAATTTAGAAATACAAATGAGCGGAAAAATTTTTCTTATAGGTTACCAATCACCGCAGTGATCACTTGACATTGTTTTGACTTTCCTGAAAATTTAGTTTTTTTTGGTATTTTTCCATGTTTAGTTTATGCATCAAGGTATACTAAAATACTGCTGTGATATAAAAAAATTGTTTCAGTAACAACTGGGTTAACGTATGGAACAGCTGATTTTTTTTCGCGATATCAATGTTGCCCCATAGTAAAAGTTGCTTGTAATCATTAGTGGAACCACCCCACGGCGGGAAAACAACCATTAAAATTTCAGCTTGTATCTAAGCTAAGCTCTCCCTACACACGTACAGATTTGGCTGGAAGGCCGCTCCTCTGCATTCGATCCTTCCGGCCGGGCCTCCACATGTATAGGGTCTATTATTTTATACCTACCTCAGCGATGGAGAGGCATCGTCAAAGAAAAATTAACTTCCCATCGGGGGAATCACGACCCTCAGTAATGAGGAGGATATAGGTATATACCTATATATACTATAGTAAATTCAATGACACACACTTTGTATCATTTCTTAAAAATTATGCTGTATTGCAGAGTGCAGTTTTTAGATCTGCAAATTGCAGTCTACTTATGCGTAGCAGTGTTTCTCTCATTTATTTTTGGCATTTGCGGAAGACCAGCGTCATGGCGTTCTTGAACGCTGCGAATTATGCTAAATAAATGCCTTTTCGTTCATCAATTATCATGTCACCGAATAATTCATTCATTCATTCATTCATTAATTAATTCATTCATTCATTCATACCTACCTGAAGTTCAAATAGTTTAGACCTGTGGTTGACGAGACGAACTATCTACATAAAACTTTATGCAGAACCCTAAGAGTACAAGTCAGACTCGCACTTGTCAGTTTTTTCTTGGAAGAAAGCGGGAAATATTTTGTAAGCCACGGATATATTCAATAATTTAATAAGTGACGGAATACTTTCGTACAACTTGCTGGATATTTCTTATGGCATTTTGTATATTGATTTCATTAAGTTAGATCCAGAAAATGTAGCCAAAATATAAAGTACTAGCTGCCGCCCCTGACTACGTCTGCGTAGACAGGTTTTTTACCCTAGGGAACAGAACTTTTTTCTGGATAAAGGGTACTCTGTGTCCTTTTCTGTACCTCTGACAACGTGTATGTAAAATTTCATGATCGGTTCAGTAGTTCAGTATATTCCAAAAACTCTGTCTTTGTCTTTTTGTTTGAAGTGAAGAGTAATGAAAATAACCTCACTTTTTCATTTTTTTAAGTTTTTGTTGTTATTTTGAGCATAGTGTCAATTTTTGAAAAAGTTAACGTTGAATATTCTTCTATATGTCATTACCTATTTTCTAAATAGGTGGGCACCTAACGTTTCCACTGTTGGGGCACTCATGGGTGGATAAGGAGAATGGGCCATAACCCACTAGGCACATTGCGAATTGGTAGGTGTTAACGCCTTCAAATGCAGCCGGGACCAACGTCTTAACGTGCCTTAAGAAACACGGATGAACTCGAGATAATATATTTTTGGTCACCCATCCCATGACCGACCATTGCGACAGTTGATTATCCTCCGCAATCGCAGGGCCAGGCGCTAAACCTCTGCGCCATCGAGCTCCTTAGATCGGATATATCATAAGGTGTTTAACAAAAACCTTAAGCAGAACTTTTACTATGTGACCAACTCTGAAATCGCGAAAAAAAAATTAGTTGTTTCCGCCCGCAGTTTCACCCGCGTGTTTCCCGTTCCCATGGAAATAACGGGATAAAAAGTATTCTATTTTTTTTTCTAGGCTATCTACTATCTGTGTGCCAAATTTCAATCAAATCCTTTCAGTAGTTTTTGCGTGATTGAGGAACAAACATCCAAACCCACAAACTTTCACATTTATAATATTAGTAGGATAGTAGGATTAAGTCAAAATAGTAGGAATCGGCCAAGTTAATTTATATCCTTGCCATGAATAGTCAAGTCGGCCTAACCTAATTTCTGTTCAGGCCGCCTGCACAGACAAATAAAACCAGTACCAAAACTTTCCAAACTAACCGAAAACAAGTTCTAACAAGTTCTCGAAACACAGTCCAAAGTAGGGTTGCCAACTCTATAAAATAATATTTTGTTCGTGGAGAGTTTAAAAAAATATATTTGGGATTCTAAAAAATATCTATCTAATCTAGGGTCTGTGTAAACTCGCCACTTATTTATTTATTATTATTAGTTACACGGGCGGCGCCCAATTACATAACTAACAGTTAACTTACATCAAACAAATACTAAGTTGTTAGTTTACAATGACAATGACTACTTATGTAAACTCGTCACGTTTTGAAAAGTTCCATACATTGAAAGGAAATTCGCCACTTTTAAAAAAAATGTGTAAATTCTTCACTACAGATAAGTCATGTAATTATTGTAAACTCGCCACTATTGTCGATTTATATCATATTTGCAAGAAGTACCGTTAGCAAGCAAGTTGTCCGCTAATAAATATTTCGCTGTAATAATTGTGACCACGCCAAGATATATTATTACTATTATATTAGGTACTCAAATGGCCAACATGCGTTTGATGTACGCTACGCTTATGAGCAATAGGCGATTAAACCACAAGATGTCGCAAACTTATGTAAATCACAGACTTTGACGTACCTATTGTATGGAATTGACAAGCTTTTGGCACGTAATTTTATAGTTTACTGCTTATTTTAAAGCTTTTATGCGTTCAAACGCATATATGTTGACCTATTTGAATAGGGGGATTGAGCAGAATAATACAAATACTTTAACATTTTACTTTACTTAACTTTTTAACACCAAGTAAAAAGTTGGCAACCCTACCCATAATGGGTGATCTCATCTTAAATGTAAAGGGTATAGGGTGCATTATTGCATGTAATAAAAAACTAAGGTTTGCGGAATGTTAAGTTAAGCTACTTTCGCAGAGGTCAGAAATAGGATGGGTGCGCAAATTTTTCTTTTGTTGTGAAAAGTTTGTTGTTTCTTAAGAATTGGTGGGTTTTTGCCTACGATTGCAAATGTTTATAACTTTTGAACAGATAAAAAAAGTTAAGTGTACGATTTCCTTTTTTTGAATAGGACCACTTATTTACCAAATGGCACAAGTAAAAAACCAGTAAAATAGACCGAGCGTTCTGTACAATTTTTTTTAGGGTGATTCACTACCAGGGTTGCCACCCGTCCCGATTTTGCCGGGACAGTCCCGATTTCGATGATATTGTCCCGCGTCCCGACGATTTTTCAGTTTTGTCCCGATTTTTGATAATAACACGCGATCAAAATACAAGTGTTGATAAAAAATGGGTCCAAATATTTAATAGAATAAAAGACAACAAGTTAAATGCCTTATTTTGCGTTGTATCCCTTCAAATGCTAATATTTTCGAGTATTTTCCCATACGCTTAAATGATGTAATGTCAGAAATCGTTGCTCTGTGGATTATATGAAAGCAGAATTGCAAAAGACATGCCTCGTTCGGAATTCGTAAGTACCTAACTATAAAAATGACGCGGAATAAATGAGAGAGGCCCATAGCAATACAAAATATGCATGGAAACTGGTCAAAATAAAAATGAAACATTAAATCAAAAGTATTTTTTTCCCTTTAGCTAGGTAGTTCTCATAATACCTCTTACTTTGCTGACCTGCCCGCCGTTTCCCTCCATTAATTTTGAGTAACTATTTTAATTACAAACATCCACATAAGTACATTCAATATGTCCTTCGTAAATTTACGAGTGCCAGTTACTAGTCTCTACACTCTCTACAGTAGTTTTACGGACAGTTTTAATGTTTTCAACGTATAAATTTAGAAAATAGACTAAAAAATTTTTCGCCCTTTATGTTCCCAAAGGTGGCAACCCTGTTCACTACTGACCCGTTTTAAATCATAATAATAATAATAATTAAAAAAAACAAAATACTTAAGTCTAGAATAACAATAAAAATATTTTATTGCACACAAAGACAGGACATAATATAACAAAGAAAATCAACAAACAGAGAGTAAAAAAAAAATTTTTTTTTAACTTGATTTGTTACCTTCAGGTAATTCAGGTATGCGTCAGAAGATGAAAGCAAAAGGCTATTGTAGTTGCTATTGCCTGCCATATGGCACTTCAGGCATACGTCAGATGAAAGCGAAAGGCTATTGTAGTTGCTATTGCCTGCCATATGGCACTTCAGGCACGCGTCAAATGAAAGTGAAAGACGAACATGAAACTTGTTAAGGGACCGTAAACTGAAACTTTTAGTGACCATCAAAAAACTTAGCACACCAACTAATAGATAGACGGACAACGAATTGATCCAAGAGTTTTTTCTTTTAAAAAACGAACCCTAAAAAGGACAGGAATTCCTTCCTTCACAAAACAAAGTGTACACTTATATATTCATGAAAGGAGAAGTTACAGAAATAATAAACAGTGTAAATCGTAACTTGGTTAAATATTTAACGTTTGTTTGTAAAGAAAAGTTTTGTTTTGTTTGTTAATTGTCTTCTTATTATTTATTTGTAAAGCGAAATGGGATTGGTATATACGTACTTATTTGTGTAATTTAATTATTGACGTAAACGCAAGGTAAGATACGTCTTACCTTTTACGAGACGATCCTTTAAGGCGGCCATTACATGCTAGAGTCAGTCAAATTCCATCAGTCATGAATAACGTTTGACTGATTGGCTGATGAATCTCCACGAGAAACATTATTAATTTTTTTTTCTATTAATAACTTATTAAATAAAAACCTCTGAGGGCGCCACTTACGGTCATACAACCGCCTTAAAATAATAATGTAATGTATTACTGATTTCAAAATGACATTATTTATATTAGAAACTTTATTCTGATTGTAACCTAAGAAAAATATAGCTGTATTGTAACCTCAGTCTATCCCACCAAAAAAAATAATCTTTGGCCACCCCACCCATGTACAGGGTTGCCTCTTGTAAAAATATTAAGGTAGGTAGAATTTATGTCAAACTTTTTTCGAAATAAACTCACTTTACCTCAAATAATGACTTTTAGCATTGATTTATTTAGAAAAAAAAAATAATCGATTTAACGCCTCGCGTACTGAGTTTTGTGGTACATACAAGGCACGTAATTTTTTGCCATTTTTAATGTCTCTACTTCTGGGGCACAGGCCTTCCTTATATACGGGTGGATAAGGAGGATTGACCAAAGTCCACCACGCAGGCCCAATGCGGATGGGTGTGAACTGCAAATGCATCCGGGACTAACGGCTTAACGTGCCTTCCGAAGCACGGAGCTCTAGATAATAAAGTTTTGGTCACCCATCCCATGAACGACCCTTGCGAAAGTTGCTTAACCTCCGCAATCACTGAGCCATCGAGCTCCTCACAAAATACGCAGGTAACTGACAGGCTTAACGTGCCTTCCGAAGCACGGAGCTCGAGATAATAAAGTTTTGGTCACCCATCCCATGAACGACCCTTGCGAAAGTTGCTTAACCTCCGCAATCACTGAGCCATCGAGCTCCTCACAAAATACGCAGGTAACTGATGCCAAACGCAAGGCCACCGATCGAAGCCCGGACGGAGCGTCCATTGCATAGAAATAACAAGCAGACTGCAATTTGTAGTGAGTTAAAAACCCTGGTTTTTAAACTTTTTTTAGTCTCCGTAATAAATTATTACATTCACGAGTGCCAACCCTATCCCGTATTTGCGTTTCATCTGCCTCGCCCCGGGTACACCTATGCAAATATTGTGCCACTCTGTATTTTTTGCGTACCTATATTTGAATGTAATATGTTTTCCTTTGATTAGTTCTGGCTCATTTGGCCCGTGTTTTGTTGAAAAATTAGTAACCTGAGGCTATTTTAAGTTAAGGCCAGTATAATCGAAATTATCGAAATTTTTGATTCAACGATAAACAATCAAATGTTCTTTATTTTGTGCAGATACAAATATAATTAAGTTGAAGTTTCATAAACGATCTTGATTATTTTACGGTTAAAAATAGGTAGGATTTTCGTATCTTCACTCGACTATAAAAGTATGCGAAGACGAAAAAATTTTTTATGAATTTTATATTTTTTGGATAATATCTACTCAAAGTTTATTAATCCCTTATTTACGAATAATATATAGAAAAATAGGTAAATGACATTTAGAAGAATATTCAACGTTTACTTTTTCAAAAAGTAACTTTAATGATCAAAATAACAACAAAAACATGTATGTAAACATGTATGTAATCTATATTTTTGTAATTATATTGTATGTATGTATATGTAGGTGACCTTCCTACATTTATTTATTATTTACACAAAATATTTTATATTTACAATCATTTATATTTTATCTTATACTATCTTAATTATATTTACACTATTATTATATTTACATAAACACACAAACACGTATTACAATAATATTTATTTAAATAACTAAAACTAATCATATTTATTTACACGTCATTTGCCGTACGTACAAGCCGGACGGCGAAAGTGGAAACACGCATCCCAAACCAGTCCTTTTGTCTTGCGACCCTGCTATCGGATCAGCCGGGCAGCGCGTGCGCACCGATCGCGTACGCCAGTCGAGATCATACCACGACACTGAGCGCTCGCAGCTTTGCCTCAGATATTTTGTTATTGTTCGCGGCTAATGCTTATTGCTATTTGTTTTTCTGCTTCACCAAACTGTTAATTGTGTTTCTCGAATTCTTCCTTCTGCCTACCTAAACTATATCTGTGCCTGTGCGTGATTCTTTCTCCTTCTGTGTACTGTTTTATTTATTTGTGTGTGTAAGGACAATATACCACTCAAACCGTAAGTCAGACTATTTACTGAACTATTTACCTTACCACCAAACTGGTGACCCTATGTCGAACACGGAAAAAGAATTCCAAGACGCAGAAAGCCACACCCAACAAGAGCGCGTGTCCACTGTCATGGACGAGAATAATGCCGGACGTCCTAGCGGACATTCTGAAATCGGCAAAGTGAGCGTTAGGGTGCCTCCGTTTTGGCCAGAGGAACCGGAAATTTGGTTCGCCCAGGTGGAAGGACAATTTGCCATTTCCGGAATTACTAATGACGCGACCAAATTTAATTACGTCATTAGCCAACTGGATAACAAATTTTCGAGAGAGGTTAAGGACGTTATTCTTAACCCCCCGGCTGCCGACAAATATGGCAAACTGAAGACGGAGCTGATTAAGAGACTTACCGCATCCAAAGAAAAGAACCTGAAGCAGTTGTTGATGCATGAGGAGTTGGGCGACCGTAAGCCTTCGCAGTTCCTGCGGCATCTCAAGAGCCTCGCCGGATGTGACGTCACCGACGAATTTTTGAAGACGATGTGGATTAGTCGCCTTCCTACCGGCGTGCAGACGGTTCTCGCCGGCCAGCCATCCACTAGCAATACCGAAGACTTGTCGGATCTCGCAGATCGTGTTCATGATCTTGCCAATACAACACCGAGGGTTGCGGCTGTCAATAATCCAGTGCCTGGTTCAGTCGTGAGTGAGCTGACGAGAGAGATAGCCGAGCTGAGACGGCAAATCCAGAAAATGTCCACTGATAGAAGCAGCCGAGGACAACAACGGACATCACGGCGTAACAGGAGCAGATCTTCATCACGACAGCGGTCGGACTCCAATTACCGAAAGTTCCCGCTATGTTGGTACCACGCGAAGTTTGGTGAGAGGGCAGACAGTTGTATCCGGCCTTGTGACTACAAGGCGGGAAACGCCGGGAGCAGTCGATAATGGCGACTGACGACTGCTCACCTCACTCATCGGGTCGCCTCTTCGTGACTGACCGCTCATCAAAGACGCAGTTCCTGGTCGACACTGGTAGCGACCTCTGTGTCTTTCCACGGTCTTCGCTACGAGAACGACGTGCCCGAAGCAACTTTGAACTCTGCGCAGCCAATGGTTCAAACATAGCTACTTATGGTTACGTACATTTAGATTTAGACTTTGGTTTACGTAGAAGCTTTGCTTGGCGCTTTGTAGTCGCCGATGTTACAAAACCTATAATAGGTGTAGATTTTTTAAACTATTATCAGCTTATAGTAGACGTTAGAAACAAAAAGTTAATTGATCATACAACTAGTGTATCTACTGTAGCTAGTTCTGCTTCTTGTAATGTGCACTCTGTAAAGATCTCCACTGGCGATACTCGTTACCATAAAATCTTAGACGAGTTTCCAGAAATAACCCGTCCTGCTGGTATTCATCGCACTACACCTCATAACACGGCACACCATATCCGCACTACACCTGGTCCACCTGTATCTTGTTCCCCTCGTCGTTTAGCTCCCGATAAGCTGAAGATAGCCCGCCAAGAATTCCAGTCGATGATAGCGAATGGCACAGCCCGTCCGTCAGAAAGTCCTTGGGCGTCACCTCTTCATCTGGCGCCGAAGAAAGACAACGGCTGGAGACCATGCGGCGACTACCGTATGCTCAACGCACGGACAGTGCCCGACAGGTACCCAATCAGGCACATACACGACTTCGCCCACAGCATCTCAGGGTGTAAAATCTTCAGCACGCTTGACCTCGCTAAAGCGTACAACCAAGTGCCGGTAAGTCCAGATGATATCCCTAAGACTGCCATCACCACGCCCTTTGGATTGTTTGAATTCCCGTACATGACGTTTGGTCTACGGAATGCGGGTCAAACATTCCAAAGGCTCGTGGATGAGATGACCAGAGGACTCGATTTCGTCTTCGCGTATTTGGACGACTACTTGGTCTTCTCAACGTCTGCAGAGCAGCACGAGCAGCATCTCCGTATTATCTTTGAACGCCTGAAGAAATACGGAATGCTGGTTAATACTTCCAAATGTGTGTTTGGGGCTAGTGAGGTAACCTTTCTGGGATACCACATCTCAGAGCATGGTACCCGACCTCTTGACGCCAAAGTGCAGGCGATTAAAGACTTCCCTGCCCCCACCACCGTGCGCCAACTCAGGCGATTTTTGGGCATGATAAATTTTTATCGGCGGTTTCTTCCCCAAGCTGCCCAAATTCAAGCGCCACTTCATGCGCTATTGACAGGTAACGTCAAAGGTTCTCACCCCGTCAACTTGACAGGGGACACCTTGACCGCTTTTAACACCTGCAAAGACAGTCTCTCCAGGGCCGCCATGTTAGCACACCCGGACTGTTCTGCTAAATTAGCGCTTGTAACTGATGCGTCGGATAAGGCGATCGGCGCAGTATTACAGCAACTGCGAGATGATGCTTGGGAGCCATTAGCCTTCTTCTCTCGGAAGCTTAGCCCCTCCCAAGAGAAATACTCGCCATAATTGATAGGGAGTTATTGGCCATTTATGAGGCCATTAAACATTTTAGGCATATGCTCGAGGCCAGGCATTTTACTGTCTATACTGACCACAAGCCAATCAGTTTTGCCTTTCATGAAAGGAAGGCCAACTGCTCGCCTAGGCAGTATAGACACCTGGACTTTATCGCTCAATTCACAACCGACATACGCCACATATCAGGCAAAGATAATGTGGTTGCCGATGCTTTGTCGCGCGTCGAAGAATTGAGCGCAACTGTCAGCCTCGAGACACTAGCCGAAAGTCAAACTTCCGACCTAGAACTGTCTAGATTTTTGCAGGATGGTTGTTCCTTGCATTTAGAAAAACGTCTATTACCTGGGAGTCGCATTGCACTGTACTGCGACGTCAGTACCTCGACCCCCAGGCCTTACGTTACGAAATTCTACCGCAGGCAAGTATTTGAAAGCTTGCATTCATTGAGTCATCCTGGCGCCAATGCTTCCGCTAAATTAGTTGCGGAACGGTACGTTTGGCCGGGCGTCAGAAAAGACTGCAAGAACTGGGCGCGTGCTTGCATTGCATGCCAACGCGCCAAGGTCAACCGTCATGTGACCGCACCACTTGGTACATACCATTTACCTCGAGCTCGCTTTAAAGAAATCCACATCGACTTAATTGGACCTCTCCCACTGTCGCAGGGTTATCGGTACTGTCTTACTGCCATTGATCGCTTTACGCGATGGCCAGAAGCGGTACCGATCGAGGACATTACTGCCGAAACAGTGGCCAAGGCTTTACTGTCGATGTGGATAGCTCGGTTTGGTTGCCCAACGACCATCACAACCGATAGAGGCCGACAGTTTGAGTCAGCCTTATTTAAGTGTTTGTCCAAAATCGCTGGGTTTGACCACAAACGAACAACGGCTTATCACCCTGCTTGTAACGGACTCGTAGAACGGTTTCACCGTCAACTGTGTAAAAGAGTAAAAGTGACGGACTTCAAACATCTCCGTACTCGCTCACGCGCCATTGTTAACCAGCGACCATACATAGATCAATATGAGTGTTCGACGGTCGCCGACTGGAAGTGGCACCAACACCAACATCGAGCGCAGTGGTTCTTATCCGGATATTAAAACCGCAACATCCGATTCTACTGAAAGGACACAAAAAACTTTCCGTAATAAAAGAAAATTAGTTGATAATGATGAACTCAAATCTGATATTGGTGACATGAAAAATGAGTTCACTGAAATGAGAAAACAAATGCTATTGATGCAAAATCAAATGAGTGAACTAATGTCATGCCTTACTTCTAACAACAATATGCAAATTGAAAACTTTAATAAATTGAGCAATGACGTATCAGTCATCAAAGAACAAATGAGCAATATAAAATTAACAACAGAGACTATAAAATCTGAACAAGATCATTTGAAGAAAGAGATAGCAAACATACAGGATTTTAAAAATAAAACGGAAATGAAAATAGACGCATTTCAATCAACATTGAACAATATTAAGACCATTTCAAATAGTTCATCCTCCTCAGCAATGCAGTCACAAGAAGAAATTATCACCGAGCTTAACGAACGTAACTTAAGATCCCGAAATATTATAATATCTGGCCTAGTCGAACCTGTCTCCACAGACCCTAAGAGTAGGCAGGATCAGGATAAAACATCACTTCTTGGTATATTAAGAAAAATATACCCCGATTGTCCTGAACCAGAGAGACTTATACGTTTAGGCAAATACAATCCGGAAAAGAGGCGACTGTTAAAAGTAAGTTTTCACTCGAAAGAAACGGCCATTATTATACTACGCAATAAAAAGCAAATTCAAGATAATAACATAAAGATTTTTTCTGATCAAACACCCCAACAACAGGCGTATATGAAGGCGCTTAAAGAAGAACTCGAAAATCGTACAAGTGGAGGTGAAAAAGATCTTTGTTTAAAATATATAAAAGGTGTACCCAAAATAACCGCCGCTGCTCCAAAAAACTCCAACCTCTAGGGCCTAAAGCTGGGGTCTTGCTGTCGCACACAGATAAAAAGTCACAGAATTCTTATGAAGTTCTCAGCGATTATGCACCTCTGACACCAAATAAAAAGTCCCTTAAATGTTTATACGCTAATACAAGAAGTATTGTTACTCCTGGTAAGTTTGATGAACTGGTATGTATTATCCAGTCCCTTCAGAGCATAATACATGTCGTAATACTTTCCGAAACATGGATAAGTTCTGATAATGACGCTAAAAGATTACACTTGCCAGGTTATACTCATTACTATAACTATAGAAAAGGTTCGATCGGGGGAGGAGTTTCAATCTTTGCACATAACAGTCTTAAACATAATCTAATTGAAGAACAGTCCCTTAATGAAAACCATTACTTGTGGATTCACATTAATAAGTTTGACCTGGATATTGGCGCAATTTACAAACCGGGACGTACTAATAGTAATGAGTTTCTAAATTTTTATTCAACACAACTAGAACAAAGAAAAAGAGCAATTGTGTTTGGTGATTTCAACTACGATTTGCTTAGTTCCGAGAAGTCAGTACAAAATTACAGAGAGTCAATCAAAGAAAGTGGCTACTGCATAATCAATAAAATTGATCCACGCTACTGTACCAGAGAAACAGATACCACCAGAACCCTATTAGACCACGTTTGTTCAAATATTAGAAAAACTCAATTTCATCTTTCCATCGTTGAATCCAGCATGTCGGACCACAAACAAATATTCCTCGAAGTAAAGAAATATCAAGTAGAACCAATAAGTACTATTAAATATGACGCTATTGATTACGAAAAACTCTATACTACCTATGAAAACATGGACAAGAAAGACTGTGAATATAATACTTTAGAACAAAATCTGGCATGCAGTATCAATGTGAGTAAAACTAAGAAAACTAAAAAGTTGAATCCTCCAAGACAAGAATGGATACAGAAAGATATTTTAGAAGCAATAAATATAAGAAATGAACACTATAAAGACCATAAACAAAATCCAAAAGACAAAAATAAAGAAGAAATATTTAAAGCAAAAAGAAACAGTGTTAGCAATTTGATAAAAAATTTGAAATCAAAATATTATTATAAGGCCTTTAAAAATTGTAGAAGCAAACCATCCAAAATGTGGTCACTCATAAATGAACTCACTCGAAATAAAGTGAAGGAATCAGCTGCCCCAGTTAAGTTGCAGAGAGGGTCGGAAATAGTTACTGATGAGAAAGAAATCTGTGAATATTTCAATGACTACTTCTCAACTATAGGAGAAGTTTTAGCAAATGAAATACCAAAGAAGTATCATCCGAGTAAGAACATGGAAACGACAACTCACTCACCGGAACTATCACAGCTATTCCCAGCCACTACCGAAGAAGTTATAAAAATTTGTGATCAGTTAGGTAGCAACACGTCCTCAGGTATCGATGGTATTAGCACTAAATGTATTAAATGTTTAAAAAATTTGCTTGCTGAAGACCTAACAAACTGTATAAATAAGTGCCTAGAAACGGGAATTTTTCCCGACAGCCTAAAGATTGCAAAGGTCACTCCTATTTTTAAGTCGGGTATAAGTACTAATCCGGGAAACTACCGACCAATATCTGTACTTCCAGTTCTCTCCAAAATTTTTGAAAGAATATTGTATAATAGAATAGAGAAATACCTAAATTCAATTAATTTTTTCTATAACCAACAGTATGGTTTCAGACCAAAATCAAACACTCTCTCAGCAACGGTAGATCTTATTACTAAACTAAAAACTAATCTGGATAAGAAAAATATAGCGTTAGGCATATTTATAGACCTTAAAAAGGCTTTCGATACCGTTAGTCACGTCATATTGTTACAAAAACTAAATAAAATTGGCATTACTGGAACAGCTTTTAATATCTTAAAATCATACTTATCAGAACGTAAGCAAGTCGTAAAAATAGGGTACCATCAAAGTCAACCTAAACCTATAACCTACGGAATTCCTCAAGGATCAATTTTGGGTCCTTTGTTATTTTTAATCTATATTAACAATATCAATGAAATTGGTCTTAAAGGTGACGTAACTCTTTATGCTGATGACACATCCTTGTTTTATTTTGGTCCTTCGATAGAAACAATAATTAAAGACGCGCAAAGTGACCTTAACTTACTAAATGAGTGGTTTCAATACAATTTGCTAACTATTAATGTTTCCAAAACAAACTACATAATTTTTAAAACTAAAAACAAAAAGATTTCAGATTATGAATGTTTAATGTTAAACGATTGTAAAATAAACCAAATTGATAGCGAAAAATATTTAGGGCTCATTATTGACAGTAAATTGACGTGGCAACTTCATATTGATAAAATTAAAGCCAAATTATCATCTCTGACCGGAGCTTTGAGAGGTATCAGTAGCTGTCTCCCACGGGAAGTGCGCTACACTATATACAATTCTCTTATTAAGCCCCACATTGACTACTTGATCGAGATATGGGGTACAGCCGCAAAATCACATATAAACTTAATACAAAGAGCACAAAACAAATTAATTAAAATCCTTTTTAATTATAATTACTTTACATCTACAGAAAAAATATATAAAGAAACAAAAATATTTAATGTTACACAAACATATACATATTACACTTGTTTACTGATCCGTAAAATAATAACTAAAAATATACACACACAAATTAGTTTCACTAAAAAGAGGCAAATACAAAAAATTCAACTAAGAAATGCAAATGATTTAGTGTTACGGCCCCCTAGAACAAATTATGGCAAAAGAAATATTTTATTTGAAGGTGCACAAATTTATAACAAGCTTCCGAAGGACATTAAAGAAACTCAATCAACGATCACATTCAAAAAACTTCTAAAACATTACATAAGTTCAAATAAATAAATTAACAATAATAAATAGGTATAACTTCCTTCTTTTCTTTTTTTTTTTTTTGAAGTAGGTTAAAACGTTTGAATATATAAACGAACCATAATTTGTATTAATCTATGCGTTTAATCTTATATAGCAATCAATATAGCAATTAAACTAAAACAAAATAAAAATATAAAAATAATAAAAAAGCTTTTTTAATTTAGCTTAAAAATCTAATTTCTAATTTAAGACAATAGGTACAAAAGGAAAAAGAAATAGTCCTAAAGTCTTAATAAATTCCAAACAAGCCACATCTAGCGTTGCGCTGAGCGTAGTTTTTTTATACGTCTTTGTTATCATTGCGCCCGATGCCAGAGGCTCGTGTATTTGTTGTGACAATGTTTTAAAACTACCGTCCATTAGTACGTATCTCTAAAATCTATTTTTTGTTTGTTTAATTGTGTTGTTCTCATGTAAGTGAATTAATGTAAATTCTTAATGAGAATAAATGTCTTAAATCTTAAATCTTAAATCTTAACTGAAAGCGGCGATAGTATGCCACGCAAATGATCGGTGGACTGAGTCATTGCCATGGGTGTTGTTGGGAGTGAGAACGGCCTTTAAAGTGGACCTGCAGGCTTCATCTGCTGAGTTAGTGTACGGGGAGCCATTGAGACTGCCTGGCGAATTTTTTGAACCTTCAGTTCCTGGCACGACCGATGCGTCTGAATTTTCAGCCCGGATTCGAGATTTCGCCAGTAAACTGCGTCCCGTACCTGCTTCACGCCATTGCAGTCCCAAAGTTTTTATTTATAAGGACCTAGGCACATGTGATTTCGTCTTCCTGCGTGAAGACGCATTGCGAGGTGCACTAACTAACGCTTATACTGGTCCTCACAAAGTATTGGCTAGAGATGACAAAACTTTTAAATTGTCACTAAACGGCAAAGAAGTCACGGTTTCTATCGATCGTGTGAAACCGGCCTATATATTGGCTGATTATAGTGTAGAACCCGTACCAGAGCAACAATCAGAAATTCAAAATGAGCGAACCACTCGTAGTGGACGCCGGGTACGATTTCCCGATTTTTATCGCCCTTGACGGTCTCTGGAGGGGGGTGGTGTAGGTGACCTTCCTACATTTATTTATTATTTACACAAAATATTTTATATTTACAATCATTTATATTTTATCTTATACTATCTTAATTATATTTACACTATTATTATATTTACATAAACACACAAACACGTATTACAATAATATTTATTTAAATAACTAAAACTAATCATATTTATTTACACGTCATTTGCCGTACGTACAAGCCGGACGGCGAAAGTGGAAACACGCATCCCAAACCAGTCCTTTTGTCTTGCGACCCTGCTATCGGATCAGCCGGGCAGCGCGTGCGCACCGATCGCGTACGCCAGTCGAGATCATACCACGACACTGAGCGCTCGCAGCTTTGCCTCAGATATTTTGTTATTGTTCGCGGCTAATGCTTATTGCTATTTGTTTTTCTGCTTCACCAAACTGTTAATTGTGTTTCTCGAATTCTTCCTTCTGCCTACCTAAACTATATCTGTGCCTGTGCGTGATTCTTTCTCCTTCTGTGTAATGTTTTATTTATTTGTGTGTGTAAGGACAATATACCACTCAAACCGTAAGTCAGACTATTTACTGAACTATTTACCTTACCACCAAATATATTATGGGTATATCATATTATTATGTAGATGTTTATATAGGAATATGTATTGTTCTGTACCGCATTCGCGAATATCGTTTTTCCCAAAGGTTGACTGGTAGAGAATGCTACTAGCATTAAGTCCGCCTCTTGTGCCATTCTGTATTGTACAATAAAGTTAGTTAAAATAAAATAAAAACATTGAAAAAATGAAAAAGTGAGGTTATTTTCATTACTCTTCACACGTAAAGAAAAAGACAGAGACTGAGTTTTTGGAATATACTGGCCTTAACAAAATATCCAAGAGGCCGCTCGTGACGCGACTTTTTTTCGCCATATTTTCTTTTATCCAACGGGATAGAACTTGGCCTTCACCTCACCTGATGTTAAGTGACGATAAGACCGAAGGTGGAAGCGCACTACACCCGGAATCCTCATCACTGAGGAACTGGCTAACTTACCTCTAACTGCCGGTAAACAAGCAAAAAGAGTTGGCTATGGCGTCAGACAAGGTAAGCTGGTGGTAGCTACTAGCTTGTACAGTCGAGTTCATTAATGAAAAATATATAGGAACATGGTTAATTCTTAATAACATCTAAGAAGTAATGAGCGTATCACTTCCATTTACTAATCATGTATGTGTAATGTAGTCAAATTGAGGTTTGTATGTGTCCAATAATTTTACTAAATTATGGAAAGAATGAATGTGTCTACGCACGCGTCTTGCTATTTTTGTCAGTATACCTAATCAAGATTTTTTTCCCAATATTATTTTTCAAACAATTGATTTTTTAACTTTTTACAGTAGGTAACGTGGTTTGATATGTCCATTTCAAATATTTTTATTAAAAATTAACGGTGTATGGTTATACAACGTATTACAAAACAACAGTAGACAAGGACCATTAAACTGAACAAAATGAAAAATCTTCTGTTTCAATCGTTTTGATATTTTTGTATTAATTTTTGTATGAAACTGCAGAGTTTTTCGCGATATTGTTCAGTTTGATGGCCGTCATGTTGTGTATGAGGGAGAATACACGATCATTCAGACTGACGCCAGACTGATGCAAGGCTGCCAACTGTACTGTTTTTTCTAAGAATTTCATAGGAAAAACTGGTGCAGTCGGCAGCTTTGCATCAGTCTGGTGCCAGTCTGAATGATCGTGTAAGCTCCCTCTATGTCCAAAATAAATGTATTTTCCTTCTTTTTTTGTCCAAGTATATGTATACTACGTCTGAGTAGAATAAAAACGTTTTAGGTCAATTAGGTTGGGTATATTAAGCACTTGCAATATTGCTTTGCTCTGATTAAGTATAACTGAATAAGTAATTAAAAAAACCGGCCAAGTGCGAGTCGGACTCGCGCACGAGGGGTACCGTACCAAAAAAACGGCTAAAAATCACGCTTTTAAGGAAGCTAATCAGTTTCATAGATATCGAGTTTCTGTCTAATCTGTATTTTTTTTAAATTTAAAGATGACTTTAACTTTAAGAATCGTTTCGGTATTTATATTTTATTTAACTAGAAACAAATAAAAAGTCGCAAACTAGCACTTTAATTTTAAAAGCTAATAAAATAGCATTGTGAATGCAAAAAAACTAAATGCACCAGCTAATAAAAAAATAAATTTCTCTTCTTGGTAACAAGTGCTCCGACACTAAAACTAGCTTAATTCAAGTGCAAAACTAAAATATTACCAGTTTTTTTTATTACTGGATCTAGTATAAAAGTTTCATCACTTCGATCCACTGAAATTTCAGTAATAATATACTAAAATCCGCCTGAACGCTTCACCGTATTGAAAAAACCGGCCAAGTGCGAGTCGGACTTGCGCACGAAGAGTTCCGTAAAAAAAAACACGTTTGTTGTATGGGAGCCCCACTTAAATATTTATTTTATTCTGTTTTTAGTAATTGTTGTTATAGCGGCAATAGATATACTTATACATCATCTGTGACAACCGTCCAGCTATCAACGGTTCATGAGATACAGCCTGGTGACAAACAGACAGATGGACAGTGGAGTCTTAGTAATAGGGTCCAGGGGCCTTACAATGAGCTCATATAGCAACCTCAAAGTAATGTTGTTATAGGGACAGAGCTATACATCGCGTATAGCGCCATCTCATTTACAACATTGCTTCGATATTACTTTTGACAGTCATTGTAGGAGGCTGTTTACCCTTTGGGTACGGAACCTTATAAAGACTGGTTTATAGTAAGTATAATCATTGGTAAGTTAATTGAAAAAGGTACGTTGGGTCTACTTAACTGTTTTTGTAACGATTGGTAACGATACGTTTGTAAATATCGTTACTTATTTCTGTTCTGTTTGTGGAGCTCGGTGGCGCAGTGGTTTAGCGCCTGGCCCAGCGATTGCGGAAGTTAAGCAACGTTCGCAAGGGTCGGTCATGGGATGGGTGACCAAAAATTTATTATCTCGAGCTCCTCCGTGCTTCGGAAGACACGTTAAGCCGTTGGTCCCGGCTGCATTTGCAGTCGTTAACACCCACCAATCCGCATTGGGCCCGCGTGGTGGGTTATGGCCCATCCTCCTTACCACCCATAAGGAAGGCCAGTGCCCCAGCAGCGGGGACATCAAAAATGGCTGATGGACATTTCTGTTTTTTTTTATTTTTTTTTTAATTTATTTAAGGCAACAAACAGTCATGTAGAAAAAATTGTTAAAGTTGATAAGTTTCTTGCGCCCGTTCTTCATGCCAGTTATTAGGTAGAGTAAGGTATTGAAATGTTAATTCTCTAGTGGAAAATATTATTAAGGGTTTAAAATAATTTACTACCTAAATCCCTGTTTCCTTTAGCTAAGTTGCAGCAATCTGAAACAAACAAAAAAATTCATTTAAGTATATTTTATTTTATTTCACGTAAATAACTTTGAAACTATCAACGTAATTATAATATATAGACTTCTTTCGCGATGAATTTTATTACCCGACTGCGGGTTATGTATTTCGCGCGTATCTTGTAAGTATGTTTGTTTGTATGTAATATTCTTTATTACCTCATATCTCTCAAACGGCTGAACGGATTTCTATGATTAAGATATCGTTAGATTGGTCTTTTCAGCCCAAGTGTTCTTAAGAAGGTGGCGTTATAAAAAAACCAACATGGCGGCTGTACGGTGCTATTATACGTAGTGAAAAAAAATTTTTTTTTTAGAATACTGCAATATGGGTGTCAAATTAAAGGGCTTATTATAAGGATTTCAAAAAGGTATATAATGACCGTAAAATACAATAACTAAAAAGAGATAAATAAAAAAATTAATTAAAAAAATTTAAAAACCCGCCTGCATAAAAAGACAAGTCGACTGAAAAGATGGAAACAAGATTAAATAAATATTAAAGGCAACATGTCATAATAACATGCAGTCGGAGGCATATAATTCAATTATTCATAATGTCACTTTCTTTATGCATGCCTCCGACTGCATGTTATTATGACATGTTGCCTTTAATATTTATTTAATCTTGTTTCCATCTTTTTACATTAATAACATGGAAAAACTGTTCGACGGGGGATGAAGATTCCACCGCAGAGGAGGAGGCGTAACACCGCAGCCCCAGTCAGATGTTCAACACCTAGGTTGAGTTTAAACGTATAATACTGTGTTCTTAATGCAGTAGGTATAATATTACTGCTGTACTATGCAATAGAAATAACGCTTATGTGGTATTTATGCTCGGTGTTTCTCTGCATGTTCGAATCAGAAATGAGGAGATCTGCAGGAGAACTAAGTTAGTAACCGACATCGCTCGAAGGATTGCTCAGCTGAAGTGGCAGTGGGCGGGACACATAGCGAGAAGAACCGATGGCCGTTGGGGCGGAAAGGTGAATGGCAACCGCGCACCGGACGACGCTCCGTGGGTAGGCCCCTACAAGGTGGACCGACGTGAGGGTGGGTCGCGGGAAGCCGCTGGATGCCGGCCAAGCAGGACCGATCGTCGTGGAGATCCTTGGGGGAGGCCATACCCAGAAGTGAGTGTCATGTGACTCTAAAATCGACCAGCAGCACATCGTCTGCCAAGTCGACCAGTAAATACCACATTACGGACTAAAGATATAGTAGTTTATGATACAAGGTTGGTAAGGAGGTTTTAAAAAACCTTAGCAACCGTGTATTATTTCAATTACATTTGCGAGAAAACATTATAGGTACTACTGAAATTGTAATCTATATTCATATAATAAAACTGTAAATACTAAATATTTGTGCGCGAATTACACAAAAACCGCTGAACAAATTTTGATGGATATTTCACAATTTAGTAGTAGTAGATTGAGGTCCAACTTAAAATCTAAGCTATGTTTCATCAAATCGAATCAAATTCAGTCAAATCAAAAAAAAAATCAAAAAAAAAAAAAAAACGCACAGCGCCGGCGTGCGGTAAAATCAACTTTCCGCACGCTGTACTAATCCGTAAACAAAAACGCACGGCGTGCGGTAAAATCAACTTACCGCACGCTCGACTGTCATCGTAAACTTACATTTTCGAGCAACAGTATTGAAAATTTTATTTAATAGCTACTAGATTGTAACTGAATTGTAGTTAAACGCAAAGCGAGTTTATAAAACCACTAACATTGTATGTTATGTACTAACTACTATTATAAATTCTTGGGGATGAAACGAATATGAATAATGATATTATTAAACAAACATTAACTAACTAAGAAATTAGTAATGACATTTAATGCGTTATGCACAAAAAAGTAGGTATATTTCGGTACTATAATATAAAATGTGAATATTCACAAAGGGGCTGGATTCACCATTCACCCCTTGCTAATTTCTAAGTGCGCGAAGGAACTACTCAAACCCATCAGTAACAAATTCAACTTATCAATGAATTCAGGAATATTTCCCAGCATTTGGAAATATGCTTTGATCACACCAATAGCTAAGAATTCCCAAAGGGAATTAATTACACAATACAGACCTATATCTAAACTTTGCATATTTGGCAAAATTTTTGAAAAAATCGTAGGGCAACAATTGTCTTATGCAGCTCGTCATGAGATTTCTCAAACTCAACACGGTTTCATGAGGTCACGAAGCGTGGAGACTAATATGCTCACATTTACTGACTTCTTGTTGCGTGCTATGGATACAAATACTCAGGTAGACGTCGTGTGCACGGCAGTCTGCTGAGATGGATTGAGTCCTACATTCGGAACAGAAGTCAAGCCGTTTGTTTGAAGGGATATCGTTCTAAAAGTTTACCGGTGACGTCCGGAGTACCTCAAGGATCACATCTTGGGCCCTTGCTCTTTGTAATGTACATTAATGACATAGGAGATGCTATGCGCTTCTCTCAAATTATTTTGTATGCCGACGATGCAAAAGTGTACAGAAAAGTATCCTGTATTGAAGATTGCCATAAGTTGAAATCTGATATTGAGGCACTCTGTAAATATTGTAACGACAATCAACTTTTCTTAAATACTGATAAGTGCTATGCAATATCATGCACCAGAAATCGATCTCCAATACAGTACGACTACATGCTCAATGAAGTTTCTATTAAACGCGTAAAACACATAAGAGACTTAGGAATCATCATGGATGAGCAACTATCCTTTAACTTGCATATAGACTCTATTGTGCAAAGAGCATTTAGGACCCAAGGATTTATAAATAGAATAACGAAACCTTTCAAGCAAATTATAACATTAAAAATATTATATTTTTCATTTGTTAGATCTCTTCTAGATTTCGCAAGCATAATTTGGAATCCCTCGTATAAGAAACATATAGACAGAATTGAAAAAGTCCAAAAAAAAAATATTAAGTTATTAAATTATCGCCGTGATTCCCAGGAATCATATAGCACGACTCTTATTAACGAAAATATTTTAAGTTTATATGATAGGCGTAAACAATTTGACATATCGTTCTTACACAAGATTGTGAATAGCCTGATAGATAGTCCTATATTGTTATCCAAAATTAATTTTATAAGTAAGTAAGTAAGTAGCAAGGCTACCCACACGGTCCAACCGAAAACTAAATTGTTTCGTACCGCCAGTTCTTCACAAAAAATACACGCGAAACTGTTTTATCTCTCGTTCACTGACATTATACAATAAGGAATTTAATCATATAGATTTATTTGGTGTCTCATTGAAGAGTTTAAAACGTACATCGTTTAAAGAATTATGCGCCTGTGGGGTTGTCTCATTTATTTTGAAATATATGTTGTATTAGCCTTTATTTATTCTACTACATAACCACTGTCAGTCAGCGGCACATCAGGTCTTTAGATTATTATTTTTTACTCAAATCTAAGTAATTTGTACCTCTGTTTTTCATAATTAAAGTTCGATAGTTTGTAATGTAACAGTGTAAGCAATCATGATGTACCTACCTATTGTTTACGATACCGTACCAACTAGTATTGTTTAATACTTACTTGCATTTCCACCTTATATTTAAGCTTCATTAATGTAAATGTTATCTAAGCCAATACACAATGTCGATAGGTACACTCTGCAACAGCAAATTGACACGAAACTGAGTAAAGACACCCTAAAGGAAATTATGAATAATAAGAGAGAGAGAAGACTTTTTATGAAGTATGCCAAAAAAGTAGCAGAAATTGTTATAAATAGAAACAAAGATTGACGGGATATAAGACCCAAATGACAGGAATCTAATATGTTAAGCCATTAAAATACAATATGTAAAATTTAATTGCAATACAGTTAATGTAATTCATAATATCAAGATATTATGTATAAAGCAACAAAATGTATAAAACTAATGATATTAATAAAAAGGGTAACAAAGAAAATTGTAAAAGTATAATATGCGCATAACATAAGAATATTCTAATAAGTAATGTAATAAATATTAGATAAGTAGCAATAAATATATTATTTAGATAAGCATATTACACACTGTGTAAACATAATGATTCCCGGCCGGGCAGAAATTGAAATGATGAATTTTAATTTCTGTGACGGGTCTGGGTGTTACTATGTATAATAAGTATATATTTAAAAAGTATATAAGTAGTATATCAGTTGTCTAGCACCTATATTACAAGCTAAGCTTAGTTTGGGGCTAGATGGCGCTGTGTGAATTTGTCCAAGCATTTATTAATTAATAATAATTAATTAATGTTAGAAAATTAGAATAAGTAATTAAATGTATCAAAATTAAGAAAGGAACTGTATTAGAAACTAAGAGAAATTGTTACAATGAGAAAAGAAAAAACAGTATTAATAAAAAAAGAATATGATATATGCTATAAAGCAAGTATAAAAAAGAAAAAGATTGTCAAAAAAGGTCCTGCCAAAAAGCGGGGAGCAGCTGCATAAAAAAAAAATGTTATCTAAGTAATTTTCGGTACTCATTGTATAAAAATTTAGTAAGTATATAAATATCATGTAATTTTTGTAGTGGCTGTTTCGTACCAAAATAAAAAGAAAAAAAAATACAGATGACTATTTAGTAATCATGCAATTTAGTGGTTATACCATAGGTTATGATCCTATGAAGTAAGGTCTTCAAGAACCAAGAAGAGCCTAGAAACCAAGGAACTGGCTTTGGACAGAAACGAGTGGAGGTAAGCTACACAGACAAATGCGCGGCTCGTAAGTTAAGGAGAAGACCCTTGTCCGTTATCTTATTACAAACCCCAACCAATGATCGAGTAAATATAAATATGATTAAAATATTAAGTTTTATGTTTTTTTTAAATAACTTAACAAATATAAATAACGATTTAAGTTGATATAAACCTTATTAATAATAATAAAACTTACACTTTTTCAGGCCATAGTAAGTTATAGCGCGACAATAATGAAAAGGTTCTGTACTCTGTGAAGGGACGCCGCTCAAATGGATAAACAGGCTGTGACCCTCCATTCTATATAATGCCGACGACATAGTGCCGTAATGTCAGCAATATATCTCTGACATCTGGCATTGAGGAAATTCTGTACAATTCTGTAGAAGGCAAATCCCACTTACTACGGGCTACGGACTACGAACTACGAACGCTACGAGACTCCGCGACGCGTCTTCGTAGCGCGCAGCATTCTAATAGCCATTGATAAATTTCATGCGTGTTACCGCTACGCTAGAGTATGAAATACGTTAATGTTCGCATAACTAAGTAATCTGCAGTACCCTTAGCACGAACAGCTATCGAAAAAATAACGCGCGTAAAATCATTCGATAGATAAATTTTGTATTGGAAATTTGTACAGCGCCATCTATCGCCGATAAGCGAATTAAATTTCCATAGAGAATTGTCTATCGAGTAATTTTACGCGCGTTTTTTTATTGACAGCTGTTCGTGCTAAGGGTACAGATTTGCGGGTACGATCCGTTAAAGTGCGAATTTTTTCAAGTAGCAGATTTCTGCACTTTACCTTGCAGATTTGCAGATTTCTGCACTTTAATTTGCATATTAACGGAAGCTACACCAGTAAATCGCGTACGACAGTGAGCAAAATGGCCAAGGCTTCAGAAAATTCCATTGATCTTGATCTCTATTGATAGTAAATTTTACAAAGATGTTTTTTCTGAAGTTTTTTTCATGGCACATAGATCTCAGGGGTTGCGATACCATGAAAATCGGTGTGTGCAAACCAGTCTACCACGAAGGTATGTATATAAGAGAAGCCTGTATATAAGGGAAGAAGAAGGCCGGGAATCGAACCCGGGACCTCTTGCGTCAGTACGCAAGAGGTCCCGGGTTCTATTCCCGGCCGGGCAGAAATTGAAATGATGAATTTTAATTTCTGTGACGGGTCTGGGTGTTACTATGTATAATAAGTATATATTTATAAAGTATATAAGTAGTATATCAGTTGTCTAGCACCCATATTACAAGCTTTGCTTAGATTGTCCACGCATTTATTTATTATTATTATTTATACAAAAGGCGGCCTTATTGCTAAAGTCTAAGTATTATGCAACAAGTAGCTTCTATCCGTGGAAGCTTGTAATTAGCTCTTAAGTACCTATATTTATTTCCATAAGTTGTAAATGATGATGTAAGTTCCCCAAATAAAATTAAATAAATAGCGATATTGGGTGAGAGAAAAACATACGTTGTAAGTGACGTACGTCCATCTGCAAGTGTTGCATTTGGTCGTCATCCAAGTGGACGACCCGTTAAAGGCTACTCTAAGGTTTGTTTACTGCATAATTCTATGCACTATACTAATATTATTTTTAGCTGAATATCCTTTTTTTGTGCGTACGGTCACCAATTTGTGAATATTTGCCAGTCTGTCTCGTTTTATTAGTACACGACAGAACGGGACAGATACCGTGATCGAATTATAAGGGATCCTGTTGATACTTATAACTTATAAGTCACTTATTTGAATAATATTTTATGTAAATATTCGGCTTGTCACTTCCCGTAGAAATTTCAGTAAAGCTAAGACGACACTATACGTGCTTAGCTAAGAGATTTAAATAAATAAATGTTTGGATAATTTCACGCAGCACCATCTAGCCCTAACCTAAACAAAGCTTGACAACAAAACTGAAATACTACTTATATACTTTTAAATATGTACTTATTTTACATAGTAACACTCAAACCCGTCACAGAAACTAAAATTCATAATTTAAATTTCTGCCCGGCCGGGAATCGAAACTGAACACGGTGGTGAGGCTCCCATCCAGTACTTTACTTGTCACTTAAATTAGAACTTTAAATCGAGTGACAAATGGTATATTTCATAATGTCAATTATAGCAGCAAGCAAGCTGACAGCTAGTCGTTGGCTTTTTTTAAATATCAAAATGAAATATACGATTAGGTATGTCAATAAATTTAAAGCTATAATTTGAACTAATGAATGTCCCGTGTTGATGAATGACCTTAATACCATACTATACGTGTCAATTAGGAATTCGCTCGCAACTTGCGTGGTGACCTATAATTCGTTTAAATTGACAAAGACAGTGATCTGCGGCAACTTCACTCTAGAATGTATGGCAAACTTCGATCAAGAATACTGTCCAGTCAGTGTCTCAAAAATGGCACCTCAAATAGCGTCCCACTTACAAACTGGGCGCTGATTTTGCACAAGGTAAGAGTGGTAAAAGATGTGGTTTTTGTACAAAATTAGCTTATTGATTTTGTACAAAATAAGTAATATAAAATGTGAGTTTGTACAAAATAAGAGGTGATTATGTACAAAATAAGCGCCAAGTTTGTAAGTGGGACGCTATTTTTGGTGCCATTTTTAGGGTTCCGTAGCCAAAATGGCAAAAAACTGAACCCTTATAGATTCGTCATGTCTGTCTGTCTGTCTGTCCATCCGTAAGTCACAGCCATTTTATTCCGAAAGTATTAAGATTACACAGTTGAAACTTAGTAGGTAGATGTATTCTGTTTACCGCTTAACGATTTTAACACAAAAATAAAAAAAATAAAAATTAAGGGGGGCTCCCCATACATGGAACTGAAACTGAAAAAAAAGATATTGATGCATGTTGACCATGTGACCGCCTTTATGTCCTACGTAATAAAATATGTTTCCGCAGTTTAACTGTATAATCTGACGTGCTGTCGTGTGTCCATAGTTAATTAATCGTATGTACCTAGATTAGATATGTCACTTGCAGTGTAGCGAACTGCGATAGTATGCAATACGTCTATTCACTAGGATAGTTACTAAGTGAGTAGCTTCGCTCTTAGCAATAAGCAAGGCTTTCCGTTGTGACTCTAGCCAAATAAAATAAAGTAATTCAAGGATAGTGATGCTGCAGCTATTGGTATAAAAAAGTGCAAAAAGGGATAGAAAGTTACAAAATGGTCTACAACATACATTATTATGTATATTTTTTTATTTCTAAATGACAATTTCAGTATAAAAAATACAAAATTCTGTATGTCATTGTCACACCAATAATCGGTCCTTAACTAAGCAAAGCTTGTTGCTACAGTAACTAAATAGCGAAAAGAATACATAAATTGTCTCATCCAGGGATCGAACCCGGAACCACAAAGAAAAAGCGCTTTGAAAACCGGTGTACAAAACCACGCGATCGCGGCGGAACGCGCGAAAATCTTGAAAGTAAATATTTAAAATAAGAACATCAAAACGGTCACCCATCCATCTCACAACCAAACGTAACGTCGCTTAGCCCAAGCCCAAACTTTAACCAACACGATATTATTGCTAATATTATCACTGCATCAGCTGTAGACACATATAAGTATACTTATATATCTGTTTGAACGAACAAAGAGACACGGTTTGCGCATGCGTAGTTAGAGGAGGCCAGAGCCACGGTCGAAGCGTATAATGTTTTATGGGGGGGAAAGAGAAGGGTATACTCATAAATTTGAACGAGGCTGGGCTATATTATTTTGGTGTGTTTGTATATTTATAATTGCTATGTGTTTGAACATTTTGTCAAAGGAACGAAATAAAATTAGGTGATTGCAATGCGATTTTGCGATATACATACTTATTGGTAATGAATTCGGGTTTTCTTTTGAATGATAGTTTTTTAATTGAATGGGTTTATACAGAGAAGAGTTGTCATAACATAAATAATAGTTGATTAGCATTTCTAACATACTTAGAGCCAATTTCATATGGGCCAGATAATGACGTCTTTACATATATTTTCATAAATATTCTAGTCCATTTTTCAGTTAAGCCTATTTTATTTTCAGTGATATTAAGAATGGTATTATTAAGTAAGTACTAACGACAGGAGCTCGGTGGCGCAGTGGTTTAGCGCCTGGCCCGATTGCGGAAGCTAAGCAACGTCCGCAAGGGACGGTCATGGGATGGGTGACCAAAAATTTATTATCTCGAGCTCCTCCGTGCTTCGAAAGGCAAGTTAAGCCGTTGGTCCCGGCTGAATTTGCAGTCGTTAACACCCACCAATCCGCATTGGGCCCGCGTGGTGGGTTATGGCCCGTCCTCCTTACCACACATAAGGAAGGCCTGTGCCCCAGCAGTGGGGACATCAAAAATGGCTGATGGACATAAGAAGAAATACATTTGTTGTGTTCCGGCAGTTAGAGGTAAGATAGCCAGTTCCTTAGTGATGAGGATTCCGGGTGTAGTGCGCTTACACTTTCAGCCCTATCGTCACTTAACATCAGGCGAGGTGAAGGCCAATAAATATCCCGTTTTGGATAAAAAAAATGTTTTTATCATCCTATTATTCTATTCTACTATCTACTTCTACTAATATCTACTACAAAAGTTTGTGGGTTTGGATGTTTGTTCCTCAATCACGCAAAAACTACTGAACGGATTTGGTTGAAATTTGGCACACAGATAGTAGATAGCCTAGATTAAAACATAGGATACTTTTTATCCGGATACTCCCACGGGAACGGGAACCACGCGGGTGAAACCGCGGGCGGCCGCTTGTTTCTAGTACAGGTCTTAGTTATCAACGTATGCCTATAAGTCTAACCCTCACAAGTGTCCGCCCTTTGTCGGGTGTCAATAATACCCGACCCTTTTGACGCTCACATAAATTTGCAGGAGGGTAGAAGGGACCGGTCAATTTACATTTATAAATAGCCAATTTAGTGAAGGAATTTACAGGGACCAGTTTAGACGATTGTGTGTTTTTTGTTACAGAGAGTTAGGAATTTTAATTTATTTGATCACAAGCGGCCGCCCGCGGTTTCACCCGCGTGGTTCGCGTTCCCGTAGGAATATCGGGATAAAAAGTGTCAAGTTTCAACCAAATCCGTTTAGTAGTTTTTGCGTGATTGAGGAACAAACATCCTAACATCCAAATCCACAACTTTCACATTTATAAAATTAGTAGGATAGTAGGAAGTAGGATAAAGAAGTCCCCCCCCTACTCTCGACAGAAATTGGCTTCCATGGTTTCCATTCCAACTCGATCTCGATATTCTCGATCATATCGGGAGTGTTCTCCGCTTGATTCTTCAAATAACAAATTATTGAAACATAAATGTCATCGCTATTCTCTACACATTTTAGTAAAAACAGCATATTTTTTTATTAGATTAAAAAATTTGGTGTTATGTATTTTGCTATATAGTAAAATTATACGTCATAAAGCTATAGCATAGCGCTCACATTATGCGATATAATAGCAAGCTCAGTTGACAGCGTGACAGAACGCTGTGTGCACACAATAGGTTTGATACTGGATAGTCTTAAAAGCTCATCAAGCGACAATGATAATACGGATTTTGATTCCTTCTTGGCTTTTCCGCTATTAAAGCAAAAAAATACCAGACTCTGGATATCAAATCATAAAAAGTTCAGAGGGGGGCGCGTGCTGGTGACTTTAGACTTTTTGACCACATTTTGAAGTTTATCCGCTGCCAGTTTATAAATAATCAAAGCCCACCTCACCTGATGGTAAGTGACGATAAGGCTGAAGGTGGAAGCGCACTGCATCCGGAATCCTCATCACTGAGGAACTGGCTATCTTACCTTTAATTCATTAACGCCGGAGCGGTCGCTGGCGACCGAGACACAATAGATTTTCTATTGTGTCTCATTTTCCGGGCGTTGAAGAGTTAACTGCCGGAACACAACCATTTTTAAATTGTTGTTATGGCGCCAGACTTAGGTAAGATGGTGGTAGCTAGCCAGGTGGACTTGAAATAAGCCCTACCATCAACCAAATCGAGTAAAATTGTACCCCCATCCTGGCAGTCGAACCCGGAACCCTAGCACATGCGGGCGAACCACTAAACCACAGAGACAAACACATACTTAATTATATGAACAGTAGTTTAAATATTTAATTAAGTGTGGATTTGGACCACAGAGTCTTGATAAAAATAGCATACTTTTATTTTGAACTTTAAAGCTATTTTATGTAAAACTTAAAAAAAATCTGGTCTTAAAAAAAACGATTTCATTAAAAAAATTGTTTACGACTATATAAAGGATTAAATTGATGTGACGTCACATAGCCTGTGACCAGCGGATAACCAAGATCCTTCCAACGATACCTCATTTGTTTTAATCTATCAGAAATTATGAGGGAACATAAATTAACATACATACACACCGGTCAAAATCATAACTCTGCTTTTTGCTTTGTCGTTGATTGTTAAAAATAAGCAATAAAGTTGTCATGCTCATACAATACATCAATGTCTATTGACTTACACAAGGTTGTGATATGTGATTATAGCCATATCACCATACATTCCCTAAAGTATTGGGCTTAGGAACTACAAACTAGCACAATACTTCATTTTATAATGTAGACGAGCAGAACGGACTATTCCATTCAGACGAAGTCGCGGGCCATCGCTAGTTATCCTATAACAGAGACGACCTTCAAGTACCAGGCTGTCATAAATTACTAAGAGGTTTCTGTTTTCACATTAAAATGTCAATGGGACCAAAATAGTGCTACGCGCTACGAAGAGGCGTCTCGTAGCGTTTCGTAGTCTGTAGCACGTAGCAAGTGAGTGAATAAAATTTTGAAAGAGCTTTTAATTGTAGTTGATTTTGATTTTATATTTTTGACTGTAAATAAAATATTTTTATTTAACAAATGTACCAATTAATAACAATAATATTTAAAACAATAACATGGAGTTGTAAAGGCAAGTAAAATTAATTGTGTCATGTTCTTTACGTTGAGTCAGATTGATAAGGACTTACTTGGCCGTTCAAGTAAACTGTTAATTGTGTCTTTTTTGAATGTTATTAAAGTCACAAACTAGTAGCGCTGTTATAAAATAATAAATAAATAATAAAAAAAATATTGGCCAAAACTATTTTTACGCAGCTAAGTAGGGCACTGGTTCCCACACTAGGATTCTCTGCGTCGCAGGAGCCAGTCTCTTTCGTACAGATTAAGTTTACAAGAATTATGATTATGTAGTATGAATATATATAAAAATCATAACTTATTGTTATTATGACAAAAGCAAGCAAGCGAAATGAAAAAAATAAAATAAAAATATAATAATAATATAGAAATAGCAAAAACCATTACGTATGCATATTATGTGTGCGTGTTTGATAGTGTGTGTGTGTGTTTGTTATGTTATATAATGACTATTTTAGAATCTTGTAAAGCTATTTATCTATAAAAGTACCAATGTAATTAGTACTACCAATGTAGTTAGCCTTTATTAATAAAGTTCCACAACAAGTGATTGATCTTCCTTTGCATGAATTTAAAAACCATGTTAAAAAAACGCTCATGGGTAAAGGTTATTATAAAGTTGACGATTATCTTATAGATCAAAATGCGTGGAAATGATGTAACACATAACTTGCTAATATAAGTACTTTATTGAAGTAATATAATAACTCTATGTTGTTGCCAATAATTCTGTCACCCTGTTGTAATTATGTATTGTTATGTTACCCAGCCTGCCTAGCATGACCGATTTATATCGCGTGATATAGCATTTTATCGACACTCAACTGTCAAACTCCTTTGTCTTTTTGACAGTTAAACGTGATAAAACGCTATATCACGCGATATAAATCGGTCATGCTAGGCAGGCTGGTAAGGATTAACGATATATTCAAGTTTGTAAATATCGTTACTTATGGCTGTTACAGCTGATAAGTTTCCTGCGCCCGTTCTTCTTGTCATATAAAAAAGTCTGGAACGGGTGGTAGGAAAATATAGACGATTCAAAAGTACTTAATAATTAAGTTTATTTGAATAAAGCTTATTTCACTTTCACTTTCACTTTCAGTAAAAACTAGCTTAAAATACTTAAATGCAAATTGTTTTTTCCTACCATAAGTTTCACTTGGCTTAAAAACTTACGCTCATTTCCTAACTTAACCCTACGTAAGCATTTCCAACTTACTGGCTCCGACATATTTTAGGGTCCCGTCCGAAACGGTGTCGTAAAAGACCGTAGGTTTGAAAGTATTTTGGCTATGCGTCCCTTTGCCCTCATTTTACGAGTCCTATAAACGGAAGGGCAGTAAAACAGTCTGTATTTGTTAATTAATAATGTTAATGAGTTGGAACACTAAATACTTCAGTGAAATAGCTCTTGATTGGCAAAAACAAACGAATTTTTAACTTACTTTATATTTTTACCTTATATTGCTTTATGTCACTGTACTAAACTGTACACTGTACTTAACCCAATGTAGTTGATGTAATCTAGTGACTCCCCATTTAACTACCTTCAGTGAAAAGAGACATAATTCTACAAAACATGATTTTCGAGAATTTGACTTTAAAGTTAAAAAATTTGTTTAAAAAACAAAAAAACCGACTTCAAAAAATCTGCCTCTAAAAAGCAAGAAATAATATACAAATCATTAGATACGCATTACCATTGTTATAATAAAACACGTCTATTAAAGTCGGGTGGGGCTGGAGTACATCTTCCTTTTTTATTCTAAAAGCCCCACCCGACCTCATTTGACGTGTTTTATTATAACAATGATAATGCGTATCTAATGATTTGTATATTATTTCTTGCTTTTTAGAGGCAGGTTTTTTGAAGTCGGTTTTTTGTTTTTTAAACAAATTTTTTATTTTTTTATTTTTAGTGTAAGTACCTTCTGTATTAGGTAGTGTAGGTATATTATTTAGGTAGAAAAAGCGGCTCAGCCAAACGTGAGATAATCGCGGAGAAACATACATACATACAAACTGAATACCTCCTTTTTTTGAAGTCGGTTAAAAAGACTACACAAAGGTATCCCTTCCCCAACAAAAAAAATCATCTAATTCGGTTCATAAATAACAAAATTGTCAAGTTAGTTGACTAAATATCATAGTATTTTCAGGATTACTTGTAAACTACTGAACCGATTTGAAAGAAATTTAAATTAATTGAGAACCTCCTCCTTTTGATGAAGTCGGTTAAAAATCCCTTCATCTGAGAACGATAAAATAAAATAAGTGCCTGTAGACTGTAGATACATGATCTTGTTTTTGAGGATATGCTAACAAAATTTTCATCTGTTTTGTATGCAAATGTCTATCTTTTGGTTCTTTCTTCCAGAAGACATGACCAATCCAGTGTTTGTTAGGGGTTCAAACACAGATAAGCGCTCTACTCGGTTTCTGACATAACTACATGGTGGTGTTTAGATATAAGTCACCTTTACGACACACTAAAGTTGACCCTGGTATAAGTTGCTTCCTCAAAAGCTTCTCAACTCAGCTTTTTCTTGAAATTCTTCGAAGCATCCTTGTTATAGGTATGTTCAGTTATTTACTTGAACTTTTCTCCGCGATTCTTTTCCTCTCGGACGATGTTCGTTGATCTATTTTATTGATTTTGAACCTTATACCTATAGGTACATGAGTTAAATAATAATGTAACGGAATGGGACGAATATCGTACGTTTATCGCGATGCTTTTGTGTAATAGGACACCTCAGCTCGCAAAATCTGTCATTTCTAACTCAAAAAAAATTAAAAACTCTGGCGAGCTTGCCATAATTAAAAGAAAGAAGCCTTAAGGTTCATCCAAACGTAGGGTTGACCTTAAGTTAACATTGAGTTTGACATTGCACTCGACTCGACTGAGGGAAACCTTTAAGTCGAGGGAATTTTTGACAACTATGCATAATCTGTCTCTGTTGTTGAGGTTGAGTCAAGGCTAAGTCGAGTGGTCAACTAAGCAAGGTTAGTGGTTTTTTTATGCTTAACGGGATAGTGCTTGGCCTTCACCTCACCTGATGTTAAGTGACGATAAGGCCGAAGGAAGCGCACTACACCCGGAATCTTCATCACTGAGGAACTGGCTATCTTACCTCATATTGCCGGATTTTTTTTTTTAAATGTTGTTATGGCGTCAGACTTAAGTAAGATTGAGCTAGCCAGGCGGACTTAAAATAAACCCTTCCACCAACCAAACCGAGTACAAAGTCCCCCTGGGAATCGAACCCGGGACCTCTACCTCTTACACGGGTGGGTGAACCACTAGACTACAGAGGCGGTTGAACGGTTGGCGGTGGTCTTCTATTCAATCAACAAGCAAATCCCAATAGAATTAATCTATTTATATAAACAAAAAAAAAGGATCTTTGGATGTTATAAATTTTATCATTTAACTTTTCTAAAAATACTTTTACAGGTAAGTACCTATAACAACATTCTTCTTCTTCTTATCGAATGAGGAATAGTGGCCACCTCTAGTGTTAGAGTTTATCAAGCCGCCTGTAAGGCCTCTAACTTGGCTTAACGACTGTTATCAGATGACAACAGCCGGGACCGACGGTAAACGTGCCCTCCGAAGCACGGAAGCGCTCAGTTGTAATGCCACTTAACGGTCACCCAGCCGACACCTGGCCGGACCGAGCGTTGCTTAACAAACGTGATCAAGTACGATCAGTCTGTCAAGTTCCTCCATGAGCGCTTCATTACAACATTGAAGTACTTAATATTCGAACGGCAGATTTTTTATTGAAAAGGAGCTTTTCCTAAATACGTGATTCATTTACGTCAACTTATTGATTCTACGGCGCTGTGAAAATGTGCCTTATTTCACCTGTTATAAATAACTGAATATTTTAATCTAATACTCATTTTAACTGGTGTCTATTAGGTTGGTACGACTCAACTAAATTGACAGGACTAAAATAATTCTAGCATCCTGTGAATGTCTTTTTAATACAGAAATGAAATGAAATGAAATGAAAAGAAATGAAATGAAATGAAATGAAATGAAATGAAATGAAATGAAATGAAATGAAATGAAATGAAATGAAATGAAATGAAATGAAATGAAATGAAATGAAATGAAATGAAATGAAATGAAATGAAATGAAATGAAATGAAATGAAATGAAATGAAATGAAATGAAATGAAATGAAATGAAATGAAATGAAATGAAATGAAATGAAATGAAATGAAATGAAATGAAATGAAATGAAATGAAATGAAATGAAATGAAATGAAATGAAATGAAATGAAATGAAATTGAAATGAAATGAAATGAAATTGTTTATTTACTTGGAACACAGAAAGAAAAATAAATGGCTGTGACATACGGACGGACGGACAGACAGACAGACAGACTTGACGAATCTATAAGGGTTCCGTTTTTTGCCATTTTGGCTACGGAACCCTAAAAAGGATGGAATACTAAACTTAGTTTAGTCCTGTCGAGTTTGCCGCACACTTTGTTTTCGTTTTTCTGTTTTGTTTCCTACTTTGTGGCCAATAAACGATTTACTTACTTACTTAGGTACTACTTACTGTCGATTCATTTTGTATTCACCATTTCGAGGATGTGTTTAGTCCATGAAACTAAACAACTTTCTCTTAGAAACACATGGCAAAATATGTAAAAAAAAACGACTATTCATACAAATCAAAGAGATCACGTGATCAATTTAGTATGGGATGACCAAAATTTTGTGGCGAAATTCGACACACGTTTCTTATAGAGAAAGTTGTTTAGTTTCATGGACTGGACACATCCTTGAAATTTGGATGGTCAGTTCAGAATTACCCGATATAAGTATAAGTAAGCGTAGTGTCAGTAAATGATACTTAATAACAAGAACTGAAACCTTTTTCCTAATAATAAGTTTTTATGGTACCTAGAGGGGCCTAATCGCGCTAATTTTCAACGATAAAACCAAAGCTTAATCGTTACCGTTTCAGTTTCGTTTACAGAAAAATACTCGCTTTATTTCTTTTTAAATTGTTGAATACTCTGCCTAAGGAGTCTAGGATTACAATCTGGGACAATTTAAGTGAAAATTATGAAGCAAAACCAATTTTTTTTAGGTAAATATAACCTAAATGAGAACGTAACGTTTTTGGTTTTATCGTTCAGAATTACCGCGATTCACTCGTGAATGTATTTTGTACTCTGAAGTTAGTCACTTCAGTTGTACATTGTTAAAGTTAACAGCTGTTGACATTCACAACAAAGAACACACGAATCGGCCATAAAGTTAATATAAGGTATAGTCGGCTTCTGATTCGGCACATGAACTTGCCGGGTAAGGTGAGGTAATTGATACTAGGGCGGGGTGGGGAGTGTCCTTTCCATAGAAATAGAATGTTAAAGAACAACAATGTCAATAAACAGGTGATCCGAAAAACGAATGTATACATTATATATGAGATACGTAAAATATGACTTACATACATAAAATATCACTATATTATGGCAAAGGACATTAATAAACTATATTCCATACTGTTTTCTTCGTCGATAAACGAATAAATGTAGCGAAATTTGGTTTTAGAGAAATGTGTGGCAATATCTTATTTACCTGTGAAAGTGTGATTACTTGGATTGTTTCTTTTTGTCACATCACAATCACTAACGGAACAAGACACCATGGCTCAACGATACCCTTATTTAAAATTCTAATCAAGATTACCAAATATTTTAAAGAAATTGTGATTGCTCTTTTGCTAGGCGGTACGCTAGGGGCTCTTACTGTAAAAAAATGTTGGCACATTGTTACTTAATCCTTTGTTTCTTTTTTTCATAGACCGTGTCCGTATAACCGCTTTGTTGGTCTTCTTGAGCGCAGCGAAAATTTTTCTATGTCTATGGTCCTTTCTGTATGGCTTAGTACTAATATCTAGTTTGTGGTTACGTGTCACGATCGCTAATGTTCTGCCGCTACATCTAGCTTCCTATAAACTCTAAATCATCGGTCTACAGTAATAAAATTATCGTGTTTGCTGAAATCGTAAGAAGTGGACATAAATACTATTCAATTTCATGACAAAAGCTTAAGGCGGTTGTATGACCGAAAGTGGCGCGCTCAGAGGTTTTTATTTAATTAGTTATTAATAGAAAAAGATTTTAATAAAGTTTATCGTGGAGATTTTAGGGCCCATGGGCTAGTATTTTTAGAAGGTATCACTACATGCCTTCGTAGTCATTCGTAGAAGTAGATGATAGCAAATGTGTCAAAAACGGCCACTTTTAGCAGTTTTGCTATCTACTTCTAGCAGTGACTACGAGGGACTAAAATCATAATAATAATATCATAATAAAATACCGTCTAAAAATACTAGACTGTGGGCCCTAAAATCTCCACGATAAACATTTTTCAAATTGTGTATTAGAATTATAATATTAAATATAATTCACCGTGGCGCCACTTTCGCTCAGGGTACCACCTTAAAGCACACAACAGGCGATTGATTTGTCATAGCTCAAGCATTACTGTCATTCAATAATAGTACAGTTAAATGCTCAACTTATAGCACAAATCGGTATAAAAAAGACATATCCGACGCTAAACAGAAACCATATTCCGTAGTTGTTTGTGTGTTGTGATAAGCGAGCACGCAACAGTAACGAAATGTAAAGAAAGTGCAACAGTGATTGCTATAATATTGAAGAGATATCGCTTATGTGGAGAGTGAGTACTGAGTAGTAATTGTAAGATGGAGAATGGTTTTCCACTTGTAGGAAGGCCAAAGGGAAGATCTTCCTCCAGGCTGGGTAGTATTAGCCCGGAGGAAGATATATGGTTGGAATAAGTTGTTTACCTACATAATAAAGTTTGGCGGCTGAGAAAACTCCGTAAGCGAGATGTAGGTTTTCATACTACAGGGTGCTATTCCATTCATTGACATCAGCACCATCTAGTGAACATGGTGAAGAACAGATGCGTTATAAATGTATATAGTGTATATAGGAACACAAAATAAAATGGGACAAAAGCACCGCTCCGGCCGTATTCAAAAACACTACCATCATTTGTTTATATGTTAGTCTTATCATCAGCATTCTAAGAGCTGTAAGGATCAGAGTTCTCAGTTTTGGGATTTCCATACATTTTAATGCTATTTTAGTGGTTTTTTAACGTAATAGAAATAGCTCTAAGAACGCTGATCTGATCAGTTGGGTGTGAATACCGATATGGATCTCCTCCATTCACTCCCTGGATAGCCAGCATCAAATCACAGCAACACATGCCATATTGGAATGGAAATAACTAGAAACTAAATTTAGTAGTTATTAGAATTTAGATATTGTGAAAAAAAAAAGATAGAAAATGAAACATGTACTTAATATTATTATAGAAAGAAAATACTTATGAAGTAGTTGAAAAATAATTACAAGAGGACTGAAAAAAAAATATATGTGTGCGATCTTATTTACCCCTGTGTTGGAAATAATAAAGAAAAAAAAAATAGGTTAACAGCTAGACGGGCATCCCACCCGCTAAAGAATAAATGGTGATGAATGCTAGAAAGATACCGTATGAAGCATGAAAGTGCGAGAAGAATACACGCGAGAACTGGAGTGAATGAAAAATTAGAGATAAAAAGGCCCGGACCTCATGTCTGGGAGCAGAAGTAAAAAAAAAAAAAAAAATTAAAAATCACAGCTCGTTTAAACCCTGGCTGAGAAACAATGCTTCAAAGTTATCTTGTTTTTATGAAAATCGACTGGTGTGTTTGTCCTTCCACCATTGTATATTTTTAATTTGACTCTCCAACAATCTTCACAAAAGCCAAATATCTTTCAATATCATATATCTTGTAGTGGAGTAAACCCCTTCAACAGTGTAATGTCGACACGCGACCCGCCGTCACGAAACGTTTTTATTCGATATTTTTTATGCTTTTTATGTGAACACCCTGTATTAAGTTCAATTATTTATTTTCTCTACTGAACTATAAGTTTTCATAGTTTGTGATTTTCACTATTAACAAGTAAGCATTGAATGGGTACGTTTTTAAGTCAATTAAGTGGTTTGTTTACGTTTAAAGTCGTTTATTTGGGGTCGAAGAAATAACTATATATATAAAACCAATTTCATGAGCATCCGCTCATGGTTTCTTTCAGACAAAATTCTCCGGGGGGCAGGATGTTGACTATTTTTTTTATTTTATGTTACATAAATTACCTCTCAAAAAAAGAAACATTGGTAAAAGAATTAATTCGCTAGCATGAAAACTGCCCGAGATATCACAGTGTGAAATGCGCACAAATGGACTCGATCAAAAACGCTCCATACTAATGGCTTGCACGTTATGACGTCACGCCGTGCTAGTTTGTATGCAACGCATAGGAAATTTGTTCAGCAGCTATATTAAATAATGTGTTTATCAAAATGGTTTCTTCGACAAATTTGCTATACATTTTACGGACTAAATAAAGTTATCATTTATTTTAATAAATTTTATACTTTTTAAATGGACTTGTCCACCCAACTTTGAAGGGTCATAAAACAAATAATATGCAATATATAAAACCAAGAGGTATACAAGCTACTCTAAAAGTTTCATATGTTTACGATTTTTATTAGTATTTCGTTATTTTATTCATTAGTCAACATCCCTATTATGGCGCTAAGGTGGGTCAATCCGAGCGGGTCGATCCGCGATGAAGTGAAATCGAACGTAACTCTACTCACTTTGGGTTCAAATCAGAGCGCGTTCCAACGCGGCGGTTGCGTTGAGAACTTGCACCGAATTCTCAATTTTTACATGTTTTTATTACTTTTCTTCGCTTTCAAGTTAGTTAAAAAAAATCTGTTCAATTAACATTGAAGGTATTAAGATCGCCGATTTTATGGGTTGGTTTTATTTAACATAAACGAATGTTCTGTTTCCGAGAAATTTTGCAAATAAGACCAGAAACAGGGTCCACGGAATATTTTTTTACATCAAAGGTGGTAACATTTTTATAAATGCATTCAATTAAATCTATTGTGTATTATTTCAAGTACATTATATATTTTTTTCATGATAGCTTGACGCGCGTAATCTTTCAATAATTTGAATTGAAGGGACTAACGGCTTTTGTGGGAAGCAGTTAGAAGGAATGATATTATATTAATAAAAAATAATAAATATTTTTTACGATTACAATATTAGTTTAAGGGCCTTATATACCTTAAAAAAACACCCTCATCTTAATTAAATTTATTGCTCGCTAAGTATATAATGTGTCGAAAATTCCTGATTGAAGCTATAGTTTATTTCCAAACAATAACCTCTCAAATATATACTCATCAACTTTGTCAGTTGTTATTTTCATACAAACGAGGTAACTTTGAACCTTTGGTTTTCTGCCAGGGATGTACCGTGCTGTGATCTGATGATGGCCATCCAGGGAGATTCCGATCGCTATACACACCCAACTGATCTGATCAGCATTCTAAAAGATTGATGGGTCAGAGTTCTCAGTTTCAGGATTTCCATACATTTTCATGCTATTTTCGGGTTTTTTTAAACATGTCCATTAATCTTTTAGAATGCTTGTCAGATCAGTTGGGTGTGTATAGCGATCTGAATCTCCTCCATTCACTCCCTGGATAGCCATCATCAGATCACAGCACAGTACATCCCTGGCAGAAAACCTAGGCTTCAAAGTTACCTCGTTTGTATGAAAATAACACCTGTATCCCTAGACAAAGTTGATGTGTGTAGTTATTCGTTGTTGCAAAATGTTGCAACTTTAGGCGCTTTTGCCTACTAATACTACTAAAAAGTGTTAAATAAACTGTAACAAGCGAAGTCGCGGTTTACTGGTAGTACTAAACTAAGGTTAAGTTAGACTTATTTAGGATTCCGTCCTCGTAGCGACCAAATGTCAGTTATTTGTCAAACCAAATTGGTCGGCAGTTAGCGGGCAAAAGGAAACCATATTTTAACGATCAGTAATTAAACAACGTGTTACAAAAATACGAGTAATGCCGAATATGGTAGATAGGGACCATCAAACTGAACAACTTTTATAACGGTACCAACTCTGAAATCGCGAAAAAATAATCAGTACCCTATCGAAAAAAATAACTCGCGTAAAATCATTCGATAGTTAAATTTTGTATTGGAAATTTGTACAACGCCATCTATCGCCGATAAGCGAAATGAAATTTTCAATAGAGAATTAATTGTCTATCGAGTAATTTTACGTGCGTTTTTTTTCTCGATAGCTGTTCGTGCAAAGGGTACAGATGTTATATTTTGATGAAACAGCAATTTTTTTCGCGATTTTAGATTTGGTCCCATAGTAAAAGTTGTTTATTTTGATAGTCCCTATCTGCCATATTCGACTATAGGGTTATTTGTAGTGTCCATCGTAATTACCTAAGTATTATTGCAAATACTTTGTTACTATCGTCACAACTAACTACTCAACCGATTAGTTATCATGAAATTACTAGCGGCCGCCCGCGGTTTCACCCGCGTGGTTCCCGTTCCCGTGGGAATATCGGGATAAAAAGTATCCTATGTTTTAGTCTAGGCTATCTACTATCTGTGTGCTAAAATTCAACCAAATCAGTTCAGTAGTTTTTACGTGATTAAGGAACAAACATGTAAACATCCAAGCCCACTAACTTTCACATTTAAAATATTAGTCTGGATTTAGGTATGCATACGTTGTCAGGTGTATACAAAAGGGCATAGAAAAAGTACTTTGGTACCTACTGTTCCCGAAGGATAAAAAATAACTGTTCGTGCAGATGAACTTAATTTTATTATATTCGATTTATTCAACATTAAAGCTTAAACAATGGGTTTATTTTAGTTTCAGACTGTCAAAAGTGTAAACAATGTTAATTTTAAAGTACTGTAAAGTTTTGTAAACTTTGAGTTGTATACAGACAGAGGCAATTTTATCAGTAATTTAGTTTTCGCAATTCTAAAAGATAGATCAATTTTAGTGGCGTATGTGTACGATCCTCAGTTTTTCCTGCTATATATATATATGTACCTATTTGTATGTTGATAAATACTCATCAAAAAAATAAAACTGAAATTAATAGGTAGTTATATGATATGAACCACACATCATTAGACCTATAGAGTTTCTACTATGGCGACTTAAATAAAAGTATAGGTACCTACATACTAACATAGTGTGTTTTAAATACACAGAACAACGTAATTACTCATAATTATAGAGTTTATTTTGACCTTCCACTAGATTTGAACTGACTTGCGCCGTAGGCAGGAAAGTTCACATCGAAATGTCGTAGGATAATCGTACTAATCGTATCTTTACAAAACTCCTAGTATGATTGCTAAAAGCCGGATAATTAGGATCTGAGACAGATTTTTGCAGAGTAATTTAGGATTTTTACAAAAATCCAGAGTATCATATGTAAATTGCGCATCATTATCAATTTGCGCACACTGATTGGCCGACGTCAACGTTATGGACTGAGAGATGCTCAGATAACGGCTACTACAGTCCTATAAGAAGAGTCATGTTCTGACCAAATAAGACTAAATCGTCTCTAAGATTATCCAATCAGCATTCAAGTTCCAATTGTACGAAACATACTTGATTTTTACAAAGATCCTAAAAATTGCTCAGATGTTTTTTTTATGAACAACGGAATAATTCTTGGCTTTCACCTCACCTGATGTTAAGTGGCGATAAGGCCGAAGGTGGAAGCGCACTACACCCGGAATCCTCATCACTGAGTAACTGTCTATATTACATCTAACCAATAACCATATGGTAATAAAGATTTATAATCATATTCCTAATAAACTAAAAGATATACAAAAGCTCACCGTATTCATTAACCATCTAAAATCATTTTGACAACATCACATACATTGCTCAGATTCCAAGGTAAGTAGCTAAAGCACTTGTGTTATGGAAATCAGAGACAACGGTGGTATCACAAACACCCAGACCTGAGACAATATTGAAAAGTTCATTTTCTACATTGACCCAGCCGGGTATCGAACCCGGGACCTCAAGAGATGGTGACGCCTTGAAAACCGGCGTGCAAACCACTCGACCACGGAGGTCGAATATTGAATATTGAAAACTGCCAGAACACAACATTTATTTATTATTATTGTTCTTATTAGTCAAGATGGTCTTAGCTAGCCACGGTACTTGAAATAAGTCTTACCACCAATCAAACCGAGTACAAATTGTAGACCCCTGCAAATCGAACCCGGGTGGGCGAACCAACAGATCATAGAGGCGGCGGATTGCGAAAATCTATCTTAGATTGCAATTATCCGGTCCGTTACAGTCGACCTAGGATTTTAGCAAAGATTCGGTTTATATGATTATCCTACGACATAATGTCCATCAGCCATATTTGATGTCCCCACTGCTGGGGCACAGGCCTTCCTTATGGGTGGTAAGGAGGATGGGCCATAACCCACCACGCGGGCCCAACGCGGATTGGTGGGTGTTAACGACTGCAAATGCAGCCGGTACCAACGGCTTAACGTGCCTTCCGAAGCACGGAGGAGCTCGAGATAATACATTTTTGGTCACCCATCCCATGACCGACCCTTGCGAACGTTGCTTAACTTCCGCAATCGCTGGGCCAGGCGCTAAACTACTGCGCCACGGAGCTCCACATATACACATCGCTACGACATATACACATCGTCAGAAGATTTAAATTGCATCCAATTTATCAGGTGAACTTCACAATAACCTTTTGCCCGCTAAAATCTTACAGGTCAGAATGTACTCCGTTCGGTCGGATCATTTCTCAAACGTCAGACTGACAAGTCGCCATTTTGTTTTACGAGCAACAGGTCTACCCTCTAAAGTGATTGATTTTGCTTTCTGGTGTGAGAATAACCAATTCATTGTCGGATATTTAATGTAGTTGGTTGGTGCATTTTTTAATAAGGAAGTTAAACATATGGATAGCTAGTGGCTGCTCGTGACTTCGTCTGCGTCGACAGTTATTTCTCTATCATCCGGGAACAGTACTTTTTTTCTGGATGAAAGAATCTCTGTCCTTTATAGGGTTCCGTAGCCAATATGGGAAAAAACGGAACCCTTATAGATTCGTCATGTCTGTCTGTCTGTCTGTCCGTCCGTATGTCACAGCCATTTTTATCCGAAAGTATTAGAATTACACTGTTGAAACTTAGAAGGTAGATGTATTCTGTTAACTGCTTAACGATTTTAACACAAAAATAAAAAAATAAAGATTAAGGGGGGCTCCCCATACATGGAACTTTTCTTCATACCAATACGTGCGGGGTGTCGATAGATAGGTCTTTAAAAAATATGACATTGAGGTTCCTATGACAATTTTTTCGCAAAGTCAACCGTTTGAAAGATAAACACTGCCAAAGTGGTAAAATGTGTGTCCCCCCTCTAACTTTTGAAATTAGAATGAAAAATCTAAAAAAAATATATGCTAATAGATCTTAATAAAAACTTTCAACGAAAATTGGTTTGAACGAGATATATCATATTTTCCAAAACCGCACATAACCTTGTCATTTATACCAACACTGTGAAACCATAGTTATTTTTACAGACGAAAAATGATAGTAGTATTAAATATGGAATGTGCGGCGCGTGGCCCGACACGCACTTGGCCGTCTTTTTTGTACCTCTGACAAAGTAAATATGTATGCGTTTTATTATAAAGTGTCTTTGGTCTTATACTAGCGAACACTTAATTTTATCGACAAGAACATCCATCCTGTCGAAATGACCGCCATATTAACTTTTTATTTTAGGTGGCCCTGCTGAAAAATATTAATTTCTCCGGATCTAGAAGTCCTACATCTAGAAAAAAATACAATTCGAAAGCTAATGATACCATCTAACAAGTAAAAAAAATGTGTAAACTTTCAACTTAAATACGTCGTAAAAAATTACTAAAGTAAATTTTAATCTGAAATATTTGTGTTTTTTTAGTTTTTCTTACATATCTCAAAAACTAGGGCATTTATGTTGTTTTTTCTGCATTATTCTAATACACAGGAATATTATCTACAAAACGACATCAGAATCATTTCTCTGCGTTGCATATTTCGAGAGTTATTGTTGTTGATCAAAACCATAATAGTTAAAAAAAGCCAACCTACTTTATAAAACTTTAAAAAACTTCTTTAAAAATAAACAGCTCTAATAATACACTGCAATACCAATTTCTACTTTTCGCGCTGTTTGTTGTTATGCGATTGCAAAAAGTATTTCATAATTTATGTAAACTCTTGAAAGCAAGATGGCTGCCAACGTTTGGCGCGAAATTACTCAAAGCGGACATTTTTAATTTCGTAGCAACCATCGACAGTAGGAATGTTTTCAAATTGAAAAGGAGTTTTTTCATACAGCCTTCGTACTTCGCTTTTTTACAATAATGTTATTTAACAAAATATGTAATTTGAAAAACTTGTTAGTAGGTCATGGAATTACGAACAGAAGGCGTAGTTTTTATTATTTACTAAAATTACTAAAGTAAAAACTACCTAGTAAAGAAATTGTATAGAAATTCATACACACACGCGGATGGCTGTCTTTATTGGTTCGATCACTTATTGAGTAAAACTTGTACATTTCTTTTTTTTTGTTTTTAAATCATTGTCAAAATTATTTCATTATTTAAACGGAGTAGAGGTATTACTTGGTTGTTATCCTCGCAGTAGAAATTGACCTTTATTTAAGCTGTGTCACGTGGTGTCACTCAACTCACTCGCCTTCAAATAACAAAAGAGGCATAGATTAATGAATGAAATAAATAAATGACGATCTCGTACGTTACCTAATAAGCAAAAGACAATTGCTTAACTCTTGAAAGTAGATTTTTATTGTAGGTACCGCCATAATATATTATAACGTGATAAATTGTTATTATCATATCACGGCAAATTAATGCTAGGGGGCCTGCCTCGCTAGGTAGCTTGCTTTGTGTAGTCGAGCCTTAGGTGCGACATGCTCTGCCTCGAGCGAGCGCGCGCACGGCTAAGCCAAGCAGTGTCGAGTTTTTGGTTTGCTCAGAGGTGCCTCGGGCGAGGCGACTACATTGGTGTGTACGCAACTTATCACGCCAAAACGGATTTGCATGAAATTTGACACACAGTTCCTGGATTAAATAAAACATAGGTTACTCTTAATCCCTGTCAAAGGTTCCTTAGAGTTTTCCGAATGTCAACGCGGATCACGTCGCAGGCGGAAGCTAGTGAATAATAAATTATTAACCCAATCTCCACAAAAACGCGCTAATCACCAAAACGCTCATTAAATAACAAACTTGTGATTAATTCAAAAATGCTGTAAACATACAGAGTTTGACAAGAAGGGTCGCTTTCAACCCGGAACCCCCATGTCATCGCCTGAACCCATAATCCAACGAAGGGTTATATAACATCATAATGTCTCCAAAATTATGTTAAATAATTTATACAAAAACTTCTTTTGGCTGTTCGCCTTTTATTCCTTTGCTTTTTATGTTTCGGCTGTCTGTATTGTGTTCATTGCCTTTAATCAACTTGATTGGTTTCAAAAAACTCTTTTTTAACATAATCTTTTCATAGTTTGATAATGAATTGTAATTTCTGTTAGAAATCGATCGAACTTAGCCTCGATTGAAATCACGGTGTAGACAAATGTTTGTATGTTACACACACCAATGTGTGTATGGTACATTTGTATGGTACAACCACGCGTACATAAGTACTTAGCATTTTACGTACTATCGACAACACAACAGATTTACCACTCCTAAGCTTGCTGTAACCCTTTTACTTAAATCGTTGCTGTAATCCAATTTGGAAGTTACGAGTCATTCTCACCACAAGTATCTTTGATTACTTACCGGGAAGTCTCGCCGTAAACTTTTTGTAAAACGATTTTAGAAATAAAGCTATTTTTTTTTTATTCCTAAGGCAAGGACCGGAACCGCTTACCGTTAAAGGTCAAAGTCAAGTCAAAGTCAAAATAAGCTTTATTCAAATAAACTTAATTATTAAGTACTTTTGAATCGTCTATATTTTCTTACCACCCGTTCCAGACTTTTCAGACATTGAAGCTTCTATAAGGCACAAAATAAAACTTACCAAAGAAATGCAACAATGTGTCACATCCATCTGTCAAATGAAAGCGATTGCGATAGATTTTTAAATAAGACAAGTAATAGCCCAAGTTGTCCGATGGAAGAAGGGAGATGGCGGAATATAGGTTGTGCAATTCCGCTGCACACTCTTCGAAATGTATCAGATACAAAACCGATAACCTTGCAACCTTGCGTCTGTGCGTTTTATGGTGTTACAGCTGATAAGTTTCTTGCGCCTGTTCTTCTTGTCAGCTAAAAAAGTCTGGAACGGGTGGTAGGAAAATATAAACGATTCAAAAGTACTTAATACTTAAGTTTATTTGAATAAAGCTTATTTGAATAAAGCTTATTTGACTTTAACTTTGAATAAACGAACTGTCATGATAAATTAAATGATGATGATCATTCTTTTTAATTAGGTACTTTGTGTATAGTTAAGTTAACTCAAACCATTATGATAAGTTTGACCTTGTCCTTCAATCGATTTTCTACAATAACAATGTAGGTAAAACTTGTGTCGTTTCCCAGATAATTTTTTTCTTTTTTAGGGTTCCGTACCAAAATGGTAAAAAAGGAACCCTTATGGTGTGACTCAGTCTGTCTGTCACAGCTGAATATCTCGAGAACTACTAATGGTATCAACTTGAAATTTGGAATAGTTTAAGATGACGTTTGTCCAACTATTTTGCAAATAAGAAAGATATAAAAAAAATAATTTACAACAGGGACCGAAAAGGGGTCTTAAAATTTTTAAGTGAAGCGACTAGGGCATGTGGGGTATCATAATATGAAAGAACGTTGTTTGCGCATTTTAAATCATTTCTTTCTTTTTTTTTTGGCCGCATAGTTTTCGGCTTATAGTGAAAAATGTAAAAAAAATACCGTTCCCCCCCCTTATCTCCGAAGTTTGCAAAGAGAAAAATCTGAAATAATTCTATGTGATAGTAGTTTATGTAAAGATTACAGGAAAATAAAACGATGTCTCAATATAACACACTTTTTTTGAAATTCAAAAAACAAACAAAAATTATTTAATTCCTCTACCAGTCAACAGATGGCCCTGACCTAAGTAAAATTAAATTAGTTCCACTAACGGTCAAAAGATGGCGCTGGCCTGAGGAAAAAAAATAGTTCCACTATCGGCCAAGAGATGGTGCTGACCTAATACTGCAATAATAATTTTATTATTCTACAGCTCTGCAGTGTATTTAATATGATGGTACGGAAACCCTCGGTGCGCGAGCCCGACTCGCTCTTGACCGGTTTTTTTTATTATTGTTTATAAGACTAAAATCATACAAAAAAACTTAGGTGATGGCTCTGAAGAAGGTTTTCGATTTGATTTGATGTATATACGTCCGACTACTCAAATGCTACTCAACTTTGAGAGGCTTTCAAGCATATAGACGCTGAAACTTTAATCATTTGGTTCCCGCAGTGGGGTGGTTCCACTCATGATTACAAGTATGCAGATGACCTTAAGTTAGCCTTAGAAATTAAGAACGAAGAAGACTGTCGATTACTGCAACATGATATTGACTCTGTGTTTGAATGGGCTAAAAGAAATAAGATGCTATTCAACAATAAAAAGTGTTGTGTCTTGACATTTGGAAGAAAACAAGTAAAAACATGTTACCAATATCTACTGGGAGATGATAATCTTACCCGTGTGGAGTCAACCAAGGACCTAGGTGTGATGTTCGATTCCAAATTAACATTTCATGATCACATTATATTCGTAGTAAAAGAAAGTTTTAGACGCTTAGGCTTCGTCCTACGAAATTCTCGTGATTTTAAGAGTCTTCAATTAATTAAGGTTCTTTATTACGCACTCGTACGTAGCAAACTCGAAGCTGGTAGTTCTGTCTGGCACCCCCATGAAAGCACTTATACTTTGATGGTCGAGAAAGTCCAGAAGGCTTTCCTCAGATACTTGTACAAGCGCAAGTACACATATTATCCTCATTTATATCCGACCTTATTTCTTCTAGGTACTCTTGGCTTAAATTCCCTTAGAACGCGCAGAGCAACTAACCAAATTTTAACAGGATTAAAGGTTTTACGTGGCAGTATTGACAACTCTGACTTGCACAACCAATTGTGCCAACTATACGTCCCCGAACGGTACACACGGCGGCGCGCCGGGCGTCCTCGTCACTTGTTTGTGACGCCGCGCACCCATACAGTGGCACGTGCACAGTCACCTCTTTGCCGCATATTGACTGATATCAATAAGTTTCTGGATAACCAGTCTGAGTGCGATGTGTTTGCGGATGAGTTGAAATTAATCTCAAGAATTTGTTTGTTGTTTTGTGAGAAGGCAGAACCGAAATCCACCTGTGTGTGATTTTATTTTCTATGATTATTTTCTTTTATTGTTATTTTTCCATCATCTTTTCTTTTGTTGTGTGTAAATTACTAGTTACTGTAAGTGGCACTATCCGCCGTTGTAATTAGAATACTTAAATAAATAAATAAATAAAATAAATAAAGCCACTGTTACTATGGGGCCAACTCTAGGCGAAAAAAAGCTTTTCCATACATTAAGGTCGAGTAGGTATCGCGGTTTCGTATGGAACAGCTGATTATTTTTCCCGATATCAGAGTTGGCCCCATAGTAAAAAATGCTTGTAACCATGAGTGGAACCCACTGCGGGAACCAAATGATTTAAGGTGGTACCCTGAGCGAAAGTGGCGCCGCGGTGAATTATATTTAATATTATAATTCTAATACACAATTTTAAAAATGTTTATCGTGGAGATTTTAGGGCCCATGGTCTAGTATTTTTAGACGGTATCGTTACATTCCCTCGTGTGTGTGTGTAGTCACTGCTAGAAGTAGATAGCATAACTGCTAAAAGTGGCCGTTTTTAACACATTTGCTATCTACTACTACGAATGACTACGAGGGCATGTAGTGATACCTTCAAAAAATACTAGACCATTGGCCCTAAAATCTCCACGAGTAACATTATTAAAATCTTTTTCTATTAATAACTTATTAAATAAAAACCTCTGAGGGCGCCACTTTCGGTCATACAACCGCCTTAAATTTCACTGTTTGAGAGCCTCTCAAAGTTGAGCGATGTTTGAGAATTCGGATGTAAGTCACAGATAAAATTTGAGTTGTCTTAATTTTTTTAATATTCTTCACAAAATGTTATAACGTCTTTGTTAAAGATTCCTACTTATACAGGATGTCACCGTAAAAAAAACTACGACAGTAAATAAATTCGAACTTGTACCTAATTTAATATTAGAAGTTTCAAATATTTTATGCTATGAATAAAAAAGGCGGACATCGGAAGCTTTTAAGAATCCGCATTACTGCAAATTGATTTTCAATAAAATATCCTACTAATATCCTACTTCCTACTAGTCCTACTTTCCTACTATAATATTATAAATGTGAAAGTTTGTGGGTTTGGATGTTTAGATGTTTGGATGTTTGTTCCTCAATCACGCAAAAACTACTGAACAGATTTGGTTGAAATTTGGCACACAGATAGTAGATAGCCTAGATTAAAACATAGGATACTTTTTATCCCGATATTCCCACAGGAACGAGAATCACGCGGGTAAAACCGCGGGCGGCCGCTAGTTTTTTCATAAATCTGCTAATCTTTCTTTTTTTTATTTTAGTTTGAAAACTTTTTGAAAATCCCAACTCTGTTTTGGAACACCCCGTATACATAAGTATCGGCAGCCTTCCCGACAAAAGCCTTTTGTTGTCGAGTTTCAAATAGTTAAGCTACAATGTTTAGATAACGTAACTTCGCAAGTTGCGTTGATCAAAACCCGTTAGCAATAATTAGTGTCATGGGTACTTAAATAGTTCAATACATACAATAGGTTAAGAAATATTTTTTCACTCCTCTTGCTCAAAAAGTCCGTCATTGTAACGTACAAGAGCCGAGATAAAATATCATAATAACCCCTAGGGGATAAAGTTTTTTCGTTTTTTATTGTTTGTCTATTACCAATGAGCCTACTAAAACGAAAAAGTCTTTATTCATAATCACGAATAAAAACTCGCTCAACTTAATACTGTTTCTCATTCTTATTTTTGAAAATGGAACTAAAAGCATCTCTTCGGTGAAATCATAGACTTATTTATACTCTGTGCACAGAGTGAATCGTAGAATGCTTTTAAAAGGTTTTAGGTAGCTAGCGCAACTATCTAAAATCTTTTGTGATTAAAAAAATAGCCTATCGTTATCTCATTAATGAGATGAAATTCCCGCGAAGTGAAGTGAGGTGCGAGTTTTTACAGAATCGACAGGCAGGTTTATATAAAATAATAAAAATACGAAAATATGTAAAACATATTTATTATCTTTTCCGTCCGAAATGAATAACTTTTGGACGAATGCACCAAATTAGATAATATTTTTTTTGTGTTTGTTATGATAAGGACAAGGTTTAAAAATCTGTAACTGTAGGTATGCTATGATGATTATAACCCATCAGATAACTGACTTGTAGTTAGGGTTGCCAACATGTTTTTGGCGAAATATAGTATTTTTCAAATTAAGCTATAAAAAATATAGTACACTTAAAAAAAAAAAGTATTTAATAGGCAATTTTTTTTTACATATTTATTTTTAGAAAAACTATATTTTTTCAGTTTTAAATTTAATTTTGCATTTTTCAACAAGTTTTGGACATTTTTGGAGTCTTTTTAGTATCTTTCGCTTTTTAATTGCACTTGAATCGAACTTGACGCACTTGCGTTATCGCTACCACTTTCCATAACTAATTTATCTAAGAATTGATTTATATTTCTCAAAGAAAGAATAATGTTATATTTTGCAGATGATTACCAATAAAATCTTAAAACAAAAATAGAGCAGACCAACCATGACCAAACTATCGTTTGAAGCTTTTGAAATTTACATTGATGCAATAAGACAGATACTTTCAGAATTCAGATACGATATACACTACACGCTATCGAATCAGTCAAAATGCACGATCACAAATTAAAAAAAATTAAAGATTTGTTTCTTAGCGTTTGATGTTAAAAATGTAGTATTTTTGCGTACTATATATTTCTTCAACAGTATATAGTACGCAGACCGGAAATATAGTACAATACTATATATTATAGTACGGTTGGCAACCCTACTTGTAGTTAACCATTATCTTTCAAGGAATTTCTAAAACGTAGAATTCCCTAAAAGATAAATATTCAAAAATGGTGGTAGTTAGCTAGGCGGGCTTGAAGCAAGCCCTACCAATTTAACTCAGTACAAATTATTTCATGCTCTCCTGGGAATCGAACCCAGGACCCCTGCGTCTTACACGGGTGGTACCTACCTGTTACCACAGAGGCAGTTAAAGTTTCTAAAACGTAGTTGTATAAAAGATAAACATTGATTTAACTGGCTTTGAATAAACAGTCTTTGAAAACCTTTGTTGCTTTGATCTCTGACCTTAAATATAGACTGAAATTTAAGATTACCAATTATGTTATTTGAGAGCAATTTATTAAGAGCTTTTTTATGATAACTCTTTTGAAATACGAAAAGAGAAAAATGTAATTGATATTTTTTTCGATTTACATTTGTGATGAAACAGTATTTTATTATATTGGCAGTAATATTAATCATTATTTTATCCTTATTACTACTGGGAACTTGAGGAGCTCGGTGGCGCAGTGGTATAGCGCCTGGCAACAACTTTCGCAAGGGTTGGTCATGGGATGGGTGACCAAAACATTATTCGCTCGAGCTCCTTCAAAAGGCACGTTAAGCTGTTGGTCCCGGCTGCATTTGCAGTCGTTTCCGCGTTAAGCCCGCGTGGTGGGTTATGGCCCATCCCCCTTATCTGCACATAAGGAAGGTCTGTGCCCCAGCAGTGGGGACATTAAATTTGGCTGATGATTACTACTGGAAAACAACCCTTGGATGGATAAGGAGGATAGGCAATAACCTACCACACGGGCCCAATGCGGAATGATAGGTGTTCACGACTTTTGGTCACCCATTCAATTACCAACCTTGGCGAAAGATGCTTAACCAACGCAATCGGACCAAATGGGCTAATCACTTAAGAGTTCCTCACCACTTACCACAATTCTTTTTACAAACTTATTTAACTTGCAATGTACACACATCAACTTTGTCTAGGGATACAATACAGGTGTTATTTTCATACAAACGAGGTAACTTTGAAGCCTTGGTTTCATGCCAGGGATGTACTAAGCTGTGATCTGATGATGGCTATCTAGGGAGTGAATGGAGGAGATTCAGATCGCTATACACACCCAACTGATCTGACCGGCATTCTAAAAGATAGATAATTATAGAAAGCAATTTGTGAATAATAGTTATATCGAAATCAATTACCTCTGAATACATTATAGTACAAATTTGCAGTCAACAGCGCGTCAGGTGATTTTCTTGATTTTGTGATGTTTGTAGCCATATTTGTCGTTAACTCTTGGTTAGGTGCCTAAATGTTTATACTTGGGCTTAGTTTCTCTTCTCCCTTTTTGATTAAATTAAGTAGTTGTTACTGCACTTAGTTAAATAAACCTTAGTTTCGGTTTCAACCTACATTATTTTATTTAAGTTCAAATGATTGAAATGTTACATCCTGTCGTGGAAACTGTATTGGCTTTTGTAATAGTCATTAATCATAGTTTTTAAGGTAATATTGTATGCTGTTTGTTTCCCTTAACCAAATAAACAAATTTTCGGAATTAGGGGTATTTTTGCAACACGTTGTATACGTTCAGTTTGGAAGACAATGCATTAGCTGTGTGACGTCATTCTAAATCCAACATGGCGGGACACCCAAAATGGCGATCAAGTTGTTTTTAATGCACTCCTACAATAAGGGTATCAAATGAAAAGGTTTGCTGAGAATGACTCGAAAAATAAAGTGACGTCACTCTAAATCTAATATGGCGGCCAAAAGTGCAGTCGGCAATAAAAGCTTGTATACCAAAAATTACATTTTTGACAGAAATGTATTTACCCTGTGTCCTGCAACCGTCTCTGTGGTCTAGTGGTTCACCCACCCGTGTAAGACGCAGAGGTCCCGGGTTCGATTCCCAGGAGGGGGTACAATAGGCATGATGACTATTTTTTTTATTTTATGTTACATAAATTACCTCTCAAAAAAAGAAACATTGGTAAAAGAATTAATTCGCTAGCATGAAAACTGCCCGAGATATCACAGTGTGAAATGCACACAAATATGGACTCGCCCAAAAACGCTCCATACTTATGGCTTCCTAGTTATGACGTCACGAATAAGTAGTTTGTATGCAACGCGTAGGAAATTTGTTTGGCAGCTATATTAAATATTGTGTTTATCAAAATAGTTTCTTAGACTTTGCTATACATTTTACGGACTAATTAAAGGTATCATTTATTTTAATAAATTTTATACTTTTTAAATGGACTGGTCCACCCAACTTTGAAGGGTCATAAAAGAAATAATATGCAATATATAAAACCAAGAGGTATACAATATGTTTACGATTTTTATTAGTATTTCGTTATTTTATTCATTAGTCATCATCCCTATTGTACTCGGTTTGGTTTGGTAGGGCTTATTTCAAGTCCGCTTAATTATAAAAGGCTTTATTATTAGCCTTTCATAAATAAATACAACAGGAATCACATAATAATAGTAGATATTTGACTCCACAGCAACGAAAACGTGAAATGTTAACCGCTTATTACAAAGCCTACCGTTTCCTTTGATCTAGCCGCGCTTGTCTCTTTGAAGTCGCCGTTCGAGTTCTTGTTAACTATACAAAGTTATCTTTTAGTTAACAAAGTATATAGTTTGAGTACAACAAGTTAAACTTAAACTATGATCGAAAAACTAGTATATATATCGTGGCTTTGGTCGTTTTATTTTAAAATCATAAATTAAATTAAATTTTAGATCAATCACACTTGTTTTCTTTTCTCTTTTTAGGGTTTCGTAGCCTTTATTTTTCATCACGAACACAAGAACAAAACGTATAGTTGTGGATGTTCCGAGAATAAATACTGTATTTGCTTCTAGGGAATATAATTGGCGTTCGATACATCTTTATAACACAATAAATATTTTATTTATTTTTATTTTATGATTTATTCAGAAAACCAACAGCTATATTAGGTACAGATTGAGTAATTACATATAAGTCTTAAATAAGCCAATTATAGGTTTCCATAGCTATAACAAATTTATATCATTATTACAAAATGGATGTTACAGATATCGTTACAAATACCAGAACATTATATTCTTGTAAGATTCAATTAATTGCATTCGTTAAGTAAATTGACAGAAATTGTTGCTTGGCAACAATTACAGAAACAAAAATCAATAGAAATGGATCATAGGCATTTCAAATAGTTCAATTAGTTAAGCAGCTGTGACTACAATTATTGTAAATACATAAATCTAAAGATACAATAAATTTTAAATTTCTATTATTTTCTTTTTTATTGCGTTTTTAAAACTACACTTCGACATTTTAAAGGGATCTATACTATCAAATTGATTGTTACTGTTCATTGCACGAGCAAGGAAATGATTACGAGCATATTTTGTATGATAGGGTATGGAAATAGATATATATATAGCAAGCAATACTGTGAGTACAAAAGGCTACTCACTGAATGGCTAGGATCAAAAAATTATGATGATATTGAGGCTTTACTAAACTGATTATCGTCTTAAATTACACAAACCAAACAAACACATACACACAGACACACACACACACACACACACACACACACAGGTGTACATACACACACACACACACATACACGCGCGTACAAGCTTTCTTTAGTCGTTTCTAGTATAATATAGTTGCTTTAAATATAATTAAGGTAGTAAAAGTAAGTAATAAGTAACTTAGTTCCTAAATTTAATATTTAATAAGTTTTTATGATTTTATGTTTTAAGTTTTTTATAATAACCCTGTTTTATGGAAGAGCAGTGCCTTCTGATACAGGCCAAATGAGGCTTAAAAGTTGGCATCGGTCCTTACTATTTTTAATTTATAAAAATGTATTTCGTTAATAACAAATAAACTATTTTAAACTATTTTTATGAATAAAACTTTATCTATCTATCTAAGTAGCAAAAACGGAACCCTAATAGATTCGTCAAGTCTCTCTGTCTGTCTGTCCGTCCGTATGTCACAGCCACTCTATTCCGAAAGTATTAGGATTACACAGCTAAAACTTGGTAGGAAGATGTATTCTGTAAACGCTTTACGATTTTTACATAAAAATAAAAAATAAAAAGATTAAGGGGGGCTCCCATTACATGGAACTGAAAGTGAAAACATTTTTTTTCATCAAACCAATACGTGCGGGGTGTCTAGAGATGGGTCTTCAAAAATGACAATGAGTTTTTTAAGACTATTTTTTAAAGTCAACCGTTTGAAAGATAAAAACTGCCAAAGTGGTAAAATGTGTGTCCCTCTAACTTTTAAAATAAGAGAGTGAAAAATCTCAAAAAATTATATGCTATAGATCTTAATGAACACTTTCAGCGAAAATTGTTTTGGACGAGATATAGTAATCAGTTTTTAAAACCGCAAATATAACTATGTCATTCATACAAGCACTGCGAAAAACAAAGTTATTTTTGCAGACGAAAAATGATAGTGGTTTTTAATATGGTATGGTATAAGGTAGCTACGGAACCCTACTGCGCGTGGCCTGACACGCACTTGACCGGGTTTTCATATTTTTGTTACTGTCCATCAGCCATTTTTAACGTCCCCACTGCAGGGGCACAGGCCTAGCTTCCCTACGGGTGGACAAGGAGGATGGGCCATAACCCACCACGCTGGCCCAATGCGGATCAGTAGATGTTAACGACTGTAAATGCAGCCGGGAACAACGGCTTACGTGCCTTCCGAAGCACGGACGAGCTCGAGAGAAATTTTTGGTCACCCAACCTATTACCTGACCTTAGCGAAAGTTGCTTAACCACCGCAATCGCTGGACCATGCACCACTTCGCCATCGACTTAAAGGTATAACTAAAATCTTATAGTTCGATGTCCTGACTTTAACTTTAACCGCCTCTGTGGTCTAGTGGTTCGCCCGTGTAAAATGCAGGGGTCCCGGGTTCGATTCCCAGGGGAGTACAATTTGTACTCGTTTAGGTTGGTGGTTGGGCTTATTTCAAGTCCGCCTGGCTAGCTACCACCATCTTACCTAAGTCTGACGCCATATAACAATAATTTGAAAATTGTTGTATTCCGGCAGTTAGAGGTAAGATAGCCAGTTCCTCAGTGATGAGGATCTACAACATCAGCGTCATGGTGCTCCTCTAGGGTGCTGTGGCATAATGCTGAGTGGGAGCCATTTTAGCACGTATATTAAGTTAGTTTTAAAATGGCATGTTGTGATAATTTGTGTGTGCTAAATAAAATTATATTCTTTCTTTCTTTCTATCAGGTGTGGTGAAGGTCAAGCACTATACCGTTGTGCATAAAAAAACTGACCACTAAGTATTTTCTCATTTTAATCATATAAATCTTTACTCCTTTCTCCCACATATTAGATTCCTAAAAGAAATACTTCAAACGCCTTCTTCCAGTTGGGTGAACTTTAGCGCTGAACAAAGTTTCGTTTTGAGACAAAAAGAAAAGCTTTTTTTATTTGAACCATAGAACTTGGAGAAGCGTCCCGTTTAATCATGTTAAGGGAACCGAAACAAAAAAGAAAATTAGGTAAATTAAAAAAAATATATTAAAATAATCAATGACAAGAAATAAAACACTTTATATAACGGACTATAGCGCGGTTTTATTGAAAGTACTTTAATAGTTGGTAAGTACTAATAATTAATTAGTCCATCAGCCATTTTTTATGTCCCCACTGCTGGGGCACAGGCCTTCCTTATGGGTTGGTAAGGAGGATGGGCCATAACCCACCACGCGGGCCCAATGCAGATTGGTGGGTGTTAACGACTGCAAATGCAGCCGGGACCAACGGCTTAACGTGCCTTCCGAAAAACGGAGGAGCTCGAGATAATAAATTTTTGGTCACCCATCCCATGACCGACCCTTGCGAACGTTGCTTAACTTCCGCAATCGCTGGTCCAGGCGCTAAACCACTGCGCCACCGAGCTCCACATAATTAATTAGATTATTTGTAATGTCACGAAATAAATTGGTATTTTGTTTGAGTTTTGATTATCAAAGTATTTTCAATAAAACCGCGCTAGTATCCGTTAAAAAGATTTTTTTATTTCATCACATATTATTTATATTGATGTGATTCCAAAGTAGATAAAGCACTTGTGTTATAGACAACAGAAATACACTCAGACTTAAAATTAAGACAGTATAGTAAAGTTAGTTTTCTTATTTGACCCAACCGGGATCGAATCTGGGTTCTTAGAGATGGTGACACCTTGACAACTGGTGTACAACTCGAAAAAATACGAAGGTCAACAAAAATGGCATTGTGAATGAAAAAAATCAATAACATAAACTCTTTCCTTTCTCCTTTAAATGTTATATTAACAATTCCTCTTTTTCGTTTACCAACGTATTTTGGTTCAATTACTTTCCCTTGCAAAATATAACGAAGAATTTCGACGCATTATAACATCAAAGGCTCCATTCATAGCTATGCCTGGAATAACATACAATATAAAATGTATGCTTACTAAAATACAGGGTTGCCAAATGGTTGATAAAAATAAATAGAAGTATTTTTAAAACTGAGATTCGGTCGGAGAGTTTATGAAATTCTTATTGTTAAAGAATAATTTTTAAATTTGAGATTTTTGCATTCACAATGCTATTTTTACACAATACTAAAATAATATACTAGAAAAAATACGACTCGCACCAGATCAATACTCGGACGGGAATCGAACCCGCGACCTTTGGATATCCGGTCCAATGCTCTGACCGCTGAGCTACCGAGTCACTAGTGACATCGCCGAATTTCTTCTAGTATATCCTACTCTTACGCTGCAAGCCAGCGTTATTTCACCAATGTGAGGAATTACCTCGACATTCAATTGAAATATCTTTCCAGATATTTTGACAATCGATTAAGATGAAATAGCTATATAATTTTTAAATTTGAGATTTTTGCATTCACGATGCTATTTTAACACAATACTAAATAATATACTAGAAAAAATACGACTCGCACCAGATCGATTCCCGTCTGAGTATTGATCTGGTGAGAGTCGTATTTTTTTCTAGTATATTATTTAGTATTGTGTAAAGAATAATTTGTTTATTTTGATAACCATTAGAAAGTATTCAGTAATAATTAATTTATTAAACCAACAATTTAGGTCCAAACTACGCAGTTTATATAGTAACCTTATAGTAGTAAAAGTATTTTATTTATTTGAACAAAATGTTGATGCAACTTGGTAAGTACACAGATAGTTTATCTGGATTAAAGCATAGATATAATACTTTTTATTTTCCAAATATGGTCCATCAGCCATTTTTTTGATGTCCCCACTGCTGGGGCACAGGCCTTCCTTATGGGTGGTAAGGAGGATGGGCCATAACCCACCACGCGGGCCTAATGCGGATTGGTGGGTGTTAACGACTGTAAATGCAGCCGGGACCAACGGCTTAACGTGCCTTCCGAAGCACGGAGGAGCTCGAGATAATAAATCGTTGGTCACCCATCCCATGACCGACCCTTGCGAACGTTGCTTAACTTCCGCAATCGCTGGGCCAGTCGCTAAACCACTGCGCCACCGAGCTCCTCCAAATATGGAAAAAGCTGGAAATACTATATTTTACAATCAAATTCTAAGTTGTAATTTCATACAAAACAATACTATCGTCTTTTCGATCCGCTAATTAATAACCGTTCCGTATCCAAAATCTGATTTACGATTGCGCAGTGGTTTAGCGCCTGGCCCAGAAATTGCGGAAGCTAAGCAACGTTCGCAAGGGTCGGTCATGGGATGGGTGACCAAAAATTTATTATCTCGAGCTCCTCCGTGCTTCGGAAGGCACGTTAAGCCGTTGGTCCCGGCTGCATTTGCAGTCGTTAACACCCACCAATCCGCATTGGGCCCGCGTGGTGGGTTATGGCCCATCCTCCTCACCACCCATAAGGAAGGCATGTGCCCCAGCAGTGGGGACATCAAAAATGGCTGATGGACAAAAAACATCTCAATTTCCTCAAAAAACCAGTTTTCGCATTCCTTATAACTCTGTTTGGAATTTCAATCAATGTTATTCTTTTGTATGTTTAAAGAAATGGAGAATTCTCGTAGAGTATTTTAAATGCTTATTTGAGATTATAAACACTTGGTCTATCAATCGACATAAAAGAAATTGCAGTTATACATAGGTATCCTTTTTTATTTATGAGTATTTGTGAAGTAAGCATGTTTTTATGAAAATCGCATAGTGGGTAGTTATTTTTGAAGGCCAGTGTATTTTTCCTTAGAATATTTATCAACACGTCGCAATAAAATAGTGTTTTTATATTTGTAAATATAAGTTTTGTAACATTATGAAAGATCAAATCGTTCGTACTAAAGCGATTTAAATACATTTCAGGCATAAGCTTGAAATGTATATAAGCTAATAATAGCTCGCAACATCGCACGACACGACGCACAAAACACAATTTCGACGTAAGGAGGGCTTTTCAAAATGGCATAAAAAAAATTTTTGCCTCACTAGATGGCGTTGATGGTCATGAAGTGTGAAAATTGGCTTTGGAAAATAAACGGATTGTCCTTTAAAAAAGTCATTTTTATTCCTTGGCGTTCGTTGGTTGTTAACGTTGTTTTCATGTGCATTATGTGTTTTATTTTTTCTACGTATACCTATTCTACAGTTTACGCTTTGCCTGTTTATCAACGCCATCTATCGAGCCTACAGTTTTTTGACATATTGAAAAGTCATCAGTGGGTGTGAGGCGATTGGTGGGGTGCGGCTAACTTCACAGCGGACAAATAAGAATGAAACGAATTATTCAGTTATTTAAGGCCAGTATATTCGAAATTATCGAAATTGACCTATTTTTGATTCAACGATAAACAATCAAATGTTCTATATTTTGAGCAGATAAAAATATATGTTGAAGTGTCATAAACGATCTTGATTATTTTACGGTTAAAAATACGATTTTCGTATCTTCACTCGACTATAAAAATATGCAAACACAAAGAAAATTTTCATGAATTTTATATTTTTTGGGTAATACTCAAAGTTTATTAGTCCCTTATTTACGAATAATTTATAAAAAAATAGGTAATGACATATAGAAGAATATTCAACGGTTACTTTTTCAAAAAGTGACTTTATGCTCAAAATAACAACAAAAACATTGAAAAAATTAAAAAGTGAGGTTATTTTCATTTTACACGTAAAGAAAAAGACAGAGACAGAGTTTTTGGAATATACTGGCCTTAACCTATTACCTGTCTATCTAAATCTAGTCGTCCCTTATTAACATAAAATAGACATTCCTAAAAACGGGTTTATAGGTACACTTCTGCCATAAAACTGATGAAGTATTTTAAATATTCCAACTCAAAATTAGCATAAGGCACCGTAGAATGATAACGGTGAAAAACTTCTAAATTATTCACCCAAAATTATAAGGAAATCTGAATTAATTTCAACTCTTCTTAAAATGTACCTTAACGTATAGAGTTTAGAGTTTAAATTTGTTAGTGGTTAAAGATCGATTTGTTTGGAGAACCATATTTAATTTCAAATTGAAAATGACGAATCTACAAAGTTAACTAAAGTTATAAAAATTCAATGACTATTTTAAAAGTTTTTTTGTATGATGAGCGGTTTTCAAAAGGCAGTTAAAAAAAGACGGTTAAATGTCGTTGTTCAACTAAGTACGTAACTTTTTAAGAAAAAAGCGAAGGATGAAAGGAGTCAATGCCAATTTTTGACGTTGTTATGGCAATCTACTCCTCTTCAGTGAGTAATTTTTGCCAGTGTCAAGTGTTGAATAATTAAGTGGTACTCAGCTGCTAGGAAAAAAAAACTACCTAATTGAATAACGCCATCTATCAACATAAAAACAAACTAAAATTCTCAACTGTCAGAAAACCGCTCATTCAGAAACGCGAGGAAGTAACAAAGAAGAATAAAAAAATACTACCTAGTTTAATAGCGCCATCTATCAACATAAAAACAAACTAAAATTCTCAACTGTCAGAAAACCAGAAGAAAGAAAGAAGAATCAACGTATTTTTTAAATAAAACTAATTGGCGACTTTAAATGACGACCTGAGAGGTGCAGTGGTCAAAATGCTGGTCTACCACGCAAGGGTCCCGGGTTCGATTCCCGGCCGGGCAGAAATTGAAATAATTAATTTTAATTTCTGTGACAGGTCTGGGTGTTACAATGTATAATAAGTATATATTTAAAAAGTATTTATGAGTAAGTATATCAGTTTTCTAGCACTCATAAGAAGTTTTGCTTGGTTTGGAACTAAATACAAGGAATTGACATAAAAACTTATTGGTTTCAAATTTTCAAATAACATTTTACTTGTTGTAAAGTATTTTTCAATACAGTTGCTCGAAAATGTAAGTTTACGATGACAGTCGAGCGTGCGGAAAGTTGATTTTACCGCACGCCGTGCGTTTTTGTTTACGGAGTAGTACAGCGTGCGGAAAGTTGATTTTACCGCACGCCGGCGCCGTGCGTTTTTGTTTACGAACGTTTTTTTTTATTTCTACTAGCTTCCGCCCGCGACTTCATCCGCGTGGACAGTAGAAAAATATTGCAACCAGTTTAAAATGACCCCTTTAGTGTATGAAAGCTAGTACTACGGAGAGTTCAAGCTGTTTCACTGGTTCCACCCACCTGAATTTGATGAAACATAGCTTAGATTTTAAGTTGGACCTCAATCTACTAAATTGTGAAAAATCCATCAAAATTCGTTTAGCGGTTTTTGCGTAATTCGCGCACAAATATTTAGAATTTACAGTTTCATTATATGAATAAATTACAATTTCAGCACTACCTATAATGTTTTCTCGCAAATGTATTGAAAAACGTAGTATGGCACACGGTTGGTAAGGAGGTTTTTAAAACTCCTTACCAACCTTGTATCATAAACTACTATAAAGACGCTAGGCAGTTAAGCAATACTGCCTAGTCCTTTTTTATTTTATTTTATATTTATAGGTGAATCAACAGTTATTATGTTAACTACAGTAATCTCAGTATACAACAGAAAACCATTTGTACAGATTCACACAAATAAAAATAAGGTAATAAAAATGCACAATTAAGCCACAAGTACTTAAAGCGAGGAGCTCGGTGGCGCAGTGGTTTAGCGCCTGGCCCAGCGATTGCGGAAGTTAAGCAACGTTCGCAAGGGTCGGTCATGGGATGGGTGACCAAAAATTTATTATCTCGAGCTCCTCCGTGCTTCGGAAAGTACGTTAAGCCGTTGGTCCCGGCTGCATTTGCAGTCGTTAACACCCACCAATCCGCATTGGGCCCGCGTGGTGGGTTATGGCCCGTCCTCCTTACCACCCATAAGGAAGGCCTGTGCCCCAGCAGTGGGGACATCAAAAATGGCTGATGGACATGGACTTAAATCGACTTACATCGATCGCCAAGAGAGCTATACAAAAAAATATACCAAAGAAATTTTGATGAGACCAATAAAAAATTAATAGTATGGATCCAAATCCAGAAAACATAAATATCAGAACAATAAATGATATTATATAGATTTAATAATTTCACTATTCAGAGAGTAAAAATGCAAGAAATTTAAAATTAAGAATTAAAATAGTAGCAACCCTATTGAGTCCGGCAAGTTAGGTAACAATTTTCGAGGACGGCGTGAGTGGTCCTTCTGTAAACTCAATATTTTGTGTCGGGTGTCTGCCTTGCAGTACGCCGCCGCTCTATGCAGGACTGTGAATTGTGTCGCAGTCATGGCGTCTGCAATAAGGGTACACGACTTTAAGGTATTTCTTGGAGAGTACGCAGCTAAAACTAATTGGGAACCACTCTACTGGCTCTACTTCTCGTAGCACCAGCGTCGTAGCTAGGGGAATGAGCGCCCTTGGCAACATTGGAATTTTGTGCCCCAAGACATTTCTTGGATAATAAGCGCCACTGGCAAGATTTGAATTTTCGCCTCAAGACTTATAGACTTTATTCTAGCTATGGGTCAGTAAAGGGCGCACTGAGGGTTGCGCCCCTAGCAGCCGTCCCCCTTGCCAGCCCCTAGACGACGCCTGTCTGTAGCGACAAGATTTGTCGTAGCCCGACTACGAAATTTTTCGTAGCATGCACGACTACAAGATTTATCGTAGCACGCCTACGAGATTTGTTGTAGCACGCCTACGAGATTTGTTGTAGCACGCCTACGAGATTTGTTGTAGCACGCCTACGAGATTTGTTGTAGCATAACTACGAGGTTTGTTGTAGCATAACTACGAGGTTTGTTGTAGCATAACTACGAGGTTTCTAGTAGCACTACTACAACTTTTATTCGATTTTTTAATTGAGATCTAGCTAATAATTATGTATATCGAGGTTAGACATAAATCTGATTCTTTTTAGGGTTCCGGACCCAAAGGGTAATAACGGGACCCTATTAGTAAGACTCCACTGTCCGTCTGTCTGGCTGGGCTACCAGGCTGTACCTCATGAACCGTTATAGCTAGACAGTTGAAATTTGCACAGCTGATTGTTTTTCTGTTGTTGCTATAACAACAAATACTAAATACAGAATAAAATAAATATTGAAGTGGGGCTCCCATACAACAAACATGATTGTTTGATTGTTTTTGCAGTTTTTTGGTACGGAACTCTACTGCGCGTGGCCCGACTCGCACTTGGCCGGTTTTTTGTAGTCTAGCTAGACCAATATTTTTTTGTTCTAGACTCAATTAATATGCACATCCATCTCAAAATAAGGATGGCACTTTTTCTACTGCCCCTGTTTACTTTTACACCATGTTCCCGCCAGTTTACACAAACAAGACGCCAATCCGTCATCTGGGCAATTGCTCAAGTGTCCGATTTTCGGAATTGACTGCGACGCAGATAGAAACCGTCTGATTGATTATCTGTAAGGAGCGATTGATGAGTCGGGGTCGATGACCGCGGGCGGGAAAGTATGTAACGACATATTTAGATACATTTGGGTTAAGTAGGTATTACAGTAAGTATCAGCACCACCGTTTTTTTGGTGGATATTCCAAAGACTCTCACTTAAATTTTATCACCCGTACCGCTAGAGTGGAACTCCTTGCCTGAGTCTGTGTTTCCCGATAGGTACAATCTGGGGCCTTCAAGTCGCGAGTGAATAGGTATCTTCTAGACAAGCGCATTACATCGTAGATCGCATCATACGCTTACCATCAGGCGACCCACATTAATTAAATTTTGGTGAGCAATTCAGTGACCCAAGTTTAATTAAATTTTGGTGAGCAATTCAGTGACCCAAGTTTAATTAAATTTTGGTGAGCAATTCAGTTACCCAAGTTTAATTAAATTTTGGTGAGCAATTCAGTGACCCAAGTTTAATTAAATTTTGGTGAGCAATTCAGTGACCCAAGTTTAATTAAATTTTGGTGAGCAATTCAGTTACCCAAGTTTAATTAAATTTTGGTGAGCAATTCAGTGACCCAAGTTTAATAAAATTTTGGTGAGCAATTCAGTGACCCAAGTTTAATTAAATTTTGGTGAGCAATTCAGTGACCCACGTTTATAAAAAAAATTGGTGAACAATTCAGTGACTCACGTTTAAGGGTGCATCGTGCGTCCACTACGCCACCAACGAAGAAAAAATCAATACAACGAAATAACCATGTTTAATAAAATTCTGAAAAGTATAAAAACTAGTATTTGTTTTTAACTATTTTTGTTTGCGTTAATTCTTAGTTTAAATGAGTTCGCATGACTACTGAATTGCTCACCAAAATTTTATTAAATGTAGGTCATTGCGTGCAGCTCAAAAATTAGATCAGTCCAGTGTTCATATTAATTTCCAACTGTTTAAAAATATTTGCTAGCCAAAAGTTGCTGACCAAATATATTTTTCTGCTCACCAAAATTAGAATATTTTGCTTACCATTTACACGACACCTTTGCAATTTTGTGCAAATTTTGTGTTACCATGGCAAAGATTTTTTAAAGAAAGAAAGATTACTGTGGGCCTATTACGAAAATAACGTACGCAATTGCGTTACGCAGTCACTTGGTCACGATAATCGTCCGCTGTTCGTCGATTGTGGCTATTAAACTCATTTTCAATAAACTTGGCTATCGTAGCCCGAAGACTGAACGAATGATGTCGGATACGCTAGAGAAAAACTGTCAAACTAACGCAATCACTTTGCAATATCGCATACGCAAGTGCTTTGTAATAGGAAACAATCATTAAGAAGCACGGACGCAGCTGCGTATATCGCATTAAACTTTTCGTAATAGACCCTCTGATCGCAAATTATTAGAATTTTGTTTTGAAGAGGAAGTGGTCAGGATAATGAAGTAAAAGTATTTTTACCACGTTTTTTTTTGTCTTGATCCTCCGACCAAAGATCTAAAATATACATAGAAGATGCAATAAATTTAATATTTTTGACCATCGCCACCCGATAACAGTGAAATAAAACGCGATTTATATGACTTTATGTACAAAACAAATGAAACGTGTTGAAAGTACGTGCAGGCTGCTATGGAGCTATTCCATAGAATGGAACCAAACAATAACAAAATAACTCGCAGTGAGGTTCTTTTTAGTGTCTTATCTTTGTGTTATTTTCTATCTATTAACGTGGTTGTTTTGTTTTGTGTCACTGAAAAACTTTTTATGTCACTATTTTCTAATGTTTATATTACCGATTAGTTATATGTGATAACTATAGGTAAATACTATAGGTGTCGGCCATACCGTACTGCTATTTATTTTCTTACAGTCAATGGTAAAAAAGTAGAATACTCAACTCGTGAAAAAAAACATCTCGGTCCTTTGTCTCGCTTCGCTTAGGATTTTATTTTAGAATCCTTCGCTTCTCTCGAATCCAACTTAGCCCTCGAATTAAATTCCCTTTTTTACCGACTTCTTTCACTTGTAGCATAATATACTAAGTATTATTTTAAATATTGAACAAAGCATTACAGAATATCAAAATGGGGTACCCAAACATATTCGAAGCATCTTGCTCAATTTTATTATAACTCGCCTGCTGTTTTGAGCTTCGTATCAAAAGGAATAATGGAATACAATCACTCAGATGTCCGACTGTCTGTCTATCTGTCTAGAGATGTTCTCAGGAACGCGTGGAGGTATCAAGTTGAAATTAAATTAATACTAAGGTCTACAGGTTCTTAGTACTTCTCATATCAAATTTCTTAGAGAGCTCAATCAAAAGATACGGCCATTTGTGGCGTATATTTCGACTTTATGGGGCATTTACACGAGTAAATTTTTCGGTCGACTTGCTAGCGATTTGGTCGACTCTGGTTTTTTATCAACAATCGCCACCTCATTGAAATTAGGTTTGCGAATCGATTTTAGAAGCCTTATTAAGCCGATAAAAAGCCTTATTCGACTAAAGTCGCTTAGCAAGTCACCCATGTAAATGCCATATTATAATATGTTTATGAACATTTTATTAGTAAATGAAAACTTAAGGTACTATGCGTCAAGAGTGCCTCGTGCGTCCACTAGCGCCGCCAATCAAGAAAAAATCATAACAACGAAATAACTATTTTTAATAAAATTCTGAAAAATTTAAAACTAGTGTTAGTCATAAACTATTTTTGTAAGCATTTTTTCCTGGTTTAAATGTGTTTGTGTAGTCACAATCCTTAATAACGCCTTAAGTGACGTCAGATTGACTACACGAACACATTTAAACTAAGAATTAACGCAAACAAAATCAATATTAGTTTTTATATTTTTCAGAATTGTATTAAACATAGTTATAATTATTTTTTATAGATTGACGTCGCTAGTGGAGGCTTGGTGCCCACTTAGCTAAAAGCATACTGTGTCAGACCTGCATTAGCCAGTTTTGTTTAACGTTTATGTTTTTGTTACATATATACTATTATATTTGTCTAGATCATGGGTTCCCAACCTGTTGGGCGCCCCCCACTAGGGGGGTGAAGAGTTATTCAGCAAATTTTCGTTATCGCTTCGCTTCGAAACATGTATGGATTTAACGTTTTAATATTCGATTGTTAACGAAACCTTGTCAATCCCATTCATGTTTCGAAAGCAAGGCGATAACAAAGACTTGCCAATGTTACTTTGGCTAGGCCCTCTGTACATAGTTAGCTGTGGCAAAAGGTCCACGTAAGCCGATTTCCATCGGATTACCTTTTAGAAATCCCACCCCATCGATCCACTGAAAAAATGAAAATGAAAAAATATTTATTTCATAAAAACAAAAAACAAGTGTAAAAACACCTACTCTCCAGATCTACTATGCAGATCATAACATTTTTGTAGAACGGCTTACATTCGCCATAGTTTGACAACCTACTTGAATTTAAATAAAAATAAAACCACCCATTTATATTTTTAAACGTTTGTTAATGATTATTATCGTTATCGTGGGAGGTAGAGGATAAGTTTTTTATTATTAACTTGGGTGAGGCGCATAGGGTAAAAGGTTGGGAACCCCTGGTCTAGATTATTACTAAAACTAAATTAATTGGTAACTTAAGGTATAATTTAAGAAGAGAAGCGAGTACTCGCAAAAGTTTATTACCTATTGTCCTGGCGACAAAATATTTGTAGTACGTACTTAAATAAAAAATAATGTTGAGTGTGACAACAGTGATGGGCAGGGCAGATTAAGGCAGACCTTTTAGTTAGTATGGGCAAGCAGACATTTCGATCCCTGTCAAATTTACTGACTGCGACATTAGAAAATCGCTAGCACTGGATAAATCAGTTCGTTAGGGAGACAGATAAAGCTTTTTTTGTTGACGAAAAATGTCGTTAATTGGTTGTCTATCAGAGTTTGTGAAAAAACAACAGATTGGTGACGTAATTGTTTGTTTTTCATTTCGACAGAGTTCAGTTTTCGGATAATTGACATCAAATCTATCTATAAATAAACAAATAAAAGTAGATTATGAGACAAGTTAGCTTAGGTTGCTCAATGCACACAAGGCTGTGGGTTGCAGCCCGAGCCGCAGGCGAGGGCGTAACTCAGCCTTGTGTGCAATAAGCAAGAACTAACGAGTTTCATACGACGTTTTTTAACACATTTGCGAGGAAAAAACAAAGTAATTTATCACACAGCAACAAATACGACAAAAACAAAATATGATAATTATGGGAAAGGGCGCGCATGTTTTTTTTTGTTTTTTTTCACAAGCCCAACGCAAGAATATTTTGCTAACAAAGGGGTGAGGAGCATACAGCCTACTTCAAAATTATAATTTTAAGTAACAAAATGCAAATATTTTAATATTTTATAACAAAATATTGTGAATTATGAATAATTTGATAATAATATATATTTATTTGACTTATTTAAGGACTTACACATTTATTTATTCCAAAAATGTTTATGAATTTTCAACAGCATAAAACCTCTTTGTTGTCAAAAAAAAAATAACTGTATTACCCGGCTAAATTGGGAATGCTCTGTTTACTCGCATAGAACTTGCAGTAAGGTACTAATTTAACTTTGTAGGGTTAATTCTATTACGAACTAGTGTTTTATATATTATTGCACGCGTTTGTTATAGGTCGGTTTAAGGCCCTAAAAGCGATGTATTAGGGCTCACTTTACGAGCAAGTGTGTTGGAACTGTGTGTGAGTGTGTACTGCAAGTGCTATGCGAGAAAACAGAGCATTCCCAATTTAACCGGGTAATACAGTTATTTTTTTTAGTATCAACAAAGAGGTTTTATGCTGCTGAAAATTCATATACTTTTTTGGACTAATTAAATGTGTAAGTCCTTAATTAAGTCAAAAAAATATTTATTATTATCAAATTATTCATAATTCACAATATTTTGTTATAAAAAATATTAAAATATTTGCATTTTATCACTTAAAATTATAATTTTAAAGTAGGCTGTAATGGCTGTATGCTCACTCACCCCTTTGTTCGCAAAACATTCTTGCGTTGGGCGTGTAAAAAAACAAAAAAAAACCTGCGCGCCTTTTCCCATAATAATTATCATATTTTGTTTTTGTCGTATTTGTTGCTGTGTGGAAAATTACTTTGTATTTTCCTCGCAAATGTGTTGAAAAACGTCGTATGAAACTCGTGAGCTCTTGCTTATTGCACACTCGGCTGAGTTACGCCCTCGCCTGCGGCTCGGGCTGCAATCCACAGCCTTGTGCGCAATGAGCAACCTAAGCTAACTTGTCTCATAATGTACTATTTCAACACACTTGCTCGTAAAGTGAGCCCTAATACATCGCTTTTAGGGCCATAAACCGAGCTATAACAAACGCGTGCAATAATATATAAAACACTAGTTCGTAATAGAATTTACCCTACAAAGTTAAATTAGTACCTAACTGCAAGTTCTCTGCGAGTAAACAGAGCATTCCCAATTTAGCCGGGTAATACAGTTATTTTTTTATTGACAACAAAGAGGTTTTATGCTGCTGAAAAATCATCTACATTTTTGGAATATATAAATGTGTAAGTCCTTAATTAAGTCAAATAAATATAAAATTATTATCAAATTATTCATAATTCACAATATTTTGTTAAAAAATATTAAAATATTTGCATTTTGTCACTTAAAATTATAATTTTGAAGTATTAGTAGTAGGCTGTATGCTCCTTACCTCTTTGTTCTCAAAATATTCTTGCGTTAGGCGTGTGAAAAAAAAACCAAAAAAAAACATGCGCGCCTTTTCCCATAATTATCATATTTTGTTTTTGCCATATTTGTTGCTGTGTCATAAATTACTTTGTTTTTTCCTCGCAAATGTGTTGAAAAACGTTGTATGAAACTCGTGAGCTCTTGCTTATTGCACACTCGACTGAGTTACGCCCTCGCCTGCGGCTCGGGCTGCAACCCACAGCCTTGTGTGCAATGAGCAACCTAAGCTAACTTGTCTCATAATGTACTATTTGCGAACAAAGGGGTGAGTGAGCATACAGCCTACTTCAAAGTTATATTTTTAAGTGATAAAATGCAAATATTTTAATATTTTATAGCAAAATATTGTGAATTATGAATAATTTGATAATAATAAATATTCGTTTAACTTAACTAAGGACTTACACATTTATTTATTCGAAATATGTATATGAATTTTCAGCTTCATAAAACCTCTTTGTTGTTACTAAAAAAAAATAACGGTATTACCCGGCTAAATTGGGAATGCTCTGTTTACTCGCATAGAACTTGCAGTAAGGTACTTATTTAACTTTGTAGGGTTAATTCTATTACGTACTAGTGTTTTATATATTATTGCACGCGTTTGTTATAGCTCGGTTTATGGCCCTAAAAGCGATGTATTAGGACTCACTTTACGTGTGTTGAAAATATTATTGTAGAGAGATAAAAGCTTAATTCATTGGGTATACCAACCGTTGGGTAATTCATTGGGTGTGGAGCTCGGTGGCGCAGTGGTTTAGCGCCTGGCCCAGCGATTGCGGAAGTTAAGCAACGTTCGCAAGGGTCGGTCATGGGATGGGTGACCAAAAATTTATTATCTCGAGCTCCTCCGTGATTCGGAAGGCACGTTAAGCCGTTGGTCCCGGCTGCATTTGCAGTCGTTAACACCCACCAATCCGCATTGGGCCCGCGTGGTGGGTTATGGCCCATCCTCCTTACCACCCATAAGGAAGGCCTGTGCCCCAGCAGTGGGGATATCAAAAATGGCTGATGGACACCAACCGTACCCAAGGGTAAGGGTACCAAAGGGTATAACGACAAATACTAAAAACAGAATAAAATAAATATTTAAGTGGGGCTCCCATACAACAAACGTGCTTTTTGCCCTTTTCTGGTACGGAACCCTTCGTGCGCGAGTCCGACTCGCACTTGGCCAGTTTTTATTTTTTATTTTGTCGCTACACAACATATGTTGAGTAAGGTCAGATAACGTCAGGTGGAGACGAAGCATGTTGCCAGACGTGTATCTTGTCAATATTTCTAAAACTTACAGCTGTTAATTATAGTTCAATAGGGTAATTTATAAAAAAGCTAAGCTCAAATAAATATCACTTTAAAATATCACTTTTAAAATAGGACACTTTAAAGAGTGTCCGATTGCACAGTTTGCCTGCAACTCTATGTAAGGGGAGAAAATAATTGGTGCGTGTAAAAAACTGACCTCGTTACGGTCGCCGTCAGTTTAGCAAATCACGCTTATGGGATGTTTCTAAGCTTCGTTAAATAATCACAAGAAAAACGCCCTTATTGCAAAGTCATTGAGTGTATTTTTCACTGACAAAGACATTAAATAAGTACTAGAAGAAATTTAAAATATATTAAAGTTACAAATAGTTGATTAGAGTGAGAAAGTTACTCAACCGCCCTCTTTACGCTCTAACGAACGATGTTTCCAAGTTCATCATCATCATACCCCTACCCTTATCCCAATTTATTGTTATTTGAGGTCGGTGCAGTGCGTCCTTCTCTTCCATTCCTCCCTGTCACTCCTCATCCCCTCATCCACTCCCTTCACATTCATATTATTCTGCACACAATCCATCCATCTTTTTTGCGGTCTTCCTCTTACTTTCCGGCCCTCAACTTCCATATCCATTACTCTTCTAGTAGCATGCCTTCATCCCTTCTCATAACATGCCCAAACCAAGCCAGACGATTTCCTTTCAACTTTTCTGTTACGGTGCTACTTTAAATCTTCTTCTCACATACTCATTCCTAAAATCCATTCGCGTCACACCACACATCCACCTTGATGTTTCCTAGTTATGGAAAGGTAATAGATAGAGCTATAAAGACGCAAAGTTGTATGGTCCAATTAAATTTTAATATAATTTTTACTAATAGCTTGGATCAAGGTTTAACACGTTCAATTTAAAAATAGCTACATTGTAAAGAGTTTGCCTTTTCATGGTTATCACTACTAATCTCTGATTTAAATATCATCATCTAAATATGTTTTTCTCAAGTTAAGTTTACACTAGAACATTTTTAATTTTACTTGTAACAGAATAAGGAGCCATTCGATTTTTTCTCACACTTTCAAGAACCGAGCTTCGAGCACCACGCTCAACTTTTTGTTGCAACCTGATAAACAAACGAGCTAAGCAATGCAGTGTTACTAACATGATATTGGTGTAACTTTTTATCGAGCACTCACGAGCAAGGACGGGCGAGTAATGCAATGAAAAAAGGAAAGACATGTTACTCGCCGACCTCGCCGTGGACAATGAATGTTAAAAGCAGCGTCAAGCTGTAGGAGCGTTCCATTACAAGGAAATTCTTTTTTTGAACTGAGCTTTTGTCTACGATGTATTAATGACGTTTTACCGCCTCTGTGGTCTAGTGGTTCGCCCACCCGTGTAAGACGGAGCGGTCCCGGGTTCGCCCACCCGTGTAAGACGGAGCGGTCCCGGGTTCGATTCCCAGGGGGGTAAAATTTGTACTCGGTTTGATTGGTGATATAGGGCTTTTTTCAAGTCCGCCTCGCTAGCTACCACCATCTTACCTAAGTCTGACGCCATAACAATAATTTAAACATCATTGTGTTCCAGCAGTTAGAGGTAAGATATCCAGTTCCTCAGTGATAAGGATTTCGTGTGTAGTGCGCTTCCACCTTCGGCCTTATCGTCACTTAACATCAGGTGAGGTAAAGGCCAAGCACTACCCCGTTGTGCATAAAAAAGGTGAGTTGAAGGCCAAGCAATGCACAGAATGCACTAGGTATGTTATGTTAGTGTTTTGACCACTCGCAGCGGAGCTCCATAATTGCTTGCATGCTGCATGCTTGCTTCCATGCTGCATACCTGCTTGCATGCTGCATGCCTGCTTGCATGTTGCATGCCTGCTTGTATGTTGCATTATGCTTTCTTGCATGTTGCATGTATATGAAATTCGGGAAAACATTAGTTAACCTAAAAAATGAGTGTTGTTAGTTATTCTGCATGCATATTTGTTGAATCAAACAGAATCAGAATCAGAATAGGAATGAGACTAAATATTCTTTCGACCGAGCATAACCTCGGTAAAAAGATTTTCGACCAAATAAGACGTCGGAGTAACGCAAAAAAATAGAATTAATATTAAGATTATTAATATAATTGAAAAAATACTAGAAAAAATCGACTCACCCGTAGCAGCTCATACGGAATTTAATATTAGGTCTACTGATACAGTGATTTCGACGAAGTAAAAAAGGCAAAACGAAAATAGTCAAAAAATTGTCGATGAAATTCGGTCAAATTAAAATTCGACCTTAAGATAGGTAACCAGCAATAGTACCGGTACCTACTTACTGAAATCCTAAATATTCTTTTGAAATCAAAATACAGTCTTAAACCAAAGCAGCTCAAAGGCTTAAGTGGGCAGATTTTTGCTGTCGGCCATCTTAAGTCTACAGTAGAAGCGCTTAACGGATTGTAAAGTGATAATCCATATTTTCTTTGAACTTCCTAAATACTCTTTAAAACCATAGTAAAACAGCTCACTTTGCACACCACAGTTCCTTCTTAGGGTTTCTTTATATCTATTTATTTTTGAGGAGTTCAGTGGCGCAGTGGTTTAGCGCCTGGCCCAGCGATTGCGGAAGTTAAGCAATGTTCGCAAGGGTCGGTCATGGGATGGGTGACCAAAAATGTATTATCTCGAGCTCCTCCGTGCTTCGGAAGGCACGTTAAGCCGTTGGTCCCGGCTGCATTTGCAGTCGTTAACACCCACCAATCCGCATTGGGCCCGCGTGGTGGGTTATGGCCCGTCCTCCTTACCACCCATAAGGAAGGCATGTGCCCCAGCAGTGGGGACATCAAAAATGGCTGATGGACATTTATTTTTTATGCACAACGGGATGGTGCTCTAACTTTATCTCACATGATGTTAAACATGTGACGATAAGGCCGAAGGTGTAAGCGCACTACACCCGGAATTCTCACCACCGAGGAACTGGCTATCTTACCTCTAACTGCCGGAACACAACAATTTTTAAATTGTTGATAGGGCGTCAGATTTAGGTACAATGGTGGATAAAATTCGAAGCAAAGCGCTTAGTGCAAGTATAAAATCAAATTACCACCTCATTGAAATGAGCGGTTTTCTGACAGCTGAGAATTTTAGTTTATTTTTATGTTGATAGATGGCGCTATTCAACTAGGTAGGTTTTTTTTTATTTTTCCTAGCAGCTGAACACTTGACACTGGCAAAAATTACTCCCTGAAGAGGAGTAGATTGCAATAACAACGTCAAAAATTGGCATTGACACCTTTCATCCTTTGCTTTTTTCTTAAAAAGTTACGTACTTAGTTGAACAACGACATCTAGCCGTCTTTTAGGTACTACTTTTTTTTTAACTGTCTTTTGAAAACCGCGATTCATTTTAAAAGCGATTGTCGATAATCTCTAATCGACTAAAGTCGCCCGAAAAATCGACCCGTATAAATACCCCATAAGATTCTAAGCGACTATCATGTCAACTTGAGCAGAATATAGGGCCAGACAACTCTCTTGTAAAATTGAATCACCACACCACCTCATTGAAATTAGGTTTGCGATTCGATTTTACAAGCGATTGTAGGTACTCAAGTCGCCTAACAAGTCGCCTGGTAAATCGACCCGTGTAAATACCCCATAAGATTCTAAGCAACTATCATGTCAACTTTAGCAGAATATAGGGCCAAACAACTCTCTTGTAAAATTGAATCACCACACCACCTCATTGAAATTAGGTTTGTGATTCGATTTTACAAGCGGTTGTAGGTACTCAAGTCGCCTAGCAAGTCGCCTGGTAAATCGACCCGTGTAAATACCCCATAAGATTCTAAGCGACTATCACCATAGTAGAATTCTACTATGCTATCACGTCAGCTTGCAAAATCGAGTCCCAGCAAGTAGGTCAGTTACACAGCGCCAACAAAATGCCTATTGTCGCGACAAACTTGGAAACAAAACACTCTTCGAAGTGTCTAGAATTGAATTTTGTCATCGTTATCTTTTGTAGACTTTGGTGATTTGATTTATTTTTTGTATCAATAAGAGACTGCTATACATACGTGTATTCTTTTTGAAGGAGAAGCAGCAATCGCTATAAAAAAAGCTTTGCTATACTATTGATGTAGAAAAAAAGATAGATAACAATTTCTGATATTCAGAAAAGTGCTACAGTGCACATCATTCTTTTATCTTGACTGGAGAGATCACTCAGTAAAACTGAAAAAGTATATTTTTTGTTAGGGGACCGCAAACTTAATATTGGTACACGTATTTGTTATACAAGTTCGATGTGATAAAGCCGCCTTCGATATAATATTTAATTTTCTATGCTTTATTGTAACGGCCTTATTAATAATCAAGGAGTAAGTTTACACGTAGTTTAACCAAAAATTTGGCTTATCAATATTACTCATTAAGTTTGACGTTATCCGTAGTCACACTAAAAATAGGCCAACTCACCCCGGTCCGTGGTCACACTAACATGCCCCACGTGTGACTAAGGTTCATTTATTTATCTGCAGTCACGCCACAAATAGGGTTTACTAATGTTTCCTTTAATTTTAAATACAATAATTTCATTTGCCATAATTGCATATGCCATAATTTCATTAAACATACTGTTTTATTTGCCATAACTAACAAATGACATAAATTTATTTTCACTAATTTCATTGGTCATAAGCAATCAAATGACATATTATTCTTAGTACATAATTTTATTTGCCATACTATTCATTTAAAATAATGTTATTATCCATTACAATGATTTTCCATTATACTTACTTACCATATATTTGGCAAAACAAACATTGGTTTCAGTTTATTTCAGCAAAGAAATAATAAAAAAAGCCAGAATAATTCTTAGTACCAGTTATAAGTTATGTATATTATGTCAATTATTGATTATGTCATATCATATTTATAGGAACTAATCATTATGACACTTGTTATTATGGCACCTAATTTTATGGCAAATGAAGGTTATGGCTAAAGCCAGCATAATTCTTAGTACCAGTTATAAGTTATGTATATTATGTCAATTAGGTATTGATTATGTCATATCATATTTATAGGAACTAATCATTATGACACTTGTTATTATGGCACCTAATTTTATGGCAAATGAAGGTTATGGCTAATGGATTGTTATGTAATACGTTGTTAGTATAAAAGACAATATTACAAATGAACATTATGACCGAGGATCATTATGACAAATGAAATTATTACAAATAATATTATGATAAATGAAAGAATACCCACAAATAGGCCAACCAATCCGTAGTCACACCAACTTGCCCCACCAGTGTGGCTGAGGTTCTTTTATTTAGGTATACATTCGAATAATAACCATGTAATTCCAAACTTTACTTCTTAAAAATAATTAGCGTAGAAACGAATCTTATAAATATAATATTCTTTTCCAGAGATCTTCTTCTTCTTCTTATTTTTGTTATGGCAATCTACTCCTCTTCAGGGAGTAATTTTTGCCAGTGTCAAGAGTTAAGTAATTCAGTGGTATTGTTTCAGTTTACATTAGAAAGCGAGTGCATCGCATTCCAATGCTGCTTGGAGCATTTGGCATCAAATATATCGATACAGTTTACTTAGTAAGTTCTGCCGAGGTAGCCACCACTACAATAAAAGTCTCAGCTTCACACAACCAAGATCGCACCTATTTCAATTATCCCACATATTGTTTAGATGCGTAGACACTTGTACCACAAAACTGCACCAATTTTAAGACAAATTATCCAACTATCCAACTAATATAATATAATATATAATATTATAAATGTGAAAGTTTGCGTGATTGAGGAACAAACATCCAAAATGTTTGTTCCTCAATCACGCAAAAACTACTGAACGGATTTGGTTAAAATTTAGCACACAGATAGAAGATAGCCTAGATTAAAACATAGGATACTTTTTATTCTGATATTCCCACGGGAACGGGAACCACGCGGGCGAAACCGCGGGCGGCCGCTAGTCCACTATAAAACAATTTGCAAATAATTAAAATAGTCACCGAACTGAACCCGACCAAATGGCGCCAAAACTCCTCCACAGATCTTATTAAAAAAACAGTCCAAAGTCACGTTCAGAAGTTAGTAATGAATTAAGAATTATGTCATAGACAAAAAGGAACGTCACTCTCTCTTCGCGCGCTTTTTTCGCGCCATTTAAAAGGAAAATGGCCTAATGGAATATTTAATTTGGCAGATCATTTTTCTTGGGAGCTAATGGGTGGGGATGTCCACTTTGACTTAAGATAAGCTCCGTTTGTTTTGTTGTGTTCTCACTTTGTTTCATAAAAGTTTAAAAATACTTATGAATATGAAATTGGATCTTGAATATTTCCATTTTCATTGTGGTATCTAAGACATTTTAAGGGATACACTTTTTATGTATTTAAGACAGCTAACAAGAACATACACCAAAGACAAGGCAATGATACATTCGAAGGACTTAAATACATGCTACAGTGTTGATTTTTTTACAAGCTGCCACGACATGCATTATATTCAACTATTTTGAAAAAAGAAATAATATGTAGCTTACTTCCACAAACAAGCTGGTATGCGGAAGTAAGCTACATATATTTATTTTTTTCAAAATGGTTTGGGACTTCCGCCAAGTGACGCCTGATTCAATCAAATATTCAACTATTTAATATATTATTATAAGTATATCTATGTATCTTGCTTTTATATTTATTTATATAATATTCAGGGCCTGTTTCACAAATTCCGACTATGTCCAAACTTAATCTGAATAAATTCATATCTATTTAAATATATATCATATACTCAAAGAGAGTTAGAAAATTAATTTGTATTTGTAAAAAAATAAGACATATTAAAGACAGTGAAACCATTAAAACTGTTTATTACTCCTTGTGCCAGTCTCTAATAACATATGGTATAACTGCTTGGGGTGGAGCTAAAAAAACAAACCTAATTACCATCGAAAGAGCACAAAGAGCCATAATAAAGGTTTTAAACTTTAAAAGTATACGATATCCGACAGTGAAATTATACAATGAGTTTGGTGTTCTATCAGTGCGCCAATTATTTATTAAATCTCTCATATTAAGACAACATCGTAAAACGCCACCTCAAATCACGTCTCGAATACGTGTTCCTCCCGTTTACCCTGTACCTGGAACTAGAACTATATTCTCGCGCAGCTTCCACTTTTACTTGGGTCCCTGGCTCTATAACAAAATTTGTCGCATACATGAACCATTGCATAACAAAGATTACTATAATTGCAAAGTATCAATATCAGGTTTTCTATCTTCAATGGATTACACAGCTACAGAGGAGTTATTAAATATAATATAAGGCACGTGCATGATTCAAATTAATATATAAAATTCTTAAATATATATAATATATAAAATAGTTAAATATATAAAATCAACACAATTATTTATATATACTATGTTAATTTAAAAAAAAAACTACTTTTATTTAAACACTTAAATAACTACATAATAATTATATATTCGTACAAATTATCTAGGTATAAACAAAGTATTTAAAACAAATTTATTATACAAACTTTTAAAAATAAACAATAATGGTATAAAGTTGACACATTAATATTAATATTAGTAAGTTGAGTTTAGTTTAGCTACGTAAGTTAATTTGATCTGTTCACCTTGCGTATACTGTAAACTTATGTTGGCTACTTGTAGACGACGATACTACTCTGCCGCAATACAGTTTTTTAACTAGTGTGGAGGGTAGCTGTCATTATCTACCGCTGTTATTATAAGTATTCTTCTTCATTGTTAGTGACAATATTTTTTGTGAAAGGTCAAATAAAGTTATTATTATTATTATTATTATATATACCAAATGTAAGCTAGTGATAAATTGCGAATCAGGCTTTTATATTTTTAATAAAAAATGGAAAGCAAAATATTTTTTTTTCTTTTCATCTCTTTTTTTACATAACCAGTGAATATGGCACATTTACAAAACGCTAATTTAATTTACAATGGTGATAAACGGTATTTATGTGCAAGTTAACTTTTGTGTAAAAAAACTTAAAACTTGAAAGCTTCTTTATTTTTTAACCGCCTCTGTGGTCTAGTGGTTCTCCCGGGTTTGATTCCCAGGTGGGGAGGGGGGGGGGGGGTAAAATTTGTACTCAGTTTGGTTGGTGGCAGGGCTTATTTCAAGTCAGAGTTAAGTATCTGACTCCATAACAACAATTTCAATAATAATGTTGTGTTCCGCCAGTTAGAGGTAAGATAGCCAGTTCCTCAGTGATAAGGATTCCGAGTGTTGTGCGCTTCCATCTTCTGATCGGCCCCTCTAGCCAAAGTAACATTTTGCAAATTTTCGTTATCGTTTCGCTTCGAAACATGTATGGATTTGACGTTTTAAAATTCGATAGTTAACGAAACCTTATGTCAATCCCATACATGTTTCGAAAGCGAAGCGATAACGAAGATTAGCGAATGTTACTTTGGCTAGGCCCTCAGATCAGTTGGGTGTGTATAGCGATCTGAATCTCCTCCATTCACTCCCTGGATGGTCATCATCAGATCACAGCTAGGCCAATCCCTGGCGGAGAACCAAGGCTTTAAAGTTACCTCGTTTGGATGAAAATCGAATTGTATGATCGCCATTGTATGCACCTAAGGCCCTCCGCTGCGTCAAGCGGGATCCCGCCGCGGGAATATAGATTGCTGGTTTTTGACGGACAGATGCTTGCGCAGTGCATGAGTTAGCTCTAATCTATGTCGCCCCGCGCGCGTGTCCCGCTCCCGCTTAACACAGCGGAGAGCCTTAATGACAACGCAGCGGGTGAAGTTTAAGCTGCATATCCACTGGTGAGGCGAGACGAGACGCCCATAAGGCTGAAAATTGGATGAAAAATATAAAGTCACGCCTTGCGCAACTTCGGTCTTTCTGTTTCTTATCGAATGAGGATTAGTGGCCACCTCTAGTGTTAGAGTTTATCAAGCCGCCTGTAAGGCCTTGGCTTAACGACTGTTATCAGATGACAACAGCCGGGACCGACGGTTTAACGTGCCCTCTGAAGCACGGAAGCGGTCAGTTATAATGCCACTTTAACGATCCCCCATCTGACACCTGACCGGACCAAGCGTTGCTTAACAAACGTGATCGAGTACGATCAGTCTGTCAAGTTCCGCCATGAGCGCTTCGGTGGAAATGTCACACTTGCAAATTGTTATCGAAACAAGAGCGTTGCTTAACAAACGTGATCAGCCTGTCAAGTTCCGCCATGAGCGCTTCGGTGGAAATGTCACACTTGCAAATTGCTATCGAAACAAGGATACGATCTGCAATCTGCAAGTCACTTGCTTTTACTACTTGGCAGAAAAATCCGTATGCACGAACTAAACGAATGTTTAGTGACGACGCGGCGTGCGATTTTTAAACATATGAGTGGTAAAGCAGAAGTGTTGTCGATAGTATAATAATACTTACTTACATGTTTCAAAAGGGAACCAATAAAGAAGATTTGATAATCTTACTTTTTATTTGCAACGGGATAATGTGGGTAACTCCTACCCTTGCTGCTTTTATATTTTAATTGTAATGTATGGTTGTGCAAATAAATCATTCATTCATTCATTCATTAAATGCTTGGCCTTCATCTCACCTGATGCCAGCACTACATATTGGCCCATGATGGGCACAATTTATCGTTGCCGGTTTTGTAACAAATGCTTCAAAGAGGTTCTTTTAAACGCATCAATGTACAGTCAGCAGCATATCTAGCTTTACAAAACTGTCAAAAATCTACAATGAATTTGGAACCTTAAACTACTCGACTTAAAGTTTTAAAATTATTGAAGAAATTTGACAGATTGTAGAAGCCCAGCATTCCGTCTTTCGTACGATAAATTGTGCCTAAATTGTGCCGATTAAGGGCGAATAATATATAGTGCAGCCGTAATGTTAAGTGACGATAAGGTCGAAAGTGCACTCGGAATCCTCACTTTCTTTGGCTAAAAATACCTAATAGTACGAAACCAAGTTTCTACAGCGTCATTTTGTAGTAGTTTCAATTCCCTAGAGTGTTCTACCAATGAAACTAAACATTTTTGCTAAAGAAACATGGGCCGAAAAACGACAAAAAAATTTGGCCCAATTTGAAATCATTTTTTGACCCACCTTTGAAAAAAGGTTTAAATACCTTCATTGATACACTTAAAACAAATTAAAACTACTACAAAATGACGACGTTTTAACTAATATTCAATTAATTTAATCAAACATTATCTAATTAGTGAGATAATCCCGTTACGAACAAATTGTTATATGTAATAGAAACAAAATAATCAAAATTGATGAATTTTATTTCGCTATGGCAGTTTATTTAAGTTAAACTGCATTTTAAACATATTTTATAGGTAAACATACTTTTAATTTATGCGTCATCAATGCAATCAATTGTTTTTATTGTTCTGTTGAAAGCAGTATCAGTTAGTGTAAATTATTTAACAATACATTAAAACAAAGAAAAGACACTTTTTATCAGTTCAAGCAAAACAAAATTGCATAAAACAAAACAGTAACTAAACAACATCACATTTCAAAATGGAATTCCAATTTATATTGTTTAAAACAACAACAACATACATATAAAAATGGTAGAACATTTGACTTCGCAATTACCGCTAATTCCAAAGTCCTGCGTACTGCAATAGTACAAACCAAAATGGCTGAAATAAGAAATAGCAACATATTGTACTTACTGTCTTTTGTGACAGAGCTCCCCTCCACACAAGCAATGCAGCTAGGAACAAAGGATTCTGCACCCCCCACCTCTCACAGGAAAAAAACGCCGTTAAAAACGACAAAACACGGAAAGAATGGCTGAATAACGCTTATTCCACTGCCGAGAAACATTAGACGACACAAATATTTTATTCCAAATTTGAATCGCGAATGCTGACAACGCTCTTGTTTTTTTTCGCAAATTAAAAAGGCCACAATTCTGCGCGCGGTCTTTTGTTAGGACGCTGGTCGCGTTCGATTTTGGCTCTGTTCCTTTTTTGATTTTTGGAAAGATTCAGTGTTTTTTTTTTCTTTTTTGGAGGCACGTTCGGAAACGGTGTTATTGGGTTGAGTTATTGGGATTTTTCTTTTTAATTTTTATTGTTTTCGGTACGAACGCACACACACCGTCCGCTCGGAAAGTCCACGGCACACTGAAGTCTGCAGGTTTCAGGCTGTATGCATTGATTAGGCGTAGCTTACTCGCGTATATGCGTCCCTTACTCTCGCGTGCCGTCCCTTTCCCGCTCCGTCGGTAGTTGCTACGAATTTTGGCTCCTCGTAGCACTACGGTTCTCAAATGTTAGGTTAATTTGATTATTCACGTTTTTTGCATGATTGATTTTGTTGCCTTTGACGTGTGTGTGTTTATTTTTGGAACTTGCGATTAATTAAGCGTTAAAGAACGTAAAATTTGGTAAATTTATGCTCAGTATTACGCTTATGGTGTTGTAGCAATTATTGTGAACTTTAACAAAATAAAAATATTTAAAACTTTTTACGGAATGATTCTTCTTTCGTAATAATAAAAATAAAATCACTAACTTAACAGTTTATAGAGATCCCGTTTCGCTCTTTTTCAACTTTATGTTATTGAAACATACGGATATTTACCCGACTGCCGGAAGGAAAGGAATTAGTACACTTATAAAAACGTGTGAGTGTGTGTATGTTTATATATGTGTGTTTGTGTGTGTGTGTCTATATATAGGTGTGTGTGTCTATATATAGTTGTGTGTGTGCGTGTGTGTGTGTCTAAGCAGGCCAGGTGCACTCCGCGCTTTCGGTATGAAGCTACAAGTAGACAGCGGGTCCGTACGGACGGACCAATTTCATACGTCAGAAAAGATAATTCATCAGATTAATTATATTATGGAGAAAATAAAAAACAATTTTAATTATTAAAAGCGTTTAAGATTAATAATATTTTTAAAAAATAAATTTCGTAAAATGAAACCTTTAGTCACGTGACAGTGAACACCAATCAGAAAGCGTTACGTCACGCCGTGCGAAACTCTAATCTTGTCTTTGACGTTTCGAGTATCACTACCGGAGGCGCGTTCCAAACCTACACTCCGAGTGCAACCTAACCACAACCGAACGCAAGTTTTAGCCACTTTTTCCGTATTTCTCCATTGTTTGGAACATATATAAATAACTGGTTTGGCGTTTTTATAGTCGTGCTATCACACTGGGGCTCTATACAGTACTTATAATATGAGAAATTCATTTTTAAACGATAAAAACTAGCTATAACGTACGAAGACACGATCGCTCTTTTGTTTGTTTTGCACGGCGTGACGTCAATCAAGACGCCATGACAGTCTTGTGCGTTTTGGAACCAAATTAAAATTGGTTTTTAAAACGCGAAATTTATAATGTAAACGCTCGATTAAAAATAAATAAACCTTTTTTTTCGATAAAATGCCTAATAAGCTAAAATATTAAGCAGTTATTGAAATTTTGTCAACTAGCCTATTGTAAGGAAGGGAGCGCTGTGCGACCTGAATTCCACTTTATTGTGCAACGAATCGCTATTTATTTAGTTGATTTTGCGAAAAACATCTGTTATGTTTTTGTAGGTACTATTATGTATTTTGTGGTGTTGGAAGTTGAAAAATTAAGAGCTATCGAAACATAATTTGCTTGCTGATAAAGTGATGTCTGTTACGGTTCTTAGTTATGTATTCAAGAACACTACTCAAACGACCCTTGCCTATGCGATCGCACTGCGTTGAAATAGAGCTATGTTTGGTTCGTTTGCTTTACGTATTACGTGTGATTGGTAGTTGGTACGCTGTGCGTGGACGCACTGTGAGACCTCATAGTAATGTTTGTGAATACGGCTGTTTATTCTTCCAAAAGTTTGAGTACCGCTGACCTACGCACTGCATCAAACTTAACCCCCCTAGGGATGCCACACATAGATGCACAAGTAACAACTTATTTACTTAATATTTCACTTAACACACTTGACCTATTTCCTTAGATTCTCTAAATCGATCTGGCTTTTTTATGTTACGTATAGCTTTGTGGCCGGCCTATCGTCTGTGTGGACATTTTACTTCTCTATCTTTTCTTCGAACAGCACTTTTTTTCTAGATGAAAGGTACCCTAATGTCCTTTTGTACCCCTGACAACGTGTATGCAAAATTTCATGATGATCGGTTGAGTAGTTAAGGCATGAAGGCGTAACGAACAAACGAAGCTACATACACAACTACTTCCTATATAATAAATAACAATTTATTTGTTTATTTACCATTCATTTCACGTTTTTAGCATCAGTAATCATTTACATAAAAGGAGATGTTCCATTTTTGTATGGAGGATGGGCCCATTTGGGTAACCCGTGGCCTACTGTTATAAAATTATATTTTATGGAAAGAGAACAAAATAAGAAATCTGTCCGAGTATCAATATTTTTTTTAAACCTGCAAATTTTATTTTTTTGGTTAGTTGGATAGTTAAAGTTAATCAAACAGCAACCCAAAAGGTTTTTCTACCTTGGCAACATCGAATTTTTACTGTCATAATGTCACATTGATGCTGTCAGATGTCAAATAAAATTACAAATGACATATCAACAGCCAATGTAGTCATTTTAATAGAAATAAAAATGCAAAGGAATATCCCTTAACAGCCGGCAGCCGCACAAAATGGATTTTCAGGATTAAATCAACAGTAAAAACTTGTAACAAGCATTAGAATTTATTGATATACTCGGGAGAGTAAAATTAATAGTAAGACACTTTCATTTTAAAGCGAAAACATTAAGAAATACAGGATGAAGAGCACCATTATTCGAGTTTATAAATATTTTTTTATTTATGTTTGCTGTGATTACGATTTTTTTTCTTTTTGGAAACCTTGTCCCTCGAGAGAAATATACGAGAAAAAAATATATTATGGGTGTAGGAAAATTTTTAAAAAGTGAACCCAGGAAAGAACGACTCCTTTCTTTAGATTTTATACTTACTTATTTATTTCAACTTGAATTTTGATCACTTTTTAAGATTATTGGTATCGCGGTTAGTTTCTAAGTTTAAAATATTGCCGATGACTTAAATTTCACTCTGTATAAATAATAATTTTGTCAAGCAAACAACCACTTCGATCGAGCGTGATGCGTGACAATGTACTGTCCCCGCAAATTGCTAATACGATGGAACCTTGTCACATTAACATCCACGTTGACGTCATCCGCAACTAAAAATGACATTATTGTAACAATAAAATTTTAATAGGTAATTTAATTTTTGAATTATTTTTCTCTATATGATAGAGTATAATATAAAAAAATACAATTGTTTTTCGTTTTTGAGGTTAAAAAATGGGTGCTAGGTCCTTTATCAATTTGTGGGGATAGTATGCCATCTTTTTTTTTATTATTATTAATATCAGATTCACCAACGTTTAGGTACATTATTACAATACTTAAGTTCTTAGATTATTAATTATGAGCTATACATGTATCAAACAATTATAGGCAAATACAACATTCAAAAATGGATGTAACATACGGACGGACGGACAGACAGACATGACGAATCATAAGGGTTCCGTTTTTTGCCATTTTGGCTACGGAACCCCAAAATTACGTATCTTTCAACAATTTTTTATCAAATCGTCTTATTGCTAGGTATACTCGTACACTACAACCAATTTCGTATCTAAGTAACAGAATCCTGTATTATAATTTTAAACGAACGTTAATTTTAGTCAACGTTTAGCAATCTATTTATTAATGTGATACATTATTTACGTATTGCGTTGAACTGAGCTCGCTTGCCGGATTAACGGAGGCCCGGTACCACTAACAAAGCGTTTAGGTTTAAGGCTCCGTTATGCGGAATCACTTGTCTCTGTCTTTTTCTTTACGTGTAAAGAGTATAGAAAATAACCTCACTTCTGCACTTTTGCGATGTTTTTCGTTGTTTTTTCATCATAATCTTTAGCACAATTATCTTTCATGGAAAAAAGTTATTGGAGCAACTACACAGTACGTTAAAGTGTATTTTGATGTAGAATACGTTTCCGCTATTATTTACGCCAAAAATATGATCCGCGACAAGCGCTTTTGATGATATTCTGTTTTGTTTTTACAATCATCTGTGAGGTTTATTTATTTATACTCTTTATTGTATACACACAGAACAAACAAGTAACAATACAAACATAAAGGAGACATACAAATGGCGGCCTTATCACTAAAAAGCGATTTCTTCCAGGCAACCTTGGGATGGACAGGAATTAAGATAAATGTGGTGGGATACGCAGTTTAATACTTGTAGCTACTAAATAATCTCTTTAGCTTGTCGTTTGTTTTTTTTGTGGCTACAACTTTACGTTTTCTATTAAATTCGGGATTGAATTAAGTAATTTGTAAAGTAACTAATTTTATTTTATACACAACAGTAATGGGTAGTCTAGGTTGCAAATCGCACAGATACATACACTTCTAAATATCACTATTGATTTTTACGCGTTCAAGTCATTAAACTGGTTTAAAGCAGTCACCGTCATAACAAAAAAGAAAAAATTGCTACATAAAGATTGCAATTTATGAAACCTAGTAAAATCTTGTATTTTACCAAAGAGCTGATGAAATCGATTTGAAATAATACCATGTTTAAACTAGATTACGCTAAACGGTATCATTTGACATTTGGTGAAATTGGCTCTAAGAATCCGCGCGTACAGTTCATTAGAAATATTTTTTTTTTAATAAAAACAACTAATCATTACAAGTTTCTATGTTTGTTTGTTTGTATGTTGGAATAAAGTTACTGTCGTTTAACTTCTCGCCATCCCAGTTCAGTGTAACCCGCCCCTTATCCACTATTAATTAGGGCTACAGTGCAACTCCGGAAAGTGAATATTTGATCACACTATTAGCCCCTTCCCATTGGGGGGTGGGGGGTTGAGATAAAGGAGGGGGTATCAATATTATTTTAGCATAAATTATGAATTTGTACTTATAAGAATACTTATGAGGATTACCTTAAATGCTCTGCTTAAACATACCTAATAGAAGGTTGGAAAAATTTTGTGTTATATTTTGTGTTATTATAGGTTAGTTTTCGCACAAGTCTCTCGGAAATAGGAAAATATGGTATCAATGTGTTCAGTACGACATCCTTAACCCAAATATGTAGGTTGACAAGAGCGTAAATGGTGGGGGTAGAAACTATGACGTCATAAAGATGGCAGTTCCATTAAATTTTTATTCATTCAAACATACCGTGCGATATATCAAATGAAAGGGCTTTGTGTGTAGATTACAGAAATAACACACTAGCATTTTCACTACTGGTTCTCAAAAAAATTTAGAAAATGACCAAAACTTTCAGAAATCAGTGTTAACTTTGAACAGCTAGCTTGAAAACGACTAAATGATTTTTGCAAAACACATATGAAACGACTCTAAACATTTATAAATCGCTCTCAACGTTGAGAGCTATCTTGAGATCATACTTGAGATAGAAGCTCTTCTTATAGAAACAGCATCCATTTACAAAAAGTATCCCCTACCATTGAAGTCGCCAATGATCTGAAAAATCTAAATATATACGAGTACCTATACCTACTGAATGGTGTGAACAAGTACAAGACGAGCCGAAATAGAGTACTTTGATGTCGGAGGCCAAGATCTTCGGGTGGCTGAACCATCGAAGTAAATAAGTAAATTCCTATGAGAGGGCGACTTAGGACGTGTCTAGAACATCTGGACAAAACATGGTACATGTCCCGTCTGGCCACCGTCACCGCAGAATTCCTGGATCGGTCGTTTGTACCAAATACGTTAAGTTCTGCACTTTGAAACAAGTGCTTTTGTATACTACTAAATTATCTATTAAGGAGGTTTTGGTTTTAGTATACCTAAGAACTATTTACTACTTTTAATAAGACTGGTCTTATTTCAATAGTTTTATATAATATTATGGGTTTAAGTATGAAATTGCCGTTTCGTTTGGAGAATTTTAAAGGATTTGCATTTATAACCGACTTCATCAAAAGGAGGAGGTTCTCAATTCGATTGTATATTTTTTTTATCGTTGTTCGCGCGTATTTTCGACATTTATGGACCGATTTTGATGATTCTTTTTTTGTTCGATTGATTTAATTTTTTTTCAAAACGGTTCCGTAGTTTTCAAGTAATCCTGAAAATACTATGATTTTACATCAACTACCTTGACGACTTTGTTATTTAAGGACCGAATTAGATGATTTTTTGGGAAAGGGATACCTTTGTGTAGTCTTTTTAAACGACTTCAAAAAAAGGAGGTATTCAGTTTGTATGTATGTATATTTCTCCGCGATTATCTCACGTTTGGCTGAGCCGATCTTTCTACCTAAATAATATACCTACACTACCTTATGCAGAAGGTACTTACACTAAAAATAAAAAATAAAATTGAAAAACAAAAAACCGACTTCAAAAAAACCTGCCTCTAAAAAGCAAGAAATAATATACAAATCATTAGATACGCATTATCATTGTTAAAATAAAACACGTCTATTGAAGTCGGGTGGGGCTTTTAGAATTAAAAAAGAAAGTTGTACTCCAGCCCCACCCGACTTCAATAGACGTGTTTTAATATAACAATGATAATGCGTATCTAAATGATTTGTATATTATTTCTTTCTTTTTAGAGGAAGTTTTTTTTTTGGAGTCGGTTTTTTTTGTTTTTCCATAATAACATTACTAGTTATGACCGCATTTAAAACTTTTATGCTCAAATGTTTAACTGTTTAAACACTCAGCTAACTAATACCACATTTACTAAGTGAAAAAAAAATGTATCATTGTTGTAATTAAGTGGTCATTTCTGCTGTCGAAAAAAGGAGTCACTTTATGATACCTACTTTTTTTAACGTTAAGGCGAGGCCAGTTCACGATCTGATGAAAAGTCTGATTTTTGAACATCCAATGTGAAGAACTGATGTAAAATTCTACTTCACAAAAATTACTGTAGACTGAAAAAGAAACAAAGAAACAAAATAACCGAACAGAATATTGAAAAATGGCATGGTAACTCTGTAAAAAAATCCTGAATAACACCATAAAAACTTATAAAAATAAATTTCAAATCGTCAGATTTCGTAATTTTCAACGACAGTGATATGATTTTTTATGCAAAAAGGATAGCTTATTTATCGATCTAACACAATAACCGAGTACATTTTTAATAAATGATCCAGTATTTCAGAAATCAATAAAAATGTACTAAAATTCGTCAAATTTCTGGCGAAGCGTCAATTAAAGTTATGCAATATTCAACCTTATTCTAAAGACATAGTGAAAGAGTAAATTTCGTGAACTGGCCTCGCCTTAAGGAAAAAAATACGAATTATTTTTGCTGTTAGTGGGCCGTTATGATCATAAAATAATTCGAAATAATAACAAGTTACCGAAGCATCTTTAACATCATAGAAGATATGAGAGATTGAGAGCCTCTGTGTGGGAGAAAAAATGGGCAATGTCATACTTTAACCCTTATTACATAATATTATACCTACTGTGGTAGTAAGCAATATTAAGTGTGCAATTTGGCACAGCGCCTCTGACGGTGACTACACTAAACATTTTTTTTTCATACAAACTATAGTCGGTATCGAGTGTAGATAGTAGTCGTGCCTACTTATTGTCGTTATGCGCGTGCTCATGAAATACATTGAGATGACGTTTTGAAACCATTGTGTGTTACGAAATACATAAAATTTTGATAATGTTTCTGTAGAAAAAATGACCCTGTAGATTATGGAAAAATTATAAAAAAATAAGAACCACAAGATGAAAGTCTAAATAAAACAATAATTAATCCTTGTTCGCTTCATCATCATCATCATCATCATCATATCAGCCGCACGACACCCACTGCTGGGTATAGGCCTCCCCTAAGGATCTCTACGACGATCGGTCCTGCGCTGCCCGCATCCAGCGGCTTCCCGCGACGGAGCGCCGTCCGGTGCGCGGTCGCCATTCCAGAACCTTTCCGCCCCAACGGCCATCGGTTCTTCTCGCTATGTGTCCCGCCCATTGCCACTTCAGCTGAGCAATCCTTCGAGCGATGTCGGTTACTTTAGTTCTCTTGCGGATCTCTTCGTTTCTGATTCGATCACGCAGGGAAACGCCGAGCATGGCTCTCTCCATTGCACGCTGGGTGACCTTGAGCCTCCTTATGAGACCCATAGTTAGCGACCACGTTTCATTGCCGTAAGTCATCACTGGCAACACACACTGTTCATAGACTTTCGTCTTGAGACACTGAGGTAAGTCGGACGCGAAGATTTTTCGAAGCTTCCCGAATGCTGCCCACCCGAGTTGGATTCGACGAGAGATCTCTTTCTCGAAGTTGGACTTACCTAACTGGATTGCCTGTCCTAGGTATACGTAATGGTACTTGTTCGCTTACCAAACCTTAAAACACAGAAGCCTAAACACATAAACTAACTAAATAGGTAAACAAACTAAATTGGAAACGGAAAATTATAACACTAAATCATAAAGCGAGTTAACCCTAGTTTCTTAAAATGTGTAACAACGGAATCAACTGGTACCTACTCTGGACCTGTCTCGGTAATTCGTGAGTCATGAATTTTGCACGGTGAGGGTTAAGACTGGGTTGTGTGAGTTTTGCGTGTGGTCTTATTCATAAGAATTGTACTGTACATCTACAACGTATTACAAAATAACTAGAATATGGTAGAGATAGGGACCATCAAACTGAACAACTTTTACTACGGGACCAACTCGGATATCGCAAAAAAAAACAGCTGTTTCATACAAAAATTAACAACGAAAATATTAAAATTTATGAAGCAGCAGATTTTTATACCTTTCATGGTGTAGGTGAGCATTAAGAAAGGGTTTTGGAAAATTCCCATTAATACAGGATGCTACAGGATGTTCCAGATTGTATCCTACTTAATATTATAAATGTGAAAGTTTGTGGGTTTGGATGTTTAGATGTTTGTTCCTCAATCACGCAAAAACTACAGAACGGATTTGATTGGAATTTGGCACACAGATAGTAGATAGCCTAGATTAAAACATAGGATACTTTTTATCCCGATATTCCCACGGGAACAGTACCCTTAGCACGAACAGCTGTCGAGAAAATTAACTCGCGTAAAATCATTCGATAGTGCAATTTAGTATGGAAAATTTGTACAACGCCATCTACCGTCGAATAGCGAAACTAAAATTTCCATAGATAATTCTCTATCGAGTAATTTTACGCACGTTTTTTTCTCGATAGCTGTTCGTGCTAAGGGTACAGGAACCACGCGGGTAAAACCGCGGGCTCCCGCTAGTATGAAATATGGGAAAATTTGAATGTGTGAGATAAGGTCTACTACACAAAGTAAGTAAAACATCGTTAATAATGCGCACAGAGCTAAGGGATGGAATTTCCTGCCAGTGTGTTTTTAACCGACTTCAACAAAAGGAGGAGGTTCTCAATTCGATTGTATGTTTTTTTTAACGGTATTTCAATCTTCACCCTAGTGGTTTCCCTAATCGCTTCAACCCTTCCCTTACACCTAGGGGCGACTCAACAAGGGAAGGTACGTAAGGGTAGGTAAGTACAAACAATGTGATTTCCCAAATGAACACCCCGGGCCCAGTAGGTACATACAATACAAGGTCGTTTTGAAATTTCGATTAATGTCTTACAGTACCTTTTGTTTTAGATCCTAACCCTTAAAGTTTTGTTTGATTCTGAAATTTCGAATTGCTGTGTTGAAAATTTCATTGAACGAGCGAGCGCGAACCATCTCCGTTTCATCATCATCATCATCATATCAGTCGCAGATCTTCACGACGATCCGTGCTACGCTGCCCGCATCCAGCGGCTTCCCGCGACCTACACCAGATCGTCGGTCCACCTTGTCGGGGGCCTACCCACGGAGCGTCGTCCGGTGCGCGGTCGCTACTCCGTTGCAGCTTGGGCAAAAATTATTTCACCGTATGTCCGGCTGTCCGTTTGTTCTCCTCTACAGGTCGCATTTCTCAACCGATTCTCACGAAATTTTGTGAGCCGGTCCTTACACGGGTGGGCGAACTACTAGACCACAGAGTCTAATCAAATCACAAAATACATTTTTTTTTATTATTGTAAAGAAACAAATAGTCATACAAAGAATTTGACTTAAATGAAGTGTAATTTATAGACCTATAGTTTCCTAGCTTTATAAAAATCAATACGACTAAATACTAACAAAAAAAGAGTATTTAGAGTAGTATGCTAAACAATGGTAGTGATAACATTACCTAATTACTTAGTTATTTACTGTTGTAACAATAAAGCAACATAAATAGATACTTAACATTTTTAAAAAAAAATTAATTTTTAATAAGCATTTCTAAATCGTCAAATTCAGATTCAATCAGCAAGATCAAACATCACAAATGCAAATAGTAGTTTGTTACACAAGGAACGTAAGAGAGCTATTACAGAACAAGATCCAATTTGGCGCCCATGCGAGCGTAGCTCGCAAAGGGCGCTACGGATCGAGGGTGTAATAGCTACTTACAACCGAGGTAAGCATACTACTTTACATCATTCATGCGAGGTAAATATAATAAAGATAAAAATAAAAATAAACTGAACAACTTTCATTATAGGACCAATCTCGAAATCACGAAAAAACATCAGCTGTTCCATTCAAAATGAATCTTATCATTTTATGAAAAAAAATATTGTTTGACCAAGGAGTTTTGCATAGCATGAACTGAAATGAAATACCGCTAATTTCATTGTAGGTTTTTTTTTTCAGTAAAAAGTTTCGTCAGTTTATAAATAAGAAAAAAGATTGGTTCACTAAGGAGTTTTAAATGCTTGAATTGTTAAGTGTACTTTACAATTAAAGCATTCGCCAATTTCACCATCCTTGACTTGTAAAGTGATTTGAAAATGGAACGTTCTATCTAAACAATGCACTGTGTTGCACATGTCAACTTACACAGCCTCATACTATATTAGTAAATGCTAGTTACCGAGCAGTATGATGTAATAGTAGTTTATGATACAAGGTTGGTAAGGAGGTTTTTAAAACGAGTTGACGTTTTATAAGCCCGAGCCGCAGGCGAGGGTTTATAATCGTCACGAGTTTTAAAAAACCTTAACAACCGTGTGCCATACTACGTTTTTCAATACATTTGCGAGAAAACATTATAGGTAAGTACTGCTGAAATTTTAATTTATTCATATAATAAAACTGTAAATTCTAAATATTTGTGCGCGAATTACGCAAAAACCGCTAAACGAATTTTGATGGATTTTTCACAATTTAGTAGATTGAGGTCCAACTTAAAATCTAAGCTATGTTTCATCAAATTCGGGTGGGTGGAACCAGAGAAACAGCTTGAACTCTCCGTAGTACTAGCTTTCATACACTAAAGGGGTCATTTTAAACTGGTTGCAATATTTTTCTACTGTCCACGCGGATGAAGTCGCGGGCGGAAGCTAGTAGAAATTAAAAAAAACGTTCGTAAACAAAAACGCACGGCGCCGGAGTGCGGTAAAATCAACTTTCCGCACGCTGTACTACTCCGTAAACAAAAACGCACGGCGTGCGTTTCCGCACGCTCGACTGTCATCGTAAACTTACATTTTCGAGCAACTGTATTGAAAAAATATATACCTATTATATGTAGATAAACCCTTAATATTAAAACCATAAAATTCAGACCATCATTATCATAACACAATTATTATTAAAATCATAATTTAAAAAAGCAAATTACATTATCCTTAAAAACACAAAAAGACTTTCAGATTCAGATACAAAAATATTATTCAAGTGAAAAATAGGACACCGCAAAAAATACAAAAAAAACTAAACGTTATCATTTAATTAAAGGTAACACAAAGGAGATTAAATATAAATATTTCCTTTTGCCTTTGTCTAGCCTACACAGGCTGAAATAACAGTTTCAAATAGTTTATCGGGTGAATTTTGCTTTTACACGCCAAAATTTATGTAAAGGCAATAGAATAATACATTTTACCTGGCAACACTGACGTAATCCTTCAAAAAGCATAGATTATTATGTGCTTTGTGACATAGTTTGGTATGTTTTATTATCTGTGCTGCCACAGATAACGTAAAACTGACGAGCACTAATTTAAATAGTATGAAAATACTTGTCCATCAGCCATTTTTATGTCCCCACTGCTGGGGCACAGGCCTTCCTTATGGGTGGATAAGGAGGATGGGCCATAACCCACCATGCGGGCCCAATTGGATAGGTGTGTGGGTGTGCGAATCTAGGGGCTTATTGTCTAATTTAAAAACCTATTGCAATCGCTTTCGTTTGACCGTAAATGTGACACATTGCTGCATTTCTGATCATTTTCAAGATCTGGGAGTATTCTTTGATAGCAAATTAAGTTTCAGTAATCACTGCGAGGCAATATCTAAGAAGTGCAGCAAGCTTTCTGGCTTTGTCTTTCGTGTTACAAAGGAGTTTAGATCCCCTAGGAGCCTGCTGCTGCTTTACAAAACACTAATAATGAGCCAGCTCGAGTATGCCTCTGTAGTGTGGTCACCCCAATATAATAAATACATAGATATGCTGGAGTCAATTCAGAGACGTTTTCTCAGGATCCTGACATTAAGGTTTGGTAAAAAAAGAGAGCTCACAACATACGCGGAACGATTACGCTATTTCAACTTAAAGAGTCTCGAGAGCCGACGTAAGGTGCACGACCAAACCTACCTTCACAAAATCTTACACGGATCACTACATACCACTCTGCTACCTGATATTCACCTCAGAATACCGCCGAAATCATCTAGACATGATCGTCCCTTCTCTATTCCATTCTGCGGTACCAAAGTCTCATTCCACAACCCCATATTCAGAATGTGTCGCGAACATAACACTCTGCTTAACCAGTTGGACGATGTGCCTGATATCTACGCTTCCTCGCTCAATAAGTTCAGAACTTCACTACGCAGGCTGGTATGATGGACTATATTCAATTTGTATTTTGTTCCTGTCTATATTAATTAGTTAATGAAATTTAATTGTATTCAATCTAATTAATTTTTAATCCAATCTAATTTATTTAATTTTGTAATGCAATTTAATCTTAATCATTTCAATTTAATTATTATTCAACTTAATTTATTTTATGTAATCATGTTGTTCACACATGTTGTTGGAGTTGCAGCCTACCTGCTTACTTTTTATAATGTTGTGATCTATATTTATGTATTTGCTGTAAATCTGTTTTGTGTGACAAATAAATAAAATAAAAAAATAAAATTTCTTTGGTAAGTTTTTATTTGTGCCAAACAGAAGCTTCAATGTGTTCCATACTGAAAGCGATTGCGATAGATTTTGAAATTAGACAATAAATAGGCTGGTCACCTTGCTACACTGTTCACTCAGATAGTATAGAGAGCGTGCAGAGAAGAGCCCTCAGAATACTCAGCTTTAAATGTGGTCTTGGGCGCAGTCTTAATTCTTACAAAGTGAGACTTGATAAATCAAGGTAACGTGTTTACTTTTCCGCCGTAAGGAACAGGACCTTATTCCCATGCATAAAGTGCTGCACGGATACTTTGATTTCCCCTACCTTTTGGGCAAGTTGGACCTCACCACGAAGCGCAACCCTCGTAGAATTACCAAAACGTTTCCAAAACTAACAAGAACAACACCTCGTTTTATAACCCTCTCATAAAAATAGAAGAGACACGTTCATAGAGAATGTATGAAAGAATAAAATTATCACGGTGGCGGTACTGTGACGGAACTGTGATGGAACTGAGACTTCACTATGGTATGTGTGAATCTAGCTTTATGGGCTGTTATGATTATGCCATTTTACCCGACTGCAAAGAAAGGGTTATGTTTTTCGCGCGTATCTTGTAAGTATGTGTGTTTGTAAGTAATATTCTTTATTACCTCATATCTTTTAAACAACTGAATGGATTTCTGTAATTAAGATATCGTTAGATTTGTCTTGTCAGCCCAACATGGCGGCTGTACGGTGCTATTATACGTAGTGGAAAAAAAAAAATTTTTTTTAGAATAATGCAATATGGGTGTCAAATTAAAAGGGCTTATTATAAGGATTTCAAAAAGGTATATCATGACCGTAATATTATAATAACTAAAAAGAAATAAATTAAAAAATAAATTAAAAAAAATAAAAATCCCGCCTGCATAAAAAGACAAGTCAACTGAAAAGATGGAAACAAGATTAAATATTAAAGGCAACATAATAACATGCAGTCGGAGGCATATAATCCAAATCATTCATACTTAATGTCACTTTCTTTATGCATGCCTCCGACTGCATGTTATTATGTTGCCTTCAATATTTAATCTTGTTTCCATATTTTCAGTTGACTTGTCTTTTTATGCAGGCGGGTTTTTTTATGAATAAACCCTAAGGAATCGAATCCAGGCCTTCATGTTTACCGTGCATAGTAATTGTATGATGTCGGCAGAATTTCAATGAGACAGCATAAACATAAACAACGCTATGCAGTGGACGTATTTCTGTTACTAGTGATGTTACCCAGTCGATGGATTATGTTCATATTCATATTCATATTCATTTATTGCAAGTCACGAGTTGGAATGGGTGTTACAATATTGGTATGTACAAGTGACGCCCTGCTAGGGCACAGCAAACATGAGGGGCAACTATCGCCTCTTACTTATAAAATTAATTTCCTTAAGTACCTATTCAAATCAACACATGCATATAAACTAACAGTGACAACTTAACTACTATTGCAAAAAGTACTTTGATATTGTATTATATTTTGATATAATATATAACTAATTAACATTCATCATTATGTTGTTCCAAGTATGATCAATATTATTTTTATATTATTGTATTATTATATATTATTTTAAACCATATTCTATTTTATTTATTTCTATTTAAGTAATATTCTGTTAGTGGAGATATCGAAGTGGGTATGTTGTTATGTTGTCGATGTTTAGATTTGTTTGTTGTCTTATTACGCTTTATAATATACTAGAAAAAACGACTCGTCACCAGGGCCCTATTTAATAACAATTTGTTAATGATTGTCATGACAATTTGGTTTACATTGCGGAGTAGGTATGAATAGTTTGTTATATTTTTAAATTGTTTGACGTAATGCATTATTTATGTATTGTGTATCGTTTTAAAATAAAATTAATTAAAATGAATAAAATGATTAAATACAAAAGCTTACGGCGGTTGTATGACCGAAAGTGGCGCCCTCAGAGGTTTTTATTTAATAAGTTATTAATAGAAAAAGATTTTAATAATGTTTATCGTGGAGATTTTAGGGCCCATGGTCTAGTATTTTTAGAAGGTATCACTACATGACCTCGTAGTCATTCGTAGAAGTAGATAGCAAATGTGTCAAAAACGGCCACTTTTAGCAGTTTTGCTATCTACTTCTAGCAGTGACTACGAGGGAATGTAACGATACCGTCTAAAAATACTAGACTGTGGGCCCTAAAATCTCCAGGATAAACATTTTTAAAATTGTGTATTAGAATTATAATATTAAATATAATTTACCGCGGCGCCACTTTCGCTCAGGGCACCACCTTAAAAGACAAATCCAAAAACACAATGACACGTTTTGAGCGAGTTGTCACGTTGTCATCGCAAGAAGCGACGCCTCTTTGCGATGACAACATGGCAACTCCTTGAAAGCATTTTTTTTATTATTTGGAAGTACCCTCTTCAAAGGTTGCGGAAATGTTTTGGAACTGTCACGTTGTCATCGCAAAGAAGCAAAATATCTGTTGTCATAGATTTTTTGATTAATTTTCAATCCCTACATTTAATCTCTAAATTTTGTCCCATCACTAATTATAGAGCAGGTGAACTTCTTGTTAACTATCTCTTCAGTACATCACTTAGCTACGACAGCATTAACACACTCCATTCTAAAATCACTCTTAACTCACTCACATAAAGTATATTTTTGTCGAACTCTCAATATTTACTTAATACCTTAAGCGATGCTTAGTAGTTCTAGTTTACTGGCGCAAATTCGCAAAGGATTTTGCACGTTATTGAGTTGGATTTAGATTCATTTTCATTCGAAGGGGTTTTAATAATGGTATATTGTATATTTAAGAAATTAAGTTCTGTATATTACGCGTTATAATAGGAGGGAGGTAAAATTATTGTTTATTCTGTGGATGTGTGTGAAAAGGATGGAAATATAGTAGTTTTTATGGTAATGGATCGAAAGAGGGTCAGAATTTTATTTAAGAGGTTTATCCTCCTTCGTAAACGTGGTCGCTAACTATGGGTCTTATAAGGAGGCTCAAGGTCACCCAGCGTGCAATGGAGAGAGCCATGCTCGGCGTTTCCCTGCGTGATCGAATCAGAAACGAAGAAATCCGCAAGAGAACTAAAGTAACCGACATCGCTCGAAGGATTACTCAGCTAATGTTTCAGTGGGCGAGACACATAGCGAGAAGAACCGATGGCCGTTGGGGCGGAAAGGTTCTGGAATGGCGACCGCGCACCGGACGGCGCTTCGTGGGTAGGCCCCCGACAAGGTGGACCGACGTGAGGGTAAAGGTCGCGGGAAGATGCCGGCAGCGCAGGGACGATCTTCATGCAGATCCTTATGGGAGGCCTATACTATCCCAGCTGTGGGTGTCGTGCGGCTGATATGACATTGATGATGAACGTCCTCCGTGGTTTATACACATGTTTTCAAAATGTCACCATCTCTGAGGTTCTATCCCGGCTGGGTGGACAGATTTTTTTTTCCATTATTGTCTCAGGGGTACCTACTATTATATTCTTTCTTTGCTCAGGGGCTCAATCGTGCAATCAATAATCAGATATTCTGAACGATAAAACCAAAACCATGACGTTGTCATTTAGGCTATAGTTATTTTCGTAAAATAATTTGGTTCAGTTATGTAGCTTAAGAGTTCTCATTTAAATTGTCTAAAATTGGCATGCTAGGCATAGGCATAGCTTTTAAGAATGAAATATTCCAAAATAAAGCGAGTATTTTTCTGTAAACAAAGCTGAAATTGAAACGGAAAAGATTTAGTTTTGGTTTCATCGTTGCAAAATTTGCGCGATTGCAGGTCTAGGTGTTTGTGGTACCACAGTATTATGAAGCACACTGTGGTGATATTATGTAAAGCTGTTAAAGCTGATAAGTTTCTTGCGCCCGTTCTTCTTGTCACTTAAAAAAGTCTTGAACATGGTAGGAAAATATATTTAGGTAGACGATTCAAAAGTACTTAATAATTTAGTTTATTTGAATAAAGCTATTTTTGACTTTGACTTTGACTATGGTATTATCACTGCACGGCCCACATGGATATCGCGCGGTCGAAGCTCGTAGCGTGCTCGTAGCATAGCGCGTGCTACGAAAGTTTCGTAGCACGCTCCATCCATCGCGAGCGATGCTACACGACGACTAGTAGCGATTTTGCCGCTGACTGATGCCGATCTCTCTATATATTCTCGCACATTTCATGTATTCTCAAGATTTTTTAAATCTGAGAGCGTAAATGAAAATTGTGTCTCGGCCACTTTTCGCAATATAAGATTACGGACATTTCAACACATATTTCAGTTTCAAGTTGCTGAAGTACAAAAAGTTATCGTATTTGCCAGTTCAAATAACTGTTAGAAACGACAACTTTTTGTGCTTTAGCAACAAAAAACTGAAATATATTTTAAAATGTATGTAATCTTATATTGCGAAAAGTGGCCGAGACACATTTTTCAATTACGCACTCAATTTTAAGAAATCTTGAGAAAACATTAAATGTGCGAGCGAGAGAGCTGCAGTCAGCGGCAAAATTGCTACTGGCTCTTAAATCTCTCTATTTTGTGACTGTAGTTAACGCGCGTAGTCTGTGTGTAGAATTAGCACTATTTATGATGATGATGATGATTTGATGATCTTACCTTTCGGTGATGTAGCGTGGATCGGCACTGTTGACTTCACCATGGGCATCATCGGACTCGGCATCTGTAGAAAAAAAATTGAGTTAATAAAAAAAAAATAAGCAAAGTTTTTGATAAAATTAGGTAAAGTAATGTGAAATTAAAAGTAAACAAGATAACAACAACGTCTCATTTTAGTTTATTATGATAATTCGTAACATAATGTAAGTAATTAAAGCTCGTGGGAAATACCTTTATATTTTAATTACAGAATTATTTGAACAGGAGATTGCTGTAACTCGCACAAAATTCTGGAAACTCTGTATAATTATATTTCTAGGATAAACAATTAAATCTTTTCTGTTAAGGCGGTTGTATGACCGAAAGTGGCGCCCTCAGAGGTTTTTATTTAATAAGTTATTAATAGAAAAAGATTTTAATAATGTTTATCGTGGAGATTTTAGGGCCCATACTCTAGTATTTTTAGAAGGTATCACTACATGCCCTCGTAGTCATTCGTAGAAGTAGATAGCAAATGTGTCAAAAACGGCCATTTTTAGCAGTTTCGCTATCTACTTCTAGCAGTGACTACGAGGGAATGTAACGACACCGTCTAAAAATACTAGACCATGGGCCCTAAAATCTCCACGATAAACAGTTTTAAAATTGTGTGTTAGAATTACAATATTAAATATAATTCACAGCGGCGCCACTTTCGCTCAGGGTACCACCTTAAACTCCAGCACAAAATAAGACACAGCCTAACAATTTTGTGACTCCTTAAGTCAAATTAGTTCATCAATTCATTTTTTTATTTCGAGAAACAATGACTCATAATGGTTAGTAACAATTGAACTTAAAAGATAGGTTAGTACATAATATTATTAAATTCAATGTTCATTATTAAATTAATTAAATTAATATTCATTATAACATATCTACATTATTAATAAATTACACAATAACAATTTAAAGAAATGTAACATCCGTCCGCTCAAGGGGTGGCTAGGTGGAAGCATGCAGGTGAACCCAGTGGCGCAAGAAAGGCGAGTCCCAGTGGTCGGCGATGGTGCTCAGGATGGAGTTGCGTGAGGCACGCAGACGCGCCAGCGTCGAGGCGCAGCGTTTACGCATAACGGCGTGGAAGCCATCAGCTCGAACCTCCGCGAACATTGCTGATGCACTGCAATATCTAGGCCTTCGCAACAATATCCTGAGCGCATCGTTGTATTGGACACGAAGCCCCTCTTTCAATATCTATTTAGAATTATGGTTGATTATTGCATTGCATAGTTAAATTGTCGCTTCGCCAGAAATTTGACGAAGGGACATTGGGCATTTTGTTCGTACATTAGACCTACGGCGTACACAAACGAAATAGAGCTTGGTATGTACATAAATGTATCTGCTACTCAGTGGTATGGGTCGCATTATTGCAGGCAATGTTTCATTTATTATCAAAATATTTAAATAATTATTAAATAAATTATTTATTTTTTACAAAAGTTTGAAAATCTAAATTGTTAAATTTTGCAGGTTAAAGTTTTTAACTGAATAGCGGTTAAAATTATATGTAACATCTTGTGTAATACCTATTCTTTGCAAATAAACACATTGACTTTGAAAACATTAAACATTTACTTACACACATACTGTTAAATAACTTTTTTCTGCCGGTCGGTACATAAAAAATAGAACATATATATAGTGGGATTCAATTCTTTAATTTAAAACTGGTTTGGTCACTGTCCGCGAGCTTTCTTCAAGTATAATTTTATAATTGGAAGTTTAATTTTAAAAGTTTTTATAATGTTATTCAGGGTTTATTTACAGAGTTACCAATCCATTTTTCAATATTCTGTTCGGTTATTGTGTTTCTTTGTTTCTTTTTCAGTCTACAGTAATTTTTGTGCAATAGAATTCTACATCAGTTCTTCACATTGGAAGCTCCAAAATCAATCTTTTCATCAGATCGTGAACTGGTCTCGCCTTAAAACTAATAACTAGCAACCATGGGCGTACCGAGGTGGGGGGGTGCAGGGAGGGGCAGCTGCCCCCCCCCCCTGGATTTTGTTTACCTCTAACTAACTATCAATTGTTATCCATAAATGTTCTAATTTGCCATACAATATATTTGATTTACAATAAATTTCTGGGTACGCCCATGCTAATAACTGAAATTAAGTTGAAACTAAATCTTTCTCTTTCTGCCTCATATCATAACAACCTATAAAACATTAGGCATTCACCGTTAAAATAATAACCAGAAATTTTTGCTTGAAGAACTTGAGATTTATGAAGTATTTATTTAGGTTTTTTCAATATCTTTATTTTTTATTATATTTTTTTATCATTTCTTTTAACCAACAAAAGCTTTGTTTATCTTCTTTATAATGATTCTCCGTAATATCTTTGTAATACTTGGCAGAGAGTCTTCTATTAACTTTAACAATAATAACTAATGTTTTGAAACGATCTGCCTTTGGGCGGCAAACGTGTCCATTATTACACGGCATTTAGGTATATAAAACTGTAGATCCTCAATAAAAAAACTTTATAAACCTATCCTTAATAATATATTATCCTTATAGTGATATTATAAATGCGAAAGTAACTTTGTTTGTTACGCCGCCTTCACGTCTCAACGGATCATCATGAAATTTTTCATAAATTACGTCATAGGGGTACGGAGAAGGACATAGAGTACCATTCGTCCCGAAAAGTACTGTTCCCGAGGGAAAGAGAAATAACTATCCACGCAGACGAAGACACGGGCGGCCGCTAGTTTTAGTTATGAAGTGTTTTCTTTTTCGTTTAAACTCAATTTATAATATTAAAAAAAGATTTGCTCTTTTTTTCATACACTCTTCTGTAACTAAAAAGGGTTTATTGAGCGTTTGATTTTTTTATTTATTTCACCATCACTTCTAAATGTATGAACAGATTTAGAAGTGTGAGGTATCATTAGAATCTTAGTAACACTATTTATAGATTTTTTGAAAAAAAAAACACAATAATATCAGCTGCATAACGCTATTTTGTAATTTAAAGCAAAAAAAAAATATTTAAATTATTAAAATTGATAAGGTAATAAGAGATAAGTGCATTCCAAAACTATAGAAATTGTTACTAAAATGTGTGAAATAAAAAATATTTCTTTTTTGAAAACCGTGTCGTCTTAAACATTGGAACCGCACCGCTCGTAAAGTTACATCCCCGCCATAATTAGCTCGTGTAGCCCCGGGGCCACTCGTTATCCACCTGGATACACCTTAATAACCTTGCATGAGGTACTACAAACGATAACCGAGGTTAAGCGACGCTCGCATAGGCCGGGTTTGGGATGGGTGACCATACTTAACTGAAAAGCATGATTAAAATGAAGTGCATGCGTGGATAGCTTGTTTTCTACCTGGATACACCTAATAACCTTGCATGAGGTACTACAAACGATGACTGAGGTTAAGCATCGCTCGCTAAGGTTTGGTTTGGGATGGGTGACCATAATTAACTGGAAAAGCACGATATTGTTTTTTTTAATGAAGTGCTTGCGTGGATAGTACACCTTTATAACCTTAAAAAGTACTAAAAGCGATAACGGAGGTTAAACAACGCTTGCATAGATCGGTTTCAGGATGGGTGACCGTACTTAACTGAAAAGTACTTTTTTTTTTAAAATGAAGTGCTTGCGTGGATAGCTTGTTTTATTATCCAACTGTATTAACTGTATTAACCTTGCATGACGTAACCGTACTTAGTACTCACGACTTCAAGACAACGGAGGTCAAGCAACGTTTATAAAGTCGGGTATGGGATGGGTGATCATATTTTTTTTTACCACAGCATGTGCTTGGCCTTCACCTCACCCTGATGTTAAGTGACGATAAGACCGAAGGTGGAAGCGCACCACACCCGGAATCTTCACCACTGAAGAACTGGCTATCTTAACACAACAATAAAATGCCGTTAAATTGTTGTTTTGGAGTCAGATTTAAGTAAGATGGTGGTGGATACGTGGACGAAGAAGGGGCTAAAGCACAGAATACACAAACAAAGCCACTCCAAAATCGCGAAAAATAAAAACAGCTGTTTCATACAAAATTTATAACGAAAATATTAAATATGAAACAGAATTTTTTTTGATCTACCATTTCCATTGCCATAAGTAATGGAAATGATAGTTCAATATTTTTTGTAGGTAGGTACCTACTTAATCTTCTTATATTTTTAAAAATAAAGGAATGTTCCTTTCAGTTAAAGTCACCATCAATATTTTATTAGGGTAAGAAGTATTTTCCATAAACTTAATATTCCATGCAAGTGGAATATTAAGTTTATGGTATTTTTCCCTCCAACTACAGTCTTTTTTCCACCCTGTATTTTACTAAAGAACTGAAATTACTTATGGACCCCCTAAACGATCAGAATTGCTTGTCAATCATTTACATTGCATTGCTTGTCAATCACATTTTGATCGTCTAGGAGCGTTGCTTGACAAGCACCACAGAATAGATAGATTCAATCAATCAAATTAGGCCACGCCCCCAAATGGTAAATAAATGCAATGTAAATGATTGACAAGAAATGCTTGATCGTCTAGAGGCTCTAATACACCTGAAACACAGAAACATTTCCTTAGTGATTCGATTACACCGCCATCTATCCACGGTAGCGGGAAACATTCAAAAGAAAACTCCGTCGGAAAACTCGGCTGTCCCAAAGCAACAGACTTTTCTTTTACGACGTAGTGCGCTACTCCATCAAGAGATGGCGCTGCCTCCTCAAAACTTTTTTCCTCAAAAAACCAAAACCCCATTGTTTGCCAAACCATTGTTATCCTAAATCAGTTACGAGTGCTAATCTAAAGTGTTTAAACGTGTTAAAACAAAACAATGTATCCGCAGTTCCTAATTATTCCGGCCATGATGATAACAATTTATTGTCACACACCAAAAAATAATAGTGATGTGATTGTCACATATTCCGGCCACGCTGAAGCGATTAATCCAGCCCCAATTTGCACCATCAAAGAAATGACGACCACAGAAAGTGCACACGAGTTGATAATCACAACAACTACAAAAAAACAAGTTATTAAAACTAAAAAAACTACTCCATTTTATGACGAAGATACCGAAAGTGTGGTATTTATACCAAACGATACGCCTGTCCACAGAAATAGGGATACCGATTTTGCAGACGATGGTGGTGTGCGTATCAAAGATGTTTTGAATAGAGGACGGAGCATAACTGACATAATGAACGACAAAAAAATTGTAGTTGAAACAGGTATTTATAAACTAATTAGTGGCTCAGTAAGTTTTTAGATAATATGGTAGAATTATTTTTTTTGTGAAAAATTTCGAAAAATTGAATCGACAAAAAATCTAAATAAGTATTAATATGGAATATGCATAAGTCACCGATTTTGATGAATTTGAGCTTGATCTGCGGACACTTACAAAAACATGATGGAACAGAAAAAAAAATGTATTATTTTAGTTTTATCACACGATGAAATCAGGGGAAAAATTTTTTTTTTTTCATTTTCGGATATAATGCACTTTACAGTCAGATAGAATATCGAATAAGAAATAATATATTGTACGACACTTATGTACTTAAACGCAAAATTTAGGGAGATAATTGAAGATTATTGGCTAACTCCATATTAAACACACCTGAAACGTGACATGTGACGTCACCGTTTTGTATAGAGCGTTTTCGGCGGGTGCTCATGCGTGCAAACTTCAAGTAACTATATCACGAGAAAAAAACACAATAGAAAAGTTTTAATATTACACTTGATTTTCTCACGCATTATACTTTTGATTTTGATTTAAAAAAAATTGATGCATATTCCCTATTATGGAACCTGCTCCTGTGTTCTGAAAGAAACTTAGCTTAGCTTCATTGGTCTCAATTCATTTTTTTTTTCTTTTGACATTTTTTTCATGTTTTAGATATTTGGGCTGATAACGTTTAAGATGTTTTGCATCCTATACATTTCGTCGAAGTATTCCCGAAGCTATCGCATCGTAAAATTCAGATTTTTTCCAAGATTAATTCACTAACTATACTTTTAAACTTTCGCGTTGCATTTTATTAGATTAGGAACACAGGTTTTTAACGCGTTTTTAAACTAAACATAGGTGTTGGACACCTACATTATCCCGACGTTTCGACCGAGTTGCATCGGCCTTGGTCACGGGCTGACTGGAGCTGCGGTGTTACGCCTCCTCCTCTGCGGTGCAATCTTCATCCACCGTCGAACAGTTTTTCCAACTACCGCCGCACACTATACTAACGGTGTCCCTATTCCGTATCATAGCCGTATTCTGGTTGTTAGCCGACCGCGAACAAAGAGGTAGTGCGTTTGTAATTACTGGATTCCACACTGCAGATAATTTGTGGCCATCTTCCCGATTGAAGTTTTTAGGATGTTTTTTTAGGATGTCCAACACCTATGTTTAGTTTAAAAACGCGTTAAAAACCTGTGTTCCTAATCTAATTCACTAACTGTTTGGAAGAAAATAAATTCGTAAATGAAATATTATAATTCGTTTTCATGTCCTACCTTGTTTATGATTGATCTTAATTGAATCAAAACTATACAATTTCAATTTTTTTAATGCGGTAGTGAGTGACGCTTTCACGACTTATCTCATTGACCTCACTATTAACTGGACTGGCTGCTGTCAACTGTTCTTGTGCCTACTTGATTTCCATGCACCATTTTGACGCTGTAGTAGGACGTAGTGTGCATGTAGTGTGTGTAGGGTACTAAATCTAGCCATACTATATCTATGAAATCTAGTGATGTGTGTGCTTATGTCAAAAATGTATGCCAAATGCCAAAATTAGTTCTTTAGAGGCACGCTAGTGGCGTTTCAAATAGGCACAAAAACTTTGCTGTCAAACCCAATGATATTAAATGTAAAGATAGGTTATGCGCCAACATCATTGCTATTTAAAACAGCGTAAAGGTACTATAGATACACACATTGGCCGCTGCATGCGCATTGGCTGCCAATTGACAGCGCGTCAGCTGTCTCCTTCACTCCCACATGCAAAGCAGACAGCTCGCTCTTTGTACAATATGGCCGAATAAAGTAATAGAAAATACATATTTTTATTAAATACAGTACTTACGTGTGAAATAAAGCATTTTTCCGATCTCTGACCATTGCTGTATAATTTGTACATCGTCCAAAGACGCAAGTAGACATTTTTTTATGGTATTTCATAATTTTATTGCGTCTGATTGACGAGAGCCGCGTGTGTTACCGTGTCGCGAGAATGTGCATGACTAATTGAAAGTCGGGCAATTACCTGACTTTCGTCTTGCCATTGTGAAGCGCGGGTAACCTATCTTTACATTTAATATCATTGGTCAAACCATAACAAACTGTCAGCCAGTCCAGTTAAATAGAAAAAAAAATTCAGGTCAGTGACTTATCTACTTATTTAGGATTATTACTTATTTTTAACCGACTTCCAAAAAAGGAGGAGGTTCTATGTTCGTCTGTATATTTGTTTTTTTTTTGTGTATGTCCACCGATTACTCGAAGACGGCTGGACCGATTGAAATGATTCAAACGTTATTACATTAGGTACACTCCCAAGTTGGTCCCATTTTTTAAAATTTAGAAATCGGTTCAGTACTTTTCAAGTAATTTTGAAAAAAAGCACGAAAATAGTATGATTTTGTGTGAATTACCTCGATGATTGGTCGTATTACTTCTTTGTTTATGAACTGAATGAGATAATTATTTTTTTGTTAGAAGAGAGATATCTTAAGTGTAGTTTTTTAACCGACTTAAAAAAGGAGGTTCTCAGTTTGACCCGTATTTAAGTATTTTTCTCCGCGATTATCTTACGTTTGGCTGAGCCGATTTTTCTACATATATAATATACCTTACCTACAAGGTAACTACACTAAAAATAAAAAATTGTTTAAAAAAAATAAAAAACCGACTTCAAAAAACCTACCTCTAAAAAGCAAGAAATAATATTCGTAATAATAAAAATACGTTTATTGAAGTCGGGTGGGGCTGGAGTACAAATTCCTTTTTTTGTTCTAAAAGCCCCACCCGACTTCAATAGACGTATTTTTATTATTACGAATATTATTTCTTGCTTTTTAGAGGTAGGTTTTTTGAAGTCGGTTTTTTGTTCTTTTTAAACAATTTTTGTAAAACACGAACAAGGGGCGTCCATAAATTACGTAAGATGTTTAAGAAGGGAAGGGGGAGTCAAATCTCATCTAATCTTACGTTGGAGAGGGGGGGGGTCTCGGCAAATATCACGCAATTTTTTTTCTGATTAATAAAAAAATATAATACTATTTTGGTCCATTTAATCCAGATTGTCTGAGCTCGGTGGCGCAGTGGTTTAGCGCCTGGCCCAGCGATTGCGGAAGATAAGCAACGTTCGCAAGGGTCGGTCATGGGATGGGTGACCAAAAATTTATTATCTTGAGCTCCTCCGTGGCACGAAAGGCACGTTAAGCTGTTGGTCCCGGCTGCATTTGCAGTCGTTAACACCCACCAATCCGCATTGGGCCCGCGTGGTGGGTTATGGCCCACCCTCCTTACCACCCATAAGGAAGGCCTGTGCCCCAGCAGTGGGGACATCAAAAATGGCTGATGGACACAATCCAGATTGTTGCTTAAGATTTAATCTTAAGCTAAAATTTTTATTACACTTATAACTTACAGCAATATTGATTACTAGTCTTAATCCAACGCGTTTACGTAAGAAACCCACATTTTGAAAAATCTCACGTGAGATTGGGGGATGGGGGAGGTTGAATAAAATCTCACGACATCTCACCAGGGGGGGAGGGAGGTACAGAAAATTTCAAAAAACACCTCGCGTAATTTATGGACGCCCCCCAACCTCGCAGGAGTAGATTACTAACAAACAACAAAATTTTTGTTAAACTACTTTTCAGAAAACAGACAAAAAAACAACTTTTTTCATACAACACTCTATCAGCTGTCGGACATTTGTATGGAAAGTCGAATTCGTTTTTGTCTGTTTTCTGAAAAGTCGTAGAACAATGACGAGTTACATTATGAAATTCAGTACAACATTATAACACTTGTTCGAATGATATAATGGCGAGGAGGGGGAGGAAAATACAAGTAATAGTAGATTATACAACAAGTGAAAAAAGAGGGAATTTAGTTCGAGGGACTAGGTTGGATCCCGAGAGCAGCGAAGGATTCTAGAGTTGAATCCCGAGCGTAGCGAGGGATTCAATAGTAGAATCCTGAGCGAAGCGAGGGATACAAAGGACCGAGATGAAATTTTTTTTTTCACGAGTTGTGTACTCTACTTTTTACCATTGACTGCGAGAAAACAAATAGCAGTAGGTACTTATACCTATGTAATTAAATAGTTATCACATTTTTATTATTGAGGTAGGTAATCAGTAAATAAGTATTTAAACATCAGGAAATAGTGAAACTAGAAGTTTTCCAATGACCTAAAACAACCACGCTAAGAGGGAAATTACATGATCGGTTTGGCAGTACATTTCATCAGTTTGTATAGACTTAGAGGAATTAGACTGAACATCTAATCTTCCTCTAATATATAGAAAAGAATCCAAAGATGAGACACTAAAAAGAACCTAATTAATTTGGCGGGATATTTTTTAGAAAAGAACCCAAAGATAAGACACTAAAAAGAACCTAAATAAAATTGGCGGGATATTTTTTTTTATTTATTTGTTTAACTATGGCTTTATCTATGGAATAACTCCATACTTTCAGCACGTTTTATTTTTTTTCTACCTAATTCATACGGATGCGCGCTTGTTCCAAATTCAAAATATTTTTATTCACTCGGTGAATAAAACAGCGTATTATTCACTCTTATCGTTGAATTAAACGCACTTTTTCGAGTGGCGATGGTAAAAAAGCATTTATTCATTCCTATGGTAAAAGTCAAATACAAGGTCAAAATTAAAGTCAAGGTCAAAGTCAACCCTTTATAGACAATAAGAGTGATTATTAAACATGTATTAAAATTGTGTTTTCCTATTTCAGAAGCGCCAAAGGAAGATATAGTTTTCATAAGCGGCAAAAACGATGAAAACGAAAATATCTTCGAACCAAAGAATAAAAAATACGACAGAAATACCGACGCATACAGACGGAACATGAAAGAAGATGTAACAGAGAAGAAACCTATAGTGAATTGCAAACACCTAGATTGTAATAACACTGTGAACTCTGTGTGCGGTAGGAAAATGGACCGTAGCCAGAGGAGATACAGGCTGTTTCTGAACGAATGCTATTTTAATAAAGTTAATTGCAATTTTAGGTATGCTGAGAACAGTAAGTATTTTTTTATAGGTACGACAAAGTTACTGCCCCTTAATTACGTAAGTAACTCTGTTTCTAACAATAGGCTTGTTTCCATTAAGAATAAATATAATGGATAGGGGTTTATAATGATTAATTATATTATGGAGAAAATAACAAACAATTTTAGTTAATAATAGCGTTAAAGATTAATAATATTTTTAAAAAATAAATTTCGTAAAATGAAACCTTTAGTCACGTGACAGTGAACACCAATCAGAAAGCGTTACGTCACGCCGTTCGAAACTCCAATCTTGTCTTTGACGTTTCGAGTATCACTACCGGAGGCGCGTTCCAAACCTACACTCCGAGTGCAACCTAACCACAACCGAACGCAAGTTTTAGCCACTTTTTCCGTATTTCTCCATTGTTTGGAACATATATAAATAACTGGTTTGGCGTTTTTATAGTCGTGCTATCACACTGGGGCTCTATACAGTACTTATAATATGAGAAATTCATTTTTAAACGATAAAAACTAGCTATAACTTACAAAGACACGATCGCTCTTTGGTTTGTTTCGCACGGCGTGACGTCATTCAAGACGCCATGACAGTCTTGTGCGTTTTGGAACCAAATTAAAATTGGTTTTTTAAAACGCGAAATTTATAATGTAAACGCTCGATTAAAAATAAATAAACCTTTTTTTTCGATAAAATGCCTAATAAGCTAAAATATTAAGCAGTTATTGAAATTTTGTCAACTAGCCTATTCTCGATTAAAACCGCAGTCACATTGCTGCTTTAAGTAAGATAGTTGTAATATTGGTTCTTACTAAAGCAGCAATATGTAACTGCGATTTCTGTCAGAGTTTATTGCAACAAAATCAGGGAGCTGGTGTACACATTTTGCATTTTTTTTTATTCTTATATTCAAAAAAAAAACATTAAGCCGCATAGGTATTGTTAATAAAACTAAATTTAAATCAAAATATTTTTAGCAGGTATTTATTTTTGAATCAAGTAGCCGTTACAATTTTTAATTTGTTATTAAGCTAAATGCAATTCGCACTTAATAAAATAATCACTTAATTTTGGCTATAAATAATAAAATCAAATTTATGTTGTTTGAGTGTACGAGAGCATTTTAGTACTATCCCTTCTAGGGCATCCAATCTCGGTATACCGAGATCTCGAAATACCGAGATCCCGCAGAATTTTCCAGTCCCGCAAGGAGCGGGATTACCAGTGCGGGATTTGCGGGACTAGAAAGTAGCATAGAAACCTCTTGCCTACCTACTGAATGACTGATTGGCGAACGACCGCGCGCTTGTCCCGCGCATGCGCCGCGATGTTGATATGTTCATTCTGTTTGCTTGATTTTGGTGTAAGTGAGCTTGAATTAGTGTTTCAGTATAATTTGGGCTTTCTTTTAGTTTATCGGCAAAGTTTTAACTGAAAACACATCTGTACACAACACTTAATAGGCAGCTCATCTTACGCCTGCAGGATCCCGCAAATTCCGAGATCCCGCGGGATCGTAAATCATCGGTCCCGCAAATACCGAGATCACAAAAAACATGCGGGATTGGATGCCCTAATTCTTCCCTTAACTTTATCCGCAAGAAAAAATTACATGAAACAAGAAAATTCTAATATTACCAATTGGGGATAGTATAGTATATGATTTTGATTTCACATCGCTCGAATGATCGCTCAGCTGAAGTAACAGTGGGCGGGACACATAGCGAGAAGTGCCGATGGCCGTTGGGGCTGGGCGGTTCTGGAGTGGCGACCGCGCACCGGACGACGACGCTCCGTGGGTAGGCCCCCGACAAGGTGGACCGGCGTGAAAGTGAAGGTCGCGGGAAGCCGCTGGATGCGGGCAGCGCAGGACCGATCGTCGTGGAGATCCTTGGGAGAGGCCTAGCTATACCCAGCAGTGGGTGTCGTGCGGCTGACATGATGTGATGTTTATAAAAAAACTATATTTCCAGGATTCCAAATGGTACCAATCGAGAAATGCAAAAACGTAGCTGAACATTACAAGACAGAAAAACCATTCGTGTATATACCACAGATTTATCTACCAGAACCTAAACCGAAGAAGGTTAAAGAACATAGAAGGACTTCTTCTTCTAGAAGGTAAGACTTCGAAATGAGGATCAACGAGGTTTTTAGTTAAATGTAGAGTTACAGTCACATCAAAATCAATTATTTCGGTGAAAGAATGATTGAAATTGGACCAAAAATGACGAAGATAGAGCGATTTTTGTGTCGCATTCTCAAAAACGCTCCCTCGCTGTTGACGTCATCAGCCACGTTCGCGGCTCAGCGGCGCGGCAGGTGTTTGTTCGGGCGATCATGGCACGTGACGTCATCGCATGCCGGCCGCGTTTTTAAAACTTCAATAATTTTGTCATTACTTAATGGATTTGAGAAATTTAAACAGAGATTTACTCAGTTGTTGATATTGTTTTTGATGTGATATACAAAATTGATATATACAATTGTCGTGTCATAAATCATATTTCCACGTTTAGTTTTATTCACCAACTACAATATTAATTAAAAAGAGAGAAAAGGGGGCCGCGCGCTTGGTGGCGCCTAATGACGTAAAAACAGCTGATCTAATTTTGATGAAATATCCTGGTTAAAGGTTCCGGATTTTCTCGAATATCCACTCAGACGAAGTCGCGGGCAGAAGCTAGTCTGATTATATTTAAAAATCGTCAATCGAGCTCACAGACGAGCAGCTGTTGCTCTCAGTCCTAAGAATCTGTTGATTCTCAGTGAAAGTCTTAGAAACGAGTCGCAAGTTGTCGCAGAGAAAATGTCCGCACTTCACCCGGAATCCTCACCACTGAGGAGCTGGCTATCTTACCTCTAACTGCCGGAGCAGTCAGACGGTCAGACTTAGATAAGATGGTGGTAGCTAGCCAGGCGGACGGAAATAAACTTTACCACCAACCAAACCGAGTACAAATTGTACCGCCCTAGGAATCGAACCGTTGCACACGGGTGGGCAAACCACTGGACTACAGAGGCGGTTAAAGTTGATAAGAATATTGTAATATTTTGATATCAGTAAGTCAAGATAGTTGCACTAGCATGACGTGACATTGCCGTCAACATGACGAAAACGGTAACCAAGCACAAATCTCACGACGATTCTCGTTCCGCAAACTCAACTGATTATTTTCTTTTTCTATTCTAGATCTCTGAACATCGACGTGGACGGCAAGTTCTGCTCCCACCCCTGTCCATCATCGTGCCCAGACCAGTACGAGCCTGAGTGTGCGATGTCCAATAAAGGTCTGAGAAGGGTGTTTGTGAACCATTGCAAGTTGGACTTCAACTCTTGTTCGTATGGAGCAGGTATGAGGATCCTCGGTATTTTGGTGTTGCCTGTTAGAAATTGATAAATATACTTAATGCTCAATAGAAAATAGGGTAATAGTTTTTTGCGCCCATTTTTTTTGTTAGCTAAAAGACGTCATAGAAATAGAAATAGAAATAGAAATAGAAATAGAAATAGAAATAGAAATAGAAATAGAAATAGAAATAGAAATAGAAATAGAAATAGAAATAGAAATAGAAATAGAAATAGAAATAGAAATAGAAATAGAAATAGAAATAGAAATAGAAATAGAAATAGAAATAGAAATAGAAATAGAAATAGAAATAGAAATAGAAATAGAAAAAGAAATAGAAAAAGAAATAGAAATAGCAATAGAAATAGAAATAGAAATAGAAATAGAAATAGAAATAGAAATAGAAATAGAAATAGAAATAGAAATAGAAATAGAAATAGAAATAGAAATAGAAATAGAAATAGAAATAGAAATAGAAATAGAAATAGAAATAGAAATAGAAATAGAAATAGAAATAGAAATAGAAATAGAAATAGAAATAGAAATAGAAATAGAAATAGAAATAGAAATAGAAATAATTTTATTTGCATATAATTGGGGTACACAATTTTTAGGTCTTAATTAGTTACATTTCCTCCTATTCAGCCAACAAAATTAGCATGCAAATTAATAGGTTATAATTATTAAAGTGATTTTATATATTATTGGGTGCAATAATCCATTTTAAATTATAATAAGTCATAAAAAAATAGTAACCAAATAAAAACAAAACAATAAAGGCAATCATAAATACAAAGGCTTTATGACTTTATTCCTTTCGCCATAAAAAAGTGTTTAAAAATGTCAAATGATAGATGTCAATGTCAATAGTTATCTGTGAAGTGGCGTGGCGTCCATTTTGGAAAACTAATGAAAAGTTTTAAAAAGAAAAGTTTGCTAACATGTCAATTCTGAATTATTAATTTATACATTATGTCAAGTGAGATACAATAAAATAAAGAAACAAAAAGAGATATATACGTACACCCAGGCTATTTGCAATTTGCGCAGCGCAGTAAGTACGTACTTAATTTTCTAATACAAAATAACCTGCTACAAGAAAAAAAATATTACCTTATAAAATATACTTAACAGGATTCGCAATGATTGTGGTTCAAATAATCCTTCACCGAATAATGTCATAATGAGTAATGCTTATTTATTTAATTTGTGAGCTTATTTAAATAAAGAATATTTCACTTTCACTTTCACTTACTGTTGAATTTACTGTAATACTATATTATTTCCTGACTATTCGCCGTGTGTCAGTTAGAATTAAAAAAAAAATTGAGATAAAATGCATTCGGTCATGTTTAAAAAAAACGGGTAAGGTGCGTGTCGGGCCACGCGCAGTAGGGTTCCGTAGTTACCTTATACCATTCCATATTTAATACCACTATCATTTTTCGTCTGTAAAAATAACTTTGTTTTTCACAGTGTTTGTATGAATGACAAAGTTATATTTGCGGTTTTGGAATATGTACTATTATCTCGAAAACTGATTAGTATATCTCGTTCAAACCAAAACTTTTTTAGATTTTTCACTCTCTTATTTTAAAAGATAGAGGGGGGGGACACACACTTTGGCAGTGAATAGCTTTCAAACGATTGACTTTGAGAAAAAACAGCCTTAGGAACCTCGATGTCATTTTTAAATTCCTATCTATAGGTCTATACGACTGCTGTCTATACGATATGCTGTCGACTGAAACGGCAATTCTGTCTGTTAAGCACAGTGTCAATTACTATACGGAGCGCCAAACACCGGTTGTTGCGTGCTTTCTTGACCTCTCTAAGGCATTTGACCTGGTTTCATATAACTTACTGTGGCAAAAACTTGAAAAAGTCGGTATACCAAAAGAACTGCTAAACATCTTTAAGTATTGGTATAGAAACCAGGTCAACTCCGTACGATGGGATGGGTCGCTGTCTCAGCCGTACAGGTTGGAGTGTGGCGTGAGACAAGGCGGGCTGAGCTCGCCAACCCTCTTCAACCTGTATATGAATGAGCTGATAGGCGAACTGAGCAACACCAAATTAGGCTGCCATATCGATGGCGTGAATGTGAATAATATTAGCTATGCAGATGATATGGTGTTGCTTAGTGCGTCTGTTTGTGGTATGAGAAAACTGGTAGCCATATGTGAGAAATATGCCAAGTCTCATGGATTGGCTTATAATGTCAACAAAAGCCTGGTCATGGTCTTTGAGGCGGGAAATAAGCGGCTAGAGCAACTCCCGGCAATCACATTAAATGATTGTACGGTGCAAAGAGCACATAAAGTAAAGTATCTAGGCCATATACTTACGCCTGATCTCAAGGACGATGATGATGTGGAAAGAGAACGCAGGGCGTTGTCAGTAAGGGCAAACATGTTGGCCCGCAGGTTCGCGCGTTGCACAAATAATGTAAAAATCACTTTGTTTAGAGCATATTGTACAACTTTTTACACGTGCAGCCTGTGGGCCAAATGTACTCGTCGGTCTTACAATGCCCTGAGAGTTCAATTCAACAATGCGTTCAGGGTGCTGTTGGGGTTGCCCCGCCACTGTAGTGCATCAGGGATGTTTGCAAAAGCGCGGGTAGACTGCTTCTACGCGACTATGCGGAAGCGATGCGCCTCCCTGGTGCGCAGGGTGAGGGGCAGCGCCAACAGCATCCTGAGCATGATTGCAAGCAGGCTGGACTGCCCGTACGTGAATCATTGCTGCGTAACATCTGCCGGGGCGGTGCGTCGGTGATTCGCGTGCGGACGGTGGCACCATTATTATTATGAAATATGATTTTTCTAACATAGGTTAAGTAAAAACTTTGTTACAAACAAAAATGAGTCCTTGTAACTTGAATTTAATAAATAATAATAATATACCCCGCACGTATTGGGTTGATGAAAAAAAAACAGTTTCAGCGTTCCATGTATGGGGAGACCCCGTTAATCTTTTTTTTGTGTTAAAATCGTAAAGCGGTTAACTGAATAATAAAATAAATAAAATAAAACAGAAATACATCTACCTACCAAGTTTCAACTGTGTAGTCTTTTTTTTTAACTTTCGGAATAAAGTGGCTGGGACATACGGACGGACAGACAGACAGACATGACGAATCTATAAGGCATTTTTTGCCATTTAGGCTACGGAACCGTAAAAACACTCCACGGACTGTTGTACTTAAAAACTACTTGTAAATTATTGTTCTTGATTTTTTTTTTTACAGTTTGGCACAAGCGCCCTCTAGCGGAGTGTGTGGGCAACCAAAAAGCGGATATGACGCGGAACAGCGCGTTTATAGGATGGATGCAGCGCGTCGGCATCGTCGACAGCAAAGGGAGATTGAAGCTGGAATAAATCATTAAAACACATCTGATAATTAAAAAAATTCTGTCAAAAATTTAATTTTTGGAACAAGATTTTATTGCCGACTGCACTTTTGTCCGCCATATTGGATTTAGAGTGACGACACTTTTATTTTTAGAGTTATTCTGAGCCCTTTCATATTTTATGGATATGATACTTATTGTTGCAGCACTTGTCCGTCATTTTGGGTGTTCCGCCATGTTAGATTTAGAATGACGTCACACAGCTAACCATGCACCCTGGGATCGAACCCGGGAGCCCTATGCGTCTTACACGGGTGGGCGAACCACTAAACCACAGAGGCGACTAAAAATTGGAAACTACTAAACCGATTTCCAATTGGGACCAACTTGGGAGCTAATCTGATATAACGTTTGAATTATAAAGACTGGTTTACATTATCTTAGTCTTTAGTAGAGTGCTTTAGGAGAGTGCTTTAGTTGAAACATGTAAACGGTCATCTTATGACTAAAGAGAGTAACGTTCTAGTAGCCTTTCAACTGGAATCATCGCTTTCCAGTAGAACCCCCCGCGCGCCCGCGCCGCCCGCGCGACACTTTCCTCGCACTGGAAGCATGTAAATCGACATTTTAGTAGCATATTTAGTAGAGTGCTTTAGTCAAATGACACTGTACTGGGGATCAAGTCTGCTAATGTTTTCGTCAAAATTGTAGTTCAATGATGTTTGAATGGTAATGCATTTTGACACAGTTCTTGTTTCTTAAACCCAAAACTGAAACACATTGTGTTTCTTAAACCCAAAACGGAAACATAATTGTGTCATGATTTTTGGTTTAAGGAACAAGAACTGTGTCAAAAAGCATTACCATTAGAACACCATTGAACTACGATTTTGACGAAAACATTAGCAGACTTGAGCCCCTGGAAGCATGTACACGCTCGCTGGAAAGGCACCAAAACTACTAAAGCACTCGCATTCGAATCTACTCGCACGCTACTAAAGCACTCTACAAAGACAGATAATGTAAACCAGTCTAAACGTTTGAATTTGAATTTTTGAATAATCGGCGGTCATACACAAAAAAAACCATACGTACAGACGAACAGAGACCCTCCTCTTTTTTTGAAGTCGGTTAAAAAGAAGTAGTCACGCATGATGCTGTGTGTGATGAAAAAAAGATCTGTTAAGCAATCTACCAATAAACTTGTAAGTATCTTTTTGAGCCATACTAAAAAAAAAATTCAATTAATCATTTTCTGAGATTACGTAAATAATGAATGTAAGAAAGATATAATTTGTTCTTCCTTATCTTTCTTTCCCTTTTATCTTTACAAGGGAGGCAAAAAGCCTCCGGACTGATAAAGCAACAATGAATACTTAATTCGATGAATATTCATAACGATGAATATTTTACGATTCGTTAAAAAGCGGGGAGAAAAGAGCGCGAATTTAAAGAACATGGCGCCTTTTTGAAACTTTGTCAAACGCTAGCCAAAGTGAAAATCTTCGTTAATCGCTTCGCTTTCGAAACATGGGATTTGACATGATGCCGGCACTACACATTGGCCCATGATGGGCACAATTCATCGTACACGCTGCCAGTTTTATGTGCAACAAATGCTTCAAAGAAGTTCTTTCAAAAGCATCGATGTACGATAAATTGTGCCTAAATTGTGCCGATCATAGGCGAATTATGTAAGTATGTAGTGCAGCCATAAGGTTTTGTTAACAATTGAACTTTAAAACGTCAAATCCACACATCCACACACATAGTACCTACCTACCTATTAATTGTAAATGACATTGGCTATACAGGCTGTTAAGTTTTTCTAAAAATAACTATCGAATAGAGTTTATGGCGTTATTTTACGGAGTTCGGTAAGTAAGTACCTACCTCTGAAGTTTTTAGCAAGAAAACATTACCACAGAATACATAATTAATACAAGTAAAATTAGTTAACCAGTAAAGGCCATCAAGAGTTTTCTTAAAGCCTATTTTTTTATCACAGAAACCGATGTTCTGTGTAATCAATAGTTCGCATTAACCACATGTACCTACCCAACTGTTCGGATTATTACCAAACACTTTTGTAAGTTAAATGGTTTGTTGATGTACCTAAACTGAGTGACGTAGCGCAGCGCATGACCCGCTTGTAGGTCAGCCGTCGCTGGCCCGAATTAGGTACTTGTTTTAACAATTAATTTTAGTGCATATTTTATCATGATATCGATCGGATACTGTACTCATCAATCACAATCATCACAATCGGTACTCATCAACATTATAATATCTCATTCAAACATTAACATTTTTCTATAGTTGAACATTAACGTTTTAGTATATATAAACAATTTTGATAGTTCTCATAACTCGTAGGTATAATAGAAATTAATTAATTAATATAAAAGACGGAGGTCGGCCTTCCTCTCCAAGTTTTCTTGCGCCATTTCTTTCTTGGAGGGGCCTCCCAACTTTATGAAATGGTAGTAGTTTCAGTAGATTCTCTCTTTTTAGCATATAAAATTAAATTAAAACCAAACCAAAACTTAAACCAATTAAAAATTTGTTAAATTTTAATTTCTGAACGTCTTAAAAAAAAATCATCACTTGAGGGTAGGCTCACAAGTAGCTTCAGTCCCCCGTGACCACGGCAGCTGCAAAGGTGAAAATAAAAAATCTAACCAAATACCAACTAATTACCAAAGTACTTTCAATAAAACCGCGCTAGTATCCGTTAAAAGTGTTTTATTTCAGGTATAATAGAAATAGAAAATAGAAATTGAAATAATCTTTATTCATAAAACGCACACTTAAAACAGTTAGCAGCGGCTACCACACTAGGACAAGCCAGTATCGTGGAAGCTAATAAAACGATAATTAACAAAACATAGTACCTAGTGTCATAGCGAGCGAATAAAGAAGGAAACTATATTGTTGTAATAATAGTGGCAATAATAATAAACTACTAGTAAATTAGTAACAAGAGTAATAATAACACCTGAAGTTGGATGCATGTGTAGTGTGTGTGTGTATGTGTATGTTTTGATTGTTTCAAACAAACCCTATCGTATTATAGAACTAGTATTAGTTACTGGATTGTAAAATCATATTTTTTAGTTGGCAGATTCACTTCAATTTGCGTAAACTTTGACATTATACGAATCTCGGCTATGTGTATACCTTTATACACATACACACACACAACATGTTATTGATTAAAGTGACTTTATATTCAAGTACCATCTTTCTCTCCTAAACATTCCTTGATTCACACCACTCATCCCCGAACATAGTGGCAGATAATTTTGGCGTCCCACCTAGACGCTAATGGGTTAAAAGCTAGACTTTCAGGCTTTTAGCCCGCTTTTAGTCTAAAACACTGTAATGTTTCCTTTGTGTGGAACTAGAGTTGTCATCTGCTGCACTTTAGGGTTTAGAAGTCTTTTGCTTTGGGGAAAAATGTAACTTTTAGTGATAACTTTTAAGTATGGGGTTAAATTAACTTTTTGGTTCATGAATGTTGTCAAAATGTGTTCGGTTTGGTTGGTGAAATCAACTGTTCCATAGGCGATATTTTCGTTATTATTTTTTTTATAAAATAGCTGATTTTTTTCGCAATTTCAGAGTTGGTATCATAGTAAAAGTTGTTCAGTACCCTTAGCACGAACAGCTATCGAAAAAAATAACTCGCGTAAAATCATTCGATAGATAAATTTTGTATTGGAAATTTGTACAACGCCATCTATCGCCGATAAGCGAAATGAAATTTTCCATAGAGAATTGTCTATCCAGTAATTTTACGTGCGTTTTTTTTCTCGATAGCTGTTCGTGCTAAGGGTACTGATAGACAATTCTCTATGGAAAATTTCATTTCGCTTATCGGCGATAGATGGCGTTGTACAAATTTCCAATACAAAATTTATCTATCGAATGATTTTACGCGAGTTATTTTTTTCGATAGCTGTTCGTGCTAAGGGTACTGTTTGATGGACCCGGAGAAAAATTTCAATTTCGGGTGTATAACCATGTCAGAGCAATAAATAGTATTTTCTTTGGTTACCTATTTTATATATTGCTACCATAAGGCCTGTTGTGCATAAAAACAGTTGAAAAATATTTATTTTTATAGTTCTGAAGTTCCGGAAGTTCTGAAAGATTTCAGTACCCCTAGCACGAACAGCTATCGAGAAAAAAAAGTGTGTAAAATTATTCGCAAGAGAATTATCTATGGAAATTTTAATTTTTCTATTCGGCGGTAGATGGCGTTGTTTAAATTTCCAGTACAAAATTGCACTATTGAATCATTTTACGCGCTTTATTTTTTTCGATAGATGTTCGTGCTAAGGGTACAGGCATATTTCTTTAGAAATGGGAACTTTTCTGAAAGTTTTCATATTTATTCATACGCTCATTGGCATTGGCAGCAAGGTGCAAGGTCGACATTTTTCAAAGATAAAGATAAGATATGCCAGCATTGCAGCAAATGAACGATCGTATCGTATTACCTATTGCAATTATTTCTCAAGTAGGTATGGACGTCAACAGTATTATACATTTCTGACTAAAACCTAATCAGTTTATTTAAATTACCAGCCGCTTTTATCCCACGGTAAATCCGCAGTAGATTTTAAATTCTAATTAAGACTAATTTCTGTCCCTTAGAAACTGGGGGACTAGTGATGTTCCACAGTTAAACTTTATCGATATCGCTATTTTATAACTAGTGGCCGCATGGGCGTACCGAGGGGGGGCAGGGAGGGGCAGCTGCCCCCCTGGATTTTGTTTGTCCAACAGCCATTTTTTGATGTCCCCACTGCTGGGGCACAGGCCTTCCTTATGGGTGGTAAGGAGGATGGGCCATAACCCACCACGCGGGCCCAATGCGGATTGGTGGGTGTTAACGACTGCAAATGCAGCCGGGACCAACGGCTTAACGTGCCTTCCGAAACACGGAGGCGCTCGAGATAATAAATTTTTGGTCACCCATCCCATGACCGACCCTTGCCAACGTTGCTTAACTTCCGCAATCGCTGGGCCAGGCGCTAAACCACTGCGCCACCGAGCTCCACAATTTGATTTACAATAAATAACTTTCCACGCAGACGAAGTCGTGGGCAGCCGCTAGTCGCCCTTAAACAGAGAGATGATGTGTAAATTTTTCATAATGTAAGGATATGTATTTGAGAGAATTAAGGATATCTTTTGTAGTTTAAAAATATTTATCTGCACTCACAACGTAATGTTCCAAATATGAATTCAAAAAAGGTAATATAAATACGTACTTTATTTTCGTGAATAGGTAAAATTAAAAAAAAAACTCATTACGATGCAGTTAGCTGCATCATAATAGTAGTTTATATTACCATTTTTGAATTCATATTTGGAACATTACGTTGTGAGTGTAGATAAACTACTATTATGCGTTGTGTCGTGTCGATATAATGAAATATCGATATACGCCTTGGACATCACTATAAGAACGTAAAATTTTATGGTCTCCAATATTTCGTGTGTAAGGCTGGGGTTACAACAGTTGGGAACTGTTAACACCCACCGATCCAAGCTAATGACTGTGTTTCGATTGTAATTTTGGGAACCTCTGTGTCTTGAGACAGGATCTTTAAACAATATAACTATACTTCTAGTAATGACGTAAGGAATGTGGTTTTAGAAGCCTAGGAAAAAATATAAAGTACTTATTATGGACAAAAGAGTCACGTGCGCCTTCGCCGAAAAGCGAAATGAAGTTTCTCATGTCCATCAGCCATTTTTGATGTCCCCACTGCTGGGGCACAGGCCTTCCTTATGGGTGGTAAGGAGGATGGGCCATAACCCACCACGCGGGCCCAATGCGGATTGGTGGGTGTTAACGGCTTAACGTGCCTTCCGAAGCACGGAGGAGCTCGAGATAATAAATTTTTGGTCACCCATCCCATGACCGACCCTTGCGAACGTTGCTTAACTTCCGCAATCGCTGGGTCAGGCGCTAAACCACTGCGCCACCGAGCTCCTCGCGCCACCGAGCTCCTCAATAGAAGTTTCTCATAGACAATTTAATCTATCGAGTATTTTTACGCGCGTTTTTTGTCGCTAGATGTTCGTGCTAAATGTTACATAAATAAAATAAATAGTACCTACTTCTATTATCGTCTAACATTCAATAACAGATTGACTTGTCCGCGAGTTGCCAGCAAGTAGAGTAACAAATTGTATGATGACAGTAGGTGAGCGATACACAGAGACACAAAGTTCGCAAATCTTTAATTGAGAATAGAATAGAAAAACATTTATTAACATCACACAGAAGGATTAAGAAAAGAAAACAATGTTGTACAATAATTAACACATTAACACAGAACAGAAGAGAGATAAAACCGGCCAAGTGCGTGTCGGGCCACGCGCCGTAGGGTTCCGTAGTTACCTTATATACCATACCATATTTAATACCACTATCATTTTTCGTGTGTAAAAATAACTTTGTTTTTCACAGTGTTGGTATGAATGACAAAGTTATATTTGCGGTTTTGGAAAATATGATATATCTCGAAAACTAATTACTATATTTCGTTCAAACCAATTTTCTGTGAAAGTTTTTATTAAGATCTACAGCAAATATTTTTTTATATTTTTCACTCACCTATTTCAAAAGTTAGAGGGGGGGGACACACATTTTACCACTTTGGCAGTGTTTATCTTTCAAACAGTTGACTTTGAGAAAAAACTGTCTTAGAAACCTCAATATCATTTTTGAAGACCTATCTATAGACACCCCGCACGTATTGGTATGAAGAATTTTTTTTTTAGTTTCAGTTCCATGTATGGGGAGCCCCCCCTTAATCTTTTTTTTTATTTTTGTGTTAAAATCGTTAAGCGGTTAACATAATACATCTACCTACTAAGTTTCAACTGTGTTATCCTAATACATTCGGATTAAATGGCTGTGACATACGGACGGACGGACAGACAGACAGACAGAAATGACGAATCTATAAGGGTTCCGTTTTTTGCCATTTTGTCTACGGAACCCTAAAAAGGGTGAGAAAGTGTGCTGCTAAAAGGCCCTGTCTCAGCGAAAAACTTCTGAGTTATTCGTAGATGGTCAGAATGACCCAGAAGCACTGTTATTCTGCCAGGGCCCTGTGAACAGTAAGTAGTCGGACACAACACATACCAAAATAAACATAACGAATAGTGACATACAAAAAGTGAAGAAAAAAACAACATAAACCAAAACGAGTACAAGAACATTCACACAAATACATAATAACACAAGCAAACTATAATATACAGACTCAATAATTATACTTAGGCGCTATAGAGCGCGATTCCTTTGCCAAACAACAAGACAAAACGTCACCCGTCCATGTCCCGATAATAGGGATGTTGACTAATGAATAAAATAACGAAATACTAATAAAAATCGTAAACATATTAAACTTTTAGAGTAGCTTGTATACCTCTTGGTTTTATATATTGCATATTATTTGTTTTATGACCCTTCAAAGTTACCCAACTTTGAAGGGTCATTTAAAAAGTCCATTTAAAAAGTATACAATTTATTAAAATAAATGATACCTTTAATTAGTCCGTAAAATGTATAGCAAATTTGTCGAAGAAACCATTTTGATAAACACAATATTTAATATAGCTGCTGAACAAATTTCCTATGCGTTGCATACAAACTAGCACGGCGTGTCGTCATAACGTGCAAGCCTAGTATGGAGCGTTTTTGATCGAGTCCATTTGTGTGCATTTCACACTGTGATATCTCGGGCAGTTTTCATGCTAGCGAATTAATTCTTTTACCAATGTTTCTTTTTTTGAGAGGTAATTTATGTAACATATAATAAAAAAAATAGTCAACATCCCTATTTAAATGTTAAATAACATCCTAGATTGGATTTAACGAGTTAAGGAGAGTTTTTGTATTATTTTACATACAAAACACCACACCTTATTCTATTCCTCTTTTACAGTTCTTATTTCATGCCTTTTTTCGTTAGAAAGATAATAGATAAATGAAAAAGGAAGGAACTGCAAAAACACACAGACGAGCTCAAGTATTATACTTACCTTACCAAAAAAATAAAAACCCCCTCGACACACGGTACCAAATTTCGAATCAATGGGACATAAGGAAGTTAGTTAGATCCCCTCATCAACTAGAAAAGAGCTGATGATCTTTAAACGGTTGATCAGCCCCCCTACCATGACTGTCAAAAGTAATATCGAAGCAATGTTGTAAATGAGATGGCGCTATACGCGATGATAGCTCCGTCCCTATAACAATATTACTTTAAGGTTGCTATAAGAGCTCAGAGTATGGCCTCAGGTCATGGTTACCTTACTATATACTTCCAATGTCATTGAAGTAACACGGTACCAAATTTCGAATCGATCGGACATAAGGAAGTTAGTTAGATCCCCTCATCAACTAGAAAAGAGCTGATGATCTTCAAGCGGCTGAACAGATTTTCATGAAACGTGGCTAAGAACACTCGGGATAAAATTATCTATGACACGAAAAAAAACTAAACGGTAAAATCGGTGAGCTACGATACCACAGACAGATACGCAGACACGTTAAACTTATAACACCCCTCTCTTTTTGCGTCGTGGCTTCGATCAAGAATATCCGAGATGTCCTGTCAAATTCGCAAAAATGGCACCTCAAATAGCGTCCCACTTACAAACTGGGCGCTTATTTTGCAGTAAAGTAAAGTAGAAGCAAAGTAAGTGATAAAAGATGTGTTTTTGTATTATTTTGTACAAAATAATTGATATAAAATGTGAGTTTGTACAAAATAAGAGGTGATTATGTACAAAATAAGCGCCAAGTTTGTAAGTGGGACGCTATTTGAGGTGCCATTTTTATGTACTGTTTTAGTTCGTGAAGCGTTATCTAGGATATTCTTGATCGAAGGTCGGGGCACAGAATACAATAGTACAAGTGTCGGGGGTTAAAATATGTCTTTTCCTATGAAATTGACGAATTGTATGGAGAATTTCCAAAAAATTGCATAAAACCAATTTTTTCTTATTTTAATAAATAAGCATGACTGCTTATGTTGCTGTTTCATTTTAACTTAAACCAGAAGCACGTCTAGCTTCAAATAAAAAAGTTAACATACTTTAAACTAGCGGCCGCCCGCGGTTTCACCCGCGTGGTTCCCGTTCCCGTGGGAATATCGGGATAAAAAGTATCCTATGTTAATCTAGGCTATCTACTATCTGTGTGCCAAATTTCAACCAAATCCGTTAAGTAGTTTTTGCGTGATTGAGGAACAAACATCCAAACATCCAAACTCACAAACTTTCACAATATAGTAGGATAAAATTATCTATCGGGTAGGTAGTTTAGTTATGATTTTTACTCTTTGCTGGACGGTTTGTCTGTACGTATGTCACAGACAGTAAGTCACGATCTAGTAATAACAATATAAATAGCTGCAGTTACTCAAAGCTTGTTACTACCCGTTTGTCTGTCTGTTTAAAATTAACCCGAACATCTTGCTAGATAAAACAAAGGTTATCCTGATATAAACCTATAGGTACTATCTGCCCCCTAGCATGACCGACGAAACAGATATAGCATTTTATCGACACTCAACTGTCAAAATTCATTGTCTTTTGACAGTTAATCGTGATAAAACGCTAAAATGCCCATTTGCACTAAACTTAAGAATCGCCTAAGTTCTTGCCTAACTTGTTTAGGCAACTCCTAGAAAAAAATTTGCTTGCACTAACCTTAAGCCATTCCTAAATCCACTTAGGACATTCCTAACTTTATGACCTCGAATAGGACGCGCCCAACGCGTTAGGCGATACCTAAGTAGTATTTTTGTGTCACAGCATGGAGGTTTCCTTAGCCTGTCCAACTTTACTTGACAAACAGCAAAATAAAAAAGATTTTTTATGTCATTTGCTGTCATTTGTCAAAGACATTCTTCTTCTTATTTTTGGTAAGTCAATCTACTCTCCTCTTTAGGGAGTAGTTTTTGCCAGTATCAAGTGTTGAATAGTTCAGTGGTTTGACAAATTCAAACAGATTTTGTTTTTTTAAATAATAAATCATAAGCAATCTATCATTTCAATCGTTCGTCATTCGTTTATCATTCGCTTTATTAGGCAATTCCCATGTTTTGTCACAGCTGAGACAGAACTGTTAGTGCAAACCGATTTTTTTAGTTAGGCTGCTCTTAAGCTTAGGTGTATCTTAACTAGGACAAGCCTAACCCAAGTTTAGTGCAAATGGGCATAAATCACGCGATATACAGGGCTATTTGTAAACCACCAACAACCTCGCAGGAGTAGATTACCAACATCATAAACAACATTTTGTTCTAAGACTTTTCCTAAAACCGACAAAAAATTAGATTCTCCATACAAATGACCCGACCCGAACAGCTGATCGAAATTTGTATGAAAAGTCGATATTTTTTTGTCTGTTTTCGGGAAAGTTGTAGAACAAAGTGTTGTTGTTTATGATGTTGGTTTACTCCTGCGAGGTTGTTGCCAACAACCACAACTTGTTGATCCCACCCGCGTAAGATGCAGGGGTACCGGATTCGATTCCCAGGAGGTAGAAAGAAAGAAAGAAAGAAAGAAAATACATTTATTTTGAACAACACACAACGATACACAACACTACAAAGACAATACAAAAACTAAAACACATCAAAGGCTAATTAACAATAACATTGCGCATTGTCGCATGATGTCAAAACTGTACTCGGCTCAGTATAAGCAGCAGGCAAGGCCAGCTGCACTGATATTCTGCCGAGCACCGTAATGACATCAGGACCGAAAAACACAGAATTTAAACAAATAATTATATAAAAAGGTTTTTTAAAAATATAAATAAACACATTCTTTATCTGTGCAGTGCATTGCATTTTAATATACTATATAGGTGGGTGCAATTTTTACTCGGTTTGGTTGGTGGTAGGGCTTATTTCAAGTCCGCCTGGCTAGCTACCACCGTCTTACCTAAGTCTGACGCCATAACAACAATCAAAAAATTATTGCGGCAGTTAGAGGTAAGATAGCCAGTTCTTAGTAATGAGGATTCTGGGTGTAGTGCGCTTCCACCTTCGGCCTTATCCTCACTTAACATCAGGTGAGGTGAAGGTCAAGCACTATCCCGTTGTGCATATTTTTTTTTTTAATAATAATGTACCAGACACAAATATTTTATATTTCCATTTAAAAATAAAAATCCATAAAAATAATTTAACCCTCTCTACCCCTCCGTGGTTTCTCTTACACATAAATTCATGGCCGAAACTTAAGTGGCATTAAATCATATCTTGAGTGTGAAATGTCATGAGCAAGAGTATTGGGGCATGTTCGGGATATTCGGATGGCTTTATACCTTTTTAAAGGTTTATGGCTTTTTAGGGTTAAAATGGAAATAGCCTTTTTACAGGAACGTGTAAATTAACACTTGAAAATAATAACCTTGTTTAGAATCTATCGGTTAATCACGGTTGAATACGGAGATATTTTACTTGTAAAATGTACTGGTTTTGGATGGAAAAAATAATTAAGCATTACTACTAAAAACTTACATTTATAGGAGGTCTCATAGGAGGCTCAAGGTCACCCAGCGTGCAATGGAGAGAGCCATGCTCGGCGTTTCCCTGCTTGATCGAATCAGAAACGAAGAGGTCCGCAAGAGAACTAAAGTAGCCGACATCGCTCGAAAGATTGCTCAGCTGAAGTGGCAATGGGCGGGACACATAGCGAGAAGAACCGATGGCCGTTGGGGCGGAAAGGTTCTGGAATGGCGACCGCGCACCGGACGACGCTCCGTGGGTAGGCCCCCGACAAGGTGGACCGACGTGAGGGCGAAGGTCGCGGGAAGCCGCTGGATGCGGGCCAAGCAGGACTGAGCATCGTGGACATCCTTGGGGGAGGCCTATACCCAGCAGTGGGTGTCGTGCGGCTGTATGATGACTACTAAAAAATATACCTATCTATAAATTTGCGATCTCCTCAGTTCACCTCAGGTACTTTTATGCTGTCAACACAAGTCGCATTTATAGTAGTTCCCATTACGGAAGTAGATGGCGTTGTACAAATTTCAATACAAAATTTTTACATTTGTGCTCGATTCGAATTCGAATTGGCACAGACATTCGCGCTCAAGATACTAAATAAATTATCGTTAATTTAATTAAAACAAAATAAATAAGTATAACATTTGCAGTGATCCATACGAAATATTAAAAAGTTTATAAAAATGTGTCAAATGAATTTCCGTCATAATAATATTGTAATACAATTTAAATTGCGTTGTCACGCGTCGGTGCGACATTGCGCTCCGCTGATCTTCGACTTGGCAACCATGAGCTATAGTTGGAGTGGGTGAGGTTGATACTAGACAACATTATTAATTATCAGAATGAAAATAATTCGGCTTTAAGTCGCGGTGGTAGTGAAACTAGCGCCGCCACTACATTTATTTTTATTACTCGTAAACCAAGTCAATATTTAAAAAAAGCTCATGTAAAATTTCTTAAATTGTCTTCAATATTTTTTGAATAACTCTTCAACAGTTTTCATTCATTCTGTAAGTTTTAAAATCGATAATTGCCAAAAGTGGCCACTTTGAGCTAAAATGGATTTTAAAAGTTACAGAAAGAATGAAAACTGTTGAAGAGTTATTCAAAAAATATTAGAGACAATTTAAGAGATTATTACATGAGCTTTTTTTTAAATATTGACTTGGTTTACGAATAATAAAAATAAATGTAGTGGCGGCGCTAGTTTCACTACCTACAGCGCCTTAAGTACCTACCCCCCTAATCCAAATTTTCTCAATGAGTTCGATGTAGGTTAGCATGTTTGGCAACTCTTTTTATGCACGACGAGATAGTGCTTGGCCTTATCACCTCACCTGATGTTAAGTGAAGATAATGCCGAAGGTGGAAGCGCAATACACCCGGAATCTTCATCACTGAGAAACTGGCTATCTTACCTCTAACCTGAATTGAATTGAATTAACTTTCGGAACACAACAATTTTTAAATTGTTGTTATGGCGTCAGACTTAGGTAAGATGGTGGTAGCTAGCCAGGCGAAATAAGCCCTACCACCAACCAAACCGAGTCCCAATTGAACCCCCTCGGGAATCGAACCCGGGACCCCTGCGTCTTACACGGGTAGGGGAATCACTAGAACAGACCTCCATACATACATCTGTATACATTTTGTTGGCAGCGTGACTAGTTGTGTCGCCACTAGTGTCCTATTGATATATCGTCGGGAATAGTGCAAATATAGGCGTAAATAGCATCGGATAATTCCACGTATCTGCCAAAAGTAGCCAATTCACGAAATATGCCTAGATGCTGTTGAAATAAGAAAGTTATAAAGATAGAACCTTCCCCTGAAAATTTAAGTCTAGTGTAGATAGATACGCACGCACCCTCCTTCCTTACTAATATTATCCGTTTTTTTGTTTGCTACGCCTTCACGTCTTAAAACTACTGAACCGATCATCATGAAGTTTTGTATACACGTTGTCAGGGGTACAGTACAGAGGAGGTACCATTCATCCTGAAAAAAATATTGTTCCCGAGGATAGCAAAAAAAACTTTTCCACGCAGACGAAGTCGCGGGAGGTCGAGTTTATAAATCCACGGATTTGCACTATCCCCGACGATATGGCATGGTTGTTAGACCATAGTTGGTAAGTATCAACTTCACCCATCCGCATATATCCGCGAGGGCTGTTACGCTATCGCGGCTGTACCCTGAATTTAAATATTTAATTAAAACTTGCGCAGGGCTGCCCACCGCTATATTCATAGGGGCCCGAGGCAAAGAAACAATAATTCATGAATTTTACCAACTTTAATATTTCAACCCTTTTAGAAGTTTTAGAATAACATCAAAATATTTTAAAGGGCCCGTTTCAGTAGAAAATAAATAATTATTAAACATCACAATATACATTGACGCGATTCCAAAGTAGATAAAGCTAGTGTTGAAATTGAAATAATCTTTATTTAAATAAGCTGACATAATAAGCGTTTTTAAAGCGTCAATTCTTTTACTCTATTACCCATTATGACGTCTTTTAACTGACAAGAAAAATGGGCGGAAAAAACTTACCAGCTTTATCAAATAGAACGATATTTACATATCGTTTCGATATTTTATATGATATATCGTTTCCAGACATTATGTTAACATAGATTAATAAAAAAAATTACATTATTTAATTAACACATTTCATTATGAATCAATTTACAGGGTTCAAGCTAAGTAAAAAATTTTTAAGTAATTATACAGTCTAGGCTCTTACAAAAAAAAAATCTATTCATACAATAGGCTAGTTGACAAAATTTCAATAACTGCTTAATATTTTAGCTTATTAGGCATTTTATCGAAAAAAAAAAGGTTTATTTATTTTTAATCGAGCGTTTACATTATAAATTTCGCGTTTTAAAAAAACAATTTTAATTTGGTTCCAAAACACACAAGACTGTCATGGCGTCTTGAATGACGTCACGCCGTGCGAAACAAACCAAAGAGCGATCGTGTCTTCGTACGTTATAGCTAGTTTTTATCGTTTAAAAATGAATTTCTCATATTATAAGTACTGTATAGTGCCCCAGTGTGATAGCACGACTATAAAAACGCCAAACCAGTTATTTATATATATGTTCCAAACAATGGAGAAATACGGAAAAAGTGGCTAAAACTTGCGTTCGGTTGTGGTTAGGTTGCACTCGGAGTGTAGGTTTGGAACGCGCCTCCGGTAGTGATACTCGAAACGTCAAAGACAAGATTGGAGTTTCGCACGGCGTGACGTAACGCTTTCTGATTGGTGTTCACTGTCACGTGACTAAAGGTTTCATTTTACGAAATTTATTTTTTAAAAATATTATTAATCTTTAACGCTTTTAATAATTAAAATTGTTTGTTATTTTCTCCATAATATAATTAATCATTATAAACCCCTATCCATTATATTTATTCTTAATGGAAACAAGCCTATTCAATATGCGTTAAGTTAGGTAGTCAGAAGCAGTTGTGAAATCAGAAGGTACACAAACAGCCCAATCGCGGTAATTCTGAACGATAAAACCAAAAACGTTACGTTGTCATTTAGGTTATATTTACCTAAAAACCTTTGATTTAGCTTCATAATTTTCGCTAAAATTGTCCCAGATTGTAATCCTAGACTCCTTAGGCGGAGTATTCAACAATTTTTCCAAAACTAAAGCGAGTATTTTTCTGTAAACGAAACTGAAACGGTAACGATTTATTATTATTATTATTATTATATATTTATTTCAGATATTAAATTGCATCCATATTTGTTAGTATTACTTAGACTATGTTAGTAACATTAAAACAAAACGAACGACAAAAATTTCAATTTAAATATTTACGAGACCCGTACATGTGCATCTGGGTCCAATGCTTAGCAATAGGGCAGTCTGCTCTATCCTTTATTGCAATCAGGATGCTATTAGAGCTTCCCCTGACTCTGTGCCGCATAGAGGCGATACGCTTGCGAATAATGGCGAAAAAGTCATCAATTCGAGCCTCCGCAAACATACCTGACGCACTACAGTATCGGGGAAGACCCATCAACATCCGGAAAGCATTATTATATTGCACGCGGAGTGCGTTAAAAGTCTTTTGCGTGTACTTGACCCACAGGCTACAGGAGTAAAATGATTGGCAAAAGGCCTTGAACAACGAGATCTTCACTTCCTGTGTACACTTTGCAACACACTTTAGCTTTGGTTTTATCGTTGAAAATTAGCTGCAATGACACGTCTTGTTATTTCACTTTTTAGTTCGTTTCGTTTTGGCAGGGCAGTCGTGTTTTTAATATTTTTTAAGGTTCCGTACCCAAAGGGTAAAAACGGGACCCTATTACTAAGACTCCACTGTCCGTCTGTCTGTCTGTCACCAGGCTGTATCTCATGAACCGTGATAGCTAGACAGTTGAAATTTTCACAAAATGGTGTATTTCTGTTGCTACTATAACAACAAATACTAAAAACAGAATAAAATAAATGTTTTAGTAGTGCTCCCATACAACAAACGTTATTTTTTGCCGTTTTCTGCTACGGAACCCTTCGTGCGCGATTCCGACTCGCACTTGGCTGGTTTTTTTTTTATGATGACAGTATAGTAATCCACTCCTGCGAAGTTGTTGGTGTTTAACAAATTACCCTTATGTCCTAAGAACAATATTTTGATTGATAGCATTAAAAAAATAATGTACTTACTTACTTAACCAAAATTAACCAATCAGGAACCTCATAATTCATAATTCATTTATTTGCTAATGTTGTTATAATAATTTTTCCAGCATATTCTGTCGATTGTTTCGACGTGCAAATACTTAAATTTAAATACATAATACAATTTTATTACATAATATCATCAAATCATATTTAAAACATAACTAAATCAGTAAATTAAAAATGAGATTAAATTATTGAAATGTCAGCAATAGAAAATGTCAAAAGTTATAATTAGTGTGCAATGTCAATAATTTTATCGTTTAGGAAGTCATTAATACAGTAATATGTATTTTCTATTAAAATATTAAACGATTTGCTTTTAAATTTAGTTGTAGGTAGTTCTCTAACATTAATTGGTAATTTATTGTAAATGCCATACAAAATGAGTTTTTTGAATGTAATACCACTTTGACCAGGAATTCGACGAATTGACCTCCAACCCTAACCGTGCCTTAATTAAAAATTACGAAATTAGCCGAGCCATCGCGAGCGCGCCCGAGCGTGAAATCAAAGGGATAATGCCATTGGTACTTATTTACAAATTGAAAACTTTAATTTAATAAATTTCAGATATAAAATTCGTGTACAGCCACCTATACAAAATTACCATTTTTTAAAAACAATTTACGAACTTACCAATATTATAAATTAGGTACAGATAAATATAAATAAACATACGTTATAAAACACAATTGAAAGCTTCCAAAAGATTTACACCAAAATTCACAAACACTACTATGAGGTCTCACAGTGCCTGCGGACGCACAGCGACCCAAGCCAACTACCAATCACACGTACTTTATACGTAAAACCACAAACAAACGAACCAATCACAGAGCTTTATTTCAACGCAGTGCGTTCACATTGGCAAGGGTCTTTGGGTATTGTTCTGGAATACGGGTATCATAAAAATGACTTTGAGTCTTTAAGTAACTGCCAAGAATACACTTGAAAATACATAATAAAACAAGAAGTCGAGAGCACACGCTGTTGCCTCTGTTTTAAATCAATTTGAAGATTCTGTATGAAATAAAACAGAGATACGAGTTTCTTGCTCTTTGCTTCTTCTCGTTACAAGGTCTCCGTAGCTTCTTTGACATTTCCAAGTGCTTGTCACAGCTTTCACTGAATAAATGATTTTGAGTAACTGCAAAAGAATACACTTGAAATAACCCTAAAGATACAATGCACGGTAATCAAAATGAGCTACTTTATAAGACGAGAGTAGGTACGCTGTTGAATCTGAAATTTTAAATCAATTTGATGACTCTGTATAAAATAAAACAGAGATAAGTGTTTCTTGCCGGTTCTGCTCGTTACAAGGTCTCCCGCTTAGGGTTTGCGAACCGATGGCGTAGCGTCTTTGACATTCACAAGTGCTCTACCAGCCTTCACTAAAGAAATTGGTTTGAATTGATTACCTGCCAAGAATACACTTGAAGTTACCCTAAAGATACAACGCACGGTATTCGAATGAGCTACCTTATAAACCGAAAGCATACACTGTTGCCTTTGAATATCACGTCAAATTGACGACTCTGTATGAAATAAAACAGAAATAAACAGCTCTTGACGAGTTTCTTGCCGGTTCTTCTCATTACAAGGTCTCACGCTTAGGGTTTGCGAACTATAGACTTGCCTTCACTTCACTGAATGAATGATTTTGAATTTCATTGATTACCTGCCAAGAATACACTTGAAATAACCCTAAAGATACAACGCACGGTAATCGAATGAGCTGCCTTATAAGCCGAGAGCACACTGTTGCCTCTGAAAATATCACGGTATAGTACAGACGGGCGGACCTGCTGTTTGTTCTGGCTAATTGGAAGCTGTCGCCTGCGGGTTAATAGTGATGGAATGGGGATGTCGATAGAATTTGGTAAAAAAACAAATAAAAAAAAAATTACTAGAACATTGATGATAAGATACCAACGACAGGACAACACGTGGAGTGGACACTATAACACGAATGCAAGAAAATGGATATCACAATTCAAAATGGAAATTAAAAAACCGGCCAAGTGCGTGTCGGGCCACGCGCCGTAGGGTTCCATAATTACCTTATACCATACCATATTTAACCCTTGCGAACGTTGCTTAACTCCGCAATCGCTGGGCCAGGCGCTAAACCACTGCGCCACCGAGCTCCACGATGCTCAATGATAGATAACTAAACTTAAATGCAGTAATGAATGATGCAGCAATGAGGCTAAAATTCTATATGTTTTCGCTCTAAAGAGTGCAACAATAGGGTTATAAGAAAGGTAGTTTTAGATAAGGTTGTGATAGGGCTGACATGACCTTAAGTGTTAAAAGTCTCCTCTGGTCTGGTCGACCTCTGGAGTCGCGCCATAACACGAATTTGAAGTCGTTTGTGGTGCGCATCCCGACCGCCAGGCTGGAACGTAATATTAAGTTATATTTACTAACAATATTGTTTATAAGTACATATTTATAATTATTACGTTTTAGTTTTAAGGCATGTATCTATGCGCCATTGTTGTCTGATTATAAATAAATAAATTTAAAAAATTAAAGCCCCCAAATAATAAAAAAATAAAAAAAAAACTTTTTATCGACAAATCTGTGTCACATCACTACCCAATTCTTGTTTAAATATTAAAACCAGCGACAAAGGGGTCGATTGTACCCGCGGTCGCTATTGTTCAATGTTCACAGCCTGGGGGGTTAAGGTAACAAATATGGACCAAAAGAAAGGTAACCCACCGGGTTATTTGTGTACCGAAATTACAGTGCTCGAGGCTTACGGGTTAAACGACGAAAAATATTATACACGCTAGAACTATTATTTTATTCTGTGACATAACACAGTCAACAGTAGTTGTGGGGCTCGCAGACGACGCACAGATTGTATTTTGTAAATAATTGATAGGGTTGCACTGATAACAGTTTTTTGTTTTTTTTTAATATTAGATATCTATTAAATATTGATGTTCGTTCATGCATGCATGATAATACATAAACTAAGAAATACATACAAGAGGGGCTCCTCTTGTATGTATTTCTTAGTTTAGTTTCTAGTTTCTTTTTTGTTTTCTCTTTTATTATTTAAGTACTTTAATTCTTTTTATGAAGCAGGTACCTACCAACTCTCTTATTTAAGTTGTGGATAACGGTGTTGATTGTCCTATTAGTATTTTTCATTGTTCTTAGTTTATTTAAGTAACATAAATTGGTCAATTGTTTGTTGTCCCGAATAAATAAAAAAAAACTCTGTATATGATATTACCATAGAATATTTAACTTTATCTACACCCATGGTTTTTAAATCCTCTGTAAAAGGTTCTGAAACGGTTAGCTTACAGTCCACGCGCCAAGTGTTGCATTATGAAATTCAGTACAACATTATAACACTGTTTCGGATGATATAATGACGAGGAAAGTCAAAGTCAACGTCAAAACCCTTAATAAATGATTACATATCATGGGTGTAGAATGTAGATAAATATCATGGGTGTTTTAATCCATATGTATTAAAATATTGTTTGTTTCTCAAATAAAAATAAAAAATGGGTGTAGATAAAGTCTTGTATGCAACTGTACATAATTCATGTGATACTATTATCACATGAATTATGTACAGACAAACAAACCCACATTCGTGTTTTAATACCCTTCATTATAGTACAGTTGCATAATTAACTATTACTAAACGTATCTCGTCAAACTTACGTCGCCTTGATGAGATAAAATTGTTTAAAAAACAAAAAACCGACTTCAAAAAACCTGCCTCTAAAAAGCAAGAAATAATATACAAATCATTAGATACGCATTATCATTGTTATAATAAAACACGTCTATTAAAGTCGGGTGGGGCTGGAGTACATCTTCCTTTTTTTATTCTAAAAGCCCCACCCGACTTCAATTGACGTGTTTTATTATAACAATGATAATGCGTATCTAATGATTTGTATATTATTTCTTGCTTTTTAGAGGCAGGTTTTTTGAAGTCGGTTTTTTGTTTTTTAAACAATTTTTTTATTTTTTTATTTTTAGTGTAAGTACCTTGTGTATTATAGTGTAGGTATATTATTTAGGTAGAAAAATCGGCTCAGCCAAACTTGAGATAATCGCGGAGAAACATACATACATACAAACTGAATACCTCCTTTTTTTGAAGTCGGTTAAAAAGACTACACAAAGGTATCCCTTCCCCAACAAAAAAAAACATCTAATTCGGTTCATAAATAACAAAATTGTCAAGTTAGTTGATTTAATATCATAGTATTTTCAGGATTACTTGTAAACTACTGAACCGATTTGAAAAAAAATAAATGGGACCATCTCGCAAGAAAACTCAATCGAACAAAAAAAGAATCATCTAAATCGGTCCATAAATGTCGAAGATACGCGCGAACAACGATAAAAAAAAAAAAAAAAAAAAAAAAACATACAATCGAATTGAGAACCTCCTCCTTTTGCTGAAGTCGGTTAAAAAGAAAGAACTATACCCTGAAAATCAATGACTTGTTAGGTGCCATCTGACTAAAAATATAAAAATGAAAAGAATTTGATATGCTTTGCTTTTGAATATCCAATTATTTATTGAAACTAAGCTGTTTCAATATTAATTTACGAGTTTTAACATCACAAAGATGACTTTTCATCCTTTTCTTTACAAGCCGTTTGAAAAGGAGGCAACTCAACAAGTCACAGGGAATGATAAATGGGGGGCCCTGAAACTTTGAAATTAAAATCAAACAATACTGTCTTTCGGTGTTTAGGCTTCTATCTATATCTTCTATATCTAACTAATATATCTAAGTATATCGAATTTTTAGATTTGAGGCATTCATAATGCTAAGTTACTTAATATAACTGAAAAAATATTAAAAAAAATCGACTCGCCCGTAGAAGCTCAGACGGTGTAACTCCCCCTTACCCCTACTTCTACCATACTAAAATGCTGAACGATGTATATCAATTAACTACCTATTTCTTTATATTATGTAAGTTACCTACCCAATGTTTTTTATGTATCAAATCTTATCCTTTGCTCCGATTAAATATTCAAACCTATCGTCTACTTAGTTATTCCTTGTTAACCTTTCCTACCTATAGAAATAACCTACATTACTGACGTGCTTTTATGTGGTCTGAAAGGGCTCGTGATTTCTAGGGCGGTCCCTGATTGTGAATAATAGTAACCTAGATTCTTTTCAGAAGTGCAATCATTGTTTGTCTCCCGACTATAACGCTATCATTCTTTCCTTATTCATTCCTAACTAATTCTGTTACTATGACTGTTACTAAATGATAATATCACAAATTAGCCGTTACCCTAATAAATTGTTAATAGAATTTGATATTAAATTTTACATAGATATAATCTTTATTGCACTTATAATTATTATTACCTAATTTATAACAAGACCTGTGAGTAATGAAGAGTTATCTCTAAAGAAATCTCTTTCAGCCAACCTAAGTATTTCTTTAAAGTGAAACTACCTAATTTTTACCTATATTAGAATGTTGATATTGCTTTATGGAGCTTCTTATTCTAATAACTGACTTAGTTTACTGCATACTTTTAAATGGTATAGAAATTACTCTTATGTCTACCCGCTGTACTTATATGATATTCAATATGGTACCTACTTTTTTTGAATAAGTTGCTCAGTATGTTTATAAAAGTCTAGTATGATGGAATGCTAATAGATATTACAGTAATAAGAACTGAATGAAATAACCAAAAGTTATGATCACCCAAAAGTCAGATATAGAAAATTGTTCACCGCTACTAATTATGATTTTATTTTCTTACTTTCTTATTTTATTTAATTTAGGTTATCCTATGTGGTTAGTGGCTTAGGAATAGAGTAAAAGAAGGTAAAATGGTAATAAATATAGAAGTTAACGTTGTATTAATTCAGAATATAGAAAATTTATCATCGCTACTTAATAATTGTTCTAGTGTTTTTTGTCAAATATAAAATATACTATTGTGCTATAGTCAAGTACTAAGTAAACAATGATTTCTTTGCTAGCTAGATACAGAGCACCTCCCCGCTCTGTATAGTGAATCTCGACTAACCGTACTGGGACAATTCTCCTCTAGCTCCACCATTTGCTTTCATGACAACTTTAATTAATAAATTAGTTGAATTATTTAGTCTTAGTATGTCTGTCTTAATAAAAGAGGACAAGCAAAGTGCTTCAAGTGATCTATCAGCTTTTCACAATGAAGAATTATCTTTCTATTGTGATGATGGAATTGCACACTTTAATTTAATTTAAAAATATATTTATTGTTAGCGAAACTGTTTAACATTATAACATAATTATGGACACAACATTACTATCCATTCAAAAGGGTCTGATAGATCCAATTTCTGAAGGAAAGATAATTTAATTCAAAGGGAATGTATTATTTGGTCGCAGTCTTTCCGCATCTCAACATCGGAAACTATTATAGCTTCTATGAACTATGGTAATTTCAGTTTAGTCTTCTAATGATATCTAACCTGTACATTAATTGTGTTTGTCAATAAGTACTTAAATTCAATTGTGGAATATAATTCTATTGAAACAACTTCCAATTGAATTGGTAAATGAAACTTAGCTGAAATATTGATGAGAAAGTACTTTAGTTTAACCATTTGAGAATTTGGATATATTCACTAAACAGTTTGATACTTTTATAGTACATAATTGAAGTATTGTTTCTATATTATACAAAACTATTCTATTAATAGAAAAAGTCCACTCAAACATTTTGATCTAGCGTTCTAATAGCCGTGAATCAACCTTAGCATATATAGAAACGCAGGCTTTTTTCATACACCCAGATCTAGATTTCAGTACACCTTCTAGATTACTAGAATAGAATATTTCTTTTAAAATCAATAGTCTCCACACAAAATCATCATAAATCCAATCCAATTCAAAGATAAAGGAACTTTCTTTTATAAGTAGTAATAAATTAACTTTCACTATCCACTCACTGAAGTAATTAATTAATATGTACTCACCGAAACTGGTAAAACCAACACAATTAATGCTACATTGTGAATATTCACTACACCGAGCTATAGTTTAAATGGATTTTTTTGTTAAGGCACCTACCTATGGATTCCTGTTAAAGCGCCTACTTTAAGACATGGAATCTTACCTAGTGAACTTACCTGCCTAACAACTACTAAATTTCTGAATTCCTATGCGACCCCCATGATGTTTCCCGACATCTTTGACGCCCACACAGATCTCACTTCAAAGAATACCCCACCTTCTTGAAATGCTACCTTTTACTTTTGCTCAATTCACCTAATAATAATATTCCTACCTTATTAATGAATTTACCTGCCTATTTGCGTCTAAATTTAGAATTTCCTATGCAATTCTTGGAATGCTTACCACCAATCCTGTTGCCCAATTCTGTACAGTTTGAGTGGCACTCCCTAATTTTCTAGCAACCTTTGACGCTCTCTTGGCCGAGTGGGAAGGAACGACCAAGACCCTACATAAGGAATAATAATACCAAGCCTGCTGCCCACAGCCATGGACAGGGATATCTCCCAACTCATTTCGGACCGTCTGATTTCCATCGCTGTAGGTAAGCTTGGTAATATTATGTGACTAGCTAGGCAGTTTTCAAAACAAATGCCCATCTAACCCGCCACAAGGCTAGACTTTTCTACCTAAACCCCCCGCGAGGATCTGACAAATCGCCCCAAAAAGACACAAAACTAAATGAATACTCATCTAAAATCAACATTGTATAATAATACTAGCAAATCTAGTTAGCTTTCATCCCACAAAATAATGCAGCCCCGACCTCAACAGACTCAAGAACCAATACATTTGTATTACCTCATGACCCCACCGAGAGAACTACATGACTCTATAGGATTTCACTACAAATCTGCATATTTTAATTATGAACTTCAATTCTTAGTAGTCCTACTATACTAATTCAAGAATTTACAGGGAAAGCTACGTTACTTTATGATTATCGCAAACAAAATCTACATACTTTAATTATGAACTTAATTATACCAGATAAGCTCAAATTAAAGCATTTATGCAAAAGATTCGCGGGACAAATGCGGCCCTATTCGTCAGAAAACCTCGACCACTTTCTTGCTGACTTCTTGAAATTTGCTTGATTTAAAAATAAACTTTTTCAGTAACGCGATCTTACAGAGGGATGTGGAGTTTCTTCAAAAATTACGTCTTGACGCTTCGCTTGACACCGGAGAAATGAATCCCCGCTTCCCTGATCCTTCCCCTTATAAAGACTAAATTAGCGTCATGACGCGACCCAAAACGGCGCCAAGTAATTTGCGCTTTTTTCATCAAAATAGCTAAAATTTCCCGCGCTAAATTGACATTGTGCACTTTAGCCCATTCCTATTGGTGCCCTATTTCTAGCTCCTCCCCTTATTCAGTGTTCCCCGCTTATGAAAATATTTCACTAACCCTATTAATGGAGATATTAAAAATTACTTACATTACATTTTGATAATTATCTTATTTAAATCAACAAAGACTATAAGTTTCATTTTATGTGAAGTCGTTAACAGTTTCAATAATTCGTCATAACCTCGAAACGCAACACTTTGAGAAAATCATTTTCGAATAATAAAATTTCACAATAATATTACTAAAAGTTACGTAATCAGTTTTTGTCTTGTCAATCTTTAATAATACGATTAATATAATTTCCTTACATAACCTAATACCCTCAAACCAACTTCATTTAGATTTTCACTAATTAATCGTTTCACTTTGCTTTACCTAATCCCGTATAATTTAAATTGCCAAAATACCTATTGCTGAGTACTAATTAATGCAAATATTCCGCTTTTCCACCTGCTTAAAATACAGTAAACTTATTATCTCTAACTAAACACACATACAAAATTGGATACTTTGCAATTTTAGTTAGCAACATTCTTATTATTTTACCCCCCGCGACATTCCGTCGCCATCAATCTGACGCGTCGGTGCTACCATATTGCAAATATAAATTGTGCAGACCGCCTAATTGTGATTGTGCAATCGTGCAATCTGTACCATAGCTGCCAACTTACTAAACCTAATTAATCGCCAAATTTTCATTCCTCTTTAAAGTATTTTTTAGAAATAAACAATTATGACGATAACTGATGAGTGCTAATAAAACTAATAATATTATCAATAATAATTATGAATGAATTATAACTTAATCCATGTTTTGAACGTCACGAGGATTAATATTTAAACCTTGGCGCCAAGAAAGATTTAAGAAACTTCCGCCTATTTTTATGACCTTAAATTACTCTTTAGACAGATTATTATAACAATTAATTACTTAATCATGTTCTATTTTACTAATTATTATTCAGTAAAATAAACAAACACAATTCAGCATTATTTAGTCACATTTATCTCTTGGTAAACAAACTTGAACGAGAATAAAATAGTTTCACATTTATGCAAACCAATATGTTTATTTAAGTTTTTCCCAACAATTTATGCTTTTAAACATTATTAATTTATCACATGAACTTATCTGTGGAAATGAAATTAATTCGTTTTGACTTCCAAAATTGGCAGTAAGGTTAAAACCCTTTGCCTTTCTTACAGAAAATTCACAATTGCTAAATAGTTCCGATTTTTATCACTAGCTGTCAGATTTACGTCATCCTATCTGTCATAATCTTCTGTAATTATCTGTTATTAATTTATAACCTTCTAAGCTAATATTATGTTATTCTTTCTCATCATCAAATTATGACAAACAAATTGTGAAGTACAACAATTTATGAGTCCAAGTAATGTTTAACACAAGCTCCTTTGAAAAATAATGAACATTTTATTAATTGTTGATTGACATCTGAAGTGCTTATGATTTACTACAAAACCTGTGTTTTTTGTGAATAACTGCATAATCAAATGCCGATAAGTTCCTGAGAACAAGGTCAGTGACAACCTTCCTTTAATATATTTCTTTTCTTTACAATTTAAGTAATATTTGAGATAAAAAAATAACATGTTCAGTTTTGAACTGTTACAGCTCGACCCCAAAATTCTTCATAGGTGACAATACTACGTACTGGATCCGGAGTAGAATTTTTCTTTCTCAATTCTCAAATATTTATATCAACCTTTCTACTCTCTCCTTTTTTTTCAAAGTTATATTTTTTTATACTTCTTTTTTTATAACCCTAACTATTATTACTTTCCCAAAATCAAAGAATTGTTGGGTGAGCCCTAGTGTAAATGAATTTTTTTTAAGATTGAAGAGTGTATTTAAACCAAGATAATATAAAAAATTATTAAGCGAGTTTCAAGTACTTTTATTGCTTTTGCCAATTCCGTCTTATGCATATTCAACACCAGAAGTGTACAAAAACAAGGTAAGGTATGGGTTGTGAAGCCATAGTCCCTATTAGACCTACCCGGACACATACGCTCTTTTCTAACCTTATGAAAAGATAGTGTAGGACACAACGTATCCGTCCAAAGTACCCCTCCATATTCCTGTACGCCTCCTTCTATACTAACAGGGCCTACTCTACCAGATAGAGTGAGCATATACAATGACCCTATATTTCCAAAAGCTTACTTAAGACTCTAGAACAACCCTAATATCACCTTGGAAAATGTGTAGTTGTCGATTGTATCATAGCTCTTGGCTTCTTGTGTAGTATGAATTTTGGACAGCTGTTTACACCAGGACAATTACAAACAATAATAGTGTTTGTTTTCTCTCCGTTTTTTTTTATTTTATTAACCTATCACCAAAAGGTCCTTCTGTACAAAATTCAAGTTTGTTAACCTTAAAACGCCAATCCGACCGCTAGCCAAGACTGAACGTTTAAAGTAGTGTGCGGATCTTATCTTTTGAGCCAATAATAATTCTGTACTCAAGCTTCACATACGTTATAATCCAAAGCCCTCCATAAAGAATCTATTTTTTTTTTTTTTTTTCCTAGCTACTTTTTTTTTCATTCTATTCACACTCCTAATCTAATTTAGATTCTCACTCTGTTCTTCTTTCCTCATCGCACAACGTCCACTATCTTCATTTACTAGCCTACTTTCACGCCACCTAAGATTATATCATAGTTACTACCTGAGTACAAATTAATTTGCTAAATTGAATTGTTTTGAATAAAAAAATTTTTACTAAATACGTCGATTGTCACCATATGAAATTCTACACAACATTGAGACTCATTGAATTGACACATTATTTCCCATTAACTACGCAAAATATACTTAACGCTACGCACTACGCATTTTATACTATACGCTACACATTCCGCTAATACGCATTCCTATTAAATGATTTGCACCCTATTAATCCACATTTCTACGCAAAGCATCTTCATTATTAGAAAACCTTTACTCACTCAATTTCTTTAAAGTCTAAAGTTACTAGTAGGCAATTAAAAAGATTACCTTTATCTTAATCTACCTATGAAAATTATCAACCTCCCAAAGAAAAGCCGCCAACTCTCCCCTCTATCTGACCTTACACCTTAAACAACTCAAAATTTAAGTGCTCATTCGGTTTGTGCTATTGATGGTTAACTTAATTATTATTGTATGATAATACAATTCTTTTTATAAAAAGAGCAACATCTCTTTTGAAAGTTTATGACTCTTATTAGGCTGTTTTTTTTTTTCTTGAGTTGTTAATTTTTTGTAAGATCAAATAGGCTTTTCCCGTTCCCAACAGTCTCTATACAAAATTACCCCATTAACCTTTATTTATCAACTTAAAAATTACATTCACATTTAATTAACATAACATAAACATTTTGTTTTCTTTTATAATAATCATGACATGAAACCTTATTTATAATATTTAGACAAATGTATGGCGTTAAACCTTCCTCGTTCCTTGCCAGATTTAGGATCTACAAGTAAGTACACATTCTTAAACGGATTAGCTCCAACCACAAACGGACCCTCATACAATGGCTCAAACTTTTTTGTTATTTTCAACTTTGCATCTGATTTATTTAATTTCCTTATTTTAACTAGATCTCCTATTTGAAACTGAATAATTCGATACCTCTCATTGAATTTGTCTTGACGTAGCTGTCCTGCCTTCTTTAAATTTTCACGTGCCTTTTCTCTAATTTTGTCAACAGACGGGGACACTATATCAACTGGTATGTTTTCGTCAAAAGATAGCTTCGTAGGTTCACTATATAGAATCTCACAAGGAGTAAATCCAATACTATCATGATAAGTGTTGTTATATAAAATTTCTAACTTTGGCAATAAATCAACCCAACTCTTATGGTTTGTCCTACAATAAGTTCGAAATAGACGACCTAATTCTTTGTTCACTCTTTCAGTTGTATTTGGTCTAGGATTTCTAACGGTGGTATAAATAACCCTCACGCCTTCTCCCTTCATAGTTTCTTTCCACATTTTACTAGCAAATTGTGAACCATTATCGGACATTATAGCTTTAGGTTTTATTATGCGGAAGAATTTCCTTACTTTTGTTAATACCGAAAGTGAAGTTGCTTTTCTAAGATCATAAAATTTTACAAATTTACTAAAAGAATCTTGAATAACCAAACTATAACTCATACCAAACTTTCCTGACGGTAATGGTCCGTATAAATCTACCATAACGATATCTCCCACGTTCTCAGTTATAATTGAACGACAAGGTCCTACATATTTAGCTGTATCACTTTTTGTGACTTGACAATCATGACATCCCCTTAATAAACGTTTAACCTGTTTAGTTAATCCTTTCCAAAAAAATCTATCCCTAATGTATTTTATTATTTTGTACGCCCCTTGATGTCCCATTTCAAAATGAACTTGCCAAATAACTTCTTCTCTAAGTGAATCTGGTAAAAATAAAACCCTTTTACTTCCCTCACCAGGTGAGTAATATAATAACCCATCGGCTAAAGAACATCTTTTAAAAATTTGACTAGATCTACTATCTACCACGACCCGTCTATCTATCTTTTTAATTATTTCACCTATTTCTAAATCGTTCCGTTGTAAACTAGCCAAATTCTTTAATTTTTCAAGTAATTCTTTGTTAATCCTATTTTCGGTATAAAATATTCTAGGTGAGTTAGTCTTATCCTCTTGTAATAAATCTCCATCTGGATGATATCTAGATAACACATCTGCTACTACATTATCCCTACCCTTTACATGTTGAACTTCGTATTGAAACTGTTCTAAATAATTTATCCATCTAGTTACTCGAGCATTATATAACTTACAATTTTTAACAAATGTTAACGCTTTATGGTCGGTACGAATTATTACTTTAGCTCCCCGTAAATAAGTTTCAAATTTCTCTAAACAACAAATTATTGAATAAAATTCTTGTTCTGTAACTGTCCAATTAAATTGAGCTCCTCTCAATAATTTACTGTGAAACCCTAAAATTTTTACTTCTCCTTGATCATCCTTTTGATACAAAAACCCAGCTAATCCTATTCCTGAACTGTCGGTTTGTAAGTAATATGGTTTAGTAAAATCCGGATGATTCAATTCTACAGTTCTAATAAAAAGTGACTTTATTTTCTCAAAAGCATCTTGTTCTGTTTGGCTCCAATTCCATCTTTTATCTTTTTTCAATAATTCGCATAAGGATCTCGTATGAAAGCTATAATTGGGTATAAATTTTCGATAAAAATTACAAAGTCCTAAAAACGCCCTGACTTGTTTCAATTTCTTTGGTACCGGAAATAATTGTATTGATCTAACCTTTTCTGGATCGGTGCGAATACCGTCAGTTGAAATGATATATCCTAACATTTTCACTTCAGTACTTAAAAATTCGCATTTCTCTAAATTACAAGTTAAACCTGCCTTAGATAACTTTCCTAGTACTATATCTAAATGTTCTAAATGCTGCGATAGCGACCCTGTCGTTATAATAGCCAAATCGTCAAGATAATTTATACAAAATTCCCTAACTTCATGTCCTAGGATAAGATCCATTGCTCTACTGAAACTTCCTACAGACGTTTTCAAACCTTGAGGTAAAACATTATAAACGTAAGACTTTCCGTTAAATGAAAATCCTGTATACCTTTTACTAGCATCTGTTATTGGGATCTGATAATAAGCATTTTTCAGGTCTACTATACTAATGAATTTTGCCCCTTGAAATGAATTTAGAACATCTAATTGTAACGGTGGTTTTTCAGTTTCCGCTATCATATGCTTATTGATTTCTCTAGCATCTAACAACACACGTATAGAACCATCTCTTTTCAGTGTGAAAGTCAATGGACTACAATATGGCGTGGAAGTACGACTAATAATCCCTTGCTCTTGCATTTCCATCAATTTAGCTTCTACTTTGTCTCTATATGCATATGGTATCGGATACGTCCTTTTTACTACTGGTGCATGAGGCTCCATTTCAATAACATGTTCATAACAATTTGCTCTCCCCAATTTGGCGGTAAATAAACATTTATGTTTCATCAAAACTTCCTCTAAAGCTACCTGTTTATCTTTATCTAATTTTGAATTGTGTATTAAATCTTGAATATTCTTATCTACATTTTCTTCAACTACTGCTTCTACGTCAAAGTTTGTTAAAAGGTTACAATTATTGTGAACGTTCTCACCCTTATAAAATTTAAATAATTTCTTTTCGTTTCCTATAATTAATTCTATCCCTTCTTCCTCTCTATTAAGCTTTATAGACACTTGATGTTCCTTCATCCAATCAAATCCCAATATCAAATTAGCACTAAGGCCTGGTACAATCAAAATAGTTAAATCACATACATAAGGTCCTATCCCTAAAGTAACTAAAGCAATTTTCTTTATCTCTACACTTTTCTGACCTACTGCGGTTTTAATAAAAAATGGTTTAATAGGCATAATGGGTATTGTTGGCCTTTTCTCTTTTAAAATATTCCAAAATTCTTCCGACACGCATGTTATATCACTACCTGTATCTAATAAAGCTACAAGATTTTCATCAAATATTTGCACTAATATTTCAGACTTAAATACTTGTGTATCTTCTCTAGTTGTAGTTTCTTCGTCAAAAACTGCTTTTAAATTACTATTAGCATCAACTAAAAATTGCTCTACTTTTAATTTTAATACCTCTACTATTTGACTAGGAAGGTTTAGAACTAAATCCTCTGGCTCACTATATCCTAATCCTATTCCTGTATTATTTTCTTTAAGATTAAGACCTATAGGCATCCTAACACCAGTTTTATTCCGTCCTAATGGTTCACCTGGACACCAATTCATCCTAATCATCATTTTATAATTAGGGTCCCCTGTGGTTGAAGCTGATCCGGAGACTAGAGTCTCAGCTTCCATTAGTTTAACGCCTCACTACCATTTACGTTTGAACTATTAGTAAACCTAACTTCTTGCACTTCAGCCTCTCTTGGTTTCTGCCACTGCCTATAATTTTGCTGATACACCTTCCTTTTCTTCTCCCATTCTTTGAAATTTCTAGCTGTGGAAGTGTTCGGAACTTCTTGCTTCTGTATGTCGTCCATACTTCTTAAAAATTCAGCAGCTTCAATAATAGTTTCTATTTTACTTGTAGCCCAAACTTGTTGTATAAACTTCGGGTAATGCCGCATGATATCGCCGATTAATTGTTTTTCAGGAATATTGTAGCTTAACATCTGTGCTTTCCCGGACAATTTTAAAAAATGCTCCACCATAGTGGGTGTTTCCGTCCTATTCCAAACGCCTTGCACTATCTTCCGTCTCAGCTCGTTTTGTTCATTTTCACCCCAATAGGCTTTCAAGAAATCTAACTTAAAATCAGCTAACCCAGTCCATCTTCCTTTATAAATGCGAGCCCAATCTCTAGAGTTACCAGTTAAACACTCCAGTATTAGATCTAATTCATTGTCCGACTTTCCTGCCTTTTTCAAATAAGTCTCTAAATCTTCAACAAAGTTAACTGGATGTATTAAATTTTCTCCAAATTTTGGTTTGTCTAAGTTTATGTTTTTAACATTACAAATTATATACTTCTGTTTATCTTCTACTAGATTAGATTCTTTTGTTACCTCGCCGGGTACATTACTTCCTAATTCAAGATTGTTCGATGATGTAATCTCAGTTACTATTGTTTCCTCTTTACCTCTAGTAGTATCCCGAATAGAATTCTGTGTCTTTTTGACTTCTTCACTCAATACGTTTACTCTCCTATTTAGAACTCCTATTGTGCTATTCAACATTCGTTGTATTGTCAATAATTCACGTGAACGTGTCATCTTTGTTCTTTTTATAGTTTTGACTATCCGTTGAGGCTTGTCAACCTTTTGAACGTCCCTAACTTCTATTTGCTCTGGTTGATTTAGCTGGTTGGAGTCATTATTTGATTCCTCTAAACCCTCTCGCTCTTCTATAGATTCATATCGCTTGGGTACACGGCGCACTCGAGTTGGTTTTCCCATAATGAAAACTTAAAATTTTTTCTTGAGTTTGGTGTAAGGTCAGATCTTTAATCAAACAACATATATAAAACCCTATCGACTCGGCTTTATGTTACTCAATGCATCGGATAACGTAAAACCTTGCCCTCTACTCTTTGCCCACTTAGTTCTTAAAATTAATTAGTTCGACTCAATTTATTTTTAAAGTAAATTCACTAACTTATTTTTCATTAAATTTCTATAACTGACGCCTATATTATTTCTCCCTAACCATCACCGCTTCAATGACTAAACCGTTTTGATAATTAATGCTACAACAACTTCCTACTAAATATTTTTCTAATGCTATTATTGTCAACCATAAGTATGACTTTCTTCAGATAGATATATCATAAAACATTTATGCTGTGTAACTCTCTTCATAATGCATATCATAAGAAACTCATTTAAAAAATATTTAACCTAAGTTGAAAAAAATAATCTGCACATAATCTTAAAATAAACCATTTAATCATTCAATTAAATAAATTTTAAAGTCAAATCAATATGTATTGATATATCTAATAAACTTCAAAAGTGTAACTAATTTAATCCACGACCCCCCTACTTTAATCTGTAACTAATATTTTATAGTCTTGGTACCCAAAATCTATTGTTAACTATAATCAAAACTCTGAAACATTTGGTTTTTGAAGTTTGAATAAAATCATCGAAACCAACAATGAACTAAATCTTAAATCCAAAATTAACTTCACTATTCTTATAAACATTTAAATTATAAAAATTCAATTTACCCTGAGATGATTATTGATAAGTGTCATAGACAATCTTGATTACATCACTAATTTAAGTCCCCGCACTATCACTACCTAATGATCATCTGCAATTGTTCACTAACAAATCATTTCTATCCCTACTGTTTAAATCTTTCAATGTAAACAGTCCCTAATCCTTCTTAATTATTTCAAGTTAAGTACTTATTAACTGGCCTCCACTTGAGTGGCAAACTAATCATACCTCAACTCTATTGTTATGCTTAAAATTTTGTTAAAAATAATGGTACTGTTACCCCTGTCCATCACAAACAACAATACCTATAAAATAATTTCACACATCCTAACTTTACTTCACTAACGCTATATACCGATATTTATTATGTTATCAATCCTTTCGACGCTAAGAGCCAATGATATGTATTTACAATTCCTCTGATAATATCAACTATTCGCTTCAACTCTGAGCTAAGCTGACTATCTACTTTACTACGTTCAATTTATAACAACACTAATATTAGAGCGACACAAGAATGACTCGAATAAATTTAAGTCCCGTTCACTAAATTTTAACTTTTAACTTCTCCTTAGGAACCACTAATAAAGGTACCCATAAACATTTGGTTAAGATCATTTTACTGTAGTAAAAATACTAACCCAACTCCATTCTAACTTAACTAAAAGAATAATTCTGAAAGTTATTTGCGGGTCAAATATTTAGAAAATACAAATTAAGTCTGATATTCAATAATGTACCTTAAGGTTCTAAGAATTTTATTAAATTTTCTTAAATATTACTTATCGTTTCGCTTAATTGACTTACTTAGCAATTGAATTGAATCTTGAACTTTTACAAAACCAAACCAACGCATACTAACTTGCTTTAAGGTTTTGATTTTAAAGTTAACTAAATGACTTTCGACCCCAATGTTAAAGATAAGGTAGTATTTTTCATAGCAAAGTTTATTCACACTGTTTTGTTAAACAACCTAACCGAATACCAATTCCGCTGTGTACTAACCTATGTTTTGCTAACTTATTTCACTCAAAATAGCAATGTTCTACAAATTTTACCACCAAGACTTGGCTATTCAAATGCAGTTCGATTTTAATTCAGTTTTATAACCACAAGTTACAATTAACTAACATCATTTAATAAAATCCACATGTGACCTTTGGCAATCATTAATAAATATTGTTTATTACATGTTTACTACACTTCTATTGTTTGTTTCTTACGGTTTCCGATACCATTTCTAATCTTATCAATGAAAACATTCTTATCAATTCTCTCTTGTATCATCTAGAACTTATTTTTCCAATGCAAAACCCGACCGAATATGTGAAAATGAGATAACAATCTTATAACCAATGAATTTAGCAGAGCTTACTTACATAAAATCCATTGCAGTTTACACTTAATCCATACCCTACTTTCACTAGGAACCTTCTGTTTTTTTTTATACTTCAATACTTTATATCACTTTCACAGTTAAAATATCGCGATAACTTCTAATCTAAAGTATTTTATTTTTCAACGTAAAATAATGTCAATTTGACAGCTATCGAACGTAAACAGTGACTGGCAATCATGAAAATCTACTCAAATTTCATCCCATTCATTCGAACTCCGTACATTTTCCCCGAATGGCATTCGTTCCTTTTTTTTTTTTTTTTTTTTTGAAACCTGGCAATTTAGGCAAAATAAGTCTTAAAATAATCACGAATTATTTCATTGATTGTGGTAAAATAATTACCACTGACGCCATCTTTGATGTTTTTGCGTAACCGAATTAGCACGCACGCATCAGAACGCCATCTCGCGATACTTCGTGTGAACTTTGCCCGCGCGATCGACCAACTTTGATACCTTCATAACTGCTAATCGATTCCACATTGTACCGTTAATCGGCCACGCTATTCGGAACGTAAATGTGACGGCCCATAAATTTAACCGACTTAATAAATCCGCCGTATTTATACGGACGTGCTATCTGATAGATATTCTAGCGCATTCAGCCACTATGAAATCCGACGTCAATTTACAACATGTTAACACGTGTTAACACGTTGCATCAGCCAATGTGCCTGCTCTAATCATTGAATAAAAATAGATAAAGGAAAACCCTTGAATAATTAAATCAGAATTAGAATTTAAACTACATCAGAAATTACTTGTTACAAACGTATCGTGAAATAAAGCCGACGCGATTCGAATTGAATTCACTGTGTCGATTACGTGAACGCAGTTCAGTCGCATAAAGACAGTTTAAAAATAACAGTGACTCCCTAAGCATGATTCGGACCGAGCGCTAATGTTGAGAAGCGATTCGGAACGCAACTTCTCTGTGTCTACCTTGACTGTCATTATCGAAAAATTTTACAAGGGGAAAAATTTTCCTTCCTAAAGTAGAGTTTATTCGTTGTCATTTCGTTTCGTAATGTCAAACCACAGATACTTAAAATAAGGGGCCTTACTATGAGTAAGTATAAATACTAAGAGTTTATAGCATGACTTATATTGAACTGCCTTACTTCCTCGTACCATGACCTCAACGGTTAGTATGAATGCATGCCTTAAACAGTCCTGTTTAGGCCTGTTTTTGAACTGAACGGTTTCTTATTTGCTGATGGTAAGCCCCAAGTTTTCTTTCTATAGAAACACTAGTTATTTTTAAGAAACAAAAATATATTATCTCGAATAATAAAGCTAACTATGTTTGTGCTTTATGCTTGTAAAAAAAAAATATTTTTATTTTTATTATTACGCTCAAATTTCTAAATGAATCAATAACTTGAAATAAAAATGCCTTTAACTAAGTAGGCTTTATAAGAAACTAATAATTTTCAACCAGTTAATCTCATTATGTTAGTTTGATAACTAAAAATTGAATAATCTGAATACAAGTAGCGACATCTGTTATGTAATTGTGTAATTATTGCTATTTCTAATCGCATGACTTACTAACTAAAGAATTGGTACACACGTTTCTCACGAAAACTGTGCTCCGACAAAGTTTATATTGAACTGCCCTACCTTTTTTTGTACTATGACCTCAACAATTAGTATGAAAACAGGCCCTAAACAGTACTGTTTAAGTCCTGCTTTGAACTGAACGACCTCCCACTTGCCGATAGTTAGCCTATTGCAGCCATGACGACTTTAATACGTAAATAAAATAAAGTAAATGATCGCTCTAGATGCTCGTTTTTTTATCTGTACTCAAAGACAAATTTATTCTGTGACTCAAAGAGAAATTTATTTATCTGTACCGAGGCGTGTTCCAAACCCACACTCCGAGTGCAATGAATTACAACCGAACGTTTCAATGCCACTTACCATTATTATGGCGTGACGTTTAATTGACACAATCCCGCTCGATCGTTCTAAACATAACCCTAACCTAATTAATTTGCGTAGCCGATGTCAAATCAACGTGTTTTTATAAAAGTGAAAGTGTTATTTTCAGGACGTAAATAAACCAATCACATAATCAAAACCGACCCCTAATGTGATGAAACCTGCACAAGTGCAATAAATCATTGATACTGTTTATCAATAAATAAGAAAGGATGACGGGACACAAATTAACAATTGCACGAGTCCATTTTCACCGCAACAAAATGTGACTGGAACATAATTAAATGAAAACAGCCACTTTCTTTCAGGACTACACAAAAACTTGAACTATACCTACCAAAAGTCTGTAAGTTACCACTATGAAGACTTGATACTTGTTTTATACAAAATTCTGGTCAAGGCACCCCCAAAATGTAACTCCCCCTTACCCCTACTTCTACCATACTAAAATGCTGAACGATGTATATCAATTAACTACCTATTTCTTTATATTATGTAAGTTACCTACCCAATGTTTTTTATGTATCAAATCTTATCCTTTGCTCCGATTAAATATTCAAACCTATCGTCTACTTAGTTATTCCTTGTTAACCTTTCCTACCTATAGAAATAACCTACATTACTGACGTGCTTTTATGTGGTCTGAAAGGGCTCGTGATTTCTAGGGCGGTCCCTGATTGTGAATAATAGTAACCTAGATTCTTTTCAGAAGTGCAATCATTGTTTGTCTCCCGACTATAACGCTATCATTCTTTCCTTATTCATTCCTAACTAATTCTGTTACTATGACTGTTACTAAATGATAATATCACAAATTAGCCGTTACCCTAATAAATTGTTAATAGAATTTGATATTAAATTTTACATAGATATAATCTTTATTGCACTTATAATTATTATTACCTAATTTATAACAAGACCTGTGAGTAATGAAGAGTTATCTCTAAAGAAATCTCTTTCAGCCAACCTAAGTATTTCTTTAAAGTGAAACTACCTAATTTTTACCTATATTAGAATGTTGATATTGCTTTATGGAGCTTCTTATTCTAATAACTGACTTAGTTTACTGCATACTTTTAAATGGTATAGAAATTACTCTTATGTCTACCCGCTGTACTTATATGATATTCAATATGGTACCTACTTTTTTTGAATAAGTTGCTCAGTATGTTTATAAAAGTCTAGTATGATGGAATGCTAATAGATATTACAGTAATAAGAACTGAATGAAATAACCAAAAGTTATGATCACCCAAAAGTCAGATATAGAAAATTGTTCACCGCTACTAATTATGATTTTATTTTCTTACTTTCTTATTTTATTTAATTTAGGTTATCCTATGTGGTTAGTGGCTTAGGAATAGAGTAAAAGAAGGTAAAATGGTAATAAATATAGAAGTTAACGTTGTATTAATTCAGAATATAGAAAATTTATCATCGCTACTTAATAATTGTTCTAGTGTTTTTTGTCAAATATAAAATATACTATTGTGCTATAGTCAAGTACTAAGTAAACAATGATTTCTTTGCTAGCTAGATACAGAGCACCTCCCCGCTCTGTATAGTGAATCTCGACTAACCGTACTGGGACAATTCTCCTCTAGCTCCACCATTTGCTTTCATGACAACTTTAATTAATAAATTAGTTGAATTATTTAGTCTTAGTATGTCTGTCTTAATAAAAGAGGACAAGCAAAGTGCTTCAAGTGATCTATCAGCTTTTCACAATGAAGAATTATCTTTCTATTGTGATGATGGAATTGCACACTTTAATTTAATTTAAAAATATATTTATTGTTAGCGAAACTGTTTAACATTATAACATAATTATGGACACAACATTACTATCCATTCAAAAGGGTCTGATAGATCCAATTTCTGAAGGAAAGATAATTTAATTCAAAGGGAATGTATTATTTGGTCGCAGTCTTTCCGCATCTCAACATCGGAAACTATTATAGCTTCTATGAACTATGGTAATTTCAGTTTAGTCTTCTAATGATATCTAACCTGTACATTAATTGTGTTTGTCAATAAGTACTTAAATTCAATTGTGGAATATAATTCTATTGAAACAACTTCCAATTGAATTGGTAAATGAAACTTAGCTGAAATATTGATGAGAAAGTACTTTAGTTTAACCATTTGAGAATTTGGATATATTCACTAAACAGTTTGATACTTTTATAGTACATAATTGAAGTATTGTTTCTATATTATACAAAACTATTCTATTAATAGAAAAAGTCCACTCAAACATTTTGATCTAGCGTTCTAATAGCCGTGAATCAACCTTAGCATATATAGAAACGCAGGCTTTTTTCATACACCCAGATCTAGATTTCAGTACACCTTCTAGATTACTAGAATAGAATATTTCTTTTAAAATCAATAGTCTCCACACAAAATCATCATAAATCCAATCCAATTCAAAGATAAAGGAACTTTCTTTTATAAGTAGTAATAAATTAACTTTCACTATCCACTCACTGAAGTAATTAATTAATATGTACTCACCGAAACTGGTAAAACCAACACAATTAATGCTACATTGTGAATATTCACTACACCGAGCTATAGTTTAAATGGATTTTTTTGTTAAGGCACCTACCTATGGATTCCTGTTAAAGCGCCTACTTTAAGACATGGAATCTTACCTAGTGAACTTACCTGCCTAACAACTACTAAATTTCTGAATTCCTATGCGACCCCCATGATGTTTCCCGACATCTTTGACGCCCACACAGATCTCACTTCAAAGAATACCCCACCTTCTTGAAATGCTACCTTTTACTTTTGCTCAATTCACCTAATAATAATATTCCTACCTTATTAATGAATTTACCTGCCTATTTGCGTCTAAATTTAGAATTTCCTATGCAATTCTTGGAATGCTTACCACCAATCCTGTTGCCCAATTCTGTACAGTTTGAGTGGCACTCCCTAATTTTCTAGCAACCTTTGACGCTCTCTTGGCCGAGTGGGAAGGAACGACCAAGACCCTACATAAGGAATAATAATACCAAGCCTGCTGCCCACAGCCATGGACAGGGATATCTCCCAACTCATTTCGGACCGTCTGATTTCCATCGCTGTAGGTAAGCTTGGTAATATTATGTGACTAGCTAGGCAGTTTTCAAAACAAATGCCCATCTAACCCGCCACAAGGCTAGACTTTTCTACCTAAACCCCCCGCGAGGATCTGACAAATCGCCCCAAAAAGACACAAAACTAAATGAATACTCATCTAAAATCAACATTGTATAATAATACTAGCAAATCTAGTTAGCTTTCATCCCACAAAATAATGCAGCCCCGACCTCAACAGACTCAAGAACCAATACATTTGTATTACCTCATGACCCCACCGAGAGAACTACATGACTCTATAGGATTTCACTACAAATCTGCATATTTTAATTATGAACTTCAATTCTTAGTAGTCCTACTATACTAATTCAAGAATTTACAGGGAAAGCTACGTTACTTTATGATTATCGCAAACAAAATCTACATACTTTAATTATGAACTTAATTATACCAGATAAGCTCAAATTAAAGCATTTATGCAAAAGATTCGCGGGACAAATGCGGCCCTATTCGTCAGAAAACCTCGACCACTTTCTTGCTGACTTCTTGAAATTTGCTTGATTTAAAAATAAACTTTTTCAGTAACGCGATCTTACAGAGGGATGTGGAGTTTCTTCAAAAATTACGTCTTGACGCTTCGCTTGACACCGGAGAAATGAATCCCCGCTTCCCTGATCCTTCCCCTTATAAAGACTAAATTAGCGTCATGACGCGACCCAAAACGGCGCCAAGTAATTTGCGCTTTTTTCATCAAAATAGCTAAAATTTCCCGCGCTAAATTGACATTGTGCACTTTAGCCCATTCCTATTGGTGCCCTATTTCTAGCTCCTCCCCTTATTCAGTGTTCCCCGCTTATGAAAATATTTCACTAACCCTATTAATGGAGATATTAAAAATTACTTACATTACATTTTGATAATTATCTTATTTAAATCAACAAAGACTATAAGTTTCATTTTATGTGAAGTCGTTAACAGTTTCAATAATTCGTCATAACCTCGAAACGCAACACTTTGAGAAAATCATTTTCGAATAATAAAATTTCACAATAATATTACTAAAAGTTACGTAATCAGTTTTTGTCTTGTCAATCTTTAATAATACGATTAATATAATTTCCTTACATAACCTAATACCCTCAAACCAACTTCATTTAGATTTTCACTAATTAATCGTTTCACTTTGCTTTACCTAATCCCGTATAATTTAAATTGCCAAAATACCTATTGCTGAGTACTAATTAATGCAAATATTCCGCTTTTCCACCTGCTTAAAATACAGTAAACTTATTATCTCTAACTAAACACACATACAAAATTGGATACTTTGCAATTTTAGTTAGCAACATTCTTATTATTTTACCCCCCGCGACATTCCGTCGCCATCAATCTGACGCGTCGGTGCTACCATATTGCAAATATAAATTGTGCAGACCGCCTAATTGTGATTGTGCAATCGTGCAATCTGTACCATAGCTGCCAACTTACTAAACCTAATTAATCGCCAAATTTTCATTCCTCTTTAAAGTATTTTTTAGAAATAAACAATTATGACGATAACTGATGAGTGCTAATAAAACTAATAATATTATCAATAATAATTATGAATGAATTATAACTTAATCCATGTTTTGAACGTCACGAGGATTAATATTTAAACCTTGGCGCCAAGAAAGATTTAAGAAACTTCCGCCTATTTTTATGACCTTAAATTACTCTTTAGACAGATTATTATAACAATTAATTACTTAATCATGTTCTATTTTACTAATTATTATTCAGTAAAATAAACAAACACAATTCAGCATTATTTAGTCACATTTATCTCTTGGTAAACAAACTTGAACGAGAATAAAATAGTTTCACATTTATGCAAACCAATATGTTTATTTAAGTTTTTCCCAACAATTTATGCTTTTAAACATTATTAATTTATCACATGAACTTATCTGTGGAAATGAAATTAATTCGTTTTGACTTCCAAAATTGGCAGTAAGGTTAAAACCCTTTGCCTTTCTTACAGAAAATTCACAATTGCTAAATAGTTCCGATTTTTATCACTAGCTGTCAGATTTACGTCATCCTATCTGTCATAATCTTCTGTAATTATCTGTTATTAATTTATAACCTTCTAAGCTAATATTATGTTATTCTTTCTCATCATCAAATTATGACAAACAAATTGTGAAGTACAACAATTTATGAGTCCAAGTAATGTTTAACACAAGCTCCTTTGAAAAATAATGAACATTTTATTAATTGTTGATTGACATCTGAAGTGCTTATGATTTACTACAAAACCTGTGTTTTTTGTGAATAACTGCATAATCAAATGCCGATAAGTTCCTGAGAACAAGGTCAGTGACAACCTTCCTTTAATATATTTCTTTTCTTTACAATTTAAGTAATATTTGAGATAAAAAAATAACATGTTCAGTTTTGAACTGTTACAACGGGACTCGAACCCGCACCCTTAGTATTCCGGTCCAATGCACTAACCAATTATGCTACCGAGTCGCTAGTGGGAGTGGCGAAATTTTCTAATACTTTTTACGTTTTCGCTGTAAGCCAGCATCTTAATCGATTGTCGCATCTGTAAAGATGTTGCATTCGAATGTTGAAGGTAATTCTTCACATTGATGAAATAACGCTGGCTCGTTATCATGAGGGCTTTTCATATAACCAAAATCTGTAGGCTCGATAGATGGCGTTAGTAAAAATGTATGTCTCAATGTATTTTTTTTTACTAATCTTCGAAGAGTACCTACTCAGATACAGGCAGGCAGATGTAACCCTAAAATGTTTCTCTTTGGCCAGATGTCAGCCAGCGAGACCTTTCTTTCCTCTTTGGTACAGGCCGTTTATTTTTATAAGCCAATTTTGACTCATCTCTTTCCATCAACGCCATCTAGTCTAGTGAGGCAAATAGTTACTATTTTTATTTTTTAAATGTCATTTGAAAAGCCCTATTCCCAAGTTTCGTCACAGTTGAGACAGAACTGTTAGTGCAAACCAAAGTTTTAGTTATAGGCTGCTCTTAAACTTAGGTGTATCTTAAGATAAGATTCTTAATTAGGACAAGTGACAAGCCTAACCCAAGTTTAGTGCAAAAGCTTACAACTCTTTTATTCCAATAAAGCAAAGACAAAATAGACTGACGACGTATGAATTCTTCATTGCACCCCCACCAGACACAAAAAAACGGTCAGTCAGCGCCCCGGTCAGCTGCTGACCCTACCTTAATTATCAGAGATGGAAATCTTGTATTTATTGGATAGGAAATATTAATTATATCGTAGGCGACTTGCTTTAATATCTATTTGGACTTTTGGGCAAATCAAAAGTTAACTTGATTTTTCGGTCAACAGTACACTAACCCCCTTACTAATAACCTAATAACTTCAAACTTTTATTTGCAGACTAAGTGTCACTTCTTAAATTATAAAATAGTACTATCAACTTAGACACCTTGTACGGTATGGCAAAATAAAATTAAAATTCATTAAACAAGAGGTAATTCAATTAAAATTAAATTTAAATTATATTTTAAATTAACATAAACATTTCAAATTATAATAAAATTGTAATTATATTTATATATATTATATTATGTTTCGTTTCAAGGTATTCTTTCACAGAATAAAAGCTATTTTGTATGAGAAACGTTTTCAATTTTTTGTTAAAAGAAGTAATTTTTTGATCGTTCTGTAGTGTCGGTGGTAACTTGTTGAACATTTTTATCGCCATGTGATGTGGGCTGCAATTGAACATTTTAATGCGCGAAGGAGGCCTTGCCTTGTGTCGGGTGTTAATATTGTGTGTGTCCTGCACTTGAAGGAATTTACTACGATACTTAAAGACGAACAAGCAAATATCCTGTATGTAAAGCGAGGGTAATGTTAGTAGTTGGTATTTTATAAAGTAAGGTTTAAAGTTTTTTTAGTTTAAGGTTTAAAGTAAGTAAGATTGTATAGCAGATGTATAGTTACACAAAGGTTACTCTCTGTCTATTTGAATTTGACATTGAAAAGAAAGTGACAAAACACTGTGTAACTATACATCTGCCCTGTTTATCAAAACTTACAAGTCTTGTACTTATAAAAAAAAGCATTTTACTAAAAATAATTATTCCAGAAATCCGTTTATCAAAACACGTTAAATTAAACGCTACAAATGTTTTTGTTTATTTAACTAATATGTTTTCATCGAAGCTTCCTCCGTGCTTCGGAAGGCACGTTAAGCCGTTGGTCCTGGCTGCATTTGCAGTCGTTAACACCCACTAATCCGCATTGGGCCCGCGTGGTGGGTTATGGCCCATCCTCCTTACCACCCATAAGGAAGGCCTGTGCCCCAGCAGTGGGGACATCAAAAGTGGCTGACGGACATGTTTTCACACTTATTAGCCATTTCGTTAATAAAAAAAAACTTGTATTAAACTTACAACTTGTAAAAAACTCACCTGAGTATTTCTGACACCCGTCCTGCGACTCTCCATTCCGTCTGACAATTTTTACAAGTGTCTTGCATAAATTATTTGGAAAAATAAACAATTTACATGAACTTAAAAAATTTACTTGTAGCTTGTAAGTTTTGATAAACAGGGCGCTCTATACAATCTTTATTAGTAAGTAGGTATAGTGACTAATATCCGACAAGCTATCGAGAAAAACAACACGCGTAAAAACATTCTATAGAGTAATTATATAAGAGAAATTTGTTCAGCGCCATCTACCGCCGAAAAGCGAAATGAAATTTTCCATAGATAAGTATATAGAGTACTTTTATACACGTGTTTTTGTCCATTGATATTCGTGGTAAAAAATATACATATCACAGGTGCACCTGATATGTATATTTTTATTAAGTTTGTATTATACAGATAGCGGTTGCATTAGTAGCACAGATTGCTTTTTACCCCCTACATACAAAAAAAAGCTGGACCGATTTTGATGAGGCAAGAATTGTCGGCGGAGAGCTAGTTAACGCTATTTCACAAAATGTCAGTAGGGAAAATAATAAGAAAATCATCTTTTTAATAACATAAAGAACTTCTTACCTTAGGTAGGCACTTAGTTTTAAGGAAATGAATTTTTTTTTTATTGATTTTGTGCTTTCAACCCCTTACTACCATACAGCTAAACATTAAAACCCCCCAAAAAGATATTTCTCAATTTACTGTGATATCACCTGGGTCTAAAGTACCCCATTAACGCTGGTAACTAAATTTGCAGAGGGTTAGGAATGTCAATTAACCCTGCCGATGGCGCGGCGCGCGAACAATTTGCGGGGGTCGTTGGGACCCTAGAGATTTTAGGGTTAACGAAATTTCATTCAGAGTGTTTAGCTGTTGAACCGATGAAAATATTTTTTACCATTAAATACCTATATTTAAGATTTTGATCTAAATACAACGTGTTACAAAAAATACCTGATGCGGAATATGGGAGGGACCATCAAACTGAACAACTTTTACTATGGGACCGACTCTGAAATCCAGCTGTTTCATACAAAAATTAATAACGAAAATATCAAAATGTATGAAACAACTGATATTTTTTTCGCGATTTCAGAGTTGGTCCCATAGTAAAAGTTGTTCAGTTTGATTGTCCCTATCTACCATATTCGGCTTACAAGGCTATTTAAAAACACCTTGTATATTAACTAAATTATCTAACTGAAAGTATTTACTACCTATTAGAGGCCGAATGGTTTCGACAGCAGTTTTTAAAGTGTGGTGTGGCCATCACTGAGGTCCCGGGTTCGATCCATTAAGCTAGGGTGTCCTAGGATGACGGTGCTGTTCCTGTCATATTACGGCCGTAATATGACGGCACCGTCATCCTAGGAAACCCTAGCTTTACTGGGTCAATTTAGAAAATTAACTTTTTTAGCTTCGTAAATGAATCAGTTTTTACCCGACTGCAAAGAAAGGGTTATGTTTTTCGCGCGTATCTTGTAAGTATGTTTGTACATACAAACATGTACGTGTTGTATGTAATATTCTTTATTACCTCATATCTTTCAAACAGCTGAACGGATTTCTATGATTAAGATATCGTTAGATTTGTCTTTTCAGCCCAAGTGTTCTTAAAAAGGTGGCGTTATAAAAAACCAACATGGCGGCTGTACGGTGCTATTATACGTAGGCTAAAAAAAATTTTTTTTTTAGAATACTGCAATATGGGTGTCAAATTAAAGGGCTTATTTTTAAATTTGAGATTTTTGCATTCACAATGCTATTTTTACACAATACTAAATAATATACTAGAAAAAATACGACTCGCACCAGATCAATACTCAGACGGGAATCGAACCCGCGACCTTTGGATATCCGGTCCAATGCTCTGACCGCTGAGCTACCGAGTCACTTATTAAGTAAAGGGCTTATTATAAGGATTTCAAAAAGGTATATCATGCATGACCGTAATATATTAATAACTAAAAAGAGATAAATAAAAAAATAAATAAAAAAAAATAAAAAAAAACCCGCCTGCATAAAAAGACAAGTCGACTGAAAAGATGAAAACAAAATTAAATAAATATTAAAGGCAACATTCATAATAACATGCAGTCGGAGGCATATAATTTAAATCATTCATAATGTCACTTTCATATGCATGCCTCCGACTGCATGTTATTATGACATGTTGCCATTAATATTTATTTAATCTTGTTTCCATCTTTTCAGTCGACTTGTCTGTTTTACGTAATCTATAGGTACATTTCGTACCAAATTAAAAAATAACTAAGTATTTCTTTAATAGTTGAGTGATAGAATATTTATAAAAGCACTAACGTAGTTGAGTGGAGATAGTAACAATCTTCATAATAATGTAATGCCTTTATTTAATCTAAATAAAAATAACAATAATAGTCACCCTTTTCCAATTCGCAATTCGATCAACTCAGCACAGTAGAACTGCAATACATCCACAGTTATACATATCAAATCTTTGATCTAACACTGCACAGTGTGCGACCCGACCGCCATCTGGTCAAAAACGAGCGAAAAATTACCAAGGGGTCGGCGGCAGTCAATTAGCGATGTCTGCACAGTGGGCACGGTAATAAAGTTGGGGCCAGTAGGTAAATACAAGGTGGGTTCAAAATTAAAATCATTAGACTGTTTAACCATACAACTTGTTTCAAAAAACCTCTAAAGCCGAATATGGTAGAGGGTCCATCAAACTGAACAACTTTTACTATAGGACCAACTGTGAAATCGCAAATAAATATCAGCTGTTTCAGACAAAAATTAATATGAAAATGTATGAAATAGGTGATTTTTTCGATTGCACACACACACACATATAGACATACCAGCGGCCGCCCGCACTTTCACCCGCGTGGTTCCCGTTCCCGTTGGAATATCGGGAATAAAAGTATCCTATGTTTTAATCTAGGCTATCTGTGTGCCAAATTTTAACCAAATCCATTCAGTAGTTTTTGCGTGCATCATATTCCTTTTACAAACCAGTGGTGAAACTGGGCTATAATATGTATATTGTAGGTAGCTCCTACCATTACAAAACAAATTTAATGACAATAATAGTGTTCGAGTACGGCCAGTAAGGTTAAAACTGTGGCCAGTGAAAAAAGTTGACGAGTTTGATGCGGCCGAGTTGCCACCAAAGCGGGGGGTTGAAATTGCGACTAGAATTACTTTACTGAACCTAGCTTACACTATTCCCGTCGTGTCAGACAAAAAACGTCTATGGGTTATGTCAAGCAATTACAGATATTGAACGTGAGTTTTATTCGAAACTAATTTTATAGACATTTTCAATGGTACAAGTAAGTACCAAAAATTTAGAGAAAATGCATCATAAAACTTATGACCCATCGAAATAACTTCAACTTTGAATATATTGTCCATCAGCCATTTTTGATGTCCCCACTGCTGGGGCACAGGCCTTCCTTATGGGTGGTTAGGAGGATGGGCCATAACCCACCACGCGGGCCCAATGCGTATTTGTGAGTGTTAACGACTGCAAATGCAGCCGGGACCAACGGCTTAACGTGCCATCCGAAGCACGGAGGAGCTCGAGATAATAAATTTTTGGTCACCCATCCCATTACCGACCCTTGCGAACGTTGCTTAACTTCCGCAATCTCTGGGCCAGGCGCTAAACCACTGCGCCACCGAGCTTCCCTTGAGCTTGAATATATTTTTTACAAATAAGCCAATTGAAAACTATCGAATTAATTTGAAAATCTAAGGAAATGTGCAACAGAAAAGTTATGTGTCACATGCATAGATCTAGAAAGTTTAAATACAGGGTTATTTGTAAAACACCAACAACCTCGCAGGAGTAGATTACCAACATCATACATAAACAACAACATTTGTTTTAATACTTTCCCGAAAACCGGCAAAAAAATATCGACTTTTCATACAAAACTCGATCAGCTGTTCGGGACATTTGTATGGAGAGTCGATTTTTTTTGTCGGTGTCGCACAGGATGTGGCAATAGCTGAGGTTGGAGACCATTTTGGCTAATTTTCTTTTAAATTGTGTTGACTTTTTGTAACAAATGCCTTTAAGCTGAATAAATTTTTTCACTTTCACTTTCACTAACCCTGTATATTTCAATTTGTTGACTAAAATAAAAGTGTGACAAACCAGGAACATTAATTAACAAAATGAGTTGTATACAGGGTGTAACAAGACCTTCAACGAAGCCGAGGTCTACGTATTCTGCCCATCATCAGGACCATTTCTGTTCAAAATTATTACTGGGAAACCATTTTGATTTTTGGTGTTAAAAAAATATTGCATGAATTACCACGCAATGTGACGCGTACAACAGGCCGCGCCTGCGAGTGTATGCTACACAGCTGCGTGCGGCCGAGTTGAAAGGCAGTGTTTATGCGCGTGCTCATGAGATACATCGAGTGACGACGATTTGAAGCCATTGTTTGTTACGAAATACTTAAAATTTTGATAATGTTTATTTAGTCGAAAAGTAGGAAATAACGAATAAAATAAGATTTCACAAAAATTTTGAAAAAAAAAAAAAAATTACTTTGACCTTCAATAACTTCGTAACTATTGGTTTCCCAAGTATAGTCTAAAACACAAAAATGATCCTGATGATGGGCGGAATACGTGGACTTCGGCTTCGTTGAAGGTCTTGTTACACCCCTTATGTATTTAAATAAAACTTGTATAAATAATTTATTACTTTTTTTCCATAGTCGATAAATTGAGTACCTAATTATAACTGACAATCTCATAATGGTTTTAATGACTTTATTATTATTATGTTCTTTATTGTATAAAAGTTGTTTACAAAGGTGGACTTCTCTAAAAGAGATCTCTTCCAGCCAAGATTGTCAAGTCAGCAGGTCCAGGTTTTTTTATGCACAACGGGATAGTGCTTGGCCTTCACCTCACCTGATGTTAAGTGACGATAAGGCCGAAAGTGTAAGCGCACTACAACCGGAATCCTAATCACTGAGGAACTGGCTATCTTACCTCCAACTGCCGGAACACAACTATTTTTGTTGTTATGGCGTCAGACTTAGGTAAGATGGTGGTAGCTATAGCCCAGGACTTTTAGCAAAAAATTCAAAGTCCTAGGCTGCTAGCCAGGCGGACTTGAAATACGCCCTACCACCAACCAAACCGAGTAGGTACAAATGTTTAGTTTTATAGTATGTTTTGCCGGTCATTGTTCCGTGGCATCACCAAACTGGTTCTAACGGAAGATCAGCACTTGGTCAGGGGCCAAGTATTATGCTGAGTTGGGACCGATTTGGGACAAATCGTAACCATCAATGTATTTTAAAATAGTTGTTTTGTCTCAAATAAAGATTTTTCTATTCTATTCTATTCTATTCTATTCTATTCTATTCTATTCTATTCTATTCTATTCTATTCTATTCTATTCTATTCTATTCTATTCTATTCTATTCTATTCTATTCTATTCTATTCTATTCTATTCTATTCTATTCTATTCTATTCTATTCTATTCTATTCTATTCTATTCTATTCTATTCTATTCTATTCTATTCTATTCTATTCTGAATTCATGAAAACACTAATGTGAACCGATTTCATGTATTGGATAAAAATTGGAACAACAAAACTGCTTATAAATAAAAACTAATCAATCGCTGGTCCCTTTCTCCGATTTGGGGTCCCGACAAAGACAGGAGACGGAAATTATTAAGAACAGTAAAATTAATTGGCCATGCTGCAGGCTCCTCAGTTGCGGGTTTGAAGTGGTAGCACAGAATAGATAATAGTACTAGCGTACAGAAGTTCCACTCCTCAAAATCGTTTAAATAAATTGCGACTCTTGCTCCGACACTATAAGGTGCAATTCAGGTCGCACAGCGCTCCCTTCGCTCCAAAACATTCACTTAGTAGTTGCCTCTCTTTCCATCGCGTAGGTCTTATCTTTTCTGATGTATGAAATTTGTCCTCTCAGAGGACGCCGAGCGGTTTAGACTCGCGCGCGGAGTGACAGAGCCCTGGTGGTAGGCAGTTGGAGATGCGCAAATAATGTCTTGATACATTACGAAAGATTGACTGGTTTGTTTGACTGTTGTTATACAGGGTGTTAGTAGCACAAAAACTGTAAGTAAGGGATGATTCTACCAACTAACTTTGTACAGAACCACTTGTCGCAAATGCACAGTTGATATTTTGATTTTTAGGAATCGAACCCGGGACCCCTGCTACTTACACGGGTGGGCGAACCACTAGACCACAGAGGCGGTTAAATAGGTACATTATTACAGGTATATTATTACCAAAATAAATTCAAACCAACCAATTTTCAATCAATTCAATGTCTGTTACAGAAATGTCCCCCCTTAGGCAATATTTCCCTTACATATGGCAAAAAAGATATTAACAGAGAGACGCATGTGGCAGGATGTAATATTCAGCGAATGATTTAGGGAGGTCCAGGGAGAGTCGGGGGAAATTATATGTATTCACAGATGTAAACGGGTCTCAGACGTAATAGAAAAGTTAACATAAGTGCTATTTTTTATAGGTTACCTATACGTGGCAACTCGTCCCAAGAAAAAATATTTTTAAAATGCTACCTGTGGCGAGCTTACACAAGTTTTTTCTGACGAATTAACTTTCGTGGCGAGTTTACAATAACCCATAAAAACAGCCCCCTATTTTCATTTAAAGGTGGAATTGGATTTGGATTTGTTTACTAAATTGTAAATCGGAAAAAACCGACTTAAGGTGGAAGCCTGAGCGAAAGTGGTGCCGCGGTGAATTATATTTAATATTTCTAATACACAATTTAAAAAAATGTTTATCGTGGAGATTTTAGGGCCCACAGTCTAGTATTTTTAGACGGTATCGTTACATTCCCTCGTAGTCACTGCTAGAAGTAGATAGCAAAACTGCTAAAAGTGGCCGTTTGTGACACATTTGCTATCTACTTCTACGAATGACTACATGGGCATGTAGTGATACCTTCTAAAAATACTAGACCATGGGCCCTAAAATCTCCACGATAAACATTATTAAATTTTTTTTCTATAATAACTTATTAAATAAAAACCTCTGAGCGCGCCACTTTCGGTCATACAACCGCCTTAAGAAAAAAATATAAAATAGGTCCTAGTGTATTAGTTTAGCTACAAAATGGCGAACGAATTGTGAAAATTGGTTAATAATTGTGACCTGTAGGTGGTCCCTTTAGATTTGGAATTGTAGAAAAACGGGTGTTTCCGTACATAAAAAGTGATGTAGCTTCTATGATTATTGACCGATCGTCATGGTAATAGTGTTAAAAGATGCAGAAGCAGACGAGAAGTGCATTCGTTGGAATTTTGAAAATCGGTTAATAATATTTCGGCCGCGTCGAGGCAGTCAGCAGGCACGTCGAGGAACCTAGGTAACTTTAAAAATAACGGGTGTAACAAGACCCTCAACGAAGCCGAAGTCCACACATTTCGCCCATCATCAGGATCATTTTTGTCTTTTAAACTATACCTGGGAAGCCAATAGCTACGAAGTTATTGAAGGTCAAAGTAATTTTTTTTTTTTTTAATTTTTATGAAATCTTATTTTATTCGTTATTTCCTAATTTTTGTCTACAGAAACATTATCAAAATTTTATGTATTTCGTAAAAAACAATGGCTTCAAAACGTCATCACTCAATGTATTTCATGACCACGCACATAAACGTTGTCTTTCAACTCGGCCGCACGCAACTGCGTAGCATTCACTAGCAGGCGCGGTCTTTTGTACGCGTTACATTGCGTTGTAATGTATGCAATGCTTTTTTAACACCAAAAATTAAAATCGTTTCCCAGCAATAATTTTGAACAGAAATGGTCCTGATGATGGGCAGAATACGTAGACCTCGGCTTCGTTGAAGGTCTTATTACACCCGGTATAATAGGATTTTGCATTTGATTTGATTTGGGTTTTTCGTCAATTTTTGAGTTCATTTTCAATGCTCCGATTCTTGCGGGGACTGTAAAATCTGTGAATTTTTTGTAACAATGTTGTCACAGAATACCTAATAGTAGTAGTAGTAGTATAACATACTACTAATAGTACGTCGTATACTAATTTTAAGGGGAAAAAATTAAGAATACCAATCTCCAATCGTTTTAAACTCCTTTTTTTAGTTTAATTTAAACATAACACACTTTTTTTACGTTTTCCTTGAAACAATGGACCCCCGTACCGACCCCCGATGTTAAGTATACAAGATTGAATCATTTCTTATTCTTTCGATTATTTCTTTGGCGAGGGAAAGATTTGTATGGATTGGAGGAAGATTAAAGTCTAAAGCATGCAAAATTTAATCAATTTCGGTTCAATAGTTTAGACGTGAAAGTGTAACAAACAAACAAACAAACGGTCTTTCACATTTATTATACCAATATTAAGTAAGGATTTTCTATTTTTTTTGGCTCTTTTCAAGGTTTATAATAATTTTCCCGGGTTTTCAAATTTCACCATATAGATAATAATACCTAGGTATTTCTCATCATTTTAGAATGCTTACATTAACTTTCTGTAATTACTTTATCGTTAGAACTATAATTAAGTTCCTATATGGCCAATTCTTAGTAGTGTGTGATAATTAAGGAGTTATTTATTGAAATGTTATATAATTCTGTAGATTTGTATTTATTGGTGAGTATCTATGTATTTTGTATGAATGTATAAATCATTCTTCTTTATTTGTGCCGCATTCGCGTTTATCTGTTTACTGTATTATATTTCTGAGCCTGTCTATAATAAGCTAATGTCTAAATTTGTGAATCGAGTGAACAATAAACTTTTTATTATTATTATTATTACTGTTGGTTGACTGGTAGAGAATGCTCTTAGCATTAAGTCCGCCATTTGTACCTTACTCTATGTTTTTGTACAATAAAGATTTATAAATAAAAATAAAATAATTTTATATTTCCGTACCAAAATGGTAGGAAGGAACCCTTATCTGTCTGTCCTTCTGTTCCAACTTGAAATTTGTACCTAATAATATTAGATGACGTTTGCTCAACTATTTTGCAAATAAAAAACATTTTTTACAACAGTGACTGAAAGGGGATCTCAAAAATTTGAAGTGGGGCTACTAGAGTATCTGGGGTACCATTATGAAAGAGCGCTGTTTGAACATTCTCAAAAAAAATTTTTCCCCCTCCCCATATCTCCGAAGTATGCATAGAGAAAAATCTTAATAATTCTACTTGTCGAGTTTGAGTAGTAAAATGTTTTTTGGTCTTACCCTATTACTTTAAAAATATAAATAAATAAATAAATAAATGCTTGGACAATTTCACACAGCGCCATCTAGCCCCAAACTAAGCAAAGCTTGTAATATGGGTGCTAGACAACTGATATACTACTTATATACTTTTTAAATATACTTATTATACATAGTAACACTCAGACCCGTCACAGAAAATAAAATTAATCATTTCATTTCTGCTCGGCCGGGAATCGAACCCGGGACCTCTTGCGTGATAGGCGGCATGGTGACCACTGCACCACTCAGGTCGTCAAGGGTATATAAAGAGTTAAGATAAGACAACCTCTCTTATTCTTTGTAATAATCATCGTCTTATCTTTTCTATCTCGTCCCTACAAAGCCGCCCCAACATTCGACTCGTGAAATTGAAATCGGCGAAGCGTTGCGTTCGTCGCTGTTTCGTTTGACAAGCGTAGAATTGTAATGAGACATTTAGGGCAAAAGAACGGATAAGAATTCACTATGGAATACTTAATTTATTTATTAATATCGGCAACTCGTGATCTGCCAACGTGGGCTTTGTTTCAGGTTCTCATTTCGCAGGCATTTGACCACCATCTTGCTTCATAAAAAGGATGTGGTCTAGGCTGCATGGTTGTCCAGGAAATTCCTATTCACTCTTGTCTTGAAGAGACCAAAGTTGAAATTATCGGGGAACACGTGAGCAGGCAGCGCATTCTATTGTTTAGCAGTTCGCATAAGAAATGTATTGGCGAAGCACATGGTACCGATCTTTGGAGTATCTACAGCGTAGAGGTATTTTATATTTTTAACCGCCTCTGTGGTCTTGGTCTAGTGGTTCACCCACCCGTGTAAAACGCAGGAGTAACGGGTTCAATTCGGTACATTTGTACTTGGTTTGCGGTGGTAGGGCTTATTTCAAGTCCGCCTGGCTAGCTACCACCATCTTACCTAAGTCTGACGCCATAACAACAGTTTGAAAATTGTTGTATTCCGGCAGTTAGAGGTAAGATAGCCAGTTCCTCAGTGGTGAGGATTCCGGGTGCAGTGCGCTTCCACTTTCTGCTTTAACGTCACTTAACATCAGGTGATGTGAAGGTAAGAAGTACTATCCCTTCCGTTATGCATAAAAAAACCTGATTGAAGTCAAGTACCTATATTGATAATCTAAATAGATCGCTATATGTATAGGTATTATGCAACAAAAACTTCGAAGCAGTAATACAATCTTACTTGCATCAAACTTGTCTTACACATAAAACTTAAAAGCTAATTTCCTTTAAACGTCATTTTGAAGTTTCCCTATCCCCTTAAGAAAACAGTGATTAGCGAGAACTTTGTAAGGGACCATTCGTATGCTTATTAGGCACGGACACTTGGGGCGAGTTTGCCGCTTTGGGGAGTGGGGCAAGTTGGAAGATTGGGGCGAGATGAAAAATTGGGAAAATATTATTTAATTTGTGAGTTTTTTTTGAATAATGTGTAATATAGTGAAATGTAGTGGTATATCTACAGTTAAATAGTCAGTCAGTTTCACAATCTTGCCATAACATACTATACAGAGTGTTACAAAAAATCCGTAGTGCCAATATGGTAGATAGGGACAATCAAACTGAACAACTTTTACAATGGGACCAACTCTGAAATTGCGAGAAAATAAATCAGCTGTTTCACCCACCAATCCGCATTGGGCCCGCGTGGTGGGTTATGGCCCATCCTCTTTACCACCCCATAAGGAAGGCCTGTGCTCCAGCAGTGGGGATATCAAAAATGGCTGATGAACATACAACAAATAAGTAATAACGAAAATATTAAATGTATGAGACAGCTGATTTTATTTATACAGCATTGCAGGTTTTTTGTAACATGTTGTAATTATAGCCGCCGTGAAATTTCTGATATGGTCTTCCTATTGAAAATCGCTTCTGGTGTAGTTGATATTTCAGAGCTACTCTCTAAAATCTCCCTTAGAGCTCCGAGGAAACCCCTTAGATTTAACCCCCTTATATGCGTACCATCTGCATCTTCAAAATTTCGTCATAATTCGTACCTCTTGCGTGCAAGCAATAGCTTTAATTTGATCTCTAAGCAGTTTGACGTTGACCTGTTTAATACTAGCGTTGCATCGTTGAAGCGACTGATGAGCAGCGAGTTTTTTGGCAAATAGTCTTTTAAGTTTGCCGTATACTTAGTCTTAGTATTTTAGCTTAGGTAATCTACTTTTTGTTTGTTTATTGTTTGGCCTATCTTGTCTTCCTAATTATGTAAGTTTTACTACGTGGAATGCGTGGGATACCTACTCAATAAGTGCTTAGTTTTATAAATTGTTTCTATCGGTGAGGACCTGTAATTGGCTTCCAAGTGCTATATAAGCTTCCTACTGTGATGAATTCAGCTGTTGGTCTTCCAAATAATTAAAAAAAATAAAAAAAAAAATTGGTTTTTCTTATTGTACTCTAAGTACTTACTTGAAATTGTTGAGGTGGATGTGTGGTGTGACGCGAATGGATAAAATTAGGAATGAGTATGTCAGAGGAAGTCTGAAAGTAGCACCAGTAACAGAGAAGTTGAAAGGGAATCGTCTGGCTTGGTTTGGGCATGTTGTGAGAAGGGATGAAAGGCATGTTACTAGAAGAGTAATGGATATGGATGTTGAGGGCTGGAAAGTAAGAGGAAGACCGCAGAAAAGTTGGATGGATTGTGTGTGGAATGATATGAATGTGAAGGGAGTGGATGAGGAGATGACGAGTGACAGGAAGGAATGGAAGAGAAGGACGCACTGCGCCGACCACAAATAAATTGGGATAAGGGTAGGGGGATGATGACTCTATATAAGTACTATAATATATTTCGTAGGACTACCTACCTAGGTACCTATAGAATAAACTATTATTCTGAAAAATACTCTATTATCCGCAAATATATTAGTAATTCTATATTCAATTATGATTATTGAATTTTAGAGTCAAGGTTAGATTTAAGAACCTTCCTGTTGATTCCATTTTTTTAGGTAAAGAATACTAGTTGAGTGAAGCATCTCCATTTTACCTTGGGCTAAAATGATTTCTTATGGCTATCCGTTTGGTTTCTTCTATAGTCATCATCATCATCATATCAGCCGCACGACACCCACTGCTGGGTATAGGCCTCCCCCAAGGATCTCCACGACGATGGGTCCTGCCCTCCCCGCATCCAGCGGCGCACCGCGACCTTCACCCTCACGTCGGTCCACCTTGTCGGGGGCCTACCCACGGAGCGCCGTCCGGTGCGTGGTCGCCATTCCAGAACCTTTCCGCCCCAACGGCCATCGGTTCTTCTCGCTACGTGTCCCGCCCACTGCCTCTTCAGCTGAGCAACCCTTCGAGCGATGTCGATTACTTTAGTTCTCCAACGGATCTCCTCATTTCTGATTCGATCACGCTGGGAAACGCCCAGCGTGGCTCTCTCCATTGTAGTCAACCGATTCTTGTGAAATTTTGTGAGCTAGGGTTCTATAACGATTTATTGTCGATTCAGATTTACGAAATTTTTCAAAATGGCGGAGATACCGGGTGTAAAAAGACCCTCAACGAAGCCGAGGTCTACGTGTTCTGACCATCATGAAGACCATTTCTGTTAAAAATGATTGCTGGGAAACGTTTTTAATATTTGGTGTTAAAAAATCATTGCATACATTACCACGCAATGTAACGCGTACAACAGACCGCGCCTGCGAGTGAATGCTACACAGCTGCGTGCGGCCGAGTTGAAAGGCAACGTTTATGTGCGTGCTCATGAGATACATTGAGTAATGACGTTTGGAAGTCATTGTTTGTTACGAAATACATAAAATTTTAATAATGTTTCTGTAGACAAAAATTAAGGAAATAACTAATAAAATAAGATTTCATAAAAAAAATTAAAAAACTTTTTTGACTTTGACCTTTAATAACTTCGTAGCTATTGGTTTCCCAGAAGTTTCCCAGGTATAGTCTAAAAGACAAAAATGATCCTGATGATGGGCGGAATGCGTGGACTTCGGCTTCGTTGAGTGTCTTGTTACACCCGATATTTATGGGAAAAAACATATTTCAAAAAATGTTCAAAAATATCACAAGCACGAGGTCTACTCTACATATAGCTCTAAGTCTAGACTAGAGCCACTTTGTTTCTAAAAAACATAAACCGCTATCGCTTCTGCCTTTCACCACGCGAGACTCGCAAGAAAAAATAAGGGCGCCGTCTAATTATAAAGGCCACTTTATAGCTAAAGATCAGTGTCATTCTCGAACTTACAACATTTGGGTAAAGAATCCGTGTCATTCTGTTTTGAAACTACGCCCGGGTTTAGCGATTTGAAAAAAGTTAAGGCGAGGCAGTTCACGAAAGGAGTCGTTCTTTCCTGGGTTCACTTTTTCAAAATTTTCCTACACCCATAATATTTTTTTTCTAGTAGATTTCTCTCGTGGGACAAGGTTTCCAAAAAGAAAAAAAAATATTAATACCTGCTTAAAAACTTGAATAATGGTGCTCTTCATCGTGTATTTCTTAATGTTTTCGCTTTAAAATGAAAGTGTCTTACTATTAATTTTACTCTCCCGAGTACATCAACAAATTCTAATGCTTGTTACAAGTTTTTACTGTTGATTTAATCCTGAAAATCCATTTTGTGTGGATGCCGTTAAGGGATATTCCTTTGCATTTTTATTTCTATTAAAATGACTACATTGGCTGTTGATATGTCATTTGTCATTTTATTTGACATCTGACAGCATCAATGTGACATATGACAGTAAAAAATCGATGTTGCCAAGGTAGAAAAACGTTTTGGGTTGCTGTTATGTTAACTTTAACTATCCAACTTTAAAAATAAATAAAAAGTATTTGCAGGTTTAAAAAAAATATTGATACATGGACTTTTTTTGTTCTCTTTCCATAAAATATAATTTTGTGACCGTAGGCCACGGGTTACCCAAATGGGCCCAGCCCCCATACAAAAATGGAAAAACTCCTTTACTCTTTCACTATGTCTTTAGAATAAAGTTGAATATTGCATAGCTTTATTTTGACGCTTTTCAGAAATTGAAATGATGAATTTTAATTTCTGTGACGGGTCTGGGTGTTACTATGTATAATAAGTATATATTTAAAAAGTATATAAGTAGTATCAGTTGCCTAGCACCCATATTACAAGCTTTGCTTAGTTTGGGGCTAGATGGCGCTGTGTGAAATTGTCAAAAAAAAACTGTTCGGTTATTTTGTTTCATTGTTTCTTTTTCAGTCTACAGTAATTTTTGTGAAGTAGAATCCTACATCAGTTCTACACATTGGAAGTTCAAAAATCAGTCTTTTCATCAGATCGTGAACTGGCCTCGCCTTAAATCAGGGATGCACAGACTGCGGCCCGCGGGCCACACGTGGCCCGTCGGCAATATGCTAGTGGCCCGCCAGCAAAAATATTCCCTCGTTCATATGAAAAAAAACTTTTTTTTTTGCTTTTTTATGTTTTTATGTTGTGCTGGTGGCCCGCCATTAGTTTATCATTTGCCCAAGTGGCCCATGGTCTCAATAAGTCTGTGCATCCCTGCCTTAAATGTTTCTCTGTTTTATGACATAACTTTTTAAATGTGTGGCAAAGTAAAATAGCTTCAATCCTTCACATTTAGGAGTGTTGTTAAAGACAACTAATGAGTAAAAGTTAAATATATCCTCCACGAAAAGAAAGTTTACACCATAAAGTTAATAACCTACATAAATTAACTTTACTGTTTACACCTTAGAATAATAACACCTAGAACGATAGTTCTCTACAAAGCGCACTGTCAAAAGTGTGGCAACTAAAACAGCCAAAATGGCCCCGTTTTCAGATTTTTATTCTCGATTATTACCTAATCATACCGAATAAGTACAAAACAGTTTCTATTTTCCTACATTTATTAGATAAGTTACTGTATTATTGGATTTTAGTTACGATTAGGTAACGTATGAAGGATATAAATCTGAAAACTAAGCCAATTTGGCTTAGTATTAGGCTACGGTCCGCATGGCGATAAAAAGCGATTTTAGCGCGAATCCGACCAAATTAAGTAATAGTCTCAATATATTACACATAACAGGGTTTTTGTACCTGCTACATTTATTTGGATTCGCGATAATATCGATATTATCGCTATGCGGACCACGCCCTTGATTACTTTGCTACTACTTACTACTCACTTTGCATACGAGGACACGGCTTCTAGGTGTTATTATTCTAAGGTTTACACATAGTTACCTAAACAATGATATTAGATTTTTTACCTCAGTGATAATAACACTCGAAATATGTAAGTCGAAGCGGAGCAATGATATTGATATCGTTTTGTAAAAATCAATGACCTTATAAGTCCCAACAATATAAAGGTATTACATTTTTCCCTCTCCATCACTACGTAAGATATAGTGGCACTTTAGAAATCCTCAATAATATTATTTGTCCGTCCGTCCGTCCTTATCTGCGGTCAAGCAGCCGTCCTAAAGTAACACGGAGGGTAGGGGTACAGGTGACGAGACAATTGTTGGGGTTTTATCTTCTAATCTCAGTAAAAACAACAATTTAAGTTTTTTAAGGGTTACCTTCTTACTTCTGTAAAATACAAAAACTAATGTAGAATAAATAATCTTAGTTTTTGTTATTTTTTTTTTCAATAATTAGTAACATCATTTGTTTATGTTGCCTATTTATCTAAATGTATCTTTATGTTGTGCTTACATCTAGTAGGTTTTAATGTATTGTAACAAGTCATAAAAGTATTTTTCCGTAGCTAATGTGAACCAGTTTTGTGAGCCTAATAAAAAAAAATTGCAGCATTATTTAGCAGCCATTATTAATAAGTTAATATATCATCGTATAACGGACAGAATATGATGGTGTATTATCAAATTTTAGATGCAACAAAAAAGCATTTTTTTGCAAGAGCTCTTTCACGTTTATTCGTTTCGGCCGTCGATATAAATGAATGAATCAAATTGTATTGTTTAAAAGAATCATAATTTTTCTTTACAAACATCTAAAATTATTTTCAGGATTATTTTTTTTGAAATGGAATCTTCCCTGGAAGTTTTCAACTCTACTCATTATTGTTAAACTGCTGCTGTTTTCGTTTACATAACTTTTAGTTGAGTAAACAAAAACTGTAATAGGTTTTGAAATATCATCAAACAATAAATAAAATCACGCTGTATCTGTTAAGAGCGTTTATGCGCTACACTAGCGCCGCCAATGGAAAAAAATCATAGTGCTCAAATAAACACGAGACCGCTCCGGCGTTAATGAATTAAACAATATTTTATAACGTGTCGTTTAGTTTATTGCCAAAAGTGGCCACTTTTAGCAATAAAACTTCATTAAAATAAACGACAGACTAGAAAATATTGTTTTAACGATAGAGAGTACCACAAAGCTTCTTCGGAGTACACTAGAAGAACACAATTCACAATTTCGTCTTTATTTAAGGACTATGTTTTTATTTTTCGATTGGCGGCGCTAGTATAGCGCATAAACGCTCTTAAGAGTATTTTATTTCTATACATTTAACTTTTAAACCAATTCAAAGTTGGTACCGACTTAATTTTTTTTTCGGTCAAACACTATTGTACCCGAGTGTACAAAATAAAGTGACCGATCATCACGTGTGAGTAAGTAAGAAAATATTTTTTTCTAGTTACCGACGTCAAATTTCGACGATTTTCGACTTAAGGCACTTTAGCTGTGTTATTTTTGTGACCAAAATATTGGAGACTCCGGCACATTGACATTATGTACCTATCTTTAAAATAATCACATTAGGTACCCATCTACACTGGCATGCTAAACTAAGTATCACACTTTTAAATTGCAATAACATTTTATTTAAGTACATAAAATATACTTTCTGCTATGTTGATTAATACGTTATCAAATACTAATGTATATTTTACTATAGTTTCAAAGAAAGCTGATAAAATAGGGATGTTGACTATTTTTTTTATTTTATGTTACATAAATTACCTCTCAAAAAAAGAAACATTGGTAAAAGAATTAATTCGTTAGCATGAAAACTGCCCGAGATATCACAGTGTGAAATGCACACAAATGGACTCGATCAAAAACGCTCCATACTAATGGCTTGCACGTTATGACGTCACGCCTTGCAAGTTTGTATGCAACGCATAGGAAATTTGTTCAGCAGCTATATTAAATATTGTGTTTATCAAAATGGTTTCTTTGACAAATTTGCTATAATGTATACGGACTAATTAAAGGTATCATTTATTTTAATAAATTTTATACTTTTTAAATGGACTTGGCCACCCAACTTTGAAGGGTCATAAAACAAATAATATGCAATATATAAAACCAAGAGGTATACAAGCTACTCTAAACGTTTAATATGTTTACGATTTTTATTAGTATTTCGTTATTTTATTCATTAGTCAACATCCCTATTGGCTATAAAACGTTTTTTTGTTTTAAATCTCTAACTTCTATAGTTTAGAAAAAAAATTAAAAGTGTAGTACTTACTTTTGCAGGCCAGTGTAGAAGAACCACAGCTTTTAAATAATATATTTGTTTTATTGCATTTTGAATAAAGATTTTGCAGATGCTTTACCTATATTTTTTTAAATGCTTCTAGTATTTAGTTTAGTAAGAAAAAAACACTTTTTAACCAAAATATAGGTATTAAACATTTACTTTTTTACGAATAACTCGGTATTATGAAAGATGTATGAAGTCATAAAATGGTGTGAATTATAAAATATTCATCTCACGAGTGAGCTATGCGTACCCCATTGTGTGTGTTTTATTCGACACCTGAAGGTACAGGGTGCTCCCGTACCGTACCATACTTTTAATTTTTAGTTTTTAGACCTTCACCTCCTGATGTTAAGTGACGGTAAAGCCGAAGGTGGAACCGCACTACACCCGGAATCCTCATCACTGAGGAACTGGCTATCTTACCTCTATAACTGTGTTACAGCTGATAAGTTTCTTGTCAGTTAAAAAAGTCTGGAACGGGTGGTAGGAAAATATAGACGATTCAAAAGTATTTAATAATTAAGTTTACTTGAATAAAGCTTATTTGGCTTTGACTTTGACTGCTGGAACACAACAATTTTTAAATTGTTGTTATGGCGTCCAGACTTGGGTGAGATGGTGGTAGCTAGCGTGACGGACTTGAAATAAGCCTTAGTTACCATCAACCAAACCGCGTACAAATTGTCAAAAGCAATTTTTTGACGATTTCACACAGAACACTTACTTTAATTATCGGTTCTAGAATATTGAAGGACATGTTTAAAAAAACATAACCCTTTCTTTGCAGTCGGGTAAAAAAACCGAGAAAATAGCATGAAAATGTATGGAAATGATTTTGGGTACTTTGGGTATTTACCCGGTATTTACCGGGTAGAACCCCATCTCTAGCTACGAGCGACGCCGACGCCGCCACAGACTACATTTACAAGTACGCCGCGCGCCGTTAGTTTTGGAACAATATCTGCATCTACGCGACGATTCGTGTTGCGTCTTGACGATACGCTTACCGTGTGCGAAGGGGCTAAATATGTAACAACTGTAGGTTTTTTTTAAATTGCTAATCAATTTAAAAAAAAACCTACAGAGTGGTGAAATGGATTTGAAACAAGGAAAACGTGATTTTTCTTTTACAATTTGGTAAAATTGTGTAATACTGGATTTTTAACACCATTGTAAAATACAACAATTTTTTTTTATTTTTTTTCTACAAACACACCCTTTACATAGCGGAGTCTTTATGAAGTGAGTTGGAAGTTTATAGCAGTTACGTGCGGCGGTGAAATATCGCGAAAGAGGTTAACTCTGAAAGTTAAGATGATATCTTAAGTTAGGCAACTGAGGCAACGGTAAATTTTCAGATGGGTGACCGAATTTTCTTCTTTTCTTTCTAAAATACTCATTCTTATTAGGACTTTAAATATTTGCGTTTTGTTGATGCCTGCCAAAAACATCTTAGATTTAATGATCTATTTTCGGAGACAAAAGAAGTTTCTACTTACAAAAGATTTAAAAATAAAAATATTTTTTTTCAGTCTAACTGCTGTTACATGTCCTTGCTTGTGAATGAAATTAAATGAATAGAAGCTACGCCATCGATTTAAATTCGGTTTTTTCCTTTTTAACCGACTTCCAAAAAAGGAGGAGGTTCTATGTTCGTCTTACATTAGGTACACTCCCAAGTTGGTCCCATTTTTTAAAATTTGGAAATCGGTTCAGTACTTTTCAAGTAATTTTGAAAAACGCTCGAAAATAGTATGATTTTGTGTGAATTACCTCGATGATTGGTCGAATTACTTCTTTGTTTATGAACTGAATAAGATAATTATTTTTTTATTGGAAGAGGGATATCTTAACTGTAGTTTTTTAACCGACTTAAAAAAGGAGGTTCTCAGTTTGACCCGTATTTAAATATGTTTCTCCGCGATTATCTTACGTTTGGCTTTATATAATATACCTTACCTACAAGGTACCTACACTAAAAATAAAAAAATAAAAAACCGACATCAAAATACCTACCTCTAAAAAGCAAGAAATAAAATTCGTATAATAAAAATACGTCTATTTAAGTCGGGTGGGGCTTTTAGAATAAAAAAAAGGAATTTGTACTCCAGCCCCAGGTAGGTTTTTTGAAGTCGGTTTTTTGTTTTATTTTTAAACAATTTTTTAAAGCTTTTTTATGCCTACTTCGTCTTGCCAATAATTTATATCTTAAATCGTTTTCGACTTACACAGCTAAATTTCAGATTTGCGTGTCTTTTCCCATTCAATTCAACCCATACATCTTTTAATGGTACTCGGGAGTAAGTGTGTACCGGTGTCCCGTCACCGCAAGATTTATTTATGGTGATCCGAGGGGTTCCAAGCCTCACGGCTAGAAATGTTGGCAAATATTGTACAATCAGAACCCTTAGCACGAACAGCTATCGAGAAAAAAACGCGCATGAAAGTACTCGATAGAGGATGTTCACGCGTAAATTTTTCGCGAAATTTTATTTCCCTTTTCGGCGGTAGATGGCGCTGTACAAATTTCCCATAAAAAAATACTTTCGAATGTTTTTACGCGCATTATTGTTTTCGATAGCTGTTTGTGCCATACCATAGGGTTGGTAGGTACTGATCGAAAGTGGCGCCGCGGTGAATTTTATTTATTGTAAATTCTAAGTGAAATTTTTAGGGCCCATAGTCTAGTAGGTATTTAAGAATTTTTAGACGGTATCGCTGCATTCTCTCAGTCACTGCTAGAAGTAGACAGCAAAACTGCTAAAAGTGGCCGTTTTTGACACATTCAACACACGTTTGTGACCTTCGATCTGGTATCTGTACCCTTAGCACGAACAGCTATCGAAAAAAATAACGCGCGTAAAATCATTCGATAGATAAATTTTGTATTGGAAATTTGTACAGCGCCATCTATCGCCGATAAGCGAAATTAAATTTTCCATAGAGAATAGGGATGATGACTAATGAATAAAATAACGAAATACTAATAAAAATCGTAAACATATTAAACTTTAAGAGTAGCTTGTATACCTCTTGGTTTTATATATTGCATATTATTTATTTTATGACCCTTCAAAGTTGGGTGGACAAGTCCATTTAAAAAGTATAAAATTTATTAAAATAAATGATACCTACCTTTAATTAGTCCGTAAAATGTATAGCAAATTTGTCTAAGAAACTATTTTGATAAACACACTATTTAATATAGCTGCCAAACAAATTTCCTACGCGTTGCATACAAACTACTTATTCGTGACGTCATAACTAGGAAGCCATTAGTATGGAGCGTTTTTGGGTGAGTCCATTTGTGTGCATTTCACACTGTGATATCTCGGGCAGTTTTCATGCTAGCGAATTAATTCTTTTACCAATGTTTCTTTTTTGAGAGGTAATTTATGTAACATAAAATAAAAAAAATAGTCATCATGCCTTATTATTGTCTATCGAGTAACTTTACGCGCGTTTTTTTCTCGATAGCTGTTCGTGCTAAGGGTACTGATCGAAGAACGTGACTAGCAGATAGGGATAACCTCCTCCTTTTCAATTTTTGAAGTCGGTTAATAAACAGAACATACTATTTGTCAACAAAAAAATCTGAAAACCATTTGGACGGACAGCTATTTGTATGGAGTCAACCCTGAAATTGCGAAAAAAATTGGCTGTTTCATAATAATCATAATCATAATCATAAATCATTTATTTGTTTCTGTAGTTTTCATACAAAACATGAAAACATGAAATACAAGCGACCATTTAAAAAACTAAAAAGTCAAAGTCAAAATTAAATTAAAAAAGAAAAAAGGCAAAGGCATCGAACACCGTCATCCTTCTTTCGCACGAGAGAGTCTATGAATAAAATTATAGTTCCCTTTAAAATTTATATGCCGGTTATAGACGGCGAATAACAGTCGTATGAATAAACCGAATGTATTTACATTTTATTGCCCGCGTTTTTCTTGGGGGTTACGATTTTCCGTCCAAAAACGTAGATTGGTAGGGTAAAACGGGATAGTGCTTGGCCTTCACCTCACTACACCCGGAATCCTCACAACTGAGGAACTGGCTATTTTACCTCTAACTGCCGGAACACAACAATTTGTTTATTCACTTCTCAAGCTTACGCGCTCACTAGACATGAAATAAAACACTTTTAACGGATACTAGCGCGGTTTTATTGAAAGTACTTTGGTAATTAGTTGGTATTTGGTTTGATTTTTGATTTTCCCGACGTTTCGGCACCTTTGCAGCTGCCGTGGTCACGGGGGACTGAAGCTACTTGTGAGCCTACCCTCAAGCGATGAATTTTTTAGAACGTTCAGAAATTAAAATTTATCAAATTTAATTAGTTTAATTTTGGTTTGGTTTTAATTTAATTTTATATGTTAAAAAAGAGAGAATCTACTGAAACTACTACCATTTCAAAAAATTGGGAGGCCCCTCCAAGAAAGAAATGGCGAAAGAAAACTTGGAGAGGAAGGCCGACCTCCGTCTTTTATATTAATTAATTTATTTGCAAAAGGAACTAACCGTATCATTAGATCTTACAGTGTGTGTTTGGGGCTTTAGCTTGTGAATGATGGGGTCCCAAGCTGGTGGAATTTTCCAACCATCATCTCTATTGAAATTAGGATATTTATTTATTTCGATAGCCTCGCGGAGCATTCTAGGAATGAATCTACGTTCCCTAGCAAGGATTTGGGGTTTGTCAAATCTAATATAATGGTTGGGCCCCTCAAAGGCGTGTTCACTCACTGCAGACTTGTTATCGCGCCTATGTTTCATGTCAGCTACATGTTCTTTAACCCGGGTCCCTATGCTTCTCTTTGTTTGCCCGATGTAGGAGAGCCCACAGTCACAATCTAGTTTGTAGACGCCTGCGGCTTGAAGGGGGATATTACACTTGACAGGTCGTAAGAATTGGTTGATCTTCTTCGGCGGCTTGAAGTAAGTTTTGATTGACGCTCGCTTCAGAATGTTTCCAATCTTGTCAGTGACACCCTTCAAGTATGGTAGGATGGCAGGTTGACGCTCTACTGTGGCTGTTTTGGTGCGTTTTCTGTGACGAAGGCGTGGTACTTGCAACTTGTTGTTACGTAGTACTTGCTTGACGTGCTGAAGCTCAGCAGTCAGGTGTTGTTTGTCACAGATGCCGCGGGCTCTCTGAAACAAAGATTTCCTGGAAATCTTTGTTAGATTGTGACTGTGGGCTCTCCTACATCGGGCAAACAAAGAGAAGCATAGGGACCCGGGTTAAAAAACATGTAGCTGACATGAAACATAGGCGCGATAACAAGTCTGCAGTGAGTGAACACGCCTTTGAGGGGCCCAACCATTATATTAGATTTGACAAACCCCAAATCCTTGCTAGGGAACGTAGATTCATTCCTAGAATGCTCCGCGAGGCTATCGAAATAAATAAATATCCTAATTTCAATAGAGATGATGGTTGGAAAATTCCACCAGCTTGGGACCCCATCATTCACAAGCTAAAGCCCCAAACACACACTGTAAGATCTAATGATACGGTTAGTTCCTTTTGCAAATAAATTAATTAATATAAAAGACGGAGGTCGGCCTTCCTCTCCAAGTTTTCTTTCGCCATTTCTTTCTTGGAGGGGCCTCCCAATTTTTTGAAATGGTAGTAGTTTCAGTAGATTCTCTCTTTTTTAACATATAAAATTAAATTAAAACCAAACCAAAATTAAACTAATTAAATTTGATAAATTTTAATTTCTGAACGTTCTAAAAAATTCATCGCTTGAGGGTAGGCTCACAAGTAGCTTCAGTCCCCCGTGACCACGGCAGCTGCAAAGGTGCCGAAACGTCGGGAAAATCAAAAATCAAACCAAATACCAACTAATTACCAAAGTACTTTCAATAAAACCGCGCTAGTATCCGTTAAAAGTGTTTTATTTCAACAATTTGTTTATTGTTGTTATGGCGTCATATTTAGGTAAGATTATGTATTCTGTGGTAAGATGGTGGTAGCTAGCCAGGCGGACTTGAAATAAGACATGCATTGGCAAAGAGAGAGAGAGAGTCGGTTTGTACCACAAGCTCTCTGAATGTTGATACGTTGAGCTAGGTAGGTCCTGGCTAGGGTTGCCATGCTGCCAAGCCTACTATGTAATATAGTAGGTACTTATCCTACTATATTGAGGGCTCGCCTACTATATATTTTTTGAAAAGTATTTCAGCATTCACATTGTATTACGTCACTGACCCTAATGACCCTGTCAGAATAACAGCGCCTTTGTGTCCATTCTGCCCAGCTGAGATTGACACAAAGCTGAGGCAGGGTTTTTATTGGCCACACATTATGATTATTTTTTTTTCTTCTTCTTTGTTTCCTATTTTAATTTAACTGCTGTTTTCTGTAATTTAAACCTATTCCTTTGTTGTTGTTTTTTCTTATTATTCTCTGTAAATGTGTGTGTCAATAAATTATTTTCTATTCTATTCATTCTATTCTATAAAGTACCTATATAGTAGGCAAAACTACTATATTTTTCCAAGTGAAAAAATTTAACAAAAGCAACAAAAAAATATTACTAATATGCACATAAGTTGATAAATGCATAATAATATTTATGATTAAACACTTGTGTTTATGGTTGTTGAATAAATTAAAAATGTTAATACTTACTTAAATATAAAAAATTCGACTTCTTTAAAATAATCCATACAAAACAACAACCTACTATATTTTTTGGACTTTTGCGCCATCTACTATATTTTTACACTAATAATCTTGAAAATACTATATTTGATGCAAAAAAAGTTGGCAACCCGACTCCTGGCCCATGGGACTTCGTGGAAGAGTTAGTTTGGCCCTTAAGCCAAAAAGTTTGGCTTCGTTCTTACCAGCCTTTGATCTAACTTATTCTATAGAATGATTAAAAATAAACTTATTTCTGAAATGGGACGAATAAGGAATGGGACGAAAAAGGAATAAATCCAACATCGACAGCTTCAACGGCCCTCGTAAATCTATCAACATTTAATCTGACTGGCTTTATCTTAAAGATGGAGGGGTTTTGCTTAACTTTAACTGAAGTGAAGAGTTTACAATAGTTTTTTCACTCCTCTTGCTCAAAAAGTGCGTCATTGTAACGTACAAGAGTCGAGATAAAATAGCATAATAACCCCTAGGGGATAAAGTTTTTTCTTTTTTAATGTTTGTCTATTACCAATGAGCCTACTAAAACGAAAAAGTATTTATTCATAATCACGAATAAAAACTCGCTTGACTTAATACTGGGGGTCTATTACGAAAAGTTTAATGCGATACACGCAGCTGCGTCCGTGCTTAGTTCTGATTGATTCCTATTACAAAGCACTTGCGTATGCGATATTGCAAAGTAATTGCGTAAATTTGACAGCTTCTCTCTAGTGCATCCGTCATTATTCGTTCAATAGACTATGGACTACGATAGCTACATTGAAAATATTTGTAATAACTACAACCGACGAACTGCGGACGACTATCGTGACCAAGTTTCGTAATAGGCCCCCAGTTTCTCATTCTTATTTTTGAAAATGGAACTAAAAGCATCTCTTCGGTGAAATCATAGACTTATTTATACTCTGTGTACAGAGTGAATCGTAGAATGCGTGTTTGTGTTGCTTAGCTGCTACAGCAGAAATTAAAAAAAGGTACCATGGCGCGAAATCTTTAGAATTTTTCTATAATTACAAACTGATTGAATTGTGTGACTGTAATAGGAAAGAAATAATTTTAATCTTTTCCCGCCAAGCACAAATCATTTATTTAAATATTGTACAAAAAGTTTATAAAGTGGAGGATAGAAAAACCGAGTGTACCTGTTCGTTTACGGAAGTAGGTATAAACTATTTAATATTGTATTTTATTTTCTCGCAATCGTAGTGAAAAGTATAGTGTAACACACGACGCTAAAACCCATTGAAACTCGGTTTCTATTTATTCCCTCGCTAAAGCTCGGGAATAAAACTACCTCGTATGCAATGGGTAATTTTAGCGTCTTGTATAACAATCTACTATTAATGTTGGTTGATTTGACGACCATTGAGACAGAGTGGTTTTTACACCAGTTTTCAACTGACACCTTCTCTGGGTCCCTGGTTCAGTCCCCAGCTGGGTCCATTTACAGGATTATTCAACAACCTCGCAGGAGTTGATTACTAATAAAGAACAATGTTCGTTCTACGACTTTTCCAATAACAGAAAAAAAAACCGGTCAAGTGCGAGTCGGACTCGCGCACCGAGGGTTTCCGTACCATCATAATAATAATAAATAAATAATAAATATAGTGGAACTATTTTTTTTCTTAGGCCAGCGTCATCTCTTGACCGATAGTGGAACTATTTTATTTTTCTTAGGTCATGGCCATCTGTTGACTGGTAGAGGAACTAATTAATATTTTGTTTGTTTTTTGAATTTCTAAAAAAGTGTGTTATATAGAGACATCGTTTTATTTTTCCTGTAATCTTTCCTTTTACTAATCCTGTAATTCTACTGTATTCCTGTATCGTGTAACGAATATTATTTCTCGCTTTATAGAGGGAGGTTTTAAGAAGTCGGTTTTTTGTTTTTAGAGTTCCGTACCAAAATGGTAAAAAGGAACCCTTATGGTGTGACTAAGTCCGTCTGTCTGTCTGTCTGTCCGTCTGTCTGTCTTTCTGTCCGTCTATCTGTCACAGCTGGACATCTCGAGAACTACTAATGGTATCAACTTGAAATTTGGAATAGTTAAAGATAACCGTTGTCCAACTATTTTGCAAATAAGAAAGAAATAAAAAACTAAATAGTTTTTTTACAACAGGGACTGAAAAGAGGTCTTAAAAATTTTAAGTGGGGCGACTAGGGCATGTGGGGTATCATATAAAAGAGCGCCGTTTGCACATTTTAAAACATTTTTAATTTTTTTAGGCCGCATAGTTTTTGACTTATGATGAAAAATGTAAAAAAAATACCGTCCCCCCCCCCCCGCCCTTTATCTCCGAAGTTTGCAAAGAGAAAAATCTGAAATAATTCTATGTTATAGTAGTTTATGTAAAGATTACGTGAAAAATAAAACGATGTCTCAATATAACACACTTTTTTAGAAATTCAAAAAGCAAACAAAAATTATTTAGTTCCTCTACCAGTCAACAGATGGCCCTGACCTAAGAAGAAATTATTTAGTTCTACTATCGGTCAAGAGATGGCGCTGGCCTAAGAAAAAAAATAGTTCCACTATCGGCCAAGAGATGGTGCTGACCTCATACTGCAATAATTTTTTTTTATTATTCTACAGCTCTGCAGTGTATTTATTATGATGGTACGGAAACCCTCGGTGCGCGAGTTCGACTCGCTCTTGCTTGACCGGTTTTTTTTTAGTAGGTAATAGCCAACTTTCAAAACATGTATTGAGATTCGGTTTTGTTAACAAAAACTTAATTTGTTTTCATAAAAAGATTTTTTTTAACTAATTTGTTTGAACTCTTTCTGACAGTTCTGTTGTTAAATTATTTTTTTCTTTTAATCATTTTTTACAAAAAATTACTAAAAATGTGTAAAGGGGTGATTGAGACAGGATTGGATGTAAATAAGAGTGGCTAAATTAACTTTTTTATCGGACCAAAAATACTTCTAATTAAAAATACCTTAAAATAGGTACCACATGTTATTATGGACCGAATACTAAAAGGTTTCGTAATTAAAATCTTTAGTTAAGAAGCCCTTAATTTTAACCTACTCACGCTGCCTAAAAATCAAAATGTCTACGAAGCAAAATGCCTAAAATTCATATCTAAAGGGCAAAATATCTTCTAAGTATATGGTCTAAAACGCAGAATGACAAAACAGCAGTTTGCCTAAGGATTAAAAAGGTCTAAATATGGCAAAACGTCTATGTCGCAAATGATCCTAGTATAAACATCTTTGTCTGCTTGCAATACGCACGTATGTTCATAGATTTTTATTCAAACAATTACTGGCCATTTGAACTTATTGTTTACTGCATTCTGAAAAGAAGTTATTTAGTCCTTCTCCATTTAAGTCATTTTGCATTCTAGTCATTCTACATTTTAGTCATTCTGCGTTTTGGTCATTTTGCCCTCATAGTCTATTTGCTTTTTAGGCAGCGTGATCAGGAAGGAATTTTAAGGAAGCTGTCAGTTTTATATAGAGTTTCTGTAAGTGACAACTTTGGTGATTCGTTTGAGTATTTGGCTGTCAGTAACTTTATTGGTGGTTTCTGAAATTTGAGAAATTGAAGTTGAGCACTACTTAAGAACAAATTTTGAAAGCTTGAATAACATTTGAGTAGTCCTCAACTTCAATTTCTGAATTCAGAAACTGGCCGTTAGTAAAGTAATCTACAATACTCAAAAAGAGGTAACAAAACTTACCTTCTCGCTGACTTTGACAGGCGGTTTCATAAGATAAGGTATACCAGGCACCGGACCAAATATCGAAGGCATCATAGCTGGAGCGAAAATAACTTTGACAGGCTGACTTTGACAGTTACAGTTCGTCTCAACACTCTGCACTTCGCACTTCTCACTTTTACAGCAACAATGATGGCACACTTTTACGCGCTGACCTTGACAGCACCTGTCACTCTGCACTTCGGTCGAGGCACTTTTTGACAGTTCACAGTTTTCTGTAGGTTTCGGCGCGCTTTTCATTTCAGTTTCGATTGCAATTGTTTTTGTTGTTGATTTATTAGAATTTTGTTCATCTTTAGTTTTGTTGTTGTTGTAATATTTAGGTTTTTTATATTGTTCAGGTAACTCTAACAAAGGTTGTTTTCTTTTTAGGTCAGTAGGTGTTTCGAGCAGGTATTTTTTCGATTTCCCCCCGTCCTTAGGTTGTGTGTTGTTAAAAGGGTGTACTAATAATGTTTTCGGTTTTCTTACTTCAATTTGTTGATTTTTTGAGGCCCCTGAAAGGGCCTCGGTGCTGCTTTTTACATCCAATTTGACAGATTTTTAAACCACTGTTTTTTATTATTAAATAAATTCCCCACGATTTTTTTACAATATGGTTTTTTTCTTATTTTACGCAACACTTTTCAGTTACAGAAAAAGTTAAAAGAGTTCGTTTGTTATTAATTTATCTTGTTTAATTAATGTTCTAGTCAAAAGTTTTAAAACAGGTATTAAGCCGCTTAGAAAATCACTGTACTTAGTCTTTTTCCAATCACTCACAGCATGCACGCAATTAAAAAAAAATCGTAAAGAAAAGTTAGTGGAAGTTCATCGACCTCCAAAAAATGTTTATACCACGTGGCGATGTTTACAAAACAAAGTAAACAACCGTTCCAAATTTAAAAAGTCACACGAAAACCTTCTTAAAAAACAGCCAGTCACATTTTTCTTAATTTAAAAGACAGTAAATCCTTTTTGATGTTTCAAAAACTGACTAAATTAAATGTCAAATTTAAACTTTTTGCGCGCGTAAGTCCGGCGCGGCCGTACTTTGACAGGGTCGGTGGAAAACTAAATTTTCATTGGGAGGGGGGCGTGGTATGGGGCGTGCTAAGAATACGCCCACCTAGGTTAGGTTTTAAATTATTACACACGTCTAGACTGGTGGCCATCTTGGTTTTAAAGAATTGTAGGTTTTTAAACAAATGGATTTGATAACGTCTTACAATATTTATTCTGCATGCCCAGTGGCGGTACCTCCATACAAGCCCAAAAGCCCGGCTTGCCCTAACAATAACTTGCTAACACTACACCAATGAATCGTAATTAATTACAACACAATATTATTAACAAATGTTAATTTTCAATAATCAATAACCACAAATTCAATTTTTACAACAACTGATCGATAGACAAGTCGCTAAACTGCATTTCTTTTCTCAATAAACCCTCTACAATGCATTTATCTCCCTCGCACTCGTTGGCTTGCATCCGGGCTTTGCGATCTGTATATATCCGCTCTCTTCTAACATCAACAAAAGTGCTACCCGCGTACATAGTACTGCTGTACGTATTTATAGATTCTATGAGAACTACACAATGCCAAACGAAAGCCGGCTTGCAGTCCGAAGTTCGCTCCAGTTCGGTAGACTCTCTAGTATAATAATGTACTCTATGCGGTAGACTGCACAACGCGCTGGGGAGTGTGAAGTTGTTTCAATCTGTGACGACAGCTGTTTTGAAACAACAAGTGTTTTGCCTAAAATAGTGTTTTTGTGTTAAAAATGAGTTTAAATTTCAGTTTAATGATTGATAATGGTTTTATGTGATGGATTAAAATGTTTATTCTCTGTGAAAGTGTCCACGAGTCGAGTCGATCCAAGAGAAATACAAAATAACTCTTTCCTTGCAGTCCGGTAATAAACCTTTTCATTTGAGTATTTTGCAAAGAAATATAATATTCTTCAATGTAAGTATCGTAATTTTGTAGTGGACTTGTTTACATTGTTGGTTGTTCTTATAAACATAAATAAGTAAGGTTAGTTTTGCGTCTTTCATTTGAACGACAATAATGTTTGTTTGGAATGCAGGAGATAGGATTGAAATTATCTAGCAAAAGCTCAGTGACGCTATTATTTTGTGAATTGATTTAGATATTTATTATGAGTGACACACGAGAAATTTAGTTTTGATTACACAATAATATAATTCGATAAAGTCACGCCATCTAGCATTTTGTGAATAATTAAAGTAAGCTTAAGGGGTGTGCTTTTGGTGATTTTTTGAGAGTTATCTATGAATTAGTCTAGATGGCGCTGGGGTGTGTCGCATCGATATTTTGGTAAAGATCATCGTATGAAAAAAAAATATGCAATGTTTTTTTGCTTGAGCTGGTAAAAAAAATTGCTTGATTTGAGGGTTCGGGCTTGCTCTACCCTGTAGGCCTGGGCACGCCACTGTGCATGCCCAATTCTTAGATTTCTGCAGCACTTTTTTGTAGTAAACATGAAGTTTGTTTTTTTTTTGTTATTAATTTACCGTGATAAGAAGTTCAAACGCCTAATAAATATCACATATATATCAATATATGAATATGAACATACATTGCTCACATTCCAAAGTAAACGTGAGTATAATAAAGCTTTGGGTAATAGAAATCAAAAACAACGGTACTAAAACACACTCCCAAACATAAAACATTAAAAAAGTCCATCCTTACTATACTAATAACTAATATTATAAATGCGAAAGTCCGTTTGTTTGTTTATTTGTTTGTTACGCCTTCACTGAACCGATCGTCATGAAATTTTGCATACACGTTCTCAAGGGTACAGAGAAGGACCTTTCATCCAGAAAATTGTTTTAAAAAAACAAAAAACCGACTTAAAAAACCTACCTCTAAAAAGCAAGAAATAATATTCGTAATAATAAAAATACGTCTATTGAAGTCGGGTGGGGCTGGAGTACAGATTAGTTTTTTTTATTCTAAAAGCCCCACCCGACTTCAAAAGACGTGTTTTTATTATTACGAATATTATTTCTTGCTTTTTAGAGGTAGGTTTTTTAAGTCGGTTTTTTGTTTTTTTTTAAACAATTTTTATTTTCAGTGTAGGTACCTTTTGTATTAGGTAGTGTAGGTATATTATTGAGGTAGAAAAATCGGCTCAGCCAAACGTGAGATAATCGCGAAAAAATATACATACCATACATACGGGTCAAACTGAGAACCTCCTTTTTTTAAGTCGGTTGAAGAACTACACTTAAGATATCCCTCTTCCAACAAAAAAAATATCTTATTCAGTTCATAAACAAAGAAGTAATACGACCATAATCATCGAGGTAGTTCACACAAAATCATACTATTTTCGTGCTTTTTTCAAGATTACCTACTTGAAAAGTACTGAACCGATTTCCAAATTTTAAAAAATGGGACCAACTTGGGAGTTTACCTAATGTAATAACGTTTGAATCATTTCAATCGGTCCAGCCGTCTTCGAGTAATCAGTGTACATACAAAAAACAAAATAAAAACGGGTCGAATTGAGTACCTCCCTCCTTTTGAAGTCGGTAAAATTGGAAACTCGCTATAGAATAACTGTTTAACTTGTATAGGATTGGTAGTAGATTATAGATGTAGTTAAGTCTTGAAATAAAGCCGATAATATTTGCTACTGCGATCGAGTTCTGTCTTATTATTAGCGCATGTACGGTAGACGGCACGCTGCGGGCTTCTACGACCTGTCAAATTTCGTCAATCATTTTTAAACTTTTAAGTCGAGCATTTAAAGGTTCAAAATTCATTGTAGATTTTTGACAGTTTTGTATAGCTTGATATGCTGCTGATTGTACATTCTGTCTCATTGAAAAACGTTCCGTTATCCACATTAAATTTTCAAAGGGTAGAAAAGTCACCATGACATGTAAAAGCGTGGCTGTGGCTGTATAAACCAAATTCTTTACCTTTTTTCGAAGTTAAGAAAACGAAATGTCAATTTGACTTCCGATTTGGCATTGATCTGTCATTTGGTTGACAGACACCACAGACCAATAAGTGCACAAGGACAGCAGATAAAATGAATCACAGATTAAAAAAAATCAAAAAGTAGGTATAAAATGGGGAAAATAGGGAATCCAGGTGTAAATTGGGACAAAAGTTGGGAAGATTTTTGAAGTGTTAGTCTATGGACTCTTCGCTTAATTTTTTTTAATTTAGCCCAATTTTTTTAAAGCCCACAGACTAACACTTCAAAAAATATTTTCAACTTTTATCCCAATTTACACCTGGATCCCTATTTCCCTCATTTTACTATACCACAACTTTATCCTCCTTTCATGCATTTCTTTCCAGTTTAATCATAAACATTGTTTACTTTTCAACTCGTCTTGCTTTCACATCTTTAAAAAAAGTCACCCCCCTCCCCCCTAACTTTAAAGACCCACCGAAACAATTGAATCTCGTTACGAATGTTGATTTTTCCACAACAGAGAAGATTTGTCGTGAATCACAATGAATGAGGACTTAGGAGAGATCCTTGGGGGACGCTTTATGTTTAAGGAAAACGGGCACGCGTTTACTAATTGAAACGATTTTTTTAAAGGGAAGACAACCTGTTTGTAGTTTTAAAAGATGTAAGTAAGTAATACTTACTACCTACATTGCTACGTACCTACTTATAAACATTCATTTTTAGGTAAGTATTTATGACCATCAGTAGCGTTACCTACGTATATTTCGCAACTAAAAAACTGAAATTTTGCATAAACATAAATTTCGCATAAACATAAAATTCACGAAAAATATTTTAAAACTCGTATTTATTACCATAATCATTAAAATAACAAAATATTTAGTACAGAAAAGTTAGTTAAAAGCCAACATCGTGGTTGTCTCTATATTTTCTTCCTAAGCCTGTGCCTTTGGTCATATCTTTCAGCATCTACACTAGTGATGCAACGAATACTACTTTTACGAATACGAATACGAATACGAATATCAAACCTACTATTCGGCGAATACGAATACGAATACGAATATCTCGCCATGTTAATAAAAGACTTTAACTTCAACTTCTTTTAATTCGCAGGAACCTCAGAAAATAAATAAAACAATACTCTCTTGCTTGACTTGTGCTCACAACTGACGAATGAAAGGAATGAATGAATCAATCCATGGTTCGTAATCGTAATGATAGGGAAACTCCCGGAGCCGCGGGAACTGCATAAATAAACTATGGCCGGGGAATCCCCCGTCGCGTCGTCGTTGCGGTTAAGGGCCTCTGCACACGTCATATTTTTACGCGCGTTTTTGAAATCTGCAGTAAATAAAGTTGCGTACAAAAATATTTTTTTTAAATATTCGTATTAGTATTCGCCGAATACGAATATTCGGTAAATGTCTACTATTCGGCGAATACGAATATTCGTATTCGTATTCGTTGCATCACTAACTACACTGTTGACTGGGCTATGAATGAAGACTTTGTACAGCTGCATTCGCGAACCGCTAGCGCCATCAGCCTCCTGGTGAGCCTCACATACGAACCTCCTGTTCACCTACAGGGGGGGTGCGTAAATGCAGTTTCTCCGGCTAAAAAAAAAGGCTCAGGTAGCAACATAACATAATAGTAACATTTTGATACAAGTAAATAAAATCTGCATGACAATAACAGAAGTTTATTGCTGAACCACATTGACAAGTTGTATATAAGGTGGTACCAAATGATCTAATGATACTTAAACATAGGTCGAAAAACGATTTTTTTTACGCCTTTCCATAGTAAGTCGGTCAGCTGACCAATACATTTTGTATGGGAGTATGATTTTTTTTTCGTTTTTCGACATGTTCCTTGGAGAACGTTATTCAGTTTAAGCAACACTATCAGCTGTTTAAGTATCATCAGATCATTTGGTACCACCTTATATAGGTCACGTAAATTTTCTATTATTACGTTTATTTCGGTTAAAAAAATCTTCGAAATTTCGTCGAAAAAGTATCAACAAATACACAAAATATCCTAGTTCGTATGTGAATTTCGCATTTATCGCTTCTATTTCGTAAAAACTAAAATAATGTACCACCATTTCTAACAATCAGCCATTTTAACGTCCCCACTGCTGCGGCACAGGCCATATGGGTGGATAAGGAAAATGGGCCATAACCCACCACGCGGGCCCAATGAGGATTGGTGGGTGTTAACTGCAAATGCAGCCATGACCAACGGCTTTACGTGCCTTCCGAAGCACGGAGGAGCTCGAGATAATAAATTTTTGGTCACCCATCCCATGACCGACCCTTGCGAACGTTGCTTAACTTCCGCAATCGCTGGGCCAGGCGCTATCACCGAGCAAGTATTTATACAACGTGTTAATTAATGAACCCAAAATGGTAAAATCGTTTCTTCGTATCATCAAATACTGAACAACTTTTACTATGCGACCAACTCTGAAATCGCGAAAAAAAACAGCTGTTTCATACATTTTGATATTTTTGTTATTAATTTTTGTAACACAAGACGACTTATTAACTACTCGTAGTTAAACAGTAGGTACCCTTAGCACGAAATTAAAATTAAAATAAAATTACTCGATAGAAAAATTTTTTTCTATGGAAAATAGATGGCGCTGTACAAATTTCCAATACAAAATTTGTCTATCGAATGATTTTACGCGCGTTATTTTTTTCGACAACTGTTCGTGCTAAGGGTACAGTTTACAGCTAAATACATTTTCTTAATGAAGGGTTTTCAAAGTGACATTTAAAAAATTAAAATAGTAACTATTTGCTTCACTAGATGGTGTTGATACTCTTCAAAGTCTAAAAATAGTAACTATTCGCCTCACTAGATGGTGTTGATACTTTCGAAGCTTAGTAAAAAAATCACATTGGCACCTATTTTTATCAACGCCATCTATCGAGCCTACAGTTTTTTGTCATTGAAAAGCCATCATTCACATTACCTATCTTATTAATAAATTAATATTGAAACTACCTACGCATCGTTTCGGAACCAAACACAAGATCCCTTATTTGTCCCCAAACTTGCCGAGGGATCGGTTACCCAAAGTTTAAACAGCTACCTTGTAATCTCGGCCACACCACAATAGTTTTAGTGATGTTCCATAGTATTATAAGACCTATCGATGATTTATAAACTTTTAGATTTTATGCATTCACAATGCTATTTTTATATTAAGATTATAATTAATATAATTGAAAATATTAGAAAAAATCGAATCACCCGTAGCAGCTCAGGCGGGACTCGAACCCGCACCCTTAGGATTCCGGCCCAATGCACCAACCAATTATGCTACCGAGATTGGCGAAATTTTCTATTTTTTTTATTTTTTTTATCGACCTATCGATGAAATGAAATTATAAAACCGTTCTGGAGAAAAATGGCAACATTTGAAAACCAGACAGTTTCACAGGCTCTTCACAGGTTTCTTGTAGACTTCGGCTTTTTACACCCTGTATGGTGTGTTTTACAAATAAAATTACATGAGTTTTCATAAAATATTAAAAAATTGTAGATAGGTATTTTTTCCAGAGTCCAGGGAACGTGAAAACCCTGGGAATGCCGAAACCCCAGGCTGCTAAACCCTACCCACGGAGCGTCATCCGGTCCGCCGTCGCCAATCTAGAACCTATTGCTTGCTAAACAATGACCATGACCACCAGCCATTTTTTTTGTCCCCACTGCTGTGGCACAGACCTTCCTTATGGGTGTATAAGGAGAATGGGCCATAACCCACCACGCGGGCCCAATGCGGATTAATGGGTGTTAACGATGCAAATGCAGCCGGGACCAACGGCTTAGGCTGACCCCAGACCCACCGGTTTCTTTTCTTTGCTTTGCTGTTCTACTTTGCTGTTTAGACCGCCGGCCAACCAGGGTCATTTTCAATCTATCGCATATTGGGACCAGACCAAATTGGCAAGATAGCCATTAGCTTGGTGTTATCAGATATCATCGTCTGGATTGCGAAGTAGGAAGCTTCTGGGAGATATGCCACCCTGAACATGGTCTCCGATTGCTAAAAATAAATCGATCGCATATTTATATAAATTGTAAACATGATCATGGGTGGCACCATTACCTACCTGAACTATTTTTTTGTGTTTTCATAACGATCGTTTAAGGAACAAAGCTCACAAGAACATACATATATGTGAAAATTGTGAAATGTACTTAGATTGAAAATATGCGATAGACTGAAAATAAGCCTCTTGGCCGGCGGTCCATTGCCGAACAGCAAAGCAAAGAAAAAAAAAACCAGAAGGTCTATGATCAGCCTTATAGTGCCTTCCGAAGCACGGAGGAACTCAACATAATACATTTTTGGTCACCCATCCCATGCGCTGGGCCAGGTACAATAATACCACTGCGCCACCGAGCTCCTAAACACTTATACAATAAATTCCAACACGTCATAGAAAATATCGATATTTCTTTAACCAATCGCTAAACCCATCTCTAAGGTCTGGTGCTTATACACCGTCCAGTTAAGGTCAATCCGTTTCCGGTGTGGTTGGCACAATATACTCAGCCGAGTTCAAACCAAGTTAGCAACCCTCCAGTTTAATCCTTCAGTTAATTATAACCACAGGTAGATTTGGGTTGAGCTCTGCATGTTTGGGTTATAATAAACTTTGATTAGGTTGTGATTGTGATGTAAGAGAAATACTTTTTTAATAATAAATATAATATAATGATTACTTTCGTAATAATAAATAATAATAATAATAATAAAACGCTTATTCGATATTCTATCTGACTGTAAAGTGCATTATATCCGAAAAAAATAAAAAATAAAATAGTTATTTTCCCCTGATTTCATCGTGTGATAAAACTAAAATAATCAAAAAAAAAAATTTTTTTTCTGTTCCATCATGTTTTTGTAAGTGTCCGCAGCGATCAAGCTCAAATTCATCAAAATCGGTGACCTATTCATATTCCCTATTAAATAATGTCTGGAAACGATATTATATTGGTAAATATTTGTAAATATCGTTCCATCTGATGACGTTAACAAGTTTTCGCGCCCATTTTTCTTGTCAGCTAAAAGACGTCATAATGGGTGGTAGGGTAAAAGATTTGACGATTTAAAAATGCTTATTATGTGAGCTCATTTAAATAAAGATAATTTCATTTCATTTCGTTTCATTTCACTGGACAATCCCAACTGTACGGTCAGCAACGAAATTCATTCAACATTTTAGTACTTTGCCATATTATATTCTTTGACACTTGTTTCACAGTTTGATGCATTTAGTCAAAAAAGTTGCTATGACAAAGTACTAACATGTAAAGAAACTTTTGTTGCTGACTGTACAACGGGCACGAAAGGAAAAAAGTATCTTAAATAAATAATAAATAATTTATTTCAATAACATTTTGTGTACAGTGACCGGAGCCCACTTTTAAGCAAAAAATGCCTGTGTCAGGTGACTCCGCTCTTCCATAACTACTTAGTTATAAACTTTAGAACATAGAGTTAACAAAAAATAAAATTAAAGAGAAGAAAAGAAAAAAAACAAGTGTGTGTGTGCGTGTGTGGTGTGGTGTGTGTGTGTGTTGTGTGTATGCAAATGTGTTTGTTATGTGATTTATTCCGAGTGAATCAATAACATCTCTGCCTCATCATAATCTAAAGACATTAGAAAGTTGGTAAACATTTTCTTACATTCGTGCAGTGACTTATCAATTATATTTAATAAAGGCAACTTCTTAAAAATTGCTTCCAGCTATGTTCGGCCCATTAAATTGGCTGACGGCCAAATTCCCGCCAAAATACACCAGCGGGGTAATTACGTAACTTTGTTGCAATCAACTCTGACAGAAATCGCAGTTACATCGCTGCTTTAGTAAGAACCAATGTTACAACTATCTTAACTAAAGCAGCAATGCAACTGCGCTTTCAATCGATTTCAATCGAGAATTGCTAGCAACAGACTTACGTAATTCGCTAGCTGTTCGCTCTGTACACCAAGTTTAAACTAGTTTAAAACTAGCTAAACAAGTTTTAGTTTCTAACTGATAACGGAGTCGCACAAAGGTACCGATAATGGACAATAGGGGAGTGGGTTTGATGCTCGGTTGAGATTTATAGGGGTGGAGGGTAGGGGGACCATGGTGTTGGGTTTTGTAGGACATTCGAAATAGTCTTGCAGTGGATAAAACGTTCTAATTCGTTAAAACTGAGTTCTGTACCCTTAGCACGAACAGCTATCGAATAAAATAACGCGCGTAAAATCATTCGATAGATTTGTATTGGAAATTTATACAGCGCCATCTATCGCCGATAAGCAAAATGAAATTCTCCATAGAGAAATTGTCTATCGAGTAGTTTTACGCGCGTTATTTTTTTCGATAGCTGTTCGTGTTAAGGGTACTGTTCCCAAATAAATAGGTAAATAAACTCTTTATTTGTTAAAAACTATGCAAGGTGTTACAAAAAACCTAAATAATGCCGAATATGGTAGATATAGGGATAGGGACCATCAAACTGAACAACTTTTACTATGGGACTAACTCTAAAATTGCGAAAAAAAACTAGTTGTTTCATACATTATGTTTTTTTCGGTATTAATGTTTGTATGAAACAGATGTTTTTTTTCGCGATTCAAAATTCAAGTTGGTCAGTTTGATGGTCCCATCTACTATATTCTGATTGTGCCCTTTATTCTGGTACACATCACATTGTATATTATTATATATTCTTTATTGCACTTGTAACATAATTACACAGGTAAATACGAAAGTTGTTTACAAAGGTGGGCTTATCTCTAAAAGAGATCTCTTCCAGCCAACCCAGCATTGTTTGAGATTTTTAAGTAAGCAGGTAATAGAAAGTGCATAGTAAGATGGAGATAAGTGAAATCCTAAATAAAACTTAATCTAGATCATTTTATACACATACATATACTTATAAATAAACTTTATAGTAGATATAAACTTAACATAATTAAATAAATATAAATATGAATAAATACATACATACATACATAACATAATACATATACATAAAATAATATATACCTATGTAATATAAATATATAAGTTCGTGAATCATGAATGAGAAAATTGTGATAGAAAGTGAGCTTTGACTTTTGATTTGAAAGTTATGATGTTCTGGCAATTCTGGATGTTTGACGGGAGTTTGTTCCAAAGCTGAGCGGCTTTAACGGAGAAGGAGTTACGCAGGAAGTTGGTGTTGCTTCTAGGCAGCTCAAGCATCTTAGTGATACAAGCCTGCCTAGGGCGGGTGGGAGGAGGAAGGATTTGGAAACGGGAAACAAGGTAGTTGGGTGAGTTAGGATACTTGAGGATTTTGAATAGGGCAGAAAGGATGTGCATATCACGGCGAAGGCGAGTGGGAAGCCATTTTAGTTGACAGCGAAATAATGACACATGGTCGTATTTGCGAAGTCCGAAGATGAAACGTGTAGGGTTTTAAGTAATTGTAGGGTTTTAAGTAAAGAGGATTGTCCACTAACACTACTTTATCAGAAGGAATAAATTAAATACGTTTATCGTCACTACTCCGTATAATTTACTGTGCACATAACATCTACAAAAATAAAAGGACTATCGTAAGTTTGGTTATCACAACAACAAGTGTCCGGTAGGCACGCGTGTATGAATGCGACTATTTAAACTAAAGAGTAGGTATTGGCGACTGATGCCGATTGACTGACGACTGCCTATGGACTGCCTAAGGAGTGCGTGAGGACTGCGTGAGAACTGCGTGAGGACTGCCGTCAAAAGTGAAGTCCACTGATTTTATATCAGTCTGTAGCTACGCTACGACACTCCGCTACGGCCACTACGGCTACGAATATTTACCGTTACTAAAACTATGTCGCTACATAACTGTGTCGCTACAAAACGAATGGCTAGATTTTGCAATCGTTCCAGCTTGTTTAGCTGTTCCTCAGTAATATCCAAAAAGCAAACGTCGGCGTAGTCGAGAAGGGGGAGGAGAAGTGATTGTGCCAGCATAATTTTGGTTTTAAAAGGAAGAAAGTATTGAAGTCGCTTGAGGGAGTGAGAAGCGTAATGGATGCGTTTGCTGACTTCATTGATTTGCGGGGACCAATATAAGGTGCTGTCCATAATGAGTCCGAGATTTTTGATTTTGTCGGTGAACGGGATAGGCAAATTGTTATAGATAAGTGGTGGAACAGATTTAAAGTCAAGCTTACACCTTAGCCGGTTGCTACCCACAATCATAGCTTGGCATTTGCTTGGGTTCACAACAAGACCAAAAGAAGAGGCCCAGTCCCGGATCGAAGCCAAATCCCGATTTAACGAATCTATCGCTTCCGCAACCTCAGCAATGGGAAAGTGTCTGTAAATTTGAAGGTCATCAGCATATAGGTGGAAAGGGGAAGATAGGAGACATTGTTGATGAAAATAGAAAACAGTAATGGAGAGAGAACACCACCTTGTGGCACACCCGCTGATAAATGTGACCAATCGGAAGAGGCGTCATTATAGACTACACATTGAGAACGGTCGAGAAGATAGGATTTGAACCAATCGATGACAGAGGCCGAGACGTTAAAGGAACGAAGAGCACCGAGGAGAAGATCAAAGTCAACACAGTTGAATGCACTGCTAAAATCCAGCAAAACCATTGCCGTGAGTTTGGTGTTGTCCATCGCCCCACGAATATCCTCCGTAATGTTCAGCAGTGCACCAACCGTGCTGTGGGAAGGGCGGAAACCGGATTGGTAAGGGCACAATTAGCTAAAATCTTGAGTTGAGGTCTCCTTAACTTTAAGGAAGCTGTCAGTTTCATAGAGTTTCTGTCAAATCTGACAGCTTTTATGTATTTGGGGTGGCCTTAACTTTGGAATTCGTTTGAGTATTTGGCCGTTAGTTTTTATATCTAAGGAAGGAAGAGCGGTGTCCCACAAACACAGGCTTTCAGCTTAAATGGGGACACCAACTTATTTCTAAAATATTGTAAATGTTTTAAAGAAAAATAAACTTATTTTATTTTATTTTTATTTTTACAATAGGGTGTTGGAGGAGAAGAAGGAGTATAGTTGTTTGTGATCGACAGATTCAAGTACTTTGGAGAGGATTGGGAGAATAGAAATGGGACGATATTGGGACAAAGAATATGGATTTAGGGTTTTAGGGAGCGGTATGACGTGTGCTTTCTTCCATGATGCTGGAAAGACATTGCATTGCAGTGAGAAATTAATAATGTGAGTGATGACTGGCACAATGTCCTCCAGCACGGGAAGAAGCATCTCCAGACTGAGTCCATCGCTACCAATAGCCTTAGTGGAAATAGATTTGATGCTCTTCGTAACGTCTGACTCAGAAACTACACTAAAAGAGAAAGAGGAATGGTTAGAAAGGTCAGGACTAGGTAGAGAACTGAGAGCGGCTGATTTAGAGGCTGAATCTAAAATGAGAGGGGGTGATGAAAAGTGCTTGTTTAGTGAATTCAGGTCCACGGTACTCGGAATGAATTCCACAAGCTTGCCCACGCCGAGAGATCTCAGGAAACTCCAAATTTGTTTCTGATCTAAACTCTCAATTTGCGAGTATACGATATTTACGTTTGGCGTCCCGACACATCCTGTTGCTGAGGTTACGTAGTTTTTTATATATCGGAAGGTTTTCCTGGGAAGGTGACATTTTCTGCCGACTTTTAGCTTTGTCACGTTTTGCCATAACTTTTCTAATTGCTGGAGTTAGCCAAGGAGCCGGTAGATGTTTGACTCTTACGGGGCGTACTGGCGCGTGAAGATCATAAACCATAATGAGCATGGCAGTAAAGTAGTCAACCATGGCATCGATGCTGTCAGACGTAAGTACTGGAGACCAATCTATTTTTCTCACATCTGCTCTCAGACGTTCAAGAACCATATGCCGGAAGTTGCGCAGAAGACGGACTTTGGGTTTAACTTTGGGAGGACGCACTTTGTGGGTAAGGAAAATCAAGTCATGGGAAGAGAAAGGAGCATTCATTTGCCCATGAGAACCAACTAAATCAGGATTGGAAACAATGATGAGGTCTAGAAGAGACGGCGCAGAGTTTGGGAAATAATGAGTAGGAGATTTAGAAAGAACGTGAAGATTAAGAGAAGGGAGAAGAGATAACAGTTTTTTGGACCTGGAGTTGTCTTTCAAGAGACAGGTGTTTAAGTCACCCATGATAATGATATGGTCGTAATTAGGGACGAGGTTTTCGAGATTGTTCTCCAGGTCATTGAAGTAATTGATAGTCTCATTTGGGCTATATAAAGCACCAACAAGAATCTTCTTGTGGTGAAGAACTATTTCTAGGAATATATATTCGAGAGAGCCTGAGTATAGTGCAGGAGAGCATGAGACCACCCGGGAAGGAATGTGGCTGCGCAAGTATATACCAACGCCGCCACCACCCATACCGGTGCGGTCGTTGCGAAATAGATTATACCCTGGTAGAGAACAGCAGCTTGAAGGAAGAGATGGCTTTAGCCAAGTTTCAGAAATTAGGATGCAGTTAACTACGCCGTTGCTAAAGGAAGCTATGATATAATTGTAGTGTGCAAGAATTATTCAGTGGTTAAACTAAAAATATTTTTACAGTAGGTACCTACGAGTATATACTTTCTAGGTAATGATGGTTATCAATTTTATTAAATGTTACTGAATCTGGCAAACATTTTGGTTGGTTCAGTGGGGATTAGTTTGCGCATGAGCACTTGCGAGCGACTAATAGCACGCGCCCCTCTCCCGCCGCGCACCGCTACGCTACGCATACCAAAATAGTTTAAAATACGCATTCTGCGCAATCCCCATCCGATTTTAAGATGTTTGCCTCGTACTGTACTTGGCTTAGGCGGCCATTACATGCTCATGCAAGCGTCAGTCAAATTCCATCAGTCATGAATTACGTTTGACTGAAGGAAAGAAGAAATCAACTTCATGCAACCATCAGTCACTATCACTACATTACATGGTAGGTTAATCGTCAGTCACGGCCGTCGGGTCTACCGGCTAAAAATAATGAAGTTAATGTTAACTGTAAGTATGTGATACATTGCTTCTTTTCTTTGGTAAGTTTTTATTTGTGCCAAAACAAAGTAGCAATGTATCACATACTTACAGTTAACATTAACTTCATTATTTTTAGCCGGTAGACCCGCGTGACTGTGGTTGAACTGACAGCAAAACCTAACGTGTAATGGCTGTTAATAAGAATTAAGAATGTGTTTATTTATATTTTTAAAAAACTTTTTATATAATTATTTGTTTCAATTCTGTGTTTTTCGGTCCTGATGTCATTACGGTGCTCGGCAGAATATCAGTGCAGCTGGCCTTGCCTGCTGCTTATACTGAGCCGAGTACAGTTTTGACATCATGCGACGATGCGCAATGTTATTGTTAATTAGCCTTCAATGTGTTTTAGTTTTTGTATTGTCTTTGTAATGTTGTGTATCGTTGTGTGTTGTGTTCAAAATAAATGTATTTTCTTTCTTTCTTCTTTCTTTCTTTCATTAGAGAGGACTGTCTTCCAACCTCAGCTAGTTTGGTCGCCCTACCGCGTTCAAAGGGATCGGTTTATCTGTTTTTGAGTTGTGACGGAGGGCACTTTTGCGTTTTAAACCATTGTACTAGCTCTTCGGACATTTGATTTGTGGTGGGGTTGGAAACCTATCAATGAGGATCTGTACCCTTAGCACGAACAGCTATCGAAAAAAATAACTCGCGTAAAATCATTCGATAGATAAACTTTGTATTGGAAATTTGTACAACGCCATCTATCGCCGATAAGCGAAATGAAATTTTCCATAGAGAATTGTCTATCGAGTAATTTTACGTGCGTTATTTTTCTCGATAGCTGTTCGTGCTAATACAGTTACAGGTTTGAATCCTATAGTTTTATTGGTATAATATAAAAACATATTAGCTATGAAACTTAGTGAAAGATTTTTTGAAATCCGTTTAGAAATGGTAGAGTTATAAGGGTTTTGAAGGAAATGCCAATTTCAATGCAATAAATATGTGCTTTATCACATACGACATAAGGTTCGCGTACGTCGCGATGACTTCATAAGGACCCCCCAAAATAACAGTGTTTTATAGCACGTTTTAGCTCGTAGGTATAGGCCATTGGCGGATCCAGGGGGGGGCCATGGGGGCCATGGCCCTCCCCACGAGGTACCCAAGAGTACCTACAAGATTAGTGGATGAAACTGACTAAAAATCGCGCTGCACGGCCGTTTTTTTAATATAGATAAGAGTACATACAAATGGCTAAACTGACAAAAAATCGCGCTGCGCGGCAGTTTTTCTACTATAGACAACACAACAAGATTAGTGGATAAAACTGACTAAAAATCGCGCTGCGCAGCCGTTTTTTTAAATATAGATAAGAGTACATACAAGTGGCTAAACTGACAAAAAAAATCGCGCTGCGCGGCAGTTTTTCTGTTATAGACAACACTACAAAATTAGTGGCTAAAACTGTTTAAAATCGCGCTGCGCGGCCGTTTTTAATAATATGCATAAAGAGTACATACAAGTGGCTAAACTGACAAAAAATCGCGACAACACTACAAAATTAGTTGCTAAAACTGTTTAAAATCGCGCTGCGCGGCCGTTTTTTTTTATACAAGAGTACATACATGTATATAGCTAAACCTTATACTATTATGTATTCTGTGGCTAAACTGACAAAAAAATCGCGCTGCGCGGCAGTTTTTTAACTATAGACAACACCATAAAATTAGTGGCTTAAAATCGCCGTTTTGTCTATAGGCAGTATTTTTTTCTAAATCAGGCATTTCGTGCATCCTAGACAGGGATCCCTTACATAGACCCTAGACCCGAGGCTCCGATGCCCCCCCCCCCCCCATTTAAATACTGGATCCGCCCTTGCGGTGTAGCTGCGGTGCGCGCTCTAACCGTTCCGTGGTTCGTGAAATTTTACTCTAACAATGACAACAGCAGCTGTCAGAGCGTAGTATCATCCGTTCCGTGGCTCGGAGTGCAGCAACAGAACAACTATCAAAATAGATGGTTGCAAAAAGCTCTGGGGCCTTACTATGAGCTCTTATAGCAGGGCTTATATTGAACTGCTTTACTTTTTCGTACTATGACCTCAACGGTTAGTAAGAAAGCAGGCCTTAAGCAGTCCTGTTTAAAGCCTGCTTTTGAACTGAACGGTTTCTTATTTGCTGATGCCTCCATTGAGCACCATCATGTTCCGCCTAAACGGGAAATAATGTGCAGGCCAATAAAAAAACACTGTATTGAAAAATTCAGAACCAATGTCACAAGTAAAATTGAAACATTTAAACAACCAGAACCAAATTTTGAAGCCAATAACTTATATAATCATTTATTTAGCATAGTTAAAACTGAATTTAGTGAAACTTTCAAACAAAAAGTCATCAAATGTAATGATAGTACGAAATTTAGTGACTGGGCCACACCCGGCATATATAAGAGCAGAAGGAAATTATACGAACTTTATGCAGAGAAAGCTACTTCTTGTGATCCTAACTTCATTGAATTTGTCAAGAAGTATTCACAAACATTCAGAGAAGTTTGTATCCTAGCAAAGTCCAAGTACTTTGCAAATAAAATTAAATTAGCTGATAACAAAATTAAAGCTACCTGGAATATTATTAACAAAGAAACGGGCAAATCAAAATCCAATATAAATTCCTTCTGTTTAAAAACTGGTGATCAAACTTTTGAATCTGACAATGAGGTTGCTAAAGTTTTTGAAGATTTCTTTGCTAGAATACCTGTAGAAACTACTAGTACTCTTAGTGCTAGTCCCAACATCGCTGTCTCCCTTCTGGAGTCTAGTGTTGACAAGTGCAATGAAAGTTTTTCCTTTAAATATATAAATAGTGCAGATATCATTAAAGCTTTTAAAACAATTAATGTTAAAAAAACAGAAGATCTTTGGGGCATGTCAACAAGCATTATTAAATCAATAATTGATATACTAGCCCCCTACTTGGCTTTTATTTTTAACAAATGTATTGACGAAGGGGTCTTTCCTGACCTTATGAAAAATAGTAAATTGATTCCTCTTTTTAAATCTGGGGATAAAAGTGACCCAGCTAACTTTAGGCCAATATCTATACTACCAGCACTTAGTAAAATATTTGAAAAAATTATATATTCCCAATTATTAGATTACTTCACATACAATAATATACTTCATAAAAATCAGTTTGGCTTTTCCAAGGGTAAAAGTACTACTGATGCTGGAATTGCACTTCTCAAACATATTCTTGACGCTTGGGAAGAAAAGCAGGATGTAATTGGCATTTTCTGTGACCTTTCTAAGGCATTCGATTGCGTTGATCACCAAACACTATTAAAGAAGCTAGAACATTATGGTGTCTCTGATAAGTCGGTTAGTCTTATGAAATCGTATTTGTACAATAGAACTCAGAAAGTAGTAATTAATAGAACTGAATCTACTGGAGCCCCCATCAATATGGGTGTGCCACAGGGATCAATATTGGGCCCATTGCTGTTTCTAATTTATATAAATGACCTTCCCAACTACGCGAATAATTTATGTGAGACAGTACTATTTGCGGATGATACTTCTTTAGTTTTCAAAGTAAACAGAGGTAATAACTGTTCGGACGAAGTAAATAGTGCCCTCTCTAAAGTTTCACACTGGTTTAATAGTAATAATTTAGCACTAAACCCCAAAAAAACCAAATGTGTAAAATTTTCATTACCTAATGTTGAGCAGACAAAATTAAATATTAATTTGAATGACGATGAAGTAGACTTTACTGAGAGTACAAAATTTCTTGGTATTACACTAGATTCTCGATTGCAATGGGATCCACATATTGAAGCCTTGTCAAGTAGACTTAGTTCTGCGGCATTCGCTGTTAAGAAAATGAGGCTTTTATTTAACTGATATTGAAACGGCAAGGTTAGTATACTTTAGTTATTTTCATAGTGTAATGTCTTATGGACTGCTATTGTGGGGCTCAGCTGCCAGTTTTGAAAATATTTTTGTACTCCAAAAAAGAGCTGTTCGCGCCATATACACTCTACGGCGGAGAGATACCTTGAGAGAATTGTTCAAAGAAATAAATATTTTAACTTTGGCAGGCCAATATATTTATGAAAATTTAGTTTATGTAAGGAAACACTATGATTCATTTGATAAGAACAGCAACATTCACCAGTTTACAAGAAATAAAGATAAACTTGCCGTTCCAAGATTTAGGCTTGCAAAAACGAGAGGTTCATTTATGGGGAAAGGCATAGCCTTTATTAATAAAGTTCCACAACAAGTGATTGATCTTCCTTTGCATGAATTTAAAAACCATGTTAAAAAAACGCTCATGGGTAAAGGTTATTATAAAGTTGACGATTATCTTAAAGATCAAAATGCGTGGAAATGATGTAACACATAACTTGCTAATATAAGAACTTTGTTGAAGTAATATAATAAGTCTATGTTGTTGCCAATAATCCTGTCACCCTGTTGTAATTATCTGGGGCCCTACCGCCTAACTCAAAGCTTTAGCCAGAGCGATAGCAATGCTCTGTCCGTCCTTGTCATATCATAACACGATGACAAGGACGGACTGTGCACTGACGTCATAAACCAAAGCCAGAGTCAAAGCGATTGAGTTAGGCGGTACAGGTGCAGGTAACGATATATTCAAGTTTGTAAATATCGTTACTTATGGCTGTTACAGCTGATAAGTTTCTTGCGCCCGTTCTTCTTGTCAGCTAAAAAAGTCTGGAACGGGTGGTAGGAAAATATAGACGATTCAAAAGTACTTAATAATTAAGTTTATTTGAATAAAGCTTATTTCACTTCACTTTATATTATCAGAATCTATCGAGCCTCCAGGTTTTTGTCAAATTGAAAAGCCCTCATTTTATTAGTTTTAGGCTGGCCACACACAGACGTAATCCCGAATCGGAATCACGTACGTGCGTGATTCCGTACGTACCACCACACACAGACGTTTTTTTTCGTTTGGAATCACGGCTCAGTCAGACGCTAACCTTTGATGAGGAAACATTGAGCGAAGATGAATTATTTTTCTAAATATAAACAAAAACTACATAATTATAGACTATTTATTATTTATATTACGCACAGGGGTATTCTATTGCTTTTTTGAAAACTAGAACTACATAATACCTAAGCAAAATAATAAAGGGTTTGCCAAAAGGCTGGTATCCAGAGCTGTAATAAAAAAGTTGTACGTGTTTGTATACGTCACTCACACATAGGCCGTGCGTGTGTGCGCATTCCGTACGGAATAAAAACGGTTATGTGTGGCGTGGCGACCAATACAAAATATATGGTAGTCGTGCGTTCGGAATGCATTTTTTCCGTGCGAGATTCCGAACGCACGGGCTCTCATGTGGAATAACGTACGGAATAAAATTACGTACGGAATGTTAACGCTTGTGTGTGGCAGGCCCATAGATTTTGTATGCAATTGCTGCGTTCGGAATTCCGAATCGGGATTCCGTTTCGAGATTCCGTTACGTGATTACGTCTGTGTGTGGCCGGCCTTATAGTAAACTTGCCGTCAGAATGTACTCTATGGCGACCGGCGATCGGTGACTCAGCGATTAGTCTGCTTGAACGCACGCACGCACCCAATGACAGTGTGTGACAGTGACAAGACAGGTTCACTCATGTACTTGGTTGCGTTCAGAGCCTTAGAGCGCGGTTGTTTAATAATTTTTTAACTCGCTCTAAGGTTCGGAACGACCAAGAACTTTAAATGTCAAAACAAAGTCTTCATTTTCCATTTGGAATACGAATAATTTAAACTTTATTATAAATCAAATAAAAATTATTTTTTGAGGATCTACCATGATTATTTTATTACTCAAAAACATCAAAATACAAAATAATGTCAACACATTTACATACGTCAGAGCGTTTTCCAAACACCGATTTTGATGGTTAAAAAGTTGCAACGCTCTGACGTTTGGAACGGGAAGGTTGTGTCAACCGAACGTCACGCTCTAATGTTTGGAACTACGGGACGTTGGCGGAATTTCTGTGGAAAACGGAAGAGGCCAGACTCAAAAAAAAAGTTTGGAACGCCTTAGAGCGTTTGGTTGACGAGGTTGCACTCGGAGCGTAGGTTTGGAACGCGCCTCAGCTGACTCAGCTCTGTGTTTTTCTTATTAGTCTGTGGTTTTTTTTCCAACATTGCCATCCATTTGCGCTTGTGCTGTTTTTAGACTTTGTAATTTTAAAAACAATATATTTCAAACTAAAATGGGTAAAATGTCGAAAGTAAAGTAAGTGAATACCGGTCAGAGTGTCGCAAAGGGTGCGCAAGGAAAAAAAGAGAATAATTTTGAGATGTTTTCGTTTCATGATATTGTTAACGTTTTATGATTGTTTCGGTTAAATTGGACAAAACTAAAGAACTTTTACTCTTGTCACTCTTTTCGTGCACATTATAGTTTTTTAGAAATATTGCATTTAAAAAAGTTTTCGAGAAATATTTTTTTATGTAAACATAACCTCAAAACAAAAAATATGGAAATTAAGCAGGGGAGGCTAAAAAGAGGAGTGGAGAGGGGAGGGGACGTACGTACAAAATTTCGCACGTAAAAAAAGTCGTTTCTGGCGCTTCGCCGGCCGCTGCCGGCGGCACGCTCGCTTCGCTCGCTCGGCTTGCGCGCTGGGTTCATGTACACCTAACATGCTCGTCGCTTCGCTCCTCGCACCAATCACGTGACCTGCGGACTTTGGTCATCATCGCAACAATTTAGCAGTGCTACCAACTTAGTGCGCCGACATTAATTTTAAAAATTATCTATTAGTTATCTTTAAACGTAATATTTCTAAGAAACTAATGTGCACGAAAAAAGTGACAAGAGTAAAAGTTCTTTAGTTTTGTCCAATTTAACCGAAACAATCATAAAACGTTAACAATATCATAAAACGAAAACATCTCAAAAATTATTGTCTTTTTTTCCTTGCGACCCTTTGGGTGACTCCAACCTGAATACCTATTGCCTTTTATCACCTTTAAACGTGCAGTGCTATTCTACTTTTATTCTTGACTTTCAGTAGAAGACCTGCATGGATTTCCTTACGACAATTGGAACTTTTATGGAAGTTTTTAAACTCTAATAGGGATATTGTTTCGGCCTGTAATAAGAAAAGGCAGGAAAAAGAGTACACGCACAAAAAATGGATTGAAATAACAGCAAAGCTTAACGCCGTAAGTGATGGAGTTCACAAGGATTGGAAAGGCTGGTCAAAGGTAAGTTTTTTAGGGTTCCGTACTTAAAAGGGTAAACACGGGACCCTATTACTAAGACTCCACTGTCAGTCTGTCTGTCACCAGGCTGTATCTCATGAACTGTAGTAGCTAGACAATTGAATTTTTCAGAGGATGTATTTCTGTTGCCGCTATATCTCACAGAGGAAATAATCACTACATTTTATAACAACAAATACTAAAAACGGCTCTTCTTTCCATTACTTAGTTGGCATCGAGTTTTAAGTTCTTATTTTTTTTATGTAAAGAACTAATGATTTGGAACCAAATTTTATAGTTAGGAACCAAATAATATGCGAGAAATAAATTTCAGAAAATTGAGAATTTTTAGGTTAAAAATGTCTACTCTACAATAATTTTGACAAGTGCTGACATTTTTGACGTTTAGTGAGTTTGGAATCGGAATTTTCGGAAAGGGGGTACCCCCGCTCCTCCTTTCCCCCCAAACTTTTATTGGCGAAAAATAATGGTTATTTAACTGAAATTACTGTTATTTTGGGCGAAATTGAAAATTCATTTAAAAAAAGTATCCATTTCCTAACTCCCAAATTTTAGGAGGGGGGTAGGGTAGCCCCCCTCTCCCTCTCCCTCACATCCACCCCAAAATTCGATGCCAACTAAAGATAATTCACCCTTCGTACACAAGTCCGACTCGCACTTGGCCGGTTTCAAGTTTTCAAATAATACTTTAGTACATTTACCATGCGATTAATTTAACTATGTACAATAAAAGCGAAACTACCAACTTCAGACCACTTGCAGTGCAGAGCCATGTATTTTGTAGAGCGAAGTAGTCTAAAATTTTCTCTTTTCCATACACATTCATGAATGAAGTAAGTGGAACGCTGTCTATATCCATCAGCCATTTTTAATGTCCCCACTGCTGGGGCACAGGCCTTCCTTATGGGTGGTAAGGAGGATGGGCCATAACCCACCACCCGGGCCCAATTCGGATTGGTGGGTGTTAACGACTGCAAATGCAGCCGGGACCAACGGCTTAACGTGCCTTCCGAAGCACGGAGGAGCTCGAGATAATAACTTTTAGTCACCCATACCATGACCGACCCTTGCGAACGTTGCTTAACCTCCGGAATCGCTGGGCCAGGCGCTAAACCACTGCGCCACCGAGCTCCAACGCCGTCTATATTGACAATATAATCACATTGTACGTACACCATATTATATTAATTTAACCACCTTTTTTTTAGTACTGGGTGGACTTTAAAGCAAAATTAAAAAGAAAAGTAGCTTCTACAGAACACCTATCTGACATTGATACCAAGTTCTTAAGCATACTCGGTGAAAATTTCGGGCAGGCCTTACCAGTTTTAGTAGTGGAGCCATTTGCACAGGTGAGGTAAACAGAATACGGTACTTCAAGATAAAGAATGGGCATCGGAGACAATTGTCTAACATAACAAAGACAATTAACAAAAAGTAGTCTGGCCCTTAAGTCGGATCTCCTGCCCTTATTTTTCAACATGTTTTGTGTTTTTGCTAAACAAAATTCATAGGCCACGGCACAGAATAACTAATAGTACTTAGCCACATCCCTAACATGTTAGCAAAACACGCAGGAGACGCGGCTTTTTGTGTTTTTGCTAAACAAAACACATAGGCGACGCCCCTCAAAACATTGTTTTGATGTTTATAAACATAAAACATGTTGAAAATTAAGCGCAGGAGGGCTTAAGTCATTTACAATTTCAACTTTATTGCAATGTAATAAATGTCAACGTTATTTCTATGAAAAGCAAAAATGAGAAGTTAGTTGTTACCCATTCTTTATCTTGAAGTACCTACTGTAATGATGTGTTGTGTTCATAAGATACAACATGATACAAAAACACTTAATGCTGAATAGGGATGTTGACTATTTTTTTTATTTTATGTTACATAAATTACCTCTCAAAAAAAGAAACATTGGTAAAAGAATTAATTCGCTAGCATGAAAACTGCCCGAGATATCACAGTGTGAAATGCGCACAAATGGACTCGATCAAAAACGCTCCATACTAATGGCTTGCACGTTATGACGTCACGCCGTGCTAGTTTGTATGCAACGCATAGGAAATTTGTTCAGCAGCTATATTAAATATTGTGTTTATCAAAATGGTTTCTTCGACAAATTTGCAAATTTTTTGAAAAATTTATATTATTTAGTATTGTATAAATTTGCTATACATTTTACGGACTAATTAAAGGTATCATTTATTTTAATAAATTTTATACTTTTTAAATGGACTTGTCCACCCAACTTTGAAGGGTCATAAAACAAATAATATGCAATATATAAAACCAAGAGGTATACAAGCTCTAAAAGTTTATTATGTTTACGATTTTTATTAGTATTTCGTTATTTTATTCATTAGTCAACATCCCTATTATAGGGACTATCAAACTGATCAACTTTTACTATGGGACCGACTCTGAAATCGCGAAAAAAATCAGCTGTTTCATATAGTTTGATATATATATTTGTCACAGAATTTACGTTATATGAATTTTTGTTATAGCTAATTAATGTTACGGCTAATATCCGAAGTGCGGCTAAACCTAGTTCTAGCCAGCTAAAACTAGGTGTAGCCGATTTGTTCGCGGCTAATACTATTTTTAATTAAATTAGTTTAAAAGAGGTAAGTAAGTACATGCCTACCTACCTTACTAAAAAGTTGACTTTTATTATCTACATACTACTAAGTACCTAGCCTAGGTTTATTTAAAACGTTATTTCTTCTCATTTACACATTATAAGCACATAGCTTGTATTCAGAATAATTATTATATATAAGACAACAACCTTGACATCAGAAGAGATTGGAGCTAAGCGATACTTTCTACAGAGGCAACTTTTAAGTGAATTCTGTTGGGAAGGGAGACACACCTAGTTTTAACCATGTAGGGTTTACTAAAAAACAACTAGGTTTACCCAGCACAAAGACGGCTAGAACTAGTTTTAACCGCGAAGGCTAAACCTAGTATTAGCCGCGAACAAATCGGCTACACCTAGTTTTAGCTGGCTAGAACTATGTTTAGCCGCACTTCGGGTATTAGCCGTAACATAAACACAAACAGCAGATTTTGTTCCGCGATTTCGAGAGACTAGACTTTCAATCGGCCGATAGTTGGTTTTTGTATGAAGAGACGGCCGATACCATATCGTTGTAATGTACTTACATATATACTTACGTATACTTCTTCATACTGATTAAAGACCACCCAACTATCGGCCGACAGTTTGGTCGTGTTGTTCTTCCTGCCACGACCATTGATGATTTTCTCATATCTTGAGGTGGTAAAAAAAGCTTGGATTTTCTACTATTTATTACCCTGTTTTGAAATTTTTTACCTACTAGATCTACGAGATACACTGGTCGTGCTGGAAAGAATGCTTCCTAAAGCCTGGAATACACATGTTACTAAAAAATCATGCTTGTTTGCTACTAGATAGTATGCCCATTTATAGCATGCTCTCCGAGTGTGTACATTTGCTCATGAAAACAAAACACCGACCTCAGAAGCATGCTTATTAAGAGCATACTTCTTTCTAGCACGTCTGAGATACACTTGCTCATCAGCCTTGCTTTCTCTGTGATTAGAGCATTCAAAATGGACGTTTCTTTGCGGAATCATGTGCGGAATGAATTAAACTCAATTATACTATCGCTTTCAACGCATTTAACAAAAAAACTTTTAATGAAAGAGACAAATAAACGAAAGAAAAGAATTTAGGTGCGGAACTGGATTAGCAGAAGACAAGGTCTTCCAGAAACATTCATAATTTCGGTAAAGATCTATAAAATTTAAAGTTTTATCATCGCCCCATCGAACTACTTACACAAACAAATCAAGTAGCAAAACAATCTAGTAGCATGCTCAGATAGAACGCGTTCAGACTTGCTTTGGAGCCACCCCCCTCTCACCCGCACCTCACACCGTGTGCTAATTAGCACGAAAAATAGACCGGCGTGCGATTAAGTAGCGTGCTTAATCACAAGCATGCTCTTTTCATATACACGTGCTAATTGTATGCTACTAAGTAGCATCTGCTCGAAACTAGCATGCTTATGTGCTACTACGTAGCATGTGTATTCCAGCCTTAACGCATCTTAACTTTGTTTTGATATATCGTTGATTTTAAGTGTCAAATAAGTAAAATCTATTTGACTCTTAAAATCGGCAGAAACGCTAGTTTTGATAAGTATACATTTTCAGGATTCCAACAATGTGCTCAATCCAGCGGGATCTGAGGAAGATTCCAACAATGTGCTCGATCCAGCAGGATCTGAGGAAGATTCCAACAATGGGCAGCCCGAATCTGAGTTGTACGATGACAGCCAAGTTTATGGTACCTATAATCAATCAAAACTCATTCCTTTGCGTATTGGGCCCGCGTGGTGGGTTATTTTGGCCCATCCTCCTTATCCACCCTTAAGGCCAGTATATTCCAAAAACTCTGTCTCTGTCTTTTTCTTTATGTGTGAAGAGTAATGAAAATAACCTCACTTTTTAATTTTTTAATGTTTTTGTTGTTATTTTGAGTATAAAGTCACTTTTTGAAAAAGTAACCGTTGAATATTCTTCTATATGTCATTACCTATTTTTCTATATATTATTCGTGAATAAGGGATTAATAAACTTCAAGTATTATCTAAAAAAAATAAAATTTATAAAAAAAAATTTTGTCTTTGCATATTTTTATAGTCAAGTGAAGATACGAATATCGTATTTTAACCGTAAAATAATCAAAATCGTTTATGAAACTTCAACATCTATTTTTATCTGCTCAAAATAAAGAATATTTGATTGTTTATTGTTGAATCAAAAATAGGTAAATTTCGAATATATACTGGCCTTAAAACTTATTTTATACATAGTAACACCTAGAGCCGTCACAGAAATATGGCTTTATCGACACTCATTTGTCAAAAACCATTGTCTTTTGAAAGTTAAACGTGTTAAATCGTTATATGTTATATCGGGTGATTCTTAACTTACCATCCAAATTTCAAGGATGTGTCCAGTCCATGAAACTAATAAGCTTTCTCTAAGAAAATTTTGGTCATCCCATACCAAATTGATCACGTGATCTCTTTGATTTGTATGGAAAGTCGATTTTTATTTTACATATTTGACCATGTGTTCCTTAGAGAAAGTTGTTCAGTTTCATTGACCGAACACATCTACAAAATTTGGATGGTGAATACAAAACGACCTTGTTAAATCTGCCGTCATAAGAAGAAGAGACGTATCTAACATTTTTGTCAAAATTGAGTTACATACATATTCGCAATCAGTAAAAAAGACGCAGTATTACTAGTATTTTTTTTCATTTCATAATTGTGACAGCAACCCACAAATTCTCGCTCATAAAAAGACGTATCTGCTTCAAAACACAATGCTTAGGAAGTAGAAAGGATGCTTCTAGCGTAGATGCGTCTTTACATTCTAGTATTATAAAAAAAATGCTAGGCGCAAGTGGCAGTAGCGTCTTTTCTACTACGTATTCTTAGTTGTGTGGGGTAAAAGAGGCATAATATAAAGTCTTATTCTTATATTTTGTTTTACTTTATTGATAAATTAATTTTCTTAAAATATGTATCGACTCTGTGTTTGTGTACCGAAACCAAATAAACAAAAGGCTGTTTCTGCGTCGATACGTCTTTTCATCGTAGTATCATGAATTTACTCTCGTTTTTTTTTACTAAGAAAAGGAAAATCACATTTATATAATATAAATATTATTTAAATTTGAATATGTCAAAAAATAGCTTAAGCCTACAACTTTGCATACTAAAATTTAAAACATTTACTTTTTTTCCAAAAAAAAAAATACAAATGTTTTTTTTCTCGAATGGAAGGTAAAGGTAGATACGTCTTTTTTCCTTATGGCGGCAGATATCGTTTCGGCAGTCATGCTAGGAGGCTGGGCAGACCAAATGAATTTCATTAGGTAACCCTCAGTTAATCTGAATGAAACTCAAAGCATCATACATAACTGATTATAATCTTACTATTTCTACTTTTAACGCAGAACAAGCTGGACAATCTAATGAAGAAGACTTTGGACAATTTGAAGAATTTGAACAACCTAACGCAGAAGGCTCTGGACCTGGACAATCTGACGCGGAAGACTTCTCTAACATAGAAGATTGTGGACAATCTAACATAGAAGTAACTAGAAAAAAATCATCTTTAAAAAAGGTTCAATATAGAAAACGCAGAAGAAATACTTCGGATCCAACGGATAGAATGATTGATTACCTAAAAAATAGAAAGAAATATAAAACTGCTTCTCTTTCTAATGATGAGAAAGTAGATGTAAGATGTGACCGTTTGGATTTATTGTTCTTAGGATACGCGGATACTGTTAGGAAACTATCGAAGCGAAAACAAGTCAACGTGAGATATGATATCGCTAAAATTTTAATGGAGTCTGAAGTATGTGACATAGATTAGATACGTAAGTATGTTGGGTGATCTCTTGTAGCCAGCGAACTAATATCTATGGAAGTGTAATAGGGATGATGACAACTTTTTTTATTTTATGTTACATAAATTACCTCTCAAAGAAAGAAACATTGGTAAAAGAATTAATTCGCTAGCATGAAAACTGCCCGAGTTATCACAGTGTGAAATGCACACAAATGGACTCGCCCAAAAACGCTCCATACTAATGGCTCCCTAGTTATGACGTAAGTAATTTGTATGCAACGCGTAGGAAATTTGTTTGGCAGCTATATTTAATATTGTGTTTATCAAAATGGTTTCTTCGACAAATTTGCTATACATTTTACGGACTAATTAAAGGTATCATTTATTTTAATAAATTTTATACTTTTTAAATGGACTTGTCCACCCAACTTTGAAGGGTCATAAAATAAATAATATGCAATATATAAAACCAAGAGGTATACAAGCTACTCTAAAAGTTTAATATGTTTACGATTTTTATTAGTATTTCGTTATTTTATTCATTAGTCAACATCCCTATTGCAAACAACATACATACATACATACACTCACGCCTGTTTCCCATGGGGGTAGGCAGAGACTATGGATCGCCACCTGCTACGATCCTTGCACACTTCTTTCGCTTCATTCACATCCATCAATCTTTTCATACATGCCCTGCGGTTTTTGTCACTGCGTACACCAGCCTTTTTTATAATGTCCTCTAATTGGTCCGCGTAGGTTTTTCTGGGACGCCCTTGCGCAATCGTTCCTTCCACATTCGCGCAATATATCTCTTTCGTGATTCGAATTGCAAACAAATATAGCTTAAGAGGATTGTCAACCACGTGGTCTCCATACAAACGGCGATAACGTTTCCCACCCTCTAAACCTTAACCTACAGCAATGAATTTTTGGTATGTTTTTGAAATGCCTAAATACTAGGGCTGTACGTTTTGATTTTTTAAATATCTATAATGGATTTCGAAATATTTGCATTTTAGTGATTTCATACAAAACACAGAAGTGCCAATATTTTCAAATCTACAATGACTATTTTAAAAATCAAAACGTACAGCCCTAGTATTTAGGCATTTCAAAAACATACCAAAAATTCATTGCTGTAGGTTAAGGTTTAGAGGGTGGGAAACGTTATCGCCGTTTGTATGGAGACCACGTGGTTGACAATCCTCTTAATTTATGTATTTATTTGCTTGTTGGTTTTACAGTCAAATATAAACAATAGAATAACATATAGATTTTCCAATGCCATTTACAAATCCCCATACATAGGTTTATAAGTTAGTTGCATTATCCATAAGATTTTAGCAAGTACCTATACACTTTTTCTTTCCAATAAAAACAAAAGATTACAATAAAGAGCTATTTTAAGAGTTGAGACAATAGGGATGTTGACTAATGAATAAAATAACGAAATACTAATAAAAATCGTAAACATATTAAACTTTTAGAGTAGCTTGTATACCTCTTGGTTTTATATATTGCATATTATTTGTTTTATGACCCTTCAAAGTTGGGTGGACAAGTCCATTTAAAAAGTATAAAATTTATTAATTAGTCCGTAAAATGTATAGCAAATTTGTCGAAGAAACCATTTTGATAAACACAATATTTAATATAGCTGCTGAACAAATTTCCTATGCGTTGCATACAAACTTGCAAGGCGTGACGTCATAACGTGCAAGCCATTAGTATGGAGCGTTTTTGATAGAGTCCATTTGTGTGCATTTCACACTGTGATATCTCGGGCAGTTTTCATGCTAGCGAATTAATTCTTTTACCAATGATTCTTTTTCTGAGAGTTAATTTATGTAACATAAAATAAAAAAAATAGTCAACATCCCTATAGTTCAAGAATGCTTAATTTAAGTTTTCTAACATAGACTTTATTTGACTTTAGTTACTTTCACCTAAGAAAAAATCGTTAGAAATTAGTTTTTTTACTAAAGATATGGTGGCACAAAACAGGTCAATATCATGGCTTAGCTCAAAATATAGCTAATATCTATGACCTATGTATGTGTATACATTGATTATGGTCGCTATTATGCAACCAGTGTTCAGTCGCTTTGTGCTGAACAACTAAAAGCCATCATTTTTAGCCCCGCCCACTTGGTTCTCATTTTACGCGATGCAATTTTTTGAGCGGAATGCTTGTTCCATAGATATTAGTTCGCTACTTGTAGCGATTTCGCGTCATTATTTTTAAGATTATTTTTAAGGCGAGGCCAGTTCACGATCTGATGAAAAGTCTGATTTTTGAACATCCAATGTGAAGAACTGATGTAAAATTCTACTTCACAAAAATTACTGTAGACTGAAAAAGAAACAAAGAAGCAAATTAACCGAACAGAATATTGAAAAATGGCATGGTAACTATGTAAATAAATCCTGAATAACACCATAAACTTCAAATCGTCAGATTTCGTAATTTTCAACGACAGTGATATGATTTTTTATGCAAAAAGGATAGCTTTTTTATCGATCTAACACAATAACCGAATACATTTTTAATAAATGATCAGTATTTCAGAAATCAATAAAAATGTACTAAAATTGGTCAAATTTCTGACGAAGCGTCAATTAAAGTTATGCAATATTCAACCTTATTCTAAAGACATAGTGAAAGAGTAGTAGAATACAAAATAATGTGATGATCATTTATTAAGCAATTAATATTGTTCATATTAGAAAATACGATAACAAAATTCTAAGACAAGTTATCAATAGAGTAAGTTTAGTTTAATTATATAATAAAGAGAGGACAGTAGTTAAGTTGCGCGCTCGAGCACTGCTCACATAAACCTGTTTCACCCCTTTAGGACCATAATGTCCACTTGTTAAAATGACTACTTCCCAGAATGACCATTCCCAGATCGTCTACTTCCCGTAAGAGTCCGAGAAAGCAGTCATTGCTTTCTCTGCTTTCTCAGATTGACCATCGCACATTGGCCACTTCCTAAAAGCTTCCCAATATGTCCATTTCCCATGACTCTTAATAAAAACTGTTCAAGATTTGCATATTTGTTTTTTTTTTAATTATTATTAATCACTTGTATAGATTTTAATTTAAAAAACCGAAAAAAAAATGTTTATCCAAAAGTGATATTAAAAAAAACAAAAAAAAAGGTTTTTTAAATTGTAGAATTTAACCTTCACCATATTTATGTGATCCTGGTACTTTGGAGGCGTGGCATGGCGAATATAATTATTAAATACCATAAAAAACAATATATGCAGCGAAACAAGGAAAAAGATTAGATAGATATACCTACATACAAGCAATTATTAGATATACCACTTTCAAATTGTAGCTTTTTATAAGTAGCCTGAAAAGTAGACGTTTTGGGAAATAGACATATTGGGGAGTGGTTGTTATGGAAAGTGGTCGTTTTGGGAATAGGGTTGAGTTCAGAGCCTTGGAGCGCGATTGTTTGGTTGTTTTTTAACTCACTTTCAAGGTTCGGAACGACCAAGAACTTTAAATGTCAATGCAAAGTCTTCATTTTCCATTTGGAATACGAATAATTTAAACTTTTCTTTATTCTAAATCAAATAAAATCCGTTTTTTGAGGATCTACCATGATTATTTTAAGAAATAAGACTCAAATACATCAAAATACAAAATAATGTCAATTGACATTGACATTTTTTCTATGGACAAACGTCAGAGCGTTTTACAACCATCCATTTTGATGGTTAAAAAGTTTCAACGCTCGTGACGTTTGGAATGACACGGTTGTGTCAACCGAAAGTCACGCTCTAATGTTTGGAACGCCGTTAGAGCGTTCGGTTGTGGTTAAGTTGCACTCGGAGCGTAGGTTTGGAACGCAACCCAGTCATTATGGGAAGTGGACGATCTGGGAATTGTCATTCTGGGATGTGGTCCTCTTGGGAAGTGGTCATTTTAAGAAGTGGACATTATGGTCCTAAAGGGTTTCACCGACATCAAACTGAACAACTTTTACTATGAGACCAACTCTGAAATCAAGAAAAACATATCAGCTGTTTCATACAAAAATTAATAACGAAAATATTAAAATGTATAAAATAGCTTTTTTTCGCGATTTCAGAGTTGGTTCCATAGTAAAAGTTGTTCAGTTTTGATGGTCCCTACTTACCATATTCGGCTTTATAAGGTTATTACCAAATATCTTGTATACTAACATACAAGATTAAATAATATTGAGACTAATTAAAATCATAATGAGGATCAGTAACGATTTTTGTTTAGTGGCTTATCAGAAAGCTTATGTCACCACATGGTTAACTGTGAAGGAATTTTTACGATATCTCTTAAACCTAAAACGAGCTAAAACCAGCTTTAACACAGCCCGTGTTATTACAAAAGATTTTTAAACACTTTAACTAAACACATGTTTAAATGTGATGCTATCTCTGTCAAACAATATTGTCAAAAAAGTAACAGCATCACATTTAAACACGTTTAAAATCTTTTGTAATAACACGGTGTTATTTTGGGGGGTCATTATGACGTCATCGCGACGTACGCGAACCTTATGTCGTACGTGATAAAGCACATATTGCATTGAGTTTGTCATTTCCTTCAAACTCTTATAACTCAACCATTTTTAGACGGATTTCAAAAATCTTTCACTAGGTTTCATAGCTATCAATATGTTATTATATTACTGATCCTCATTGTAATGTAAGTAATTCACATAAGTAATGTAAGAGAAACAATTTTTGTTTCCAAATCATTACTGAAAGCCATTTTATGGTTAAAAATATTAATTAAATGTAATAAAAAAATAAATGCTTTTTTAATACTAATTCAATGGAAATGAATCATATACCTTATGCAAAGGACACAGAGTTATCACAAAAGACTTAAACACCTAGACAGTTTCGTTAGTTAAACAGGTGTTTAAAAATCTTTTGTAATAACACCGAAGGGGTCGTCCATTGATCACGTGATGCTTTTTGACACCCCCCCCCCCCTCCTGGTGATACGTGGCGAGGTTTTAGACTAACCCCCTCTCCCCCCAAAGGCACGTATTTTTTACAAAGTACTTATCTTAAAAATGTCGGTTTAAGGCCAGTATATTCCAAAAAGAGGTCTTTGTCTTTTTCTTTACGTGTGAACTGTGAAGAGTTGTGAAAATAACCTCATTTTTTCGATGTTTTTGTTGTTATTTTGTGCATAAAGTCACTTTTTGATAAAGTAACCGTTGAATATTCTTCTATATGTCTTTACCTATTTTTCTATATATTATTCGTGAATAAGGGATTAATAAACTTTAAGTATGGTATTATCAAAAAAAAAAAAAAATGAAAATTTTCTTTGTCTTTGCATATTTTTATAGTTTAGAATATCGTATTTTTATCCGTAAAATAATCAAGATCGTTTATGAAACTTCAACATAATATTTTTATCTGATCAAAATAAAGAATATTTGATTGTTTAACGTTGAATCAAAAATAGGCCAATTCCGATAATTTCGAATATACTGGCCTTAAAAACCACGCGTTCAACGAAAAATTAAATACACGTTATATAGAACACTACACACTCCTCCCCCTTGTGATTTTTCCGAATCTCCCCCCCCCCCTTCTTGCCTCACGTGATTTATGGACAAACCCTAATATCAAACTAGTTGGTCATTTTATAACAATTCCACTTGCCTTTAAAACGATTCTTTATTAAATTATTCTCAGATATAAGGTTTACCTATTTGTTTTGCACCATTTAGCTGCCTTAAGTAAGTCATTTTACCATTATAGTCTATCTTTACTTATCTTATTTTGGTAAACAATCTTGACCCAACTCTTTATCAAAAATATTAATAAAATAAAATACAACAAATACAAAAGATTACGAAAGAAAATTACTAATAAATTACAGTTTGATGTAATAACACATCTTTTGAAAAAAAAAGCGCGGGAAACTCCTAACAGGGCGGACGTTCTTTTATTTCGGAAAATTTCATTTCAACTTTTTGCTATAATAATTGATCAGTTGAGTTTTCACTGCTAACTTAATTTATTTATCTCCCACATGTAGTCGCCAGAATTACTTATCTTTGTAATCCACACTTTGTCGCCCGTTTAGTTATTTAGTCGCCCAAAAAAAAATAATTCGCTGCCAGGTTTAGTATTTAAGGCGAGGCCAGTTCACGATCTGATGAAAAGTCTGATTTTTGAACATCCAATGTGAAGAACTGATATAAAATTCTACTTCACAAAAATTACTGTAGACTGAAAAAGAAACAAAGAAGCAAATTAACCGAACAGAATATTGAAAAATGGCATGGTAACTATGTAAATAAATCCTGAATAACACCATAAACTTCAAATCGTCAGATTTCGTAATTATCAACGACAGTGATATGATTTTTTATCGATCTAACACAATAACCGAGTACATTTTTAATAAATGATCCAGTATTTCAGAAATCAATAAAAATGTACTAAAATTAGTCAAATTTCTGGCGAAGCGTCAATTAAAGTTATGCAATATTCAACCTTATTCTAAAGACATAGTGAAAGAGTAAATTTCGTGAACTGGCCTCGCCTTAAGTATCCCATTAACAGACGCCTTTAATTATTTCCAGTAACCCAATTAATTAAGGCGCTGTAGGTAGTGAAACTAGCGCCGCCACTACATTTATTTTTATTACTCGTAAACCAAGTCAATATTTAAAAAAAGCTCATGTAATAATCTCCTAAATGGTCTCTAATATTTTTTGAATAACTCTTCAACAGTTTTCATTCTTTCTGTAAGTTTTAAAATCGATTTTAGCTCAAAGTGGCCACTTGGCAATTATGGATTTTAAAACTTACAGAATTAATGATAACTGTTGAAGAGTTATTTAAAAAAATATAAGAGACAATAGGGATGTTGACTATTTTTTTTATTTTATGTTAGATAAATTACCTCTTAAAAAAGAAACATTGGTAAAAGAATTAATTTGCTAGCATGAAAACTGCCCGAGATATCACAGTGTGAAATGCACACAAATGGACTCGATCAAAAACGCTCCATACTAATGGCTTGCACGTTATGACGTCACGCCGTGCTAGTTTGTATGCAACGCGTAGGAAATTTGTTCGGCAGCTATATTAAATATTGTGTTTATCAAAATAGTTTCTTAGACAAATTTGCTATACATTTTACGGACTAATTAAAGGTATCATTTATTTTAATAAATTTTATACTTTTTAAATGGACTTGTCCACCCAACTTTGAAGGGTCATAAAACAAATAATATGCAATATATAAAACCAAGAGGTATACAAGCTACTCTTAAAGTTTAATATGTTTACGATTTTTATTAGTATTTCGTTATTTTATTCATTAGTCAACATCCCTATTTAAGAGATTATTACATGAGCTTTTTTTAAATATTGACTTGGTTTACGAGTAATAAAAATAAATGTAGTGGCGGCGCTAGTTTCACTACCTACAGCGCCTTAAGAAGTATAATCGACCAAAATCAAATCGTCACCTAATTAAGAAGTAACATCGATCCGTGTAATCATCATCACCATCGACTATTCCGCATTCATCAAAGCCGTAAACTTATTCCTACTAGCGACGATAGTTTCTCCATCACTGTCATCATCATCATTCTGGTCATCATCACTGGCGCTATCGTCAGCGTCAGACTGACTGTTCCTGGCGTCTTCCTCAGTGTCAGATGTTACTGGGCTGAGTTCTTCGGTTTTGGTTAGAGCTTGCACCCATTTTACGTATTTAATTTCTTTGTGTGATTCAAATGATTCTGTGAACAAAAAGAATAATATGCCTGTTTATACATACTTTTAAATTTTGTATGAAATAGTAGATTTTGTTGCAAAATCTTTTTTTAAATTTTGTATGATATAGCAGATTTTTTTTTCTAAAAAACTGCTCATTTCAAGTCAAATGAGCAGTTTTTTTTAGAAAAAAAAAAAGTTTTTGCAAAAAAATCTGTTTCATACAAAATTTAAAAAAAGGGGGGCCCTTAATCATTTTTTTATTTTATTTTTGTGTTAAAATCGTTACGCGGTTAACAGAATACATCTACCTACTAATTTTCAACTGTGTAACCCTAATACTTTCGGAATAAAATAGCTGTGACATACGGACGGACAGACAGACAGACATGACGAATCTATTAGGGTTCCGTTTTTTGCCATTTTGGCTACGGAACCCTAAAAAATACAACTCGCAGATCAATTCATATTTAAACTGTCAAATACGACAACTTTTTGTACTTCAGCAACACAAAACCAAAACATAATTTTAAAATGTCCGTAATCTTATATAGCTAAAAGTGTCCAAAACACATTTTCTAATTACGCACTCAGATTTAAGAAATCATGAGAAAAGATAACATATTGTATACGGCCTCTTAACATGTATAAAACGTTCAATACCTTTTTGTTCGGTGAACCCAGGCGGTCGAAGCCATAGACAAATTCTTCCATCTAAAGCCATCCTTAGAATGCTGTTAGCTGCTCTATATGTGTCTAACCTAAAAAATAAAAACAGTTCCTTATATTAATATACAGAACAGGGTTGGCAAAAAAACTGTTTTTTTTAAAAGAACAAAACATGTTTTATTTAGTGAACAAAAAAAACATTTTTTTTATAAATGTTTTAATTGATTTGTTTTAAACATGTTTTAGACACATTTCAAACATAGCGTCTACGACTTGACTGTAGTGAGTTAGTGAGACTAGTGAGTGATTGAATCCGATTGAGTTTCGTTTAATATATTTTTTTAAATCGCCCTTCCTAAAAGAATCCCCTTACTTTATGAAAAAAACAATTACATGTTTTAAACATGATTTAAACAAATCAATTAAAACATTTATGATAAATTGATTTAAAACATGTTTTTTTTGTTTTCTAAATTAAACATGATGTTTTGTTCTTTTAAAAAAAACTGTTTTTTATCCAACCCTGGGAAGGAACAATAGCAAAAAACACTGCAGTATATGCGGAGCGAACTATTTTCATCCCTTTCCCATTTGCCCACTGCAGTAGAATACACGTTATTCGTTCGATCACTTATTGTAGTCTGCCAGCCAGAACAATCCGAGTCTAGGAGATTCCACGAATTCAAAATTCAGAGTTGCCATGCCATCACAATTTACCTCAAAATTATAATGTTGCTTATAAAAAGTTTTGAAAAGTACAAGAAATATTAATTATGAGTAATTTTAGTGAAGTAACCCTATGTTTTTTAAATATGTTTAAAACAAAATCTCTTAAAATGTGTTTTAAACAGATGTGTTTTTTTTTCAATGTTTTAAACACATGTTTTAAACATTGCCAACCCTGATACAGAAGTACCTATATTTAGTTGATTGAGAAGTTGGTTATTTTTCCAAAACTCTCAACTATATTCAACGTGTTACAAAAATACGAGTAATGCCGAATATGGTAGATAGGGACCATCAAACTGAACAACTTTTACTTTGGAACTAACTCTGAAATCGTGAAAAAATCAGCTGTTTCATACATTTTGATATTTTCGTTATTATTTTTTGTATGAAACAGCTGATTTTCCGTGATTTCAGAGTTGGTCCCGTAAAAGTTGTTCGGTCCCCATCTACCATATTCGGCATTAGGATTATTTTTGTAGTGTCCTACATCTTGGCATGGACCACTTTGAAAACCGCAATTCTGACTACATGGAAAATTTCTCCCCAATTAGTCCCAACTAGTCCTACTTTTTCGGAATTAGTCCCAAAAAGGACTGAAAGATATAAGCGATTTAAATGGTCCATGCCAAAGCAAACCTTCATTTTGGCAGGGACAGGCTATATCTAGTGAACCTAAACACCTAGCCAGGATCTGATTATTCAAAAAAAATCTCCCTTTTTTATGGATCCCGCAATGCCTAGAATCAAAACGAAATGAAGCGCCGTTCAAAAAATATAAAGGAATGATTTGGTCCCTGCCAAAATCAACCTACATCTTGGCGAGGACTTTTGAACCAGGTCACCTAGAGAAAATCTGATTATTGGAAACGATTCGTGTAAATTAGTCCCAATTAGTCCTAAAGCCACAAAATTAGTCCCCCTTTAGTTTAGGAGATAATCGGAATTAAAGTTTGGTTTTTATAGTACAGGAGCCGACTTCCTATTTAGTGACGATGTTTGTAACTTGTTTTATTTTTGCGTGTTTGTGTTAAAATAATGAAGTGTTATTAACGTATAATGTTAAACAAAAGTATAACGTAAAGTAATACGTAACTTTTATGCATTTTCGAAACTCAAAACCTTAATTTTTAAGTCATAAAATAAAAATGATTTCTTAGAGGTATTTTGATCCCGGGCTCCTGGACTATATCAAAAACATGTACAGTCGCGTACAAAATAATTTCAAAAGAACTATGAAATGGTCATGTATAAAGTTGAATTTTAAAGTTATATTGCTTTTTTTTCGAAACTATTCATATTTGGAGTAGAGAGTGATTTTCTTCCTTCAATGGGTTCACTTGAAACTTTGTACCTATACAGGGTTATTTGTAATTAATTTAAAACCTCTCATCACACCATCAAACTGTACAACTTTCATTATAGGACCAACCTTGAAAACGAAAAAAAAAATCAGCTGTTTCATACATTTCGATGAAGTACCTACCTACGCATTGTACTTATGTATGGAACAGGTGTTTTTTTTCTAGTTTAACAAGAAAATAACAACTCAATGTTAAAAAAAAAAAAATACAAGATGGCGGCCAACTTTTTTATTTGTATGCCGATTTCGATGAAACTCGGTTTTTGCTACTATTTTGACAAGAATACAGCAATGCAATGTTAAAATATAAAAATCCAAGATGGCGGCCAACTTTTTTGTTTGTAGGCCGATTTCGATGAAACTCGGTTTTTGGTACTATTTTGACAAGATAACAACACTATGTAAAAAATATAAAAAATCCAAGATGGCGGCCAACTTTTTGTTTATGGGCCGATTTCGATGAAACTCGGTTTTTTGCTACTATTTTGACTAGAAAACAGCAACGCAATGTTAAAAATATAAAAACCCAAGATGGCGGCCAACTTTTTTGTTTGTGGGCCGATTTCGATGAAACACGGTTTTTGGTACTATTTTGACAAGAAAACAGCATCGCAATTTAAAAAATCCAAGATGGCGGCCAACTTTTTTGTTTGTGGACCGATTTTGATGAATCTCGGTTTCTGGTACTATTTTGACAAGAAAATAATAATGAAATATTAAAAAATAAAAAGCCAAGATGGCAACTTACTTTTTTGTTTGTGAGCCGATTGATTAAACCATTTCCGTATAAAAATCAGCTGTTTCATTTTGACAGTGTAAGGTATTGGACTTTTATGTATTTGTCCATCATTATGTATTTAATTGTATGAAATAAAACACTTTTAACGGATACTAGCGCATTCACTAGACAAATAAGTGTTTTATTTCATGTCTAGTGAGCGCGTAAGCTTGAGAAGGGAATATTTAATTGTACTTAAAAAGCTTTTGCAAGGAACAGCTGTTTTTTTTTCACCGTAGAAATCTCATAGTGAAAAAAACCACTCTAAAATAAAAATAAATAAACCTACCAAATAACCAAAGAACGAAAAAAACAAACACCTGCCAAGTGCCAATTCAGTGTTGCCGTTTTCCCGTAAAATGTTGTCATAAACGAAAGTTGAAAATTAAACCTAATTTAAAAAAAAAATTAAAATAATGCAAAATGCCAAGTTCACATACATGTAAAATGGGGTGAAAAAATGCTAAATTTGAATAAACAAAATGGCAACACTGCCTTTCATGCCTGTAATTTTTTCTAGTAACTTTTGACTTGTGTAAAAATTTGGAAAAAAAATAGGTAGGTACTAAAAATATCGATAAAAGACACTAGAATATTAAAATAGTTTTGATAAAAAATGTGTAAATAAAAGCGAATTTATGAAATCAAGCACTCCTTTATTAATAATTATAGGCAAATAGTACCTACATAATTAACAAAGGTGTAGGTACCTACGAAAATATGTAATAGGATTCAATTTTTCACAATTTTGCTTAAAAACATTAAAATATATTAGGTAAGTTATACTTTTTTAGCGACTAAATTACAAAAATATTAAAAAAATCCGCTAATCCAGCTACTATGTCGCTAGAACGGCAACACATCATGTAATGTATGACAAAAACGAACTATTTTTTTGGGTGTGGTATGGCTTGGTTAAGAGCCATTTAGACAACATGTTTCGCAACATTTAGGTACCTGTCTCGTCCATTTTGCTTCAAATGGATGACACAGATAGATGATTCACAAGCTGCACGACAGTATTGTCAGCACTATAGTGCTGACAACTGTACTTTTTGGTACGTTCTGGCAACACTGTTGACAATCGTGTCGTGTCATTGTTTGTTCGTAGGAAAACGCCCTTACAATTCCTCCTTCTTAGCCTAGCATGACCACCGAAGCGTGATATGGTACCCAGTGATTTATCACGTTTAACTGGAGGGAGGAAGGGCTGCCCCCCTAGCATGACCGACAATACACGATATATATCGTTTTGTCGACACTCGACTGTCAAATTCCATTGTTTTATGGCAGTTAAACGTGATTAAGCTCTATATCATATTATCGCGTTTCGATGGTCATGCTAGGGGGGCATGAGCATATTACACTATCATATATTATTTATCGGATGCTATCTCCGACGAAGATAGTAAACATATATCTCGGATGATATATACATGATAGTGTAATATGGGCCTAAAACATTATTCCGTTCCGCAATGCGCAGTGTTCCGATTGTAAAACTTATGTTCACAGATACTGTTTGTGCATTCCTCAATTTACGAAAGTTCGTGCTTAATGTTTTACAATCGGAACACTGCGCATTACGGAACGGAATAGTTTTATGTAATTAATTTTTACTGTACGCTTTTGTACATGACTGTACTTATATTAAAAAACGGAATTTCTCCTAAACTAAAGGGGGACTAATTTTGTGGCTTTAGGACTAATTGGGACTAATTTACACGAATCGTTTCCAATAATCAGATTTTCTCTAGGTGACCTGGTTCAAAAGTCCTCGCCAAGATGTAGGTTGATTTTGGCAGGGACCAAATCATTCCTTTATATTTTTTGAACGGCGCTTCATTTCGTTTTGATTCTAGGCATTGCGGGATCCATAAAAAAGGGAGATTTTTTTTGAATAATCAGATCCTGGCTAGGTGTTTAGGTTCACTAGATATAGCCTGTCCCTGCCAAAATGAAGGTTTGCTTTGGCATGGACCATTTAAATCGCTTATATCTTTCAGTCCTTTTTGGGACTAATTCCGAAAAAGTAGGACTAGTTGGGACTAATTGGGGAGAAATTTTCCATGTAGTCAGAATTGCGGTTTTCAAAGTGGTCCATGCCAAGATGTAGGACACATTTTTGTAACAAGTTGTAATCAACCAACCATGGATTGGATAGTCAATTTTTTTTTACAAATGTGTAAAAAAAAAATTGACTAAGTTTCTTTAAGAGAGTTGTTTAGTTTCATGGTCTGTACACGCCATACGATCGATTTCAATAATCTATCTTCAGTAAGATAGGCCTACTCTGGACCAGTGGCCCTACCATGAGTTGATGCAAACTGTTTACGTTACAGTAAACTATCGTTTTGTCTCTTTCACTCGCACTGACTGTGAGCAGTATATCCGATAGTTTACGGTAACGTAAACAGTTTGCATCAACTCATGGTAGGGCCACTGTTACTAGGCAACTGTTGTTATTTACCGTCATAAAACAGAACTGAGAATAGGTTATTGAAATCGGCCGTAAGTCTAGTAAGGACTAGAAAGAACTTGATAGGAATAGATAGAACTAAATAGGAATAGATAGGACTAGGACTAATAAATAAATAAAATTTTATTGACACAAATTTTTACAAAAACAAAACTTTTGAAAACAATTTTGATTAAACCTTAACAATTTACAATTAAGATTTAAAAACATCTGCACCCAAACTAGGAAACCTGTATCTCAGGTGCAGTGCTCTTTCTCTATACAATAAGGCCAAACAGAAGGTTTAGCAACAGGTGATTGTTACATTAAAATAAACTGTGAATAATGCCATATGCCAATAAAGCTAAACTAGTGTAGTGTAGAATGAACCTCTCATGGTGAGTAGAGTGTAAGTGAGTGTGTGTGGAGAGGGTGTGTGGTATTTAAAATATAATAAATATATAAAATAATCAAAGGACTAGACAGAACTAGTTACAACAAGTAAGCATAAAGAGGATTTTCTTCTCCCACCCATCGCAGATATCCCTCAGGTTCCAGCTATCATCGTTCTCAAGGTGGTTTATCTCTAATAACTTGGTTAAGACAAGGACTAGATAAGACTAAATATAGGAATAGTTAAAACTAGTGAGGACTAGATAAGACTAAATAGGAATAGATAGAACTAGTGAGGACTAGATAAGACTAGGCAGGAATAGTTACAAATAGTGAGGACTAGGTAGGAATAATAATAAATTAATAAATTAAGACTAGTTAATACTAGATAGGACTAGTTAGAACAAGTTAGGATAAAGAGCGGTTAATGTTAGTTAACTCTTATAAATAAATGAGACTAATAGTAATAGTTAGAACTAGATAGGACTAGTTAGATAAAATAATAGTCTTACCTAGCCGCCTTAGCAGTGATATATCCCCTCTTCTTCGCCCACCCATCGCAGATATCCCTCGGGGACCAACTGTCGTCGTTCTCTGGATGAGCTATCCTTAGTAACTTGGGTAAGTCTAAACGTTCTGCTAAGTACCTATACAAAAAATAATAATTTGTAGACTTATTATGGAAAATATATCTTTAAATTATGACATCGATCAAGTCACAAGTTGGTGTAATAAAATTATTTTTAAATAAAGATTTATGCCATGTTTACACGAGCTTAGCTCAGGCGCGGTCGGAAGGCCCCCCCCCCCCCCCCCTTCCGACATCATGTCATGTCTCACAGGAGACATGACCCCCCCCAAAATCATACATGTCAAACAGAAAAATCTGCTAGAAATTTACAAAATAAAAAAGCTTTTCTATTACCTATCAATTACTTATTAGTGACTTCCCCCCCCCCCCCCCCCCCCAAAATAGCTACTATCTATACTAATGCTTGGTACAGTCAGCAACGAATGTCGCTTAACACTTTAGTAGGTACTTTATCAAAGTAGAACTTTTTTGATAGATATCTTAAGAGGATTGTCAACCACGTGGTCTCCATACAAACGGCGATAACGTTTCCCACCCTCTAAACCTTAACCTTCAGCAATATTTTTTTGGTATGTTTTTGAAATGCCTAAAAACTAGGGCTGCACGTTTTGATTCTTTAAATATCTATAATGGATTTCGAAATATTTGCATTTTAGTGATTTCATACAAAACACAAAAGTGCCAATATTTTCAAATCTACAATGAATATTTTAAAAATCAAAACGTACAGCCCTAGTTTTTAGGCATTTCAAAAACATACCAAAAATTCATTGCTGTAGATTAATTTTTAAAATATTCATTGTAGATTTGAAAATATTGGCACTTCTGTGTTTTGTATGAAATCACTAAAATGCAAATATTTCGAAATCCATTATAGATATTTAAAAAATCAAAACGTACAGCCCTAGTATTTAGGCATTTCAAAAAAATACCAAAAATTAATTACTGTAGGTTAAGGTTTAGAGGGTGGGAAACGTTATCGCCGTTTGTATGGAGACCACGTGGTTGACAATCCTCTTATAGATTGCCAAATATCTGGAAAGATATTTCAATTGAATGTCGAGGCAATTCCTCACATTGGTGATATAACGCTGGCTTGCAGCGTAAGAGTAGGATATACTAGAAGAAATTCGACGATGTCACTAGTGACTCGGTAGCTCAGCGGTCAGAGTATTGGACCGGATATCCAAAGGTCGCGGGTTCGATTCCCGTCTGAGTATTGATCTGGTGCGAGTCGTATTTTTTTTCTAGTATATTATTTAGTATTGTATAAGGATTTTTTACTACATAAATAAAGTTATTTTGTTATTTCGTCCAAAAGAGAATTTTTGAATCTAGTTTTTACTCAAAGCTGGAATCTGTCTTAATAGATTGTACTTATTAAATATTTTCGGTACCATATACATTGATGTTCTTTCACCATAATAATTCGTAGAACGAGGTTATTATGGCGAAAGACTCTCTCTATCTTACCTTATAGTAGTGTATGGTTCCCTCAACTGCGCTATAGGATACGATCCCATAAGGATTTGTATGGGACGAGGCACTTTTGAGGGGAAGACTAGACCGGGACAGTCGCAGAGGCGTACCTGGTGAAAATATATTTTTCAATACAGTTGCTCGAAAATGTAAGTTTACGATGACAGTCGAGCGTGCGGAAAGTTGATTTTACCGCACGCCGGCGCCGTGCGTTTTTGTTTACGAACTTTTTTTTTTATTTCTACTAGCTTCCGCCCGCGACTTCATCCGCGTGGACAGTAGAAAAATATTGCAACCAGTTTAAAATGACCCCTTTAGTGTATGAAAGCTAAAGCTGTTTCCCTGGTTCCACCCACCTGAATTTGATGAAACATAGCTTAGATTTTAAGTTGGACCTCAATCTACTAAATTGTGAAAAATCCATCAAAATTCGTTTAGCGGTTTTTGCGTAATTCGCGCACAAATATTCAGAATTTACTGTTTTATTATATGTATAGATTACAATTTCAGTAGTACCTACCTATAGATAATGTTTTCTCGCAAATGTATTGAAAAACGTAGTATGGCACACGGTTGTTAAGGTTTTTTAAAACCTCCTTACCAACCTTGTATCGTAAACTACTATTGGAAGTGTTTGGTGTGGCTAGGGGTCTTGGACACGGATACCAGTTTAAAAGCATTTAAAATGACTTCCCAACGTTGGGCTGGCTCACGCACCCGACGGTTAGTGTATATCAAACGTGTATTATGTGTGATGTGTATTTATGTAGATAGGGAGTAACAAGGGTCCAAAGATACATAATGTATCTTGAGGGATACATACATATGTATGTAGTGTGATATTGGTTGTAAAAGTATTATAGTGTTAGGTAGCTATTGTATAATGTTATGGCATAATAATTAATGACATATAGTAATGGTTAAACTTGATTTTTAATGTGGTATCAGTTGTCTATTCATAAAATACCTACATATAATTTTCATAAAGTAATAATAGGCACTCTAGGTCTATAAGTTAAATAATTAATAGTTTAAGCATATTTGTACATGACTGTTTGTTGTCATTAAATAAATGAAAAAAAAATGAAAAAATTGTGATTCCTAATCAAAACGTGTTCTTAATTTCAACCAAAGATAATACAGTAGCATTTGTTTCTGTTAATGTCTTATGTTCATAAGTGTAATATGATGGTGTAGAAGTATCTTACCTGCGGCGTCAGGAATATAGTTTGGAAGTGTTTGGTGTGGCCAGGGGTCTTGGACACGGAGACCACCTTCCTGCCCATGATCGCGTTCATTAATGAGGACTTCCCAACGTTGGGCTGGCCCACGCACCCGACAGTTAGTATCCCGTTCTTGTAGCGTTCGTGCGTGTAGAAAGTTGTGTCGGGTTTCTCAATTATCGTTTGGCCTGTAATGTTTTATTTTATTTTATTACTTAGGGAAGCTATTAAACTATTATTTTACTATTTAAAGCTGTATGAGCTTTAAATAGTACATAGTAATAGTGAAACTAGCGCCTGGCCCAGCGATTGCGGAAGTTAAGCAACGTTCGCAAGGGTCGGTCATGGGATGGGTGACCAAAAATTTATTATCTCGAGCTCCTCCGTGCTTCGGAAGGCACATTAAGCCGTTGGTCCCGGCTGCATTTGCAGTAGTTAACACCCACCAATCCGCATTGGGCCCGCGTGGTGGGTTTTGGCCCATCCTCCTTACCACCCATAAGGAAGGCCTGTGCCCCAACATCAAAAATGGCTGACGGACAATAGTGAAACAAAATATAAGTCACTGAAATTGAGTGATACTGACATCTGCAGATACTGTAATGAGGAGCAGGAAACGCCCAAGCACGTCTTATATGATTGTGGGCCTCTAATCCACAGGCGTAGTATCCATCTGGGACGACACGGTATCGACCCGGAGGAAATAAAAACTCTTAAAACCAGGAAGATACTAGACTTCCTGGAAGCCGCTGGGCTCAAAGAGTTACTATAATTAGGTGGCGAGTTACAATAGATATACTAGACTTCTTGGAAGCCGCTGGGCTCAAAGAATTACTATAATTAGGTGGCGAGTTACAATAGATATACTAGACTTCTTGGAAGCCGCTGGGCTCAAAGAGTTACTATAATTAGGTGGCGAGTTACAATAGATATACTAGACTTCTTGGAAGCCGCTGGGCTCAAAGAATTACTATAATTAGGTGGCGAGTTACAATAGATATACTAGACTTCTTGGAAGCCGCTGGGCTCAAAGAATTACTATAATTAGGTGGCGAGTTACAATAGATATACTAGACTTCTTGGAAGCCGCTGGGCTCAAAGAGTTACTATAATTAGGTGGCGAGTTACAATAGATATACTAGACTTCTTGGAAGCCGCTGGGCTCAAAGAGTTACTATAATTAGGTGGCGAGTTACAATAGATATACTAGACTTCCTGGAAGCCGCTGGGCTCAAAGAGTTACTATAATTAGGTGGCAAGTTACAATAGATATACTAGACTTCTTGTAAGCCGCTGGGCTCAAAGAGTTACTATAATTAGGTGGCGAGTTACAATAGATATACTAGACTTCTTGGAAGCCGCTGGGCTCAAAGAATTACTATAATTAGGTGGCGAGTTACAATAGATATACTAGACTTCTTGGAAGCCGCTGGGCTCAAAGAGTTACTATAATTAGGTGGCGAGTTACAATAGATATACTAGACTTCTTGGAAGCCGCTGGGCTCAAAGAGTTACTATAATTAGGTGGCGAGTTACAATAGATATACTAGACTTCCTGGAAGCCGCTGGGCTCAAAGAGTTACTATAATTAGGTGGCGAGTTACAATAGATATACTAGACTTCTTGTAAGCCGCTGGGCTCAAAGAGTTACTATAATTAGGTGGCGAGTTACAATAGATATACTAGACTTCTTGGAAGCCGCTGGGCTCAAAGAGTTACTATAATTAGGTGGCGAGTTACAATAGATATACTAGACTTCTTGGAAGCCGCTGGGCTCAAAGAGTTACTATAATTAGGTGGCGAGTTACAATAGATATACTAGACTTCTTGGAAGCCGCTGGGCTCAAAGAGTTACTATAATTAGGTGGCGAGTTACAATAGATATACTAGACTTCTTGGAAGCCGCTGGGCTCAAAGAGTTACTATAATTAGGTGGCGAGTTACAATAGATATACTAGACTTCCTGGAAGCCGCTGGGCTCAAAGAGTTACTATAATTAGGTGGCAAGTTACAATAGATATACTAGACTTCTTGTAAGCCGCTGGGCTCAAAGAGTTACTATAATTAGGTGGCGAGTTACAATAGATATACTAGACTTCTTGGAAGCCGCTGGGCTCAAAGAGTTACTATAATTAGGTGGCGAGTTACAATAGATATACTAGACTTCTTGGAAGCCGCTGGGCTCAAAGAGTTACTATAATTAGGTGGCGAGTTACAATAGATATACTAGACTTCTTGTAAGCCGCTGGGCTCAAAGAATTACTATAATTAGGTGGCGAGTTACAATAAATATACTAGACTTCTTGGAAGCCGCTGGGCTCAAAGAGTTACTATAATTAGGTGGCGAGTTACAATAGATATACTAGACTTCTTGGAAGCCGCTGGGCTCAGAGTTACTATAATTAGGTGGCGAGTTACAATAGATCTTTTAGGTCGCAGTGACTATATACAGCCTCATCTTGAGCTGTATAGCCCCTAACACTCAAATAATAACTACATCAGCCAAAAAACGTTTCCACTACTAAATAGTACATTACGTTGAACAGATGAATAAAATTATTAAGTAAATAATGACATTACAACAAAAAAGTTGTTTTTTTTTAAATTGACAAATTATTCATCTTTAAAAGTTTTGAATGTAGCAAATTTGGTATTAAACATAAGTAATCTAATAACATTTTAATATTTTGTGTTGTAGTAATTAGTTTCTCGGAAAAAGTTTTTTTATTATGCACAACGTGCATAATAAAAGTAGTGCTTGGCCTTCACCTCACCTGTGGCCCTACCATGAGTTGATGCAAACTGTTTACGTTTCCGTAAACTATCGTTTTGTCTCTTTCACTCGCACTGACTGTGAGCAGTATATCCGATTTTTTACGGTAACGTAAACAGTTTGCATCAACTCATGGTAGGGCCACTGATGTTAAGTGACGATAAGGCTGAAAGTGGTACACCCGGAATCATCACTGAGAAACTGGCTATCTTACCTACACCGTTAATTTTTAAGAATATTAATATCTAAAAATGAAATGGGGATTTCAGGCTACGAAAAAAAAATCAGCTGTTCCATAGAAAAGTACAACATCGATTCGACTATAATGTATGGAACAGCTGTTTTTTTTTTTGAAATTTCGTGATTGGCCCCATAGTAAAAGTTGTTTATTCACATGGTCTGAAATAATCCCCTTTTTATTTTTTAGATATATACTTAAAAATTTACGGTGTATAAACTGCAGAACACAACATTTTTTAAATCGTTGTTACGGCGTCAGACTTAGGTAAGATGGTGGTAGCCGGACTTGAAATAAGCCCTACCACCAACCAAACCGAGTACAAATTGTACCCCCATGGGAATCGAACCCGGGACACCTGCGTCTTACACGGGTGGGCGAACCACTAGACCACAGATACGATTAATGATGATGATAGGATAAGACATGGTCATGATGAGTATGATATCTTTTTTTTCTAAAAAAAAAATCTGTCAATTTTTTTTCACTCACCAACTTCAGCCTTCTCGTCCTCATCGAACTCAACTTCCGCTTCCTCCTTAATCTTCCTCTCCCAGGTGGATAAGTCCACCTCTCCGTTGACTATGTCCTTGCAAGCTTCAAGGATCTTAGTGGCGCCCTCTACGCACATCTGTTGACGACCTTTGCGACGGCGGACTTGGAGGCCTGGTGGGAATGAAATAAAGTTCCTTTAAAGCAGGGATTCCCAAAGTGGTCGATATCGACCCCTAGGGGTCGACATAAACGAGTAATAATAATAATAATAATAATAATGTTTATTTATTTAACCAACACAGGGTCATACAAAATTAATACAATTATTAAATTAGAATTAATTAAATTAAATTGAATTGAATTTTACATTTTAGAACAATATCTCAACATTAGTAGGTGCATGAACCATACTGCAGTGATTCAAGTACAGGCAGTCAAATCTTTCTGCAATATAGACGATTCAAAAGTACTTAACAATTAAGTTTATTTGAATAAAGCTTATTTCACTTTCACTTTCAAATGCGCTCAGGATGTCATTGCGGCTGGCCCGCACCCGGCGCACCAGGGATGTACACCGCTTGCGAATGGTCGCATAAAAGCAGTCCACCCGAGCCTCGGCGAACATCCCCGACGCGCTACAGAAGCGGGGCAGCCCCAAAAGCACCCTGAACGCATTATTATATTGGACACGTAGTATATACTGTTTTTGCGTATAACTCACCCGCACAGACTGCTCGCGTAAAAGGATGTACAAAATGCCCTAAAAGAGCGATTTTGACGCCACTTGAACAACGAGCAAATCTGTTCAAGTGGCGTTCTAATAATTATTATTAATATTAATTACACTTTATATTTGATAGGATTTTAAAGTGATTTGGCTATGGGGGTCTGAGTAACAGTTAACTTTAGAAAAGGGGTTTCTTGCCCTAAATAGTTTGGGAGCCCCTGCTTTAAAGCATGGGTTCCCAATCCAAAGGGGGGCGTAGAGCTATCCAAACACCATATACCTAGTTAGTACTTATAAAAACCCTAAAAATCATGTTTTTCTCAAGGTGGGACGTACGTACCTACGTAGTGCACCTCTTGTGTTTGATTGTTGATAATCTACTTGAATTTTAATAAAAATAAACACATGTGTATGTACTTATATTTTCATTGTTTCTTAATAATTGATCTTTGTTTGTCTGTGGGTGGTTTTGTTTCCTTCTCGTAAAAAAAATTAAGCTGTTCCATACAAAAGTGCAGTACCTACTCGACCTTTATGTATGGAACAGCAGATTTTTTTATGAGGAGAGTTGGCCCCAAGTTGCTTGTAATCATGAGTGAAATCACCCCCTACAGCGAAAACCAAATGAAATGTCAGCGTGTATATTTTAGTATACCGTTGGGGGCGCACAGGGTGAAAGGTTGGGAACCCCTGCTTTAAAGCGACATAAAAGATTAACATCCGTTTGCACTAAACTTAAGAATTGTCAAGTCGCTTCTCTCTCTCAAGCTTACGCGCTCACTAAACATGAAAAAATAACTTTTAACGGATACTAGCGCGATTTCATTGAAAATACTTTGGTAATTAGTTGGTAGCAGGGATTGATAACGTTATTTTTAAATGTAACGTTATTTCTTACTTTTTTACCGTTACATTATCGTTATGTTAATAAATAACGTTACTTTAGATAACGTTACATTGAAATTAACGTTATTTCAGTAAATTTTAACGTTATTTCTTACTTTTTGATAGCGTTACTTTAAAATTAACTTTATTCCAATTAATAACGTTACTTTTTTACCGAAAATTTTACCGGTACTATTGTACCGGTAAAGTTTAACGCTATAATTTTAACGTTATTTTTACCGGTAAATTTACCGATAAAATGTTTTAACGGTATTTTCGGTATTTTTAACGTTATTTTTTTTGTATCGTTATTTTTTTTAACGGTATTTCAATCCTTGTTTGTTAGTCTGTTTTTTTTTATTTTATATTTCAGAGAATAAGTAAGAAAAAAAATATTAGAAATAAAGTAAATTCTCACCAGCTTTATCCTTCGTCCCACCCCTCAGATTGTACCCGGGACAGGAAGTGAAGTACACCACTCTTAGCCCGGGACACGTGCTAGTGAAGTACTGATGCCAGCCCGCCACAACACTAGCTGGGACTAAGTCTATCTTGTTGAGAACTACTATCATATTTTTGTTCTGTTCTTTCACTATGTAGTGGTATAAGGACGGTGGGAACATCATACCCTGGTAGACATAGAAATAATTGTCGTTATACAACAACAACAAAACTGCTAACTAAACTAACTAAATACAACAACAACAAAGCCGAATATGGTAGATAGGGACCATCAAACTGAACTGAACTATAAGTACGTACAAAAAGGACACTCCCCGCCCCGCCCTAGAATCAATTACCTCACTCCTCCCCGCGGCGATCATGCACATTTGGTAATTTGGTATGCAAGAAATTATATTTAATAACCCTTTCTTTGCAGTCGGGTAAAAATATGTACTACACACTCCTAGTTATGTACTACAAATAAATGATTGTAAACTAAAGAGAGGGGCCTCTTCTAAAACAGGTTTTTTCAATCTTAAAAGAAGAGACCCACACATTGTTAAATATTACTTGTTGTAAATAATAAAGATATTTTGTTTTTTTTTTATTATAAGATTTGGTCCACTTGCCGAAATGGACGTTCCGAGAAATGGACCATATGCGAAGTGGACCAAGTGGACCAAATGCGCATGAACGCCCCGCGAGTTCGTGTGCCGAATCGTATGCTCGTTTAGTCGTGTGTCAACGCCAACTTATTTTGATATTCAAAGCAATGCGTCTTAACTTTATTTACCAAAAAGTTCGAATTGTGAATGTCCATCAGCCATTTTTGATGTCCCCACTGCTGGGGCACAGGCCTTCTTTATGGGTGGTAAGGAGGACGGGCCATATAACCCACCACGCGGGCTCAATGCGGATTGGTGGGTGTTAACGACTGCAAATGCAGCCGGGACCAACGGCTTAACGTGCCTTCCGAAGCACGGAGGAGCTCGAGATATTAACAATCACTATGAGCAACAGTACGTCACACATTTTCTAAAACCCGCCACAGCTGGCGCCACGTTTCCAAGTTTAGTTTAAAGTAATAATAATAATAAATAAATTTGAGGATGATGAACGGATGCTTGATGGATGGATGATGGATACACGATGGATTATGGTGGATGCATAATGGGTGGATGATGGATGGATTATGGATGACAGAGCGAGCTTTGGGGATGATGAGCGGATGCGTGATGGACACACGATGGATTATGGATGCATAATGGATGGATTATGGATGATAGAGCTAGCTTTGAGGATGATGAGCGGATGCATGATGGATGGATGATGGATACACGATGGATTATGGTGGATGCATAATGGGTGGATGATGGATGGATTATGGATGACAGAGCGAGCTTTGGGGATGATGAGCGGATGCGTGATGGACACACGATGGATTATGGATGCATAATGGATGGATTATGGATGATAGAGCTAGCTTTGAGGATGATGAGCGGATGCATGATGGATGGATGATGGATACACGATGGATTATGGTGGATGCATAATGGGTGGATGATGGATGGATTATGGATGACAGAGCGAGCTTTGGGGATGATGAGCGGATGCGTGATGGACACACGATGGATTATGGATGCATAATGGATGGATTATGGATGATAGAGCGAGCTTTGAGGATGATGAGCGGATGCATGATGGATGGATGTTGGATACACGATGGATTATGGGTGCATAATGGGTGGGTGATGGATGGATTATGGATGATAGAGCGAGCTTTGAGGATGATGAGCGAATGCTTGATGGACACACGATGGATTATGGATGCATAATGGATGGATTATGGATGATAGAGCTAGCTTTGAGGATGATGAGCGGATGCATGATGGATGGATGTTGGATACACGATGGATTATGGGTGCATAATGGGTGGGTGATGGATGGATTATGGATGATAGAGCGAGCTTTGAGGATGATGAGCGAATGCTTGATGGACACACGATGGATTATGGATGCATAATGGATGGATTATGGATGATAGAGCTAGCTTTGAGGATGATGAGCGGATGCATGATGGATGGATGTTGGATACACGATGGATTATGGGTGCATAATGGGTGGGTGATGGATGGATTATGGATGATAGAGCGAGCTTTGAGGATGATGAGCGAATGCTTGATGGACACACGATGGATTATGAATGCATAATGGGTGAATTATGGATGATAGAGCGAGCTTTGAGGATGCTGAGCGAATGCTTGATGGACACACGATGGATTATGAATGCATAATGGGTGAATTATGGATGGATTATGGATGATAGAGCGAGCTTTGAGGATGATGAGCGGATGCATGATGGATGGATGTTGGATACACGATGGATTATGGGTGCATAATGGGTGGGTGATGGATGGATTATGGATGATAGAGCGAGCTTTGAGGATGATGAGCGAATGCTTGATGGACACACGATGGATTATGAATGCATAATGGGTGAACTATGGATGATAGAGCGAGCTTTGAGGATGCTGAGCGAATGCTTGATGGACACACGATGGATTATGAATGCATAATGGGTGAATTATGGATGATAGAGCGAGCTTTGAGGATGATGAGCGAATGCTTGATGGACACACGATGGATTATGAATGCATAATGGGTGAATTATGGATGGATTATGGATGATAGAGCGAGCTTTGAGGATGATGAGCGGATGCATGATGGATTATGGATGATAATAATCTCACATTAAAACTTCACTACTTACCGCATATCTAACATCCACTATGAGCAGCAGTACGTCGCACATTTCTAAAACCCGCCACAGTTGCCGCCACGTTTCCAAGTTTAGTTCGAAGTAGGAGATGTCCTTCCAATATTCCGAGCTCTGGAGTTTGTCTACGTAGTTCTGAAAATTAAATATTTTATCAGTATAAATATACGTGTTGCAACAGGATTAATAGCCAAACCAGACTTTGGTAGATACTAGATAGGGAACATCAAACAACAACTTTTATTATGGGACCCTTATGAGCTATATTACTTCTCTATACATGATAATTGATAAAATCAACATTTTGACAGGTCAAAAGTGAAAATGGATGCCTTTTTTAGCATTTTTTTATGCACAACGGAATAGTGCTTGGCCGTCACCTCACCTGATGTTAAGTGGCGATAAGGCCGAAGGTGGAAGCGCACTACACCCGGAATCCTCACCACTGAGGAACTGGCTATCTTACATCTAACTGCCGGCACACAACAATTTTTAAATTGTTGTTATGGCATCAGACTTAGGTAAGATGGTGGTAGCTAGGGCATCCAATCTCGGTATACCGAGATCTCGAAATACCGAGATCCCGCATCATTTTCCAGTCCCGCAAGGAGCGGGATTACCAGTGCGTGATCCGCGGGATTTGCGGGACTAGAAAGTAGCATAGAAACCGCTTGCAAGCGCTGCCTGGCACGTGAGTACTGAATGACTGATTGGCGAACGACCGCGCGCTTGTCCCGCGCATGCGCCGCGCTGTTGTTATGTTCATTCTGTTTGCTTGATTTTGGTGTAATTGAGCTTGAATTAGTTTTTCAGTATAATTTGGACTTTCTTTTAGTTTATCGGCAAAGTTTTAACTGAAAACACATCTGTACACAACACTTAATAAGCAGCTCATTTTACACCTGCAGGATCCCGCGAATTCCGAGATCCCGCGGGATCGCAAATCATCGGTCCTGCAAATACCGAGATCACAAATAACATGCGGGATTGGATGCCCTAGTGGTAGCTAGCCAGGCGGGCTTGGAATAAGCCCTACCACCAACCAAACTGAGTACAAGTTGTTTCCCCGTCCCCCTGGAAATCGAAAAGGCGGTAAAAAATTTAATTTAACATCAAAGTGAACTAACCTTAAAATACCTCTGCTCCTGAGAGTCCAATTGTGCCGGAGTCATCTTGAAGTCCCATGGAGGCCTCTTGGGAAACGACATGTCCGAGGGAAAGAAGTCGGACGGATCTACCTCCAGCTGTTTCTCGGGTACTGGGTTAAGGGATTTCCTGGTGAAGAGTAGTACGAAAACCGGTCAAGAGCGAATAAGACTCGCGCACCGAGGGTTCCGTTCACAGGCCCTTAACAAGTCGAAGTCAAAATAATTACTTTATCCTAAGGGGCCATCTATAAAGCCGTGATTACATACGCCAATTTAGCATCCTTACTGGGGATCCAATTTCAGATTGAAAACGATGCCCCGAATCGGATCCTAGTTGGGGACTTGCAGGGCTGCCTTCCTATCCAAGGCTTTTTCTCTAGTGTACGAAAAGCAAATGAAATTAAGACTAAAAAGTCTTTGCTTTTTTTTTGCTGATTTATTAAGAAAAAGAAACAAACTTCGCAAACATAAAGGAGCAGGGGGCTAATTGTCTAATTTAAAAGATTAAAGAAGATATTTTTTATCAATAAATACGTTAGAAAAGGTCATTTTTAATGTTTGACTGTTGTTTCCACCACCTAGTTGCGAATCACCCAGTTTACTGGCACACTGTAGTTGTACGAACCTGCCCGGACCAAAGAGAATATCGAAAAAAAATCCTATACTTACAATACCCCGTTAGTAGTGTAAATTCATTGTTTAATCTATGTACATTAAGTTATTGTGAAGAACTGGTGCCAACCCTAATCGGTGAAATCAGATACTAATTGGGGCATAGTGTGATCGCTACATCCAATTTGGGTTCCTAGATTGGATCCCCAGTAAGGACGCTAGATCGGCGTATGTAATCGCGGCTTAAATTACGACACACGAATTTCACGATCCCTACCATGAGTTGATAAACTATCGTTTTGTCTCTTTCACTCGCACTGACTGTAAGCAGTGCATCCGATAGTTTACGGTAACGTAAGTAGTTTGCATCAATTCATGGTAGGGCCACTGGTCACATTTTGTGGGACTCCCCCTCCCTAGTGTGACGTCACATATTTTACATCTAGAAATAATTTGTAGGAATGAAAGTATGGTAATATGGAGAAGGTAGCCACTAGTAGGAAGGCCAAAGGGGAAGATCTTCCTCCGGGATGGGAGGTATTAGCCCGGGGACCGCGGTCCAACCGATGATGGTTGGCAGTTGTATATATGCTGCGTCGCTGAATAACTTCGTCAGCGAGATGTAGGTTTCTCCATATATTCTCCATACTACGAGTTGTTATTCCTTACTAATCTTTGTGTTTATTCAACACTAGCGCCATCTAGTCACACGGTGATGAATCTTGTTGCAACCGTGTGTATGTGCGGCGTTAGGTAGATGCCGCTACAAATTATTGAAACAGCAGTTCCGTAATATGATTTATTTCAATTTAAATGATTTTGAAATGTGACGTCACGAAATGCAGGATCCCTCCCACCCCCTTGCCACATCGTCGACCCCCTCCCTCCCCCTTAACGTGTGACGTAATTTATGCATGGCCCCTAAGATCGAATTTTTAAGACCCGCCGATTCAGTACGTTGGCGTTGCATAAAAAAATCATTCTTATTTGCAAAATAGATTCCAAATTTTTATGTCAAGTTGATAGCATTAGTAGTTCTTGAGATATCAAGCTGTGCTACGCAAATGGACTTCCATGAAGGTTCTTTTTTACCATTTTGGTAAAAATTAATGAAATATCACTATAATTATTATCATCTGGGGACTCGGAATTCCCAGATTTTTCACATTCCCGGAACCCGGAATAAAATAGAATTCCTGGCTCTTCCAACTGAGTGACTCGGTAGCTCAGTTGGAAGAGCATTAGACCATAGACTTGCGAAGGTTGCAGGTTCGATTCTCCTGCCTGATAAAATGATCTGGTGCAAGTCGAATTATTCTGTATTAAAAAAACAGATTTTCATTATAAAGATTGACTTATTACTTACATTGCATCTTCTTTCTTCAACATCAGCTCTTCATCATTCTCTCTATAGAACTTCAATGCGAATCGGTTAGCGTCACGACCTCCACGGTTCCTTCCCGGCTGGTAGTTGACGGAGACAACGTCATACGTGCTGGAGCCTGATGAGGCTGAAAATAATACAGTTATGTTATAGCACATTATGAGACAAGTTAGCTTAGGTTGCTCATTGCACACAAGGCTGTGGGTTGCAGCCCGAGCCGCAGGCGAGGGCGTAACTCAGCCGAGTGTGCAATAAGCAAGAGCTCACGAGTTTCATACGACGTTTTTCAACACATTTGCGAGGGAAACAAAGTAATTTACCACACAGCAACAAATACGACAAAAACAAAATACGTAATATGATAATTATGGGAAAAACGCGCACGGCGCAGGTTTTTTTTTTTTTTTCTCACGCCCAACGCAAGAATATTTTGCAAACAAAGGGGTGAGTGAGCATACAGCCTAAAATTATAATTTTAAGTAATAAAATGCAAATATTTTAATATTTTATAACAAAATATTGTGAATTATGAATAATTTGATAATAATAAATATTTGTTTGACTTAATTAAGGAAAGATGAAGTTGTCAAAGACCTGAAAGAGCTGGAAGTGCCCGACTGGCCCCAATTGGCACAAAGCAGGAAGGAATGGCTAGCTAGAACTAGAACGGTTAGCTTACTGCCAACATTACAATATCAGAGGGCCTAGCCAAAGTAACATTGCCAAATCTTCGTTATCGCTTCGCTTTCGAAACATGTATGGGATTGACATAAGGTTTCGTTAACAATCGAATTTTAAAACGTCAAATCCATACATGTTTCGAAGCGAAGCGATAACGAAAATTTTCAAATGTTACTTTGGCTAGGGGGGCTGAGCGAGAGGATGTCGCGCTGCGCCCGCGCGCGAAGTATTACATTATGAAAATCAGTACAACATTATAATGGGCTATTTACAAGGGACGACTTTAGTCACTTCACCCAGCATGTCGTGTCCCGTATTGTTGGATTTCACAAGCCAGCCTTCAAGCCTGTTAGTTTCTTTGGACTAATAAGAAGCGTCGCAAGCTATGAAGCTCGTCAGAATCACAGTTTACCAGCGAACAGCCGCTTTTCTAAGGGGGGGGGGGGCAGCTGCGTCTCCCTGCCTGTACCTCGGTACGCCCATGGCCCTAAAGGCTCTTTGACCGACCGAAAAATGCAGCTGCTCTACACCACGGAGGTGTAAAATTACCTCTGATCGAAATCATTGTTGTGTCTATGACATTTCTAAATCTAAAGAATGTTGCTATTCTTTGTTGTTAATGTCGGTCGGTCATGGGATGGGTGACCAAAATTTTATCTTGAGCTCCAGGGGCCATAATAGGAAAACATGGTTTGCGCGGGCCATATTTTTATATAGAAAACGTAAAGTTGTAGCCACAAAAAAAAACATACGACAAGCTAAAGAGATTATCTAGTACCTACAAGTATTAAATTGCGTATAAACCTCACAGATGATTGTAAAAAAAAATCAGAATATCATCAAAAGCGCTTGACGCGGGCCATATTTTTGGCGTAAATAATAGCGGAAACGTATTGAATTCTACATCAAAATACACTTTAACGTACTGAGCAGTTGTTCCAATAACTATTTTTTAAGAAAGATAATTGTGCTGAAGATTATGATGAAAAAACAACGAAAAACATCGAAAAAGTGCAGAAGTGAGGTTATTTTCCATACTCTTTACACATAAAGAAAAAGACAGAGACAAGTGATTTCGCGTAACGGAGCCTTAAGCCGCTGGTCCGGCTGCATTTGCAGTCATTAACACCCACCAATCAGCATTGGGCCAGCGTGGTGGGTTATGGCCCAACCTCTTTATCCAATGTCGCCACCGCTGGGGCACAGGCCCTCCTTATGGAAGGAAGGCCTGTGCCCCACCAGTGGTGACATTACAATGGCTGATGGTCATCCCTAAATCTAAAGAGATGTTGCTATTCTTTGTAGTTAATTTTATATCGGTAATATTAATATTACCAATAGAAAAAGGAGTGTGACAAGGAGACCCCTTATCACCCAAACTGTTCATAGCTGTATTGGAAGGAATATTTAGAGAAATTAACTGGAATAACAAGGGACTTAGAATACAGGGCAAATACCTATCACATCTCAGGTTTGCTGACAACATCGTCCTTTTTGCGGAGTCAGCCAAAGAATTAGAAGAAATGATACAGAATCTGGACAGCACGAGTAAAAAAGTGGGCTTACACATGAACACAAGCAAATCAAAAGTTATGACTAACCATACAAGAGAGAGAGTAAAAGAATACAAATATCTTGGAACACAAATGTCATTTGATGCCAAAAGTAACGAAATAGAGGTAGAGAGAAGAATCAACTGCGCATGGCAAAAATACTGGTCACAAAAAGAAATCCTCAAAGGAGACTATCACATAAAGCTCAAAAGAATAGTAATGGACACCTGTATTCTACCAAGTCTAACTTATGGAAGCCAAACATGGACATACACCAACAAAATAAAAAACAAAATCCTGTCATGCCAGCACTCCATGGAAAGGAGTATGTTACATCTAAGGAAAATACAAAAAACAAGAAACGAAGAGATTAGAAGAACTAAACTGACAGACGCCCTTCAGAACGCTCTACGTCTGAAGTGGAACTGGGCAGGTCACATCTCCAGATACAAAGATAAGAGATGGACGCTGGAGGTAACAAAATTGTTGGGGCCTGAAGGAAAAAGAAACAGAGGCAGACCATATAAACGGTGGGCTGATGACTTAATAGAAACCGCTGGGCCAAACTGGATGAAGGTTGCCCAGGACAGGAAAAATTGGCAAGGGATGGAGGAGGCTTTCACCCAGAAGGGATCCATATAATTATTTAGTTTGAAATAATACTAACAATTTAAAATTAAAAAGTTTATTTAAGTACTAACACTTGTCATCATTTGAAATGTAAAAATTATTATGGAACAAATAAAGCTCTGTTGGGCTATGAAGAAGATGGAAGAAAGGAAATTACATGTGTGTTAAATGAAAATGTTGAGGTGGATGTGTGGTGTGACGCGAATGGATAAAATTAGGAATGAGTATGTCAGAGGACGTCTGAAAGTAGCACCAGTAACAGAGAAGTTGAAAGGGATTCGTCTGGCTTGGTTTGGGCATGTTATGAGAAGAGGTGAAAGGCATGTTACTAGAAGAGCAATGGATATGGATG